>CM039678.1:239381567-240086325 GCA_022496015.1 Hordeum marinum
AGATCAAGTTACTATCGAACCTCGTAGGTCGACAAGGACGTGTACTGCTCTTGAGTAGTACATCACCCCTGTCTTGGAAGTCATGTTGTTGGATAACGATGAACCTACGGACTATGGAGAAGCGATGGTGAGCCCGGATTCCAACAAATGGCTGGGAGCCATGAAATTCGAGAAAGGATCCATGTATGAAAACCAAGTATGGACTTCGGTAGACTTTCCTGTTGAACGACAGGTCGTTGAGTACAAATGGACCTTTGAGATGAACACAGAAGCTAATGGTGAAATGTCACCATTTATAAAGCTCGACTTGTCGCAAAGGAGTTTCCGCCAAGTTCAAGGAGTTGACTACGATGAGATTCTCTCATCCGTAGCGATGCTAAAAGTCTGTTAAAATTATGTTAGCAGTTGCTACATTTTTCGATTATGAAATCTGGCAGATGGATGTCAAAACAAGGCTTCCTTAACGGTTTCCGTGAGGAAGAGTTGTATGTGATACAACCAGAAGGTTTTGTCAATCCTTAGGATGCTAAAAGGTATGCAAACTCCAGCAATCCTTCTATGGACTGGAGCAAGCATCTCGGAGTTGGAATATGAGCTTTGATGAAGTGATCAAAGTTTTTGAGTTTATACAAAGTTCATGAGAAACTTGTATTTACAAGAAAGTGAGTGGGAGCACTATAGAATTTCTGATAAGAATATGTAGTTGACATATTATTGATCGGAGATGATGTAGAATTTCTGGAAAGCATAAATGTTTTTTTTGGAAAAAGGGTTTTTCAAAGGAAGACCTGGATAAAGCTATCTAATTGTTGGGCATCAAGGTTTATAGAGATAGATCAATATGCCTGATAATAATTTCAATGAGTACATACCTTGACAAGATATTGAAGAAGGTCAATATGGATCAGTCCAAGAAAGGGTTCTTGCCTGTATTAGAAGGTGTGAGATTGAGCACAGCTCAATGACCGACCACGGCAGAAAATAGAGAAAAGATGAGTGTCATCCCCTATGCTTCAGCCATAGGCTCTATACAGTATGCCATGCTATGTACCGCACATATGTGTGCCTTGCCATGAGTCTGTCAAGGGGTACAAGAGTGATCCAGGAGTGGATCACTGGATAACGGTCGAAATTATCCTTAGTAACTAGAAGACTAAGAAAATATTTCTCAATTATGGACGTGATAAAGAGTTCGTCGTAAAGGGTTACGACGATGTAAGCTTTAACACCAATCCGGATGACTCTTGGTAGCAATCCGGATATGTATAGTGGAGTAGCCATTTGGAATAGCTCCAAGTGGAGCAGGGAGCACTGTCTGCAGTATGACATAGAGATTTGCAAAGTACACACGGATCCAAATGTCGCAGATCCGTTGACTAAAACCTCTTTCACGAGCAAAACATGATCAAACCCCAGAACTGATTGGGTGTTAATCACATGATGATATGATCACATGGTGATGTAAGTGTTAATCACATGGCGATGTGAACTAGATTATTGACTCTAGTGCAAGTGGGAGACTGTTGGAAATATGCCCTAGAGGCAATAATAAAATGGTTATTATTATATTTCCTTGTTCATGATAATTGTCTATTGCTCATGCTATAATTGTGTTAACCGGAAACAGTAATGCATGTGTGAATACATAGACCACAACGTGTCCCTAGTGAGCCTCTACTTGGCTAGCTTGTTGATCAATAGATGGTCACGATTTCATGACCATGGACATTGGATGTCGTTGATGACGGGATCACATCATTAGGAGAATGATGTGATGGACAAGACCCAGTCCTAAGCATAGTACAAGATCGTGTAGTTTGTCTGCTAAAGCTTTTCTAATGTTAAGTATCGTTTCCTTAGACCATGAGATTGTGCAACTCCCGGATACCTTAGGAATGCTTTGGGTGTGCCAAACGTCACAACGTAACTGGGTGGCTATAAAGGTGCACTACGGTTATCTCTGAAAGTGTCTCTTGGGTTGGCACGAATCGAGACTGGGATTTGTCACTCCATGTGACGGAGAGGTATCTCTGGGCCCACTCGGTAAGACATCATCATAATGAGCTCAATGTGACTAAGGAGTTAGCCACGGGATGATGTGTTATGGAACGAGTAAAGAGACTTGCCGGTAACGAGATTGAACAAGGTATAGGGATATCGACGATCGAATCTCGGGCAAGTATCATAGCGGTAGACAAAGGGAATTGTATACGGGATTGATTGAATCCCCGACATCGTGGTTTATTCGATGAGATCATCGTGGAGCATGTGAGAGCCAACATGGGTATCCATATCCCGTTGTTCGTTATTGACCGGAGAGGTGTCTCGGTCATGTCTACATGTCTCCCGAACCCGTAGGGTCTACACACTTAAGGTTCAATGACGCTAGGGTTATAGGGAAATGGTATACGTGATTACCGAAGGATGTTCAAAGTCTCGGATGAGATCCCGGACGTCACGAGGAGCTCCGGAATGGTCTGGAGGTAAAGATTGATATATAGAAAGTTCTGTTTTGGTCACCGGAAAGTTTTCGGGCTCATCGGTAGTGTACCGGAAGTGTCGGGAGGGTGCCGGAGGACCCCCGGGAGGGGTGTGACGACCAAAGGACCTTATAGGCTGTTAGATAAAGATTTCCAGCCCTTATTGAGCTGGGCAAGACCTTTGCTAAAGTCCCATGCGCATAGGGATAAAGAGATAAGGCAAAAAGGAGTTTGAAAGGAGGAGATCCACCTCCCTTGTGGGAGGTGGACTCCTCCCCTAGCTCGGCTGAACCTCTCCTCCTTGTAGGAGGGGCCAAGGCAGCCCTCCCTCTCGCTCCTCCTATATATACTTGAGGTCTTGGGTGTTTTGAGACAAGATTTGATCTCTCTCTCCCACGGCGCAGCCCTACCTCTCTTCTTCCTCCTCCGCAGTGCTTAGGCGAAGCCCTGCTGGAATACCTTGCTGCTCCACCACCACCACGCCGTCGTGCTGCTGTTGGAGCTCTTCCCCAACCTCTCCCTCCTTCTTGCTGGATCAAGGCGTAGGAGACATCATCGGGCTGCACGTGTGTTGAACGCGGAGGCGCCGTTCTTCGGTGCTAAGATCGGAGTCCACCGCGATCTGAATCGCTACGAGTACGACTCCACCAACCGCGTTCTTGTAACGCTTCCGCTTAGCGATCTTCAAAGGTATGAAGATGCAATCTCTCCCCACTCGTTGTTGGGTTGTCCATAGATAGATCTTGGTGATCGTAGGAAATTTTTTGATTTACTACTACATCTCCCAACAGGCTGCGCCCTAGGGTTCCCACCCTAGGGGCCGGCGGCAGCCCGAGATCTCATCTGGTGCGGCAGCTAGGAGGGGAGAGGGGTGCGGCTGCCCTAGGGTGGGCCTTAGGGCCCATCTGCTCTAGGGTTTTCCACCTCCACCCTTATGCTGCACCTTGGGCCCTTGTGGGGGGCGCACCAGCCCACCTAGGGGCTGGTTCCCTCCCACTTGCGGCCCATGCAACCCTCTAGTGCTGGTGGCCCCACTTGGTGGACCCCCGGAACCCTTCTGGTGGTCCCGATACGTTACCGGTGACCCCCGAAACTCTTTCGGTGACCAAAACCTCACTTCTTATATATCAATCTTTACCTCCGGACCATTCCGGAACTCCTCGTGAGATCAGGGATCTCATCCGTGACTCCGAACAACCTTCGGTGACCTTGTACACTATTTCCCTATAACCCTAGCATCATCGAACCTTAAGTGTGTAAACCCTATGGGTTCGGGAGGCACGTAGACATGACCGAGACACCTCTCCGGTCAATAACCAATAGCGGGATCTGGATACCCATGTTGGCTCCCACAAGCTCCACGATGATCTCATCGGATGAACCACGATGTCGGGTATTCAATCAATCCCGTATACAATTCCCTTTGTCTACCGGTATGATACTTGCCCGAGATTCGATCGTAGGTATCCCTATACCTTGTTCAATCTCCTTACCGACAAGTCTCTTTACTCATTCAGTAACACATCATTCCGTGGCTAACTCCTTAGTCACATTGAGCTCATTATGATGATGTCTTGCCGAGTGGGCCCAGAGATACCTCTTCGTCACACGGAGTGACAAATCCCAGTCTCGATTCGTGCCAACCCAACAGACACTTTCGGAGATACCCATAGTGTACCTTTATAGCCACCCAGTTACGTTGTGACATTTGGCACACCCAAAGTATTCCTATGGTATCCGGGAGTTGCACAATATCATGGTCTAAGGAAACGATACTTGACATTAGAAAAGCTTTAGCAGACGAACTACACGATCTTGTGCTATGCTTAGGATTGGGTCTTGTCCATCACATCATTCTCCTAATGATGTGATCCAGTTATCAACGACATCCAATGTCCATGGTCATGAAACCGCGACCATCTATTGATCAACGAGCTAGTCAACTAGAGGCTCACTAGGGACATGTTGTGGTCTATGTATTCACACATGTATTACGGTTACCGGTTAACAAAATTATAGCATGAACAATAGACAATTATCATGAACAAGGAAATACAATAATAACCATTTTGTTATTGCCTATAGGGCATATTTCCAATAGTCTCCCACTTGCACTACAGTCAATAATCTAGTTACATTGTGATGAATCGAACACCCATAGCAATCTGGTGTTGATCATGTTTTGCTCGTGAGAGAGGTTTAGTCAACGGATCTGCGACATTCAGATCCGTATGCACTTTACAAATATCTATATCTCCCTCCTGAATGTAATCACGGATGGAGTTGAAGTGGCGCTTGATGTGTCTTGTCTTCTTGTGAAACCTGGGCTCCTTCGCAAGGGCAATAGCTCCAGTGTTGTCACAGAATAGAGTCATCGGGACCGACGCACTTGGAATTACTCCTAGGTCGGTGATGAACTCCTTCATCTAGACTCCTTCCTTTGCTGCTTCCGAAGCACCTATGTACCCCGCTTCACATGTAGATGCCGCCACAACGCTTTGCTTGCTGCTGCACCAGCTGACTGCCCCTCCGTTCAAAACATACACGTATCCGGTTTGCGACTTGGAGTCGTCCGGATCTGTGTCGAAGCTAGCATCGACGTAACCCTTTACGACGAGCTCTTCAGCACCTTCATATACGAGAAACGTGTCCTTTGTCCTTTTCAGATACTTCAGGATATTCTTGACCGCTGTCTAGTGTTCCGCTCCGGGATCACTTTGGTACCTCCCTACCAAACTTATGGCAAGGTTCACATCAGGTCTGGTACACAGCATGGCATACATAATAGAACCTATGGCTGAAGCATAGGGGATGACACTCATCTCTTCCCTATCCTTTGTCGTGGTCGGGCATTGAGTCGTACTCAATCTCACACCCTGTAACACAGGCAACAACCCCTTCTTGGACTGATCCATATTGAACTTCTTTAATATCTTTTCAAGGTATGTGCTTTGTGAAAGACCTATGAGGCGTCTCGATCTATATTTATAGATCTTAATACCTAATATGTAAGCAGCTTCTCCAAGGTCCTTCATTGAAAAACACTTATTCAAGTAGGCCTTTATACTTTCCAAGAGTTCTATATCATTTCCCATTATCAGTATGTCATCCACATATAATATGAGAAATGCTACAGAGCTCCCACTCACTTTCTTGTAAATACAGGGTTCTCCATAAACCTGTATAAACCCAAACACTTTAATCACCTCATTAAAGCAAATGTTCCAACTCCGAGATGCTTGCACCAGCCCATAGATGGAGCGCTGGAGCTTGCATACTTTGTTAGCATCTTTAGGATCGACAAAACCTTCCGGCTGCATCATATACAGTTCTTCCTTAAGGAAGCCATTAAGGAATGCCGTTTTGACGTCCATTTGCTAGATCTCATAATCAAAAAATGCGGCAATTGCTAACATGATTTGGACAGACTTCAGCATCGCTACGGGTGAGAAAGTCTCATCGTAGTCAACTCCTTGAACTTGTCGATAACCCTTAGCGACTAGCCGAGCCTTATAGACGGTCACATTACCATCCGCGTCAGTCTTCTTCTTAAAGATCCATTTATTTTCAATGGCTCGCTTATCACCAGGCAAGTCCACCAAAGTCCACACTTTGTTCTCATACATGGATCCTATCTCGGATTTCATGGCCTCAAGCCATTTGTTGGAATCTGGGCCCGCCATTGCTTCTTCATAGTTCGAAGGTTCACCATTGTCTAACAACATGATCTCCAGGACAGGGTTGTCGTACCACTCTGGTGCAGAATGTGTCCTGGTGGACCTTCGACATTCAACAGTAACTTGATCTGAAGTTTCATGATCATCATCATTAACTTCCTCTCTAGCCGGTGCAGGCTCCACAGAAACAACTTCCTGTTTTGTGCTACTCTCCGATTCAAGTGGAGGTACAATTACCTCATCAAGTTCTATTTTCCTCCCACTTACTTCTTTCGAGAGAAACTATTTCTCGAGAAAGGATCCATTCTTGGCAACAAAGACTTTTCCCTCGGATCGTAGGTAGAACGTATACCCAATAGTCTCTTTGGGATATCCTATGAAGACGCACTTTTCCGTATTGGGTTCGAGCTTCTCAGGTTGAAGTTTCTTCACATAAGCATCGCATCCCCAAACTTTTAGAAATGACAGCTTAGGTTTCTTTCCAAACCATAATTCATACGGTGTCGTCTCAACGGATTTTGACGGTGCTCTATTTAAACTGAATGCGTCAGTCTCTAATGCATATCCCCAAAATGATAGCGGTAGGTCAGTAAGAGACATCATAGATTGTACCATATCTAATAGAGTGCGATTACGACATTCAGACACACCATTTTGCTGAGGTGTGCCAGGCGGCGTGAGTTGTGAAACAATTCCACACTTCCTTAGGTGCGTGCCAAACTCGTGACTTAAATATTCGCCGCCACGATCAGATCGTAGGCACTTTATTTTCTTGTCACGTTGATTCTCTACCTCACTCTGAAATTCCTTGAACCTTTCAAAAGTTTCAGACTTATGTTTCATTAAGTAGACATACCCATATCTACTCTAGTCATCACTGAGGGTGAGAACATAATGGTAGCCACCATGAACCTCGACACTCATTGGACCGCATACATCGGTATGTATTATTTCCAACAAGTCAGTTGCTCGCTCCATTGTTATGGAGGATGGAGTCTTGGTCATCTTGCCCATGAGGCATGGTTCGCACGTGTCAAATGATTCAAAATCAAGAGACTCCAAATGTCCATCAGTATGGAGCTTCTTCATGTGTTTGACACCAATATGACCAAGGCGGTAGTGCCACATGTAAGTGGGACTATTGTTATCAACCTTACACTTTTTGGTACTCACACTATGGACATGTGTAACATCACGTTCGAGATTCATCAAAAATAAACCATTGACCAGGGGGGCATGACCATAAAACATTTCTCTCATATAAATAGAACAACCATTATTCTCAGATTTAAATGAGTAGCCATCTCGCATCAAGCGAGATCCAGATACAATGTTCATGCTCAAAGCTGGTACTAAATAACAATTATTAAGGTTTAACACTAATCCCAAAGGTAGATGTAGAGGTAGCATGCCGGCGGCGATCACATCGACCTTGGAACCATTCCCGACGTGCATCGTCACCTCGTCCTTTGCCAGCCTCCGCTTATTCCGCAGCTCCTGCTTGGAGTTACAAATGTGAGCAACTGCATCGGTATCAAATACCCAGGAGCTACTACGGGTGCTGGTTAGTGTCACAACCCTAGCAAGTGTCTTAGGTTGGTCTTGTGCTTGCATCATCATTCATCATCATTGCATTAAGTTGAAATGGGGAGAAGGAAAGAAACCCCAAGCACCTAATGAAATAAGGTAATTCAGCTTGATGGATTTTCAACAAATCCAAAATGCCCATTAAAAATGTTCCCCATGTATGATAATTATGGGCAAACATGTATAAGGGGTCATTCATGTTATTTGAACTTCAGAAATAATTTAAAACCAATGATTAAAGCCCCTGAAAATGATAAATAATTCATTATTAACATTTTTCTTTTCAAAATAATTTGAAAGTTCAGTCACAAGTTTGAAATATCCAGACTACTTTTTAGAAATCATTTGGGGATAATTTGAAAGTTATTTGAACCTGGAAATAAAATAAACATAGGTCAGAAAATAGAAAACAGAAGAAAGGAAAAAAAAGAGAAAAAGAGAGAGGGAGCTTACCTGCTGGCCCATCTAGCCCAGGAGGGTCTTCTTCCTCCCGGCGTCTAGTAGGCGTGGCGTGTGGCCGCCGTGCGCTCACGCCGGTGGCGCCACGCAGCTGCCTGCCTGGCCCCTCCCTCACCAGCGCGACGACGGGGATAAGCTCCGAGACGCTTCCCCGACGCTCTCTCCCTCCTCTTCCCCGCTCTTCCCTCTTCTCCTCTCGGACCCTCCATGGCCGCGCAGCTCCTCGCCGTCGTGCCGCCGTTCTAGCCACCCCTGAGCCCCCTCTGACCCAACCAGCAGCTCCGCCCTGAGCCCCTGAAGCCCTCGACGGAGGAATCGAGCCGGGAGCCCTCTACTTCGCTGTCATCGCCGAATCCCCTCCGCCGGTCACCGTCGGTCCTCGCCGTCGTTTGGAGCCGTTCGGTCGTCCCCGAGCCCGCCGGCCAGTCCGTCTGACTCCCTGTGAGCTTCCCGTCTTTCTCCCCCTCTCCCAGTGGTCCTCCTCGCCTCCTAGCCACTAACCTCGCCGTTGCCGAGCTCCGGTCGCCGCCAAAGTCGTCGTGGCCATCGACTCCGGCGACCCCGCGTTCTCCCGTTGCCCTAGGTGGATGCGCGCAAGTCTTAGCCGTCCGTAGGTGCCCTCCGCCGCTCAAATGGTCGCCGGAGGAAGATTTCCGACGACCCCCACCGTCTTGGCTCGCCGCCGGCGGCCTCCCTCCGGCAAGTGCCAGCGTGGCGACGTCATTAGTGACTAATGACCGTGCTAACTAACCCCCCTAGACGCTGACAGTGGGCCCTGGCCCGAGTCAAACCTCGGGTCAACTCGGGATTAACCCCTGAGTCACTGACTATAGGGGCCCACCTGCCAGTGACACTAGCCAGCCCTGAGAGGTTGACAGGCGGGTCCCACTGGTCAGGTT
Source organism: Hordeum marinum (assembly GCA_022496015.1). Taxonomy (NCBI): domain Eukaryota; kingdom Viridiplantae; phylum Streptophyta; class Magnoliopsida; order Poales; family Poaceae; genus Hordeum; species Hordeum marinum. Next base: position 239,390,670 of record CM039678.1, read on the forward strand.
TGACCTGGACCTGGCCCTGTTGACTGCTGACGCAAGCATGACATCAGGCTGACGCATTTAATCATTTTCTTAATAAAAATAATTCCAGAAAATGTTTAAAACTTTGAAAAATCATATAAAATAATCTGTAAGTCAGATGAAAATAATTTATATATGAAAATTTATCAGAAAAATCCAATGAATCCAATGGTGCTATTCTCATGCATGTTAGAGCAACCTAAATAGGTGAACATGGACATTTTAGCATTAGGTCAATATATAGAATTTGAAATGAGAACAACTTTGAACCTATATTCAAATGCATTTCAAATTGACATGATCACTAGTTACATTAGCTCATCCATGCATACCATTATGCCATGATCATGCATCATATTGTTGCATCTGCTTGTATTGAATGTTTTTATCTGCGTTGCGGTAGGCCCTAATCCGGAGGATACTACCCCGTACCCCGACGAAGGAGAGAACTCTTCCGCAACCCAGCAAGGCAAGCAACCCCATTGATCATTTCGATAACATCCCATTCTCTTGCTCCTGCTCTCATTTATTGCATTAGGACAAATGATCACATGTCAGTCATTCACGGTAGATGATCCTATTCTTATGCATGACCTGATCTTGTCACAGTAAATAGCTAAACCTTGCAACCTAGCTTACCTGGTAGATGCTTGTGCCATGATGTGCTTAGCTTACTTTGCCTGTTATGCTTAGAGTTGTGTCAGGTCTATTTCATCTGGGTGATGAACTGAATGAAACAGTGTTGTCCGATGTGATAAGCATATAATGAACACGATTTGGTAAAGGTAGTGATGAGAGGCTATGTAGGAGTACATAGTGGGTTGTCTCATTGGGACCGTTCTTAGGAACTGGGTTCCGTGTTTGTGATCCAAGACGAGATACTACCACATGCTGGGCCCTGAAATATGACCCCGCTCAACTTATAAGTCGCTTAGTCTTTGGTCCAGGTATTGCACGTAGTTTCTGGTGTTTATAGCATGCTGGAGGCCGTGCGTAGCGCTGACCCTCGGGGTGGGTTACGACACGGTAGGCAGTGGCACAGTGTACCAAGGGTCACCCGAATGGTGGGCTTGGGAACCCTGCGCACATCGTTTGGGGCCGTTGCGGAAACTTCGGCCAGACTTCCGTACGGGTTCAGTCTCAAATAGGCGGTAGCCTGGACTAGAGGTCTTATGTGATTGACGGTCGTGGCCGACTCCCTCGCTGGGCATCCACTTGAAGGTTGCCGAGGTGCATGGTTTATGGCACACAGCGATAAGTGGCGAGAGCATGTGTGAAGAAGTACACCCCTGCAGGGTTATGAAACTATTCGAATAGCCGCGTCCTTGGATATGGACTACTTGGAGAACTTATGTTGTTCATAGATAACCAAATGGATACCTCTAAAAATCTCAAGACAAGTGTGAGTACCGTGGATGGCACTCTTCCGAAGGGGAAGATGAGTCCATGGTGGTGTATTGTGATGGAGTTAGTGGACTCATGTGCGATAAGTAAAATTGTAACAAAGAGTTTAAAACTGAGTAGTGTAGGTTAGCCATGAGTCAAAGCTGGCTTTCTGCATAAACTCCACCACCCCCTTGTTGATATATGAGCATAAATAGACTAGGTCTGTTTTAAAGACTTGCTGAGTACGATTGTACTCATCCTTGCTTAATTAATGTTGCAGAGGAAAACCAGGACCCATCAGGTGGGTTCTATCTAGACGTTGATGATGCCGAATAGCTGGTGTCCCAGCTACGATCTTGCCCGTGTGGTGGGCTGTAGATAGTCAGGCCATGTGCCTCTTTTTATATTTTGCCGTCTGTACTCAGACAGCTTAAGTTTCCGCTGGCTTGTATGACTATGTTTGTATGACTTGAGTGCCGGGTCATGTGACCCCTGTTTGTATGAACATATTATGCAAGGCTCGTCTGAGCCTCTTAAATAAAAGTCATGCTATTATATGGTTATGTTGTGATGCCATGGTTGTATCTATGCATATCGGGCATGTCGTGCGTACGTGTGACGTGCAACGGTATGTATGGGATCTGACACCTAGTCGTGTGCCTGTAGTAGTACTCTTTACGGGAAACTGCCTCTTTGTGCTTCCACCGAGCCATGGTAGCTTGCTACTACTCTGGACACATTGATTGACCGGCATGTATCCTTCTTTGCTGCTGTGTCTGTTCCTTCGGGGAAATGTCTCGCAGTGTAATGGAGTCCACGTAGCCTGCTACAACTCGTCTACGTGCAGTGATGACATTCGTGTCTCGCGACGTAATGGAGTCCTTGTAGCTTGCTATGACTCGTCTACACACGCTTGAGACCGACACCTGCATTGTTGGGTTATGTATGTCTGTTTCCATACGAATGTGCCACTTGGGTTCTATGACTAGTCATGTCGGCCCGGGTTCTTTGTTGTGTGATTGCCAGCGACATGTTCACATACGTGAGCCAAAAGACGCAAACGGTCCCGGCCAAGGTAAGGTGGCAGCCGTGGAGTACCGTGCGTGGGGCCGCAAAGTGATGTGGCTTGTTACAGTATGGAATCATATAACTTAGGATCGGGGTCCCGATAGTTAGGTACACATCAATAACAAGTATATCACATATACCTTTAACGTTGCCGTCCTTCTTATCCGCTAAGTACTTGGGGCAGTTCCGCTTCCAGTGACCGGTACCCTTGCAATAAAAACACTCAGTCTCAGGCTTGGGTCCATTCTTGTTCTTCTTCTTCCCGGCAACTTGCTTACCGGGCGCGGCAACAGCTTTGTCGTCCTTCTTGAAGTTCTTCTTACCCTTGCCTTTCTTGAAACTAGTGGTCTTATTCACCATCAACACTTGATGCTCCTTTTTGATCTCGACCTCTGCTGATTTCAGCATCGAGTACAACTCAGGAATGGACTTCTCCATCCCTTGCATGTTGTAGTTCATCACAAAGCTCTTGTAGCTAGGTGGAAATGACTGGAGGATTCTGTCAATGACCGAGTCATCCGGGAGATTAACTCCCAGCTGAGTCAAGCGGTTGTGAAGCCCAGACATCTTCAGGATGTGCTCACTGATAGAACTATTCTCCTCCATCTTACAGCTGAAGAACTTGTCAGAGACGTCATATCTCTCGACCCGGGCATGAGCTTGGAAAACCAGTTTCAGCTCTTGGAACATCTCATATGCTCTGTGTTGCTCAAAATACTTTTGAAGCCCCGGTTCTAAACTATAAAGCATGCGGCACTGAACAAGGGAGTAATCATTGCAGCGAGAATGCCAAGCGTTCGCAACGTCTTGCTGTGCTGCGAGAAGGGGTGGGTCACCTAGTGGTGCATCAAGGACATACAATTTCTTGGAAGCTATGAGGATGATCCTCAAGCCACGGACCCAGTCCACATAGTTGCTTCCATCATCTTTCAGCTTGGTTTTCTCTAGGAACACGTTGAAGTTTAGGGTGACATTCGCATTGGCCATTGGATCTACAATATAGATTGTAAAGACAATTTTAGACTAAGTTCATGATAATTAAGTTCATATAATCAAATTATTTAATGAACTCCCACTTAGATAGACATCTCTCTAGTCATCCAAGTGACACATGATCCATGTCAACTAGCCCGTGTCCGATCATCACGTGAGACGGACTATTCATCCATGGTGAACATCTCGATGTTGACTGTATCTTCTATACGACTCATGTTCGACCTTTCGGTCTTCTGTGTTCCGAGGCCATGTCTGTACATGCTAGGCTCGTCAAGTCAACCTAAGTGTTTCACGTGTGTAAATCTGGCTTACACCCATTGTATGTGAATGTTAGATCATCTTATTTACTACCGTCGTTCTAAGAAAATAAGATGTAAACATGATAAACATCACATGCAATCAATATAGTGACATGATATGGCCAATATCAACTTGCTCCTTTGATCTCCATCTTCGGGGCACCATGATCATCACTATCACCAGCACGACACCATGATCTCCATCATGGTGTCTTCATGAAGTTGTCTCGCCAACTATTACTTCTACTACTATGGCTAATGTTTAGCAATAAAGTAAAGTAATTACATGGCGTTTATGATTGACATGCAGGTCATACAATAAAATAAGACAACTCCTATGGCTCCTGCCGGTTGTCATACTCATCGACATGCAAGTCGTAAATCCTATTACAAGAACATGATCAATCTCATACATCACAATGCATCACATCACATTCTTTGGCCATATCACATCACAAGGCATATGCTGCAAAAACAAGTTAGACGTCCTCTAATTTGTAGTTGCAAGTTTTTACGTGGCTGCTATAGGTTTCTAGCAAGAATGTTTCTTACCTATGCCAAAACCACAACGTGATATGCCAATTGCTATTTACCCTTCATAAGGACCCTTTTCATCGAATCCAATCCGACTAAGGTGGGAGAGACAGACACCCGCTAGCCACCTTATGCAACAAGTGCATGTCAGGCGGTGGAACCAGTCTCACGTAAGCGTACGTGTAAAGTCGGTCCGGGCCGCTTCATCCCACAATACCGCCGAATCAAGATAAGAGTAGTAGTGGTAAGCTAACAAAATCGACGCCCACAACAACTTGTGTTCTACTCGTGCATAGATTCTACGGATAGACCAAGATCTGATACCACTGTTGGGAGACGTAGTAGTAAATCAAAAAAAATCCTACGTATCACCAAGATCAATCTATGGAGAAACCAGAAACGAGTGGGGAGATATTGCATCTTCATACCTTTGAAGATCTCTAAGCGGAAGCGTTACAAGAACGCGGTTGGTGGAGTCGTACTCACAGCGATTCAGATCGTGGTGGATTCCGATCTCAGCGCCGAACAACGGCGCCTCCGCGTTTAACACACGTGCAGCACGATGATGTCTCCTACACCTTGATCCAGCAAGGAGGAAGGAGAGGGGAGAGCTCCGGCAACACGACGGTGTGGTGACGGTGGAGCTACGTGGACTCCGGCTAGGCTTTGCCAAGTGCTGCGGAGAACGAGGAAGAAGAAGGGTAGGGCTGCGCCGAGAGAGAGAGAAGGCATGTCTCAAATCAGCCCAAACCCTTTCATATATATAGGAGGAGGAGAGGGAGGGCTGCCTTGGCCCCTCCTCCAAGGAGGAGAGCTTCGGCCGAAGCTAGGGAAGAGTCCACCTCCCACAAGGGAGGTGGATCTCCCTCCTTTCAAACTCCTTTTGCCTTATCCCTTGATCTCTAGCCGCATGGGCCTTTCTAGAAGGTCTTGGACAGCCTAATAAGGGCTGGCACACCTCCTCTAAGGGCCCACAAAGTCCTATGGTCGTCACACCCCTCCCGGGGGTCATCCGGCACCCTCCCGACACTCCCGGTACACTAACGATGAGCCCAAAAACTTTCTGATGACCAAAACTGGACTTCCTATATATCAATCTTTACCTCCGGACCATTCCGGAGCTCCTCGTGACGTCCGGGATCTCATACGGGACTCTAAACTGTTGGAAATATGCCCTAGAGGCAATAAATAAAGTGTTTATTATTGTATTTCCTTGTTCATAATAATCGTTTATTATCCATGCTATAATTATATTAATTGGAAACATGGATACGTGTGTGGATACATAGACAAACACAATGTCCCTAGTATGCCTCTAGTGAACTAGCTCGTTGATCGAAAGATGGTTAAGATTTCCTAGCCATGGACATGAGATGTCATTTGATAACGGGATCACATCATTAGGAGAATGATGTGATGGACAAGACCCAAACTACAAACGTAGCTTATGATCGTGTTAGTTTATTGCTACTATTTTGTGCATGTCAAGTATATGTTCCTATGACCATGAGATCATGCAACTCACAGATATCGGAGGAGTACCTTGTGTGTATCAAACTTCGCAACGTAACTGGGTGACTATAAAGGTGCTCTACAGGTGTCTCCGAGGGTGTCTGTTGAGTTGGCATAAATCAAGACTGGGATTTGTTACTCCGTGTGATGGAGAGGTATGTCAGGGCCCACTCGGTAATACAACATCACAATAAGCCTTGCAAGCAATGTGACTAAGTGTTAGTTACGGGATCTTGTATTATGGAACGAGTAAAGACACTTGCCAGTAACGAGGTTGAACTAGGTATGGAGATACCGACGATCGAATCTTGAGCAAGTAACACACCGAAGAACAAAGGGAACATCATACGGGATTAACTGAATCCTTGACATAGAGGTTCGACCAATAAATATCTTCATAGAATATGTAGGAACCAATGTGGACATCCAGGTCCCGCCATTAGTTATTGACCGTAGAGGTGTCTTGGTCATGTCTACATAGTTCTCGAACCCGCAGGGTCTGCACACTTAAGGTTTGGTGATGTTTCGGTAGTATAGATTTATGTATGGTGGTGACCGAAGTTTGTTCGGAGTCCTGGATGAGATCCCGGACGTCACGAGGAGCTCCGTAATGGTCCGGAGGTAAATATTCATATATAGGAAGTCCCGTTTTGGTCGCCGAAAAAGTTTCGGGCTCATCGGTAGTGTACCGGGAGTGCCGGTAGTGTACCGGGAGGCCTCCAGGAGGGGTATTTCGACCCAAGAGGCTTCATGGGCTGTGGGAGAGTGAATATCAGCCCTTAGTGGGCTGGTGGAAACTCCCACACAAGGCTCATGTGGCTGGAGAAAAAACCCAATAGGAAAAGGTGGAAAAAAAGGCAAAAAGGAGCAATCCTAGTCCTACTAGGATTGGAGGAGAGTCCTCCTCCACCTCCCACCTCGGCCGAAGCCTCCAAGGCTTTCAAGCAAAGGCTACCTCTCCTCCTCCTTCCCTCCTATATATACTGGTGGATTTCTAGGGTTTTGCACTAGTTTTTTTACGGCCACGTGCTACCCGTTCCACTGGTGCTCCTCTAGATCGGATTTCCGTAGTGCTTAGGCGAAGCCCTGCAGGAATTGCTCCACCACCATCGCGGGAGCGTCGTCATGTTGCCGGTGAACTCTTCTTCCTCTCCACTTCCTCTTTCTGGATCAAGACGGTGGAGATCATCATCAAGCTGCACGTGTGCTGAACGCGGAGGTGTCGTCCGTTCGGCGCTAGATCGGAAGGACCGTGATCAAGATCGCGAGAAGGTTCATGATGAGTTCGTGGGATGGATCGTGATGAGTTCAACGGACAGATCGTGATGAGTTCACGGGATGGATCATGATGAGATCGCAAGACGGATCGTGATGAGTTCGCGGGACGGATCGTGATTGGATCGCGGGACGGATCGTGATGTGATCACGGGACGCTCGGCGATTTGGATCGCGAAGCTGTTCGACTACACCAACTGTGTTTCGTAACGCTTCCCGCTTAGCGATCTACAATGGTATGTATATCCACTCTCCCTCTCGTAGATGCTCATCACCATGGATAGATCTGCGTGTGTGTAGGAATTTTTTTGTTTCCCATGCGAGTTCCCCTACAGTGGCATCATGAGCTAGGTCTATGTGTAGATGAGATCTCGAGTACAACACAAAGAGTTTGTGGGTGTTCATGCTTAGATTGCTTCCTTCCTTGGTCGTGTTTTGGTTCAACAGTATTGTGAGATGAAGCGGCCCAGACCAACATTACTCATACGCTTACTAGAGACCGGTTCCCTCGACCGCAACTTGTTGCATAGATGGCTTGCGGGTGCCAGTTTCTCTCACTTTAGTTGGATCGGATTCGACAAAGGTGGTCCTTGAGAAGGTTTAAAAGAAACTAGTGTATCACCATTGTGGTTTTTGCGTAGACGAGAATTGTTCTTGCTAGACACCCGTAGCAGCCACGTAAAACATGCAACAACAATTAGAGGATGTCTAACTTGTTTTTGTAGGGTATGTTGTGATGTGATATGGCCAATTACATGATGTGATATATGTGATGTATGAGATGATCATGTGATGTATAGATTATCACGACTTGCATGTCGATGAGTACGGCAACCGGCAGGAGCCATAGGGTTGTCTTTAATTATTGTATGACCTGCGTGTCAATCATTAAGAGCTATGTAATGCTTTACTTTATCGCTAAACGGTAGCAATAGTAGTAGAAGCATGGTGGGCGCGACAACCCCGATGGAGACACGTTGATGGAGATCATGGTGTCATGCCGGTGACGATGGAGATCATGCCAGTGCTTTCATGATGGAGATCAAAAGCATAAGTTCATGGCCATATCATGTCACTTATGATTTGCATGTGATGTTAATCCTTTTATGCACCTTGCTTTTCTTAGGACGACGGTAGCATTATAAGGTGATTCCTCACTTAATTTCAAGATAAATTGTGTTCTCCCCTAGTGTGCACCGTTGCGAAAGTTCTTCGTGTCGAGACACCACGTGATGATCGGGTGTGATAGACTCTACGTTCACATACAACGGGTGCAAGCTAGTGTTGCACATGCAGAACACTCGGGTTAAACTTGACGAGCCTAGCATGTACAGACATGGCCTCGGAACACAAGAGACCGAAAGGTCGAACATGAGTCATATAGTGGATATGATCAACATGACGATGTTCACCATTGTAACCACCTCAACTCACGTGATGATCGGACTTGAGTTGGTGAATTTGGATCATGTATCACTCGAATGACCGGAGGGATGTCAATTTGAGTGGGAGTTCTTAAGTAATATGATTAATTGAACTCATTATCATGAACATAGTCAGTAGTGTCTTTGCAAACTGTGTTGTAGATTACTAGCTCACGCTGTAGCTCCCTTGTATTTTTATATGTTCCTAGAGAAATAGAGTTGAAAGATGATGGTAGCAATATTGCGGACTGGCTCCGTGATCTGAGGATTGTCCTCATTGCTGCACAGAAGGCTTATGTCCTTAATGCATCGCTCGGTGCGCCAATCCCTCTAGCGTCGTCTATAGATGTTGTGAACATCTGACACGCACGTTCTGATGACTACTTGACAGTTTAGTGCGTCGTGCATTACAACTTAGAATTGAGGCTCCAAAATGTTTTGAACGTCACAGAACATATGAGATGTTCTAAGAGCTGAAATTAGGATCTCAGGCTCATGCCCGTGTTGCAAGATATGAGATCTCCAACAAGATTCTTTGCCTGTAATATGAAAGAGAATAGCTCAATCGTTGAGCATGTGCTCAGATTGTTTGGGTGCTATATTTGCTTGAATCGAGTGGGAGTTGATCTTCCAAATAAGATAGTGATTGAAATAGTTCTCCAACTCACTATCACTAAGCTACTAGAACTTGGTGATGAACTATAAAATGCTAGGGATATAAATAATGATCCCCGAGGTGTTCGCGATGTTTGACACCGCGAAGGTAGAAATCAAGAAGGAGCGTCAAGTGTTGATTGTTAGTCAAAACCACTAATTTCGAGAAGGGAAAGAGCAAGGAGGGAAACTTCATGGATAGCAAGTCAGTTGCATCTCTAGTGAAGCAACCCAAAGTCTAACCCAAACCCGAGACTAAGTGCTTCGATTATGAGGAGAATGGTCGCTGAAGCGGGACAACCCTAGATACTTGGTAGATAAGAAGGCTGGCAAAGTCGACAGAAGTATATTTGATATATGTGTTATTGATGTGTACCTTGCTAGTACTCCTAGTAGCGCCTGGGTATTGGATACCGGTTCGGTTGCTAAATGTTAGTAACTCGAAATAAAAGCTACGGAATAAACGGAGAACTAGCTAAGTGTGATGTGACGATGTGTGTTGGAAATGTTTCCAAGGTTGATGTGATCAACATCGCACGCTCTCTCTACCTTCGAGATTAGTGACAAACCTAAATAAATGTTATTTGGTGTTTTTTGCGTTGAGCATGAACGTGATTAGATCATGTTCATTGCAACACGGTTATTCATTTAAGTTAGAGAATAATGGTTATTCTGTTTACATGAATAATACCATCAATGGTCATGCACCCAATAAGAATGGTTTGTTGAAACTTGATCGTAGTAATACACATGTTCATATCATTGATGCCAAAAAGGATACAAAGTTAATAATGATAGTACCACATACTTGTGGCACTGCCGCTAAATGTCATATTAGTATAAAGCGCATGAAGAAACTCCATGCTGATGGATCTTTGGACTCATTCGATTTCGAATCGGTTGCGACATGCGAACCATGCCTCTTGGTCAAGATGACTAAGAACCCCGTTTTTTGTTTTGATGAAGCGCGCAAGTGATTTATTGGAAATGATACATGTTGATGTATGCAATCCAATGAGTCTTGTAGCGTGAAGTGGATATCGTTATTTTCTTACCTTCACTGATGATTTGAGTAGATATAGTGTATATTTACTTAATGAAACACAAGTCTGAATCGTTTGAAAGGTTCAAGCTAATTCAGAGTGAAGTTTAAGATCATCGTGACAAGAAGATAAAAATGTCTGCGATATGATCGTGGAGGTAAATATCTGAGTTATGAGTTGGCATACAACTTTAGACAATGTGAAAATTGTTTCACTACTCACGCCACCTGGAACACCATAGTGTGATGGTGTGTACGAACATCATAGTCGTGCTCTATTGGATATGGTGCAGGTTATGATGTCTCTTGTCGTTTTACTACTATAGTTTTGGGGTTATGCATTAGAGACAACTACATTCACTTTAAATAGGGCACCATCTAAATCCGTTGAGATGACATAGTGTAAATTATGGTTTGGTAGAAACCTAAGCTGTCATTTCTGAATATTTGAGGCTGCGACGCTTGTGTGGAAAAATGTTTTCACCTAATGAGCTCAAACCCAAAGCGGACAAATTCATCTTCATAGAATACCCTAAGAACAGTTGGGTGAACCTTCTATCTCAGATCCGAGCATAAAATGTTTGTTGCTAAAACTGGGTCCTTTCTCGGAAAAAGTTTCTCTTGAAAGAATTGAGTGGGAGGAGGGTAGAACTTGATGAGGTTATTGAACCTCTGTTTCAACCAAAGAGTAGCGCAACGCAGAAAGATGTTTCTGTGGAACCTACGTCAGTTGAAGAGGAAGTTAATGATGATGATCATGAAGCTTCGGATCAAGTTACTATCGAACCTCATAGGTCGACAAGGATGTGTATTGCTCCTGATCGGTACAACAACCCTGTCTTGGAGGTCATGTTGTTGGACAACAATGAGCCTACGAGCTATGGAGAAGCGATGATGGGCCCGGATTCCGACAAATGGTTAGAGGCCATGAAATCCGAGAAAGGATCCATGTATGAAAACAAAGTATAGACTTTGGTAGACTTGCTGGACGGCAGGTCGCTGAGTACAAATGGACTTTTGAAATGAAGATAGACGCTGATGAGAAATGTCACCATTTATAAAGCTCGACTTGTCGCAAAGAAGTTTCCGGCAAGTTCAAGGAGTTGACTGCGATGAGACTTTCTCACTCGTAGCGATGCTAAAGTCTGTTGGAATTATGTTAGCAGTTGCTTCATTTTTCAATTATGAAATCTGGCAGATGGACGCCAAAACATCGTTTCCATCCTTAAGGAAAGGTTGTATGAGATACAACCAGAAGGTTTTGTCAGTCCTAAGGATGCTAAAAGGTGTGCAAGCTTCAGTGATTCTTCTATGAACTGAAGCAAGTATCTCGGAGTTGGAATATGAACTTTGATGAGGTGATCAAAGTTTTTGAGTCTATACAAATTTTACGAGAAATTTGTATTTGCAATAAAGTGAGTGGGAGCACTATAGAGTTTCTGATAAGTATATGTGGATGACATATTGCTATTTGGAAATGATGTAGAATTTCTGGGCATAAACGGTTGTTTGAAAAGAGTTTTTCGAAGGAAGACCTGGATAAAGCTACCTAATTGTTGAGCGTCAAAATCTATAAAGATAGATCAAGATGTTTGATAAGACTTCAATGAGTACAAACCTTGACAAGATTTTGAAAGAGTTCCAAATGGATTAGTCAGAGAGAAGTGTTCTCGCCTGCTTTGTAAGGTGTGAAGTTGAGTGAGACTCAAAGCTCGACCATGGCAGAAGAAAGAGAAAGGACGAATGTCGTCCTCTATGCCTTATCCATAGGCTGTGTATAGCATGCCATGCTGTGTACCGCACCTGTGTGTGCCTTGCCATGAGTCCGTCAAGGGGTACAAGAGTGATCCAGGAGTGGATCACTGGACAGCAGTCAAGATTATCCTTAGTAACTAAAAGACTAAGGAGATGTTTCTCGATTATGGAGGTGATAAAGAGTTCTTCGTAAAGAGTCACGTCGATGCAAGCTTTAAAACCAATCCGGATGACTCGTGGTAGCAATCTGGATACGTATAGTGGAGCAGCCATTTGGAATAGTACCAAGTTGAGTGTGGTAGCAGTGTTTACAGTTTGACATAGAAATTTGCAAAGTACACACGGATCTGAATGTCGTAGACCCGTTGACTATAAGACCTCTCTCACATGCAAAGCATGATCGAGCCCTAGAACTCATTGGGTGTTCAATTCATAACAATGAAAATCACATGGTGATGTGAACTAGATTATTGACTCTAGTGCAAGTGGGAGACTGTTGGAAATATGCCCTAGAGGCAATAAATAAAGTGTTTATTATTGTATTTCCTTGTTCATAATAATCTTTTATTATCCATGCTATAATTGTATTAATTGGAAACATGGATACATGTGTGGATACATAGACAAACACAATGTCCCTAGTATGCCTCTAGTGAACTAGCTCGTTGATCGAAAGATGGTTAAGGTTTCCTAGCCATGGACATGAGATGTCGTTTGATAACGGGATCACATCATTAGGAGAATGATGTGATGGACAAGACACAAACTACAAACGTAGCTTATGATCAGGTCAGTTTATTGCTAATGTTTTCTGCATGTCAAGTATATGTTCCTATGACCATGAGATCATGCAACTCACAGATATCGGAGGAGTACCTTGTGTGTATAAAACGTCGCAACGTAACTGGGTGACTATAAAGGTGCTCTACAGGTGTCTCTGAGGGTGTCTGTTGAGTTGGCATGGATCAAGACTGGGATTTATTACTCCGTGTGACGGAGAGGTATCTCAGGCCCACTCGGTAATACAACATCACAATAAGCCTTGCAAGCAATGTGACTAAGTGTTAGTTACGGCATCTTGTATTACGGAACGAGTAAAGAGACTTGCCAGTAACGAGGTTGAACTAGGTATGGAGATACCGACGATCGAATCTCGGGCAAGTAACACACCGAAGAACAAAGGGAACATCATACGGGATTAACTGAATCCTTGACATAGAGGTTCGATCGATAAAGATCTTCATAGAATATGTAGGAACCAATGTGGACATCTAGGTCCCGACATTGGTTATTGACCGTAGAGGTGTCTCGGTCATGTCTACATAGTTCTCGAACCCGCAGGGTCTGCACACTTAAGGTTTGGTGATGTTTCGGTAGTATAAAGTTAGGTATGGTGGTGACCGAAGTTTGTTCAGAGTCCCGGATCAGATCCCGGACGTCACGAGGAGCTCCGTAATGGTCCGGAGGTAAAGATTCACATATAGGAAGTCCCGTTTTGGTCGCCGTAAAAGTTTCGGGCTCATCGGTAGTGTTCTGGGAGTGCCGATAGTGTACCGGGAGGGCTCCGGGAGGGGTATTTCGACCCAAGAGGCTTCATGGGCTGTGGGAGAGTGAATATCAGCTCTTAGTGTGCTGGTGGAAACTCCCACACAAGGCCTATGTGGCTGGAGAGAAAAAACCAATAGGAAAAGGTGGAAAAAAAGGCAAAAAGGAGCAATCCTAGTCCTACTAGGATTGGAGGAGGAGAGTCCTCCTCCACCTCCCACTTCGGCCAAAGCCTCCAAGGCTTGAAGGCCAAGGCTGCCTCTCCTCCTCCTTCCCTCCTATATATACTGGTGGATTTCTTGGGTTTTGCACTAGTTTTTTTACGACCACGTGCTACCCGTTCCACCGGTGCTCCTCCAGATCGGATTTCCGCAGTGCTTACGCAAAGCCCTGTCGGAATTGCTCCACCACCATCGCTGGAGCGTCGTCACGCTGCCGGTGAACTCTTCTTCCTCTCCACTTCCTCTTGCTGGATCAAGACGGTGGAGATCGTCATCAAGCTGCACGTGTGCCGAACGCGGAGGTGCCGTCCGTTCGGCGCTAGATCGGAAGGACCGTGATCAAAATTGTGAGACGGTTCGTGATGAGTTTGCGGGACGGATCGTGATGAGTTTGTGGGACGGATCGTGATGAGTTCACGAGACGGATCATGATGAGATCGCGAGACGGATTGTGATGAGTTCGCGGGACAGATCGTTATGTGATCGCGGGACGCTCGGCGATTTGGATCGCGAAGATGTTCGACTACACCAACCGCGTTTCTTAACGCTTCTCGCTTAGCGATCTACAAGGGTATGTAGATCCACCCTCCCTCTCGTAGATGCTCATCACCATGGATAGATCTACGTGTGTGTAGGAAAAATTTTGTTTCCCATGCGACGTTCCCCAACACGAACGACCTTCGGTAATCACGTATACCGTTTCCCTATAACCCTAGCGTCATCGAACCTTAAGTGTGTAGACCCTACGGGTTCGGGAGACATGTAGACATGACCGAGACACCTCTTCGGTCAATAACCAACAGCGGGATCTGGATACCCATGTTGGCTCCCACATGCTCCACGATAATCTCATCGGATGAACCACGATGTCAGGGATTCAATCAATCCCGTATACAATTCCCTTTGTCTATCGGTATGATACTTGCCCAAGATTTGATTGTCGGTATCTCTATACCTTGTTCAATCTCGTTACTGGCAAGTCTCTTTACTCGTTCCGTAATACATGATGTCGTGACTAACTCCTTAGTCACATTGAGCTCATTATGATGATGTCTTATCGAGTGGGCCGAGAGATACCTCTCCGTCACACGGAGTGACAAATCCCAGTCTCGATTCGTGCCAACCCAACAGACACTTTTGGAGATACCCGTAGTGCACCTTTATAGCCACCCAGTTATGTTGTGACGTTTGGCACACCCAAAGCATTCCTACGGTATCCGGGAGTTGCACAATCTCATGGTCTAAGGAAACGATACTTGACATTGAAAACCTTTAGCAAACGAACTACACGATCTTGTGCTATGCTTAGGATTGGGTCTTGTCCATCACATCATTCTCCTAATAATGCGATCCCATTATCAACGACATCCAATGTCCATGGTCATGAAACCGTGACCATCTATTGATCAACGAGCTATTCAACTACAGGCTCACTAGGGACATGTTGTGGTCCATGTATTCACACATGTATTACGGTTTCCGGTTAACATAATTATAGCATGAACAATAGACAATTATCATGAACTAGGAAATACAATAATAACCATTTTATTATTGCCTCTAGGGCATATTTCCAACACGCAAGAGGGCTCTTAAAGAGCATGAGAAAGTCTAGCACATGGCAGCCACTAGCCCATGGGCAGACGTAACGATTACTGTCGAGGACACTGACCTGCCGCCCATTCTTTCCGGACATTCACTGGCCACCCTAGTCTTGAATCCCATCATCAATGGATACAGGCTACATAAAGTGCTAATGGATGACGGCAATGGTCTTAACCTCATCTACGAAGCCACGCTGGAAAAATGCATTTTGACCAATCTCGCATCGAGCGTACCAACACAACATTCTGGAGAATTATCCTAGGAAAGGAGGCACGATGTTCCGGATGTATCATCCTGGACGTGGTGTTCGGCACACCCGAAAACTATCGATTTGAAGAACTTCTCTTCCACATCGTCCCTTTCCCAAGTGGCTATCATGCCCTATTGGGACGCGACGCCTTCACAAAGTTCCAGGCTATACCCCATTATGGGTACATGAAACTAAAAATACCAGCACCAAACGGAGCGATCACAATCACCAACGATCCGAATATAGCCCTTCGGGCTGAAAAAATGGCAGCGCTGGCCCTCGAGACACTAGCAGAAACTTTCGCCGCTGAAGAGTTGACCACTTTACGATCGACAGTCAATAGATACGATGTGATCCTCAGCAAAAGACCCAAGTGTACGTCCTTCAAACCCACAGAGGAAATCATCAAATTTCAGGTGCATCCAACGGACCCCAATAAGACAGTGTCCATCGGAGCCCAGCTCGATCCCCTTATGGACAAAGCTTTGCGACATTTCCTCTGTGAGAACTAGGACATTTTTTCCTGACATCCTTCGGATATGCCTGGAATTCCACGTCGGCTGGCCGGACATAGCCTAAACATTATTCGAGGCTTCAAACCCATGAAACAGACTCTGCATCGTTTTTCTGAACCCGAGCGGCAGGCCATGGGTGAAGAATTAGCCAAACTACTCGAGGACGGATTTAATCGGGATATTAAACACCCTGAGTGGCTAGCAAACCTGGTGATGGTACCTAAGAAAGACAAATCCTGACGGCTATGTGTCGATTTTAAAGACCTTAATAAAGCATGCCCCAAGGACCCTTTCCCCTTACCACGCATCGACCAGATCATCGATGCTACAGCCGGACACGATCTGTTGTGTTTCCTTGATGCTTACTCTGGATACCATGAAATTAAAATGAAGAAATCCGATCAAGCTGCCACGACTTTCATCACCCCTTACAGGCCTTTCTGCTTCGACACGATGCCTTTCGGGCTAAAAACGCTGGGGCTACTTACCAGCACATGATCCAAACATGTCTCTCTACGCAGGTCAGCAAGACCGTCGAGGCATATGTGGACGATGTGGTAATCAAAACCAAGCACGTCGACCAGCTGATTGAAGACCTACACCAAACTTTTGATATTTTACGCGAATATGACATCCGGCTCAATCCGAAGAAATGTGTATTTGGAGTTCCCTCGGGTAAGCTGCTAGGATTCATCATCTCCCATAGAGGAATAGAGGCAAATTCAGCTAAGATTCACGCTCTATCAGAACTTGCAATCCCCACGGAACTGAAGCATGTCCAGAGGCTATCCGGGTGCGTAGCGGCATTAAGCCACTTTATCTCCCGCCTCAGAGAAAAGGCTCTGCCACTCTACAAACTACTAAAACGGACCAACAATTTTGAATGGGCCGATGAAGCAGCGGTTGCGTTGGAAGAAGTCAAAGCAGTACTAGCAACCAACCCCATACCCACGGCACCAGGCGCCGGTGAACTCATGTTGTTATACATATCAGCCACCAACAAAGTCGTCAGTGCGGTGCTCGTTGTTGAACGAGATGAAGAGGGGCATAAATTACGGACTCAGAAGCTAGTATACTATGTGTCAGAGGTGCTAACGCGGTGCAAGTCCAGATATCCACACTATCAAAAATTGCCTACACAGTATTTATGGCATCGAGGAAACTCCAACACTACGTCCAGGAGTGTGCGGTGACGATAGCATTGGAAGTCCCCTTGAATGACATAATCAACAACAGGGACACCACCGTCCGCATTGCCAAGTGGGCCATTGAGCTCCTCCCCTTTGAAATAACCTACAAGCCGCGTCGTGCCATCAAATCACAAGTGCTGGCAGACTTTTTGGCCGAATGGACGGAGGCCGAACTCCCCAAGGAATATAGTGCATACTCCCATTGGTCAATGTACTTTGATGGCTCCAAAACTCTGGCCGGACTGGGGGTTGGAGTTATCCTCACATCCCCGATGGGCGACAACGTGCGATACGTGTTGCAAATCATGTATGCGGACTCCAACAATGCAGCCGAATATGAGGCCCTTCTTCATGGTCTCTAGATGACTGTATCAATGGTCATACGGCGACTAGAGGTGCAGGGAGATTACAACCTAGCCATCTCCCAAATCAACGGCGAATTCGACGCTAAAACTCCGAAGATGGCGACATATAGAAATGTTGTCCTTAAGATATCAACTCGGTTTGAGGGGCTGGAATTCCACCATGTCGCTCGCGACAACAACCAAGCCACCGACATATTGGCTCCTCTAGGAGCTAAGCACGATCCTATCCCAAAGAACACTTTTCTAGAATAGTTGTTTAAGCCTTCCGTCGTGTGGCAGGACGATGACAATTGCGCTGGTCCGGATACATCGGACTTAGTTGTCCCCCCTATCAACGAATCGGACGACCACATAATTGGCGGCTCCGTAATGAATAAACGCCTTCGGCTCATGAGGTAATGGAAGTAATTGCAACTTGGACCGAGCCCTTCCTCGCCTACCTTCTTCGAAAGGAACTTCCCGACTACCGGACAGAGACATGTCGCATAGTTCAGCGCTCCAAAGCCTACAAGATTCACGACGGTGAGTTATACAAGAAAAGCACAACTGGTGTACTACAGTGGTGCATATCCGAGGAAGAAGGGCGGGAACTTCTTGCCTAAGTACATGCGGGCATGGGCGGCCACCACACCGCAGCAAGAGCCCTCATTAGCAAGGCCTTTCGAGTGGGTTTCTTTTGGCCCACAGCTCGGACAGACACACAACCACTTGTCAAGCACTTCGTGGGGTGTCAACTCTTCGCAAACCAAAGTCACATGCCTCCAACAGCTCTTCGGACTATTCCGATCACTTGGCCTTTCACGGTCTGGGGGCTTGACATGGTCGGACCCCTTAAAGGGGGGACCAAAAAAACAAATATCTTTTGGTCATGGTTGACAAATTCACCAAATGGATAGAGGCAAAGCCTGTTAAACCAGCCAAGTCCATACCAGTTATAGACTTCATATCCGGCATAGTACACCATTACAGTATACCACATAGCATAATAACGGATAATGGATCTAATTTTACGGCCAAGAGGTCAAGGACTAGTGCGCGAAAATGGGCGTTAAGCTTGATTACGCATCAGTCTACCATCCGCAGACCAATGGTTAAGTCAAACGCGCCAATGGTCTCATTATGAGCGGCATTAAGCCACGATTTGTCCGATCTCTTCACGTGTCCAACTGTCACTGGGTTGAGGAGCTCGACTCCGTACTATGGGGCCTGCATACCACCCCAAATAGATCAACGGGCTTTACACCGTTCTTCATGGTCTATGGGGCAGAGGCAGTCCTCCCCTGCGACATTATTCACAACGCACCAAGAGTGCGCATGTACAAGGAAAAGGAAGCCGAGTTGGATCGGCAGGAAGACCTGGACGCCTTGGAGGGAGAACGTGACATAGCTCTGGCTCGCTCTGCGCTTTATCAGCAGCAAGCGCGATGCTACCAGAGTAGGGAGGTCAGGGCACAAACATACAACATAGGTGAACTTGAACTCGCCCTACGGTTCCCGGAGAAGCAAAAGCATAAACTCAACCCCAAATGGGAGGGGCCCCTCATCATCGACGAAGTACTCGCGGGAGGAGCCTATCGTCTTCGGAACTCATCAGACAATCGCCTTGAACCAAACCCATGGAACGCGACTCGTCTTTGGCATTTCTACGGATAGACTGGTCCTGTTCGAATCTCCACACATTTTACATTTTTTTAATTTTTCTTGTATTTTCATTTCTTTTTCCTTCCCACTTTGCTGTTTGATAGGATCAATTTTCGTCTACCTATGATCAGTTAAACCGACCCTCTACTAAGGTTGTCAAGACACACCATAGAGTGTTACATCCGAATACAACACGTGGGGGCTTCTTCTAGTAGCCATCTTTTCTATTGCAATTATTTGCTCGCACCTGTCGTGTGCGCACGTTTCTTTTGTCAGGTTTTGGCCATCATATGCATCAATTCGAACTAAGATTTTGCCAAGCTGGGTTGCCTCGCTCCTATGGTTAGTCTCTACGTTCCCGCTCGTTCGGCTAGAGAGTAAAGGGAGCACCTCTGTGATTGTTATGACCGGGTCATCCGGACACATACCTCACACGGGTGAAGTCGAAAGCTAGCTATCTTACATAGACAATTGGTCGGCTCGGACGGAAACACCTTATATAACCTTGATTGCTATTTTTGTTATTCGAGACTCTTATTACCAAAAAACACTTAGTCGCATATTGTGAATATGCAGATTGCTATCTACGTTCTTCATAGAACCCTGGCGAAAGGTATCGTTATCGGTACTATTTTCATTGGAAGATGTTTCTTACGCTACGTCGTAATATAACATACAATTCTGTGTGCTTTCTGTCTGTTCGCACCACATGGCCAGATTGCCTAGTTCCTCGAATGCAATTTCGTTATTCGATGAAGGAATAAGAAGAAGGAACACTCCTGAGCTCTTCGCTCGAGAGGGAGAAGCTGATGGCCGATTAAGACAAAGTTTACAACACGGATTGTTTTACACATGAATATGCAAATTACATATTCGGTTGCTGATCGAGATCATTGATTATTGTGGAGAGGGGGCAATCTACCTGCGAGATCCTATCGATGGGCATCACCTGGTCATATACTAGGCGGGGTGGCACTTCTTTTCCATCCGATCCCATAGGACCAACCCACGTCATATGCTCGGGGTTAAGTCCGATGAAATGGGTCTTGATCGTCGCCCATGCCTCCCGTGCTCCTTCGCAGCAGGACGAAGTCTTCCATGGCTCGAACCTACACCGAGCCCCCCCTGAATCGATCCACAAGTGCGGCCAGCCCTTCTAGTGGCTGTTCGGTGGGACATAATTGTTGGGAGACGTAGTAGTAAATCAAAAAATTTCCTACGTGACACCAAGATCTATCTATGAAGAAACCAACAACGACTGGGGAGAGATTGCATCTTCATACCTTTGAAGATCGCTAAGCGGAAGCTTTACAAGAACGCGGTTGGTGGAGTCATACTCGTAGCGAGTCAGATCGCGGTGGACTCCGATCTAAGCGCCGAACAACGGCGCCTCCGCGTTCAACACACGTGCAGCCCGGTGACGTCTCCTATGCCTTGATATGGCAAGGAGGAAGGAGAGATTGAGGAAGAGCTCCCGCATCACGACGGCATGGTGACGGTGGAGCTGCGTGGTACTCCGGCAGAGCTTCGCTAAGCACTATGGAGAATGAGGAGGTGAAGAGGTAGGGCTGCGCCGAGAGGAAGAGAGAACCGTGTGTTGGGCAACCCTGAAACCTCACATATATAGGGGGAAGGAGGAGGGAGGGCTGCGCCCTAGGGTTTCCACCCTAGGGTGGTGCGGCAGCCACCAAATCAATCTGGCCGGCGGACAGAGGAAGGGAGTGGTGCGGCTGCCCTAGGGTGGGCCTTAGGGCCCATCTACCCTAGGGTTTGCCCCTCCTCCCACTTTAGCTGCACCTTGGGCCTGGTGGAGGGGCACACCAGCCCACCTAGGGGCTGGTTCCCTCCACCCTTGGACCATGCAGCCCTCTGGAGCCGGTGGGCCCACTTGGTGGACCCCCGGAACCCTTCCGGTGGTCCCGGTACGTTACCGGTGACCCCAGAAACATTTCTGGTAACCAAAACCTCACTTCCTATATATAAATCTTCGTCTCCGGACCATTTCGGGACTCCTCGTGACGTCCAGGATCTAATCCGGGACTCCGAACAACCTTCGGTAACCACATACACTTTTCCCTATAACCCTAGCGTCATCGAACCTTAAGTGTGTAGACCCTACGGGTTCGGGAGACACGTAGACATGACCGAGACACCTCTCCGGTCAATAACCAATAGAGGGATCTGGATACCCATGTTGGCTCCCACGTGCTCCACGATGATCTCATCGGATCAACCACGATGTCAGGGATTTGATCAATCCCGTATACAATTCCCTTTGTCTATCGGTATGATACTTGCCCGAGATTCGATCGTCGGTATCTCTATACCTTGTTCAATCTTGTTACCGGCAAGTCTCTTTACTCGTTCCATAATACATCATCCCGTGGCTAACTCCTTAGTCACATTGAGCTCATTATGATGATGTCTTACCGAGTGGGCCCAGAGATACCTCTCCGTCACACGGAGTGACAAATCCCAGTCTTGATTCGCGCCAACCCAACAGACACTTTCGGAGATACCCATAGTGCACCTTTATAGCCACCCAGTTACGTTGTGATGTTTGGCACACCCAAAGCATTCCTACGGTATCTGGGAGTTGCACAATCTCATGTCCTAAGGAAACGATACTTGACATTGAAAAGCTTTAGCAAACGAACTACACGATCTTGTGCTAGGCTTAGGATTGAGTCTTGTCCATCACATCATTCTCCTAATGATGTGATCCCATTATCAACGACATGCAATGTCCATGGTCATGAAACCATGACCATCTATTGATCAACGAGCTAGCCAACTAGAGGCTCACTAGGGGCATGTTGTGGTCTATGTATTCACACATGCATTACGGTTTCGGTTAACACAATTATAGCATGAACAATAGAGAATTATCATGAACAAGGAAATACAATAATAACCATTTTATTATTGCCTCTAGGGCATATTTCCAACAGTCTCCCACTTGCACTAGAGTCAGTAATCTAGTTACATTGTGATGAATCGAACACCCATAGCATTCTGGTGTTGATCATGTTTCGCTCGTGAGAGAGGTTTAGTCAACGGATCTGTGACATTCAGATCCGTATGCACTTTACAAATATCTATATCTCCCTCCTGAATGTAATCACGGATGGAGTTGAAGCGGCGCTTCATGTGTCTTGTCTTCTTGTGAAACCTGGGCTCCTTCGCAAGGGCAATAGCTCCAGTGTTGTCACAAAATAGAGTCATTAGGCCCGACGCACTTGGAATCACTCCTAGGTCGATGATGAACTCCTTCATCTAGACTCCTTCCTTTTTTGCTTCCGAAGCAGCTATGTACTCCGCTTCACATGTAGATGCCGCCATGACGCTTTGCTTGCTGCTGCACCAGGTAACTCCCCCTCCGTTCAAAATAAACACGTATCCGATTTGTGACTTGGAGTCATCCGGATCTGTGTCGAAGCTAGCATCGACGAAACCCTTTACGACGAGCTCTTCGGAACCTCCATATACGAGAAACATGTCCTTTGTCCTTTTCAGGTACTTCAGGATATTCTTGACCGCTGTCCAGTGTTCCGCTCCGGGATCACTTTGGTACCTCCCTACCAAACTTATGGCAAGGTTCACATCAGGTCTGGTACACAGCATGGCATACATAATAGAGCCTATGGCTGAAGCATAGGGGATGACAC
This sequence comes from Hordeum marinum, assembly GCA_022496015.1. Taxonomy (NCBI): domain Eukaryota; kingdom Viridiplantae; phylum Streptophyta; class Magnoliopsida; order Poales; family Poaceae; genus Hordeum; species Hordeum marinum. The sequence goes on from CM039678.1 coordinate 239,413,633, forward strand.
TCATCTCTTCTCTATCTTTCGCTGTGGTCGGGCAGTGAGTCGTACTCAATCTCACACCATGTAACACAGGCAAGAACCCCTTCTTGGACTGATCCATATTGAACTTCTTCAATATCTTTTCAAGGTATGTGCTTTGTGAAAGACCTATGAGGCGTCTCGATCTATCTCTATAGATCTTAATACCTAATATGTAAGCTGCTTCTACAAGGTCCTTCATTGAAAAACACTTATTCAAGTAGGCCTTTATACTTTCCAAGAGTTCTATACATTTCCCATTATCAGTATGTCATCCACATATAATATAAGAAATGCTACAGAGCTCCCACTCACTTTCTTGTAAATACAGGGTTCTCCATAAACCTGTATAAACCCAAACGCTTTAATCACCTCATTAAAGCGAATGTTCCAACTCCGAGATGCCTGCAGCAGCCCATAGATGGAGCGCTGGAGCTTGCATACTTTGTTAGCATCTTTAGGATCGACAAAATCTTCCGGCTGCATCATATACAGTTCTTCCTTGAGGAAGCCATTAAGGAATGTCGTTTTGACGTCCATTTGCCAGATCTCATAATCATAAAATGCGGCAATTGCTAACATAATTCGGACAAACTTCGGCATCGCTACGGGTGAGAAAGTCTCATTGTAGTAAACTCCTTGAACTTGTCGATAACCCTTAGCGACAAGACGAGCCTTATAGACGGTCACATTACCGTCCGCGTCAGTCTTCTTCTTAAAGATCCATTTATTTTCAATGGCTCGCTTATCATCAGGCAAGTCCACCAAAGTCCATACTTTGTCCTCATACATGGATCCTATCTCGGATTTCATGGCCTCAAGCCATTTGTTGGAATTCGGGCCCACCATTGCTTCTTCATAGTTCGAAGGTTCAACGTTGTCCAACAACATGATCTCCACGACAGGGTTGCCGTACCACTCTAGTGCGGAACGTGTCCTAGTGGACCTTCGACGTTCAATAGTAACTTGATCTGAAGTTTCATGATCATCATCATTAATTTCCTCTCCAGCCGGTGCAGGCTCCACAGAAACAACTTCCTGTGCTGCGCTACCCTCCAGTTCGAGTGGAGGTACAATTACCTCATCAAGTTCTATTTTCCTCCCACTTACTTCTTTCGAGAGAAACTCTTTCTCGAGAAAGGATCCATTCTTGGCAATAAAGACTTTGCCCTCGGATCGTAGGTAGAAGGTATACCCAATAGTCTCTTTGGGATATCCTATGAAGATGCACTTTTCCGCTTTGGGTTCGAGCTTCTCACGTAGAAGTTTCTTCACATAAGCATCGCATCCCCAAACTTTTAGAAACGACAGCATAGATTTCTTTCCAAACCATAATTCATACGGTGTCGTCTCAACGGATTTTGACGGTGCCCTATTTAAAGTGAATGCGGCAGTCTCTAATGCATATCCCCAAAATGATAGCGGTAAGTCGGTAAGAGACATCATAGATCATACCATATCTAATAGAGTGCGATTACGACGTTCAGACACACCATTTCGCTGACGTGTGCCAGGTGGCGTGAGTTGTGAAACAATTCCAAATTTCCTTAGGTGCGTGCCAAACTAGTGACTTAAATATTCTCCGCCATGATCAGATCATAGGCACTTTATTTTCCTGTCACGTTGATTCCCTACCTCACTCTGAAATTCCTTGAACCTTTCAAAAGTTTCAGACTTATGTTTCATTAAGTAGACATACCCATATCTACTCAAGTCATCAGTGAGGGTGAGAACATAATGGTAGCCACCATGAACCTCGACACTCATTGGACCGCAGACATCGGTATGTATTATTTCCAACAAGTCAGTTGCTCGCTCCATTGTTCCGGAGAACGGAGTCTTGGTCATCTTGCCCATGAGGCATGGTTCGCACGTGTCAAATGATTCGAAATCAAGAGACTCCAAAAGTCCATCAGTATGGAGCTTCTTCATGCGTTTGACACCAATATGACCAAGGCGCCAGTGCCACATGTAACTGGGAATATCGTTATCAACCTTACACTTTTTGGTACTCACACTATGGACATGTGTAACATCACATTCGAGATTCATCAAAAATAAACCATTGACCAGCGGGTCATGACCATAAAAAATTTCTCTCATATAAATAGAACAACCATTATTCTCATATTTAAATGTGTAGCAGTCTCGCATCAAGCGAGATCCAGATACAATGTTCATGCTCAAAGTTGTTACTAAATAACAATTATTAAGGTTTAACACTAATCCCGAAGGTAGATGTAGAGGAAGCGTGCCGACGGTGATCACATCGACCTTGGAACCATTCCCGACGCGCATCATCACCTCGTCCTTTGCCAGCCTCCGCTTATTCCCCAGCTCCTGCTTGGAGTTACAAATGTGAGCAACTGCACCAGTAGCAAATACCCAGGAGCTACTACGAGCGATGGTTAGGTACACATCAATAACAAGTATATCACATATACCTTTAACGTTGTCGTCCTTCTTATCCGCTAAGTACTTGGGGCAGTTCCGCTTCCAGTGACCGGTACCCTTGCAATAAAAACACTCAGTCTCAGGCTTGGGTCCATTCTAGTTCTTCTTCTTCCCGGCAACTTGCTTACTGGGCGCGGCAACAGCTTTTTCGTCCTTCTTGAAGTTCTTCTTACCCTTGCCTTTCTTGAAACTAGTGGTCTTATTCACCATCAACACTTGATGCTCCTTTTTGATCTCGACCTCTGCTGATTTCAGCATCGAGTACAACTCAGGAATGGACTTCTCCATACCATGCATGTTGTAGTTCATCACAAAGCTCTTGTAGCTAGGTGGGAGCGACTGGAGGATTCAGTCAATGACCGAGTCATCCGGGAGATTAACTCCCAGCTGAGTCAGGCGGTTGTGCAACCCAGACATCTTGAGTATGTGCTCACTAACAGAACTATTTTCCTCCATCTTACAGCTAAAGAACTTGTCGGAGATGTCATATCTCTCGACCCAGGCATGAGCTTGGAAAACTAGTTTCAGCTCTTGGAACATCTCATATGCTTCGTGCTGCTCAAAACGCTTTTGGAGCCCCATTTCTAAACTGTAAAGCATGTTGCACTGAACAAGGGAGTAATCATCGCAGTGAGAATGCCAAGCGTTTGCAACGTCTTGCTCTGCTAGGAGAATGGGTGGGTCACCTAGCGGTGCATCAAGGACATACAATCTCTTGGAAGCTATGAGGATGATCCTCAAGCTACGGGCCCAGTCCGCATAGTTGCTTCCAACATCTTTCAGCTCGGTTTTCTCCAGGAACGCGTTGAAGTTGAGGTTGGCATTAGCGTTGGCCATTGGATCTACAATATAGATTTTAAAGACAATTTTAGACTAAGTTCATGATAATTAAGTTCACATAATAAAATTATTTAATGAACTCCCACTTAGATAGACATCTCTCTAGTCATCTAAGTGACACATGATCCATGTCAATTAGCCCGTGTCCGATCATCACGTGAGACGGACTAGTCATCCATGGTGAACATCTCCATGTTGATCGTATCTTCTATACGACTCATGTTCAACCTTTCGGTCTTCCGTCTTCCGAGGCCATCTCTGTACATGCTAGGCTCGTCAAGTCAACCTAAGTGTTTCACGTGTGTAAATCTGGCTTACACCCATTGTATGCGAATGTTAGAACCTATCACACCCGATCATCACGTGGTGCTTCGGAACAACGATCCTTAGATACGGTGCATAGTTAGGGTGAACACTTCTCTTGAAATTTTATTGAGAAATCATCTTATTTACTACCGTCGTTCTAAGAAAATAAGATGTAAACATGATAAACATCACATGCAATCAATATAGTGACATGATATGGCCAATATCATCTTGCTCCTTTGATCTCCATCTTCGGGGCACCATGATCATCACTGTCACCGGCATGACACCATGATCTCCATCATTGTGTCTTCATGAAGTTGTCTCGCCAACTATTACTTCCACTACTATGGCTAATGTTTAGCAATAAAGTAAAGTAATTACATGGCGTTTATGATTGACACGCAGGTCATACAATAAAAATAAGACAACTCCTATGGCTCCTGCCGGTTGTCATACTCATCGACATGCAAGTCGTGAATCCTATTACAAGAACATGATCAATCTCATACATCACAATGCATCACATCACATCCTTTGGCCATATCACATCACAAGGCATATGCTGCAAAAACAAGTTAGACGTCCTCTAATTTCTAGTTGCAAGTTTTTACGTGGCTGCTATAGGTTTCTAGTAAGAACGTTTCTTACCTACGCCAAAACCACAACGTGATATGCCAATTGCTATTTACCCTTCATAAGGACCCTTTTCATCGAATCCAATCTGACTAAGGTGGGAGAGACAGGCACCCGCTAGCCACCTTATGCAACTAGTGCATGTCAGGCGGTGGAACCGATCTCACGTAAGCGTACGTGTAAAATTTGTTCGGGCCGCTTCATCCCACAATACCGCCGAATCAAGATAAGACTAGTAGTGGTAAGCAAACTAACAAGATCGACGGCCACAACAAGTTTGTGTTCCACTCGTGCATAGATTCTACGCATAGACCTAGCCCATGATACCACTGTTGGGAGACGTAGTAGTAAATCAAAAAAATTGCTACATGTCACCAAGATCTATCTATGAAGAAACCAACAACGACTGGGGAGAGATGGCATCTTCATACCTTTGAAGATCGCTAAGTGGAAGCTTTACAAGAACGCGGTTGGTGGAGTCGTACTCGTAGCGAGTCAGATCGCGGTGGACTCCGATCTAAGCGCCGAACAACGGCGCCTCCGTGTTCAACACACGTCCAGCCCGGTGACGTCTCCTATGCCTTGATCCGGCAAGGAGGAAGGAGAGATTGAGGAAGAGCTCCGGCATCACGACGGCATGGTGACGGTGGAGCTGCGTGGTACTCCGGCAGAGCTTCGCTAAGCACTACGGAGAACGAGGAGGTGGAGAGGTAGGGCTGCGCCGAGAGGAAGAGAGAACCGTGTGTTGGGCAGCCCTGAAACCTCACATATATAGGGGGGAGGAGGATGGAGGGCTGCGCCCTAGGGTTTCCACCCTAGGGTGGTGTGGCAGCCACCAGATCAATCTGGCCGGCGGTTAGAGGAAGGGAGTGGTGCGGCTGCCCTAGGGTGGGCCTTAGGGCCCATCTGCCCTAGGGTTTGCCCCTCCTCCCACTTCAGCTGCGCCTTGGGCCTGGTGGAGGGGCACACCAGCCCACCTAGGGGCTGGTTCCCTCCACCCTCGGCTCATGCAGCCCTCTGGAGCCGGTGGGCCCACTTGGTGGACGCCCGGAACCCTGCCGGTGGTCTCGGTACGTTACCGGTGACCCCCAAAACATTTCCGGTAACCAAAACCTCACTTCCTATATATCAATCTTCGTCTCCGGACCATTCCGGGACTCCTTTCGACGTCCGGGATCTCATGCGAGACTCCGAACAACCTTCGGTAACCACGTACACTTTTCCCTATAACCCTAGCGTCATCGAACCTTAAGTGTGTAGACCCTACGGGTTCGGGAGACATGTAGACATGACTGAGACACCTCTTCGGTCAATAACCAACAACGAGATCTGGATACCCATGTTGGCTCCCACATGCTCCATGATGATCTCATCGGATGAACAACGATGTCGGGGATTCGATCAATCCCGTATACAATTCCCTTTGTCTATCGGTATGATACTTGCCCGAGATTCGATCGTCGCTATCTGTATACCTTGTTCAATCTCATTATCGGCAAGTCTCTTTACTCGTTCCATAATACATCATCCCGTGGCTAACTCCTTAGTCACATTGAGCTCATTATGATGATGGCTTATCGAGTGGGCCTAGAGATACCTCTCCGTTACACGGAGTGACAAATCCCAGTCTCGATTCGCGCCAACCCAACACACACTTTCAGAGATACCCGTAGTGCACCTTTATAGCCACCCAGTTACGTTGTGACATTTGGCACACCCAAAGAATTCCTACGGTACCCGGTAGTTGCACAATCTCATGGTCTAAGGAAACGATACTTGACATTGAAAAGCTTTCGCAAACAAACTACACGATCTTGTGCTAGGCTTAGGATTGGGTCTTGTCCATCACATCATTCTCCTAATGATGTGATCCTGTTATCAACGACATCCAATGTCCATGGTCATGAAACTGTGACCATCTATTGATCAACGAGCTAGCCAACTAGAGGCTCACTAGGGACATGTTGTGGTCTATGTATTCACACATGCATTAACACAATTATAGCATGAACAATAGACAATTATCATGAACAAGGAAATATAATAATAACCATTTTATTATTGCCTCTAGGGCATATTTCCAACAATAATGCCTTCACCATCCACTTCATCGCCTTTTGCACGCGCTTATGGAGGGTGGTCAGCTCCTTCAATAGGACCCCTTGGAACGATTCGATCTCCTCTTGAGGATGCCCGGTCAGGAGACCTATCCATAAGACAACAAGTGCGATTACTATCATTTTATACATCGGACATACTTACTCATAGCGGAATTGTATTTACCGAATACATGCCTCCGAAGATTCTGATTTCCTTCTTGAGCTTGGGCCGATTGAATCTTCAAACTCTTTATTTCATCGGCATGTTTTTGTATAACAAGACAGCCGGCTTGCTGCTGGGATTCCGCATACCTTTGTGAATCCCGGGCTTCTTCCAGCTGCCTTTCCATATGTCCTATTGATTCAGCTGCTACACATAATACATATGTCAGGCATGGAATCCATATATTCTATTGTCTACCAGTAAATGCACATTTACCATGGGCCTCACGCGTAAAGCTTTTCACTTGTGCTAGTTCAGCCTTCATGGACTGCACCTCTGTGCGGCTCTCCTCGAGGGCCTTGGCCAGTTGTTTGGACTATTGCTTTGTGGCCTGCGTCAACAGTTAAGCAGTTGTGAGATCCTTAATTTGTTTTTTGAAATCGAATTAAGGCTCGGGGGCTACAAGGCTTATACAAGTATACGGACTCTACAAAATCCGATCTCTTACTTGAATATTGGTTTTTATCAGCTTCATCGCTTCTCCGAATCCAGTTCGAGTGGCCCCGAGGTGTGCATCTACCGAGCGTAGGGCGCCGAACTCCTGGTCAGAGAAAACTAGGTGCCGCATGGCCTCCCATCAGTGCTAATGATGCAAGGCACTCTCCACTTCCGATTTGGTGACTGATACTCCGTTGCCAGATTCGCGGGCATCGGACCAGACATAGGGGCTTCCGTAGCAAAAGCCGCATGGACGGTGGCCCAGGAGCTTCGGGCGTCTCCTGACATCCAGGAAGCCCCCTCGGTAGGTGAAGGTTGGGTGTTTCGCCTAAGTAAAGAACAAGCGGCTATAAGATTTTGCCGAGCATAACGATAAAACGGATATCGAAACTGTCACAACCCTAGCTAGATGTCCTAGGAATAATATTGTGCTTGCATCATGTTTCATTTTGCATTAACATGAAATGGGGAACAAAAAGAAACCCCAAGCTAACTTTGAATCAAAACAATTCAAATTTGGTGAAAATTCAACAAATCCAAAATGCCCACTAAAAATGTTCCCTATGTATGGTAAATTTGGGCATGATTATAACAGGGACCATTCTAATTATTTGAAGAATCAAGGTAATTCAAAAATAATGGATAAGGCTCCTGAAATCATTAAATAAAGCACTATCATTATTTTTCTTTTCAAAATATCCTGAAACTTTTTAGATAAGTTTGAAATATTCAAACTTTAGTTTATAAAATATTTGGGATATTATTAATTAGCATTTGTACCTAAAAAGAAAATAAACAAATGTCAGAAAATGGAAAACAGAAAGAACTAAAAAAAGAAGAAGAAAAAGGAAAAAGCCCAGGCCAGGCCAGCCCACCTGGCCCATGGCCAGTCATCCCTGTCCTCTCGCCAGGAGGACAAGGGCGTGCGTTCGCCATGCGCGGGCACACACCGGCCACCTCCTCCCTGCCTGGCTGCTGGCCTCGAGGGCTGGGAGGGCGCCAACGCAAGGCCATCGTTGTGGCCTCCTTCTCCTCTTCCTCTCCCCCTGCGAGCTCTCTCTCTCGCTCCCTTTCTTCCCCTGCTCCGCCATAGCCAAGCTCTGCTCGAGCTCACCGCCGTCGCGCTAGCCACCCCCTCGCCTCGCTAGGTAGCCCACGAGAACCGCCACGACCCCCTCATCCTTCCCGTGACCACAGAAGACGCCAGGAGCTTCTCTATGCCGCGCCATCGCCGCTCCTCCTCGCCGGCCACTGAAGCCCCGCCGCGACATTCTGCCCCGTCCGAACCTCCTCCGACCTCGTCATCACCTCAATTGGAACCGCGGTGAGCCGCTGGTGCTCCTCCCCATCTCCCCCTTCTCCCTCGTGCCCCGTAGACGCCGCGCCCTTCTTGCCCGAGCTCCGGCTGCCGCTGCCCTCAACGCCGGCGTCGATTCCGACCACCCCAGCCTCTGGTTTGGGGCTAGATCGACGCGCGATCGAGCGTAGGCCCTCCTAGCGCTCTCCGCCGTCCATTTGGTCACCGGAGGAGGGATTCTGACCCCCTCCGCCATCCCTAACGTCGCCGGCGGCTCAACGCCGGCGAGTCAACCTGTCTGACTGATAGGGGTTTGACCCTGGGTCGCTGGCAGGTGGGGCCAGGCCCTATTAATTAGGTTAATTAAGAAATTAATTAATTGGTTTAATTAAACCTAATCTGTCACTGATAATGGGCCTAGTTTCTGTTAATTAATTAGGATTAAGTTTAATTAGTTAGTTAAGTGTCTGAGTCACTGACATGTGGCCCCCACATTTCAGGTTTGACTCTAGCCCGGTCAGCTGACCAGCTGACGTCACAGTGACGTCAGGCTGATGTCAATATTTCATTTTCTAGTTTAAAATTAATTCCAGAAATTATTCAAAACTTCAAAAATTCATATAAATTAATCTGTAAGTCAGATGAAAATAATTTATATATGAAAATTTATCAGAAAAATCCAATGAATCCAATGGTGCTATTGTATTGCATGTTAGAGCAATCTAAATAGGTGAACATTGACATTTGTTAATATGTTAGTAAATGGAATTTGAAATGAAGAACAATTTTGAACCTATATTCAAATTCATTTCAAATCAACATGAAGACTAGTTGCATTAGCTCAACTACGCATGCTATCACGCCCTGATCATGCATCATATTGTTGCACTTGCATGTATTGATTGATTCTTATCTGCATTGCGGTAGGCCCTATTTCTGAGGATACCCCCGAGTATCCCGACGAAGGAGAGAACCTTCCCGTTTCCCAGCAAGGCAAGCAACCCCTTTGAACATTCTGATAATATCCCACTCTCTCGCTCCTGCTCTCGTTTATTGCATTAGGACAACCGATCACATGTCAGTCATACACGGTAAATGATCCTATTATGTTGCATAACCTGACATTGTCACAGTAAATAGCTAAACCTTGCAACCTAGCATACCTGGTAGATGATTGTGCCATGATGTGCTTAGCTTACTTTGCCTGCTATGCTTTCTATGCTTGGAGTTGTGTCAGGTCGGATTCATCTGGGTGATGAACTGAGTGAAACAATGTTGCCTGATGTGATGATGTTATGATGAACTCGATTTGGTAAAGGTAGCAATGAGAGTCTATGTAGGAGTACATAGCGGGTTGTCTCATTGGGACCGTTCTTAGGAACTGAGTTCCGTGTTTGTGATCCAAGACTAGTTGCTACCACACATTGGGTTCCGGTAACTCGACCCCTCTCGACTTATCATTCGCTTAGTCCTGAGTACAGGAGTGGCAAGTAGTTTCTGGTGTTTATATCTTTCTAGAGGCCGTGCGTAGCGCTGACCCTAGGGGTGGGTTACGACGCGGTAGGCAATGGCACGGTGTACCAAGGGTCACCCGAATGGTGGGCTTGGGAACCCTGCACACATCGTTTGGGGCCGTAGCGGAAACTTCGGCCGGACTTCCGTGCGGGTTCAAGGCGATAACCTAGACTAGAGGTCTTATGTGATTGACGGTGATTGACGGTCGTGGCCGACTCCCTCCCTGGGCTTCTGCTTGAAGGTTGCCGAGGTGCATGGTTTTATGAGCACACAGCGATAAGTAGCGAGGGCGTGTGTGAAGAAGTACACCCTTGCAGGGTATAAAACTATTCGAATAGCCGCGTCCTCGTATATGGACTACTTGGAAACCTTATGCTGTTCATAGGTAATCAAATGGATACTCATAAAAATATCAAGACAAGTGTGAGTATCGTAGATGGCACTCTTCCAGGAGAGGGAAGTGAATCTATGGTGGTGTATTGTTATGGAGTTAGTGGACTCATGTGCGACTTATAAAATGTAAACAAAGAGTTAAAATTGAGTAGTGTAGGTTAGCCATGAGTCAAAGTTGGCATTGCTGCATAAACTCCACCACTCCCTTTGTTGATACATGAGCATGAATAGACTAGGTCTGCTTTAAAGACTTGCGGAGCACATTTGTACTCATGTTTGCTTAATAAATGTTGCAGATGAGACCCAGGACCCTTCGGGTGGGTTCTTTCTAGATGTCGACGATGTCGAATAGCTGGTGTCCCAGCTACGACCTTTGCCTTGTGGCGGGCTGTAGATAGTCAGCCATGTGCCATTTTATCCCTTTCATCTGTTTGTACTCAGACAGCTTTATGCTTCCGCTTGGTTTGTATGAACATGTTTGTATGATTTGAGTGTCGGGTCATGTGACCCCTATCTGTAAGAACATATTATGCATGGCTCATCTGAGCCTCTTAAATAAAAGTCATGTTATTGTATGGTTATGTTGTGATGCCATGGTTGTATCTATGCATATCGGGCATGTCGTGCGTACATGTGACGTGCAACGGTATGTATGGGATCCGACACCTAGTTGTGTGCCTTTAGTAGTACTCTTTACGGGAAACTGCCTCATTGTGTTTCCACCGAGCCATGGTAGCTTGCTACTGCTCCGGGCACATTGATTGACCGGCATGTATCCTTCTTTGCTGCTGTGTCTGTCCCTTCGGGGAAATGTCTCACAGTGTAATGGAGTCCCGGTAGCCTGCTACGACTCGTCTACGTGCAGTGATGGCATTTATGTCTCACGGCGTAATGGAGTCCTTGTAGCTTGCTATGACTCGTCTACACACGCTTGAGGCCGACACCTGCATTGATAGGTTACGTATGCTTGTTTCCGTACGGATGTGCCACTTGGGTTCTATGACTAGTCATGTCGGCCTGGGTTCTCTGTCGTTTGATTGCCAGCGACATGTTCACATACGTGAGCCAAAAGACGCAAACGGTCCCGACTAAGGTAAGACTGCAGCCGTGGAGCTTACCGTGCGTGAGGCCGCAAAGGGATGTGATATGTTATAGTCTGGATTCATATGACTTAGGATCGGGGTCCTGACACAAACCTAGTACCTATGGGATGTGTGGACGGGTGGATTCGCCCGTGTGTCCGGCTCCTTTGCAGGGGCCCGGCCGGCCTCTGACTCGTTTGTGGCTTTGGCTGTTGGCGCAAGATGTGCTAATCGATGATGCTTGGGGGCTGGGACCGGCGCATCCAGGGCACTCTTAGTAGCAGGCCTCTTTCGGGAGGAGTTTTTCTTCTTGTCCGTGGACGGAATGGAGAATGACTCGGGGTAATCGATTACGATTGCCACCGGGGTCTTGACAATGTTGTCCTGATGATAGACTCCGTTCTCGAAGTCGATAAGGAGATCCAGGTCCTCGTTGAAGCCCGGATCGTTGTCGCGTGAATGATTCTCGGGCTGAGGAGTCGGACAGTTGACTGTCTCGATGAAGCTCCTCCATTCCTATTCACGCGAAGGCCTCGGTCAAATAAGAATGCAGAATGAAGTCCCGAACTATTTCATGATTAGAAAGGGAAGGCCTACCTGTTCGATTGGATTGTGGGTCGAATACCCTTCCTTGGTTGACCGTTGGATGAAGTCTTCTTGCTCTCCTTTGTATAGGTCGGCAAGCGCGGCGGCCAGTGTTGTTGGATTGATAGGACCTCATTTTCGGGAACGAGTGGCATCGCTTGTCCCATTGTATCGCCATAAGGGGTGCACCCTTTTGTTGGAGGGGATGCACGCACCGAGAGATAGCGGCGGCCATGACGTCGATCATGGTCAGTCGGTGATGGGCAACCATCCGCACTTGCGCGGCCAGGCGTTGCACTTCGCCGCTCTCCTCCTGGGATGAGTCCTTGGGTCGCCAGTTGTACCTTTTCTTCGGGAGAAGGTCAGAGTATTCGGGCAGACCTGCCCGAGTTGGCTCGAACAGGGGGGCGTCTTCAACATAGAACCACTTCGAAGTCCATTCTTCGGATTTCTTCGGCGTGCCAATCGGGTACCCCGTCCCCGCTATGCGACATACTTCGGCTCCGCCAACCTCTAAGATGGCCTTGTCCCGAGTTCGGGGACCGAGGCAGAAATATTTCCTCCACAGATCGAAGTGAGCTTCGCACCCTAAGAAAATCTCGCAGAGGGCAACGAAACCCGAAATGTGCAGGATCGACCCCGGGGTGAGATAGTGGAGTTGAATCCCGTAGTACTCCAGCAACCCCCTCAAGAACGGGTGGACTGGAAATCCAAGGCCTCGGAGGAGGAATGGAACAAAGCAAACGTGATCCCCTTTGTTTGGATTGGGGAAGCGCTCGTCAAAGACCTCATCGCCATAAGTGAACAAACCAGCACGGATTGTTGCCAGATCTGATGATGGGAGATATCACTAGGTCTCCAAGTTACGGAGCCGCAAAAGTGTGACAGAGCAGCTGGTCCAGTCGCCTGGGCATTGGCCGTAAGGGCGCTTCGAGGAACTAGGAGCGTTAGCGATGCTGTGCGTAGAGCTTCCGTTGGGAGTTTCTGACGATAGGGAGGGGGAAGATGTGGTTTGAATCATGTTTTTGTTTGGTTAAATGGGTTGGTGCCTTCGTCACGGAGGGGTAGGATTGTAAAAAATTGCTGACCACTCGCCTCCCCACGACGCACGAAGGTCGAGGAACTTGTGCAGTTATTATAATGACCCGCGCCCGCGACGCTTGGGAATCTTACCGAATACTGGTCGGATGATGAACAGAGGAGGATGAGGGACTCGCCTCGCAAGCCGAAGACAGCGACGTGAAGGCCAGTCCGGGGGCTACTGAGGGAGTCCTGAATTAAGGGGTCTTCGGATAGCCGACCATTATTCACGGGCCGGATTGTATGGGCCGCAAGGCACGCACCAGAGGATCGAGGACCCTCTGCGCCAGGATGGAAGCTTCATGGAGTTCAGACATGTTCTCCAAGTTATTAGCTATAGTTAGACAAGTTATCTCTTCAGCATGTTACCGACCATGTATAAGCTAGGGCACCCCCGACATCGGAACGAGATCCTCTGACTTAGATCGATCTACTGCCGAGGGAGCTTAGTATGTCCTGCATCGTCTGTTGGCAACCCATCGTCTGTTGCGTTACTTCCTTCTCTCCCGTTCGGCCCATGCGGCCCAACAGGTCGTCATCCAAGTGGCCCATCCGACGCTAGCGACGGAAGCGAGGGAGAAAAGGCGTGAGATGCCAGAGAAAAGGGCGCCAGCAGCCACCAGGAGTACAGAAAGGGGCCAAAGTTAATCGGAAGGAGATCCCGGACGGCTGGGGTTGCTGCTCTGCTCGTCAATCTCAGTAAGTCTCCATTATCCCTTCTCTGAAATCCAACACATGAATAAATCTCTAACGGAAGAAGCAACCTGCTGAACCGCGATTAGGCATCCCTTCTCTGATGGAAGCAGCAGCCTGCTGAACTCTAATCAGGCATCCTTTTTCTATGGAAGAAGCAACTGAGATGGAAGAAGAGGCTAATACAGTGCATCATGAATCTAATTCCAATAAGTAATTTTCTTATCCCAATTATCGTTATTCTTTGCTTATTCTCTTATAGAAATCATTTTGTATGCACTTCCACAAGTCTAATGTTCACGTTGTTTTTACATTACAGAGTTGTATTGGCTAGTTTGGTACCTCATGTTGGCATGGAATTCAGAAATTCAGATGATGCTTGGTCATTTTGGCTTACCTACAGTGGACGGAAAGGATTTGAGGTCAGAAAAAGGTATGCAAACAAAAGGCCAACCGATGGCAAGGTTACATCATGTAGATTTGTTTGCGCAAATGAGGGCCATCATGTAGATTTGTTTGCGCAAATGAAGACATCGCAAAATTTGAACAGAAGTTTGAACTCACGAGGAAAAAGGTGAGCAAGCAAACCCGGTTGGATAGTATATATAAGTTAAAAGAAAAATGGGTCAAAATGTTATATGAAGGACATCTTCACATTGGGAATGAGAAGTACACAATTGAGTGAGAGTCTGAACAATGACTTGAAAATCCATTTCAAATCTGATTTTGATATCATCCGGTTCTTTAAGCATTTTGAAAGGGTTGTGCAAGGGAAAAGGAATAATGAACTGAATTCAGAATTTGATTCAAGGAAAAAGTTCCCTAAATGATTTATGAGGAGACCACTACCTATATTGGTGCAAGTTAGCAAGTTGTATACACCATGTATATTTGAAGATTTTCATGACGAATATGAAATATCATTATCAGCTTGTACCAAAGCATTGGATGGTTGTAGTGAATATCTTGTTGGAGATTTTACCTATGAGGAGGAGTATAGAGTTATCGGTGATCCTTTGAAGCAAATAGTTGAGTGCAGCTGCTGGCAGTTTGATAGAATTGGGATATTATGTGGTCATGCCCTTAAAATTCTTGATTTTATGAATATCAAGTCACTACCGACACGTTATGTGTTAAAGCGATGGACACGAGAAGCACGCAGTGGAACTGTACAAGACAACATGGGAAGAAATATAATCGCAAATACAAATATGGATGCCATTCTTGGCTACCGATATATGCCCCTCAAAATTCAAAATTTGGCACATCAAGCAGCCAACTTTCAAGAATGCATCATGTTAGTAGACAGCACACTTGACATCCTTGGTAAGCAGATTGAAGAAAAAATCAGTGCATGTACAAGCACATCTAGGTATCCATGTACAATGCCCACAAATGCTAGCCCACCAAATGACTTGTTGGCTAAGGCACGCCTAAAGAAAAAGGATATCGAAACAAAAAGTGCAAAACGGAAAAGAAATTGGCTCGAGAAGAAGCACAAGACTAGAAAAAAGAGGGGAAACAAAACTATATCACAGTTCGAGGAAGAGGTATGGTTCTAAAATAACTATTGTCTTTTCAATGTTGTCATTCTGCCCATTAATTCTCACAACCCTCAAATTTTATTTCATTACAAGAAACAAGAGGTTGAGGAAGAGGCATGTGGTGGTGTTGGACAAGTTGAAGATGTTATAGTTTACAAGGACAATATGAAGGAGTCTCAAGATTACAAGGACAATCTTAATTTCACTCAACTTTTGATGGTAATCTTGCCCATATAATTAGTCTAGAAATTTAGGGATGAAAATTACTCTTATAAAAAATTACTTATTTATTTAACTTCTAGGGACCAATTACAGGTGATCTATTTATTGGGTCATGGTGAAGTGCTATTGTTTTTTGCAACCATCTGCACTTTACTTGAATGGGAGCACAGACAAGCAGGGTTCTTGCGAAATTTGGCCATTCAGTTCAGTTTAGGTTCTAGTTGATCAATCACTTTTTCATGCATTTCAGAGATATACTCCCCGGATTGACATCTATTTTGTTCAATGCACCTGCAGTTTTTGTATGCATGCTCATTTACATTCAGCAGCCAAAGCACGCATTATGACTTGCAAATCATTGTATTTCTGGAAGGACATGCTCACAAATTGTCGACAGCATCTGTTATCCTCTTTAATTAACAATAGCTGTTATATGCTCTCAGAATCTTATATCACAACAGTTCAATTCGATGCATTTCTGTCAGTTCTGTCTGATTTTGCACACACACACACACACAAGTTGTATGTTCTTTTCTGTACATCAAGACACAATGCAAGCAGCAGAGCAGATGGTCAGCAGAAGCCTTGATGACGCTGGCTTCCTGGCCTCGGCAGCTCGGCGGACGACGCTCCCTTCCTGGCCTCGGCAGCTCGGCGGCGTCGACGGCGGCGGCTCCGCAGCTCCACGGCCTCGACTGCGCCGACGCATCGCGCCCTGGACGAGGCAGCTGCAGGCTCCGCTGCCTCCACGGCTTGGTGGCCTCACACCTGGACGGAACGGCGGCTGGCTCCGACGCCTCCACGGCTATGCGGCGTTGCGTCCTCCCGGAGCTGCTCCTCCCCGCCGGTGAACCCTGGGCGAAGCGAGAGTTCTTTTTTTCTTTAGAAGCGAGACGAGAGGAGAGCTCAGGCGAGGGATGAATCGATATATGACGACCTGTTGGGCCTCATGAGCCGAATGGGAGAGAAGGAAGTAGCCTAGCTCACATCCAGTCGTTAGATTGCCAACGAACGATGCAGGACATACTACGTCCCTCGGCAGTAGATCGATCAGTAGATCGATCTAAGTTAAAGGATCTCGTTCCCGACATCTATATAAGTCGGAGGGGTTTAGGGGTAGGAACAGAACAACTCATATAGGGTTAGACATACGATTTCGAGGTAGATCAACTCTCTAAACTCTTATATCATCAATACAATCAAGCAGGACGTAGGGTATTACCTTCATAGGAGGGTCCGAACTTGGTTAAACTCGTGTCCCCTTCGTCTCATGTTATCGTCGATCCTAATCTCACAGTTCGGGACCCCCTATCCGAGATTCGTCGGTTTTGACACCAACACCACATAAGACTCATGATTGATATTTTTGCACTTATCACACCGTTGTTTAAACCAGATAATCCTGGAATTTTTTAAAAAATACTCTGATATGCCACTATTGACTCATGAATGTGAGAGATCATGAAGTCCTTTGTTTAATGTGTTTTCACAGGAAGAGGGCTTAAACATGAAATGATATCACCATATACAAGGAAATACGAAGTTTGATGGAAGAGCCAAGTCAACGGGATGCGCACCAAGCTTAATAGAGCAAATGACGGCGCAGGGTAGGAGCACGCCCGCTCGTACCGGCCGCCGTCGGCTCCAAATGGTTCATTTGACCAACATTTATAAAGGATTCACGTCAGAATATCAACGGGGAGAGCACCATTCGTGAAACAAAGAATCAGAACCAACCTTTCAACCCTAGCCGCCGTCATTACTTGTCACATCTTCATAGCCGCCGCCACCACTATCATCATCACAGTCATTCTCTCCAAGTTAGTCATATTTGTAATCGGTGTATCGCATCCGGCAACTATTGTACTCCCTTCATTTTTATATACAATGTCCTAAATGTTGGGGAACATTGCATGGAAAACAAAAAAATTCCTACGCACACACAAGATCTATCCATGGTGATGAGCATCTACGAGATGGAGAGTTGATCTACATACCCTTGTAGATCGCTAAGCGGGAAGCGTTAAGAAACGCGATTGATGTAGTTGAACGTCTTCGCAATCCAAATCGCCAAGCGTCCCGCGATCCCATCACGATCCATCTCGCGATCCGATCACGATTCGTCCCGCGATCCCATCATGATCTGTCCCGCGATCCAATCACGAATCGTCTCACGATCTTGATCACGGTCCTTCTGATCTAGCGCCGGACAGACGACACTTCCGCGTTCAGCACATGTACAGCTCGATGACGATCTCCGCTTTCTTGATACAGCAAGAGGGAGCGGAGAGGTAGATGAGTTCTCTGGCAGCGTGATTGTGTGGCGGCGATGGTGGTGGAACTATTCCGACAGGGCTTCGCCTAAGCACCGCCGAACTAGACTAGAGGAGAAAACCAATCTAGATGAAGTAGAGGGAGCACGTGGCCATTAGGGTTAGGTTTCCCCTCTAAATCCTCTAGTATATATAGGAGGGAGGGAGGGGAGGAAGCAGCCTCAAACCCTCAAGAGTTGGCCGAAATTGGAGGTGGAGGAGTCCAACTCCAATCCTATTAGGAGTAGGATTTCTCCTTTCCACTTGGAAACTCTTTCCACCTCTCCACCTTTGGATTTTTTTTCCTTCTCAAATCTCATGGGCTTTAGTGGAGGCTTCGGCCAGACCACTAGGGGCTGGTTTGTCTCCTCTCACAGCCCATGAGTGTCACGCCCAAGATGCGGTCCTATCCTTATTTCGGCACGAGGGCCTCGACAGGGATAGGAGCGCATCTCGATGCGTTCGCAAGAATGGATATCATTACAAGTTCATGTACAGAAGAGATGAGTATATGGAATTGGCTTACACTCGTCATAAGCTACATCAGACTCACATCAATACAATAACATCTCAAACATCATACATAAGAGCAGGGTCCGACTACGGACGAAATCAAACGATAAAATGACATCCATCCTTGCTAACACAGGCTGCCGCCTGGAACCCATCCAAGATTGATGAAGAGGAAGAAGAAGAATAACTCCAAATCAAATCAAGCAACGCGCTCATGTCAAATCATCGCATTACCTGTACCTGCAACTGTTGTTGTAGTAATCTGTGAGCCACAGGGACTCAGCAATCTCATTTCCAAGGGTATCAAGACTATTAAAGCTTAATAGGTGAGGTATGGTTAAGTGGTGAGGCTGCAACAAGCGACTAACCATATATTTGAGTGGCTAACTTACGAGTACAAAAAGTAAAGTATGGGGGTCTACGCATAAAGGTCGTGAACTAGTAATGATCACTAGCTGATCCTGAACACCTACTTACGTCAAACATAACCCCACCGTGTTCTCTCTCGGATAAGGACTCACGAGAAGAGATAGTCACGGTTACGCACACAGTTGGTGTATTTTATTAGAGTTTACTTCAAGTTTGCTATGACCGGGTGTTAAACAAAGTATCCAAGTTTGCCACATAACCGCGGGCATGGCTTCTCAAAAAGATTTAACCCTGCAGGGGTGCTCCAACTCATCCATCATAAATTAACCACACGCAGCGGGAATAACCTCAACCACGGATCTCGTGATCTTCCTAGGAAATTCCAAAGGAAATCCAACACCTCGAGATAGCCCGAAGAATAATCGGAATTCCTCACTCAAGACGTTCGATAAAGGTAAAACAAATCCAGCAAGGCCGCCCGACGTGCCGACAAACCCGATAGGAGCCGCGTATCTCGTTCTCAGGGCACGGCAGATGAGCTACGCGTACAGTGGCCTGATAGAAATCTCCCAAGTTGCCTTGGCCCCGCACAGTGCTCTAGTTTGTACCAACACTCATGAGGAGCACTGGCCCGAGGGTTGATTAAATTATCCACGGGGTTCGGAAAATCCCCTATGCAAGTTCATTAATTATTAGGCAAATGTAGTACCAATGTTGGGCCTTGCCAGACAAGTTTTATTCTAACCCGAAATTCAAGGGGGTCCCCATAACAACCCCGAGCACGTTAGGAGCGCTCAATTATGGAACATAACACTGGTTCAGAAGTAACTAGGGCGGCAAGAGTGGAACAAAACACCGAGCAAAAGGCCAAGCCTTCCACCCTTTACCAAGTGTATATGTGCATTAAATTAAATAGCAGCAATATTGTGATATAACAAAAGAAAGTCCATGTTGACACATGGAAGCAATGCACCTGCAGCTAGAAACGCTATAAGAAGGGTTGAGCAAGCGGTAACATAGCCAAACAAAGGTTTGCTGGGATGTGGATGGGTTAGAGGCTTTTCATGGCAATGTTGGGAGGCTTGACAAAGAGGTGGTAGGTAGCGAGACATAACGATAAAAGCAAGACAACTAGCATAGCAATGATAGTAGTGGTATCCAGGAAAATGTGTCATCTTGCCTGAGATCCTGCTCGGAAGAAGATCGAATTCAATGAAGAAGACGAACCAACGTAGTCGAACGAATCCTCACACTCCGAACGCTTTCGGAACTCTATCGAGAAGAAGCAATCCGAAACAAACAATCAATACAAGGTTCACCACAACATATGCATGACACGATGGGCAAACAAATATGATGCATGTCTGGTTTAATGCACAATGCATGACAATTCCCATCAAACAACTACTACACATTAAAGTGAAGCTCAATATGCAACAAGTTGCATATTGACGAAACTTCACATTCGAATTATTTAGTTCACTCTTGTTAGGTACACGACAATATTAAATGTTTTTAAGCATGGCAAGAGGTGAAGCATAAGTAAACTATCTATCTAGGCATCTTAAAAGAGGTCGGAAACAACTTATAGTATTTCCGAAATGACCTCATATGTTAATTTCGAAATTGGTTCAGATCTGAATTAATCATCTTTTATATTTGTTAAAAAGAAGAATAAATCATACCATGTTATTCTACACGTTATTCTAGTCGATTTACATATATAGAACATCTCAAACGGAGCTACGGCCTAAAAGATATGAGCAACACAAGATGCACATGTCATGAATGCAAATGCATGGAAAATTCAATTACAAACATTTCAAATCATGAATGCAACAAGTTATTATGAAACTACATGAAATTCTTGTTGGGGAACGTTGCATGCGAAACAAAAAAATTCCTACGCACACGCAAGATCTATCCATGGTGATGAGCATCTACGAGAGGGAGAGTGGATCTACATACCCTTGTAGATCGCTAAGCGGGAAGCGTTAAGAAACGCGGTTGGTGTAGTCGAACGTCTTCGCGATCCAAATCATCGAGCGTCCCCCGATCTCATCATGATCCGTCCCGCGATCCAATCACGATCCGTCCCGCGAACTCATCACGATCCGTCCTGCGATCTCATCACGATCCGTCCCGCGAACTCATCACGATCCGTCCCGCGATCTTAGTCACGGTCCTTCCGATCTAGCGCCGAACGGACGGCACCTCCGCGTTCAGCACACGTACAGCTTGATGACGATCTCCGCCTTCTTGATACAGCAAGAGGGAGCGGAGAGGTAGAAGAGTTCTCCGGCAGCGTGACAGCGCCGCGGCGATGGTGGTGGAGCTATTCCGGTAGGGCTTCTCTTAAGCACTGCAGAAAACCGATCTAGAGGAGAAACTATGCACTAGAGGAACGGGTAGCACATGGCTGAAAATTCTGTGCCAAAACCCTAAAATCCTCTAGTATATATAGAAGGAGAGGAGGAGGAGGCTTGGCTGCCAAAAAGCCAGCCCTTGGGTCGGCCAAAGTGGGGAGGAGAGGAGGACTCCTCCTCCAATCCTAGTAGGACTAGGATTCCTCCTTTTTTGGCCTTTTTCCACCTATTTCCCTTTCGACTTTTTCTCCCACACGCATGGGCCTTGTGTGGGACTTCCACCAGCCCAAAAAAGTCTGGTATTTACTCTCCCACAGCCCATGAAGGCTCTTGGGTCGAAATACCCCTCCCGGTGGTCTCTCGGTACACTACCGGCACTCCCGGTACATTAGCGATTAACCCATAACTTTTCCGGCGACCAAAATGGGACTTCCTATATATCAATCTTCACCTCCGGACCATTCCGGAGATCCTCGTGATGTCCGGGCTCTCATCCGGGACTCCGAACAACCTTCGGCCACCACCATACATAACTCTATACTACCGAAACGTCACCGAACCTTAAGTGTGCAGACCCTGCGGGTTCGAGAACTATGTAGACATGACCGAGACACCTCTACGGTCAATAAACAATAGAGGGACCTGGATGCCCATATTGATTCCTACATATTCTACGAAGATCTTTATCGATCGAACCTCTATGTCAAGGATTCAGTTAATCCCGTATGATGTTCCCTTTGTTCTTCGGTATGTTACTTGCCCGAGATTCGATCGTCGGTATCTCCATACCTAGGTCAACCTCGTTACCGGCAAGTCTCTTTACTCGTTCCGTAATACAAGATCCCGTGACTAACACTTAGTCACATTGCTTGCATGGCTTGTTGTGATGTTGTATTACCGAGTGGGCCCTCAGATACCTCTCCGTCACACGAAGTAAAAAATCCCAGTCTTGATCCATGCCAACCCAACAGACACCCTCGGAGATACCTATAGAGTACCTTTATAGTCACCCAGTTACGTTGCGACATTTGATACACATAAGGCACTCCTCCGGTGTCAGTGAGTTGCACGATCTCATGGTCATAGGAACAGATACTTGACATGCAGAAAATAGTAGCATTAAACTGACACGATCATATGCTACGTTTGTAGTTTGGGTCTTGTCCATCCCATCATTCTCCTAATGATGTGATCCCGTTATCAAATGACATCTCATGTCAATGGCTAGGAAACCTTAACCATCTTTGATCAACGAGCTAGTCTATTAGAGGCATACTAGGGACATGGTTTTGTCTATGTATCCACACATGCATCTAAGTCTCCGATCAATACAATTATAGCATGGATAATAAACGATTATCATGAACAAGGAAATATGATAATAACTAATTTATTATTGCCTCTAGGGCATATTTCCAACAGT
Source organism: Hordeum marinum (assembly GCA_022496015.1). NCBI lineage: Eukaryota > Viridiplantae > Streptophyta > Magnoliopsida > Poales > Poaceae > Hordeum > Hordeum marinum. The sequence goes on from CM039678.1 coordinate 239,436,038, forward strand.
CTCCCACTTGCACTAGAGTCAATAATCTAGTTCACATCACCATGTGATTTGCATTGTTATGAATCTAACACCCAATGAGTTCTGGGGCTCGATCATGCTTTGCATGTGAGAGAGGTCTTATAGTCAACGGGTCTGCGACATTCAGATCCGTGTGTACTTTGCAAATTTTATGTCAAACCGTAAACACTGCTACCACACTCCACTTGGTACTATTCCAAATGGCTGCTCCCCTATACGTATCCAGATTGCTACTACGAGTCATCCGGATTGGTGTTAAAGCTTGCATCGACGTGACTCTTTATGACGAACTCTTTATCACCTCCATAATCAAGAAACATCTCCTTAGTCTTTTAGTTACTAAGTATAATCTTGGCCACTGTCCAGTGCTCCATTCTAGGATCACTTTGAAACCTTCCGACCATACTTATGGCAAGACTGACATCGGGTCTTGTGCACAGCTTTGCATACATGATAGAGCCTATGGCTGAAGCATAGGGGATGACACTCATCTTTTCTCTATCTTCTGCAGTCATTGGGCATTGAGTCTTACTCAACTTTATACCTTACAAATCAGGCGAGAACTCTTTCTCTGACTGATCCATTTTGAACTCTTTCAAAATCTTGTCAAGGTATGTACTCATTGAAAGTCTCATCAAGTATCTTGATCTATCTCTATAGATCTTGATGCTCAACAATTAGGTAGCTTTATCCAGGTCCTCCTTTGAAAAACTCTTTTCAAACAACCCTTTATGCTTTCCAGAAATTTTATATCATTTCCGATCAACAATATGTCAACCACATATGCTTATCAGAAACTCCACAGTGCTCCCACTCACTTTATTGTAAATACAAGTTTCTCGTAAACTTTGTATAGACTCAAAAAACTTTAATCACCTCATCAAAGTGTATATTCCAACTCCGAGATGCTTGCTTCAGTTCATAGAAGGATCACTGAAGCTTGCACACCTTTTAGCATCCTGAGGACTGACAAAACCTTCTGGTTGTATCACATACAACCTTTCCTCAAGAAAGGAAACGATGTTTTGGCATCCATCTGCCAGATTTCATAATTGAAAAATGCAGCAACTGCTAACATAATTCTAACAGACTTTAGCATCACTACGAGACAAAGTCTCATCGTAGTCAACTCCTTGAACTTGTCGGAAACTTCTTTGCGACAAGTCGAGCTTTATAAATGGTGACATTCACCATAAGCGCCTGTCTTCATTTTAAAGATCCATTTGTACTCAATGACCTGCCGTCCAACGAGCAAGTCTACCAAAGTATATACTTGGTTTTCATATATGGATCCTTTCTCCAATTTCATGGCCTCTAACCATTTGTCGGAATTCGGGCCCATCATTGCTTCTCCACAGCTCGTAGGTTTATTGTTGTCCAACAACATGACCTCCAAGATAGGGTTGTCGTACCGCTCAGGAGCAGTACACATCCTTGTCAACCTACGAGGTTCGATAGTAACTTGATTCGAAGCTTCATGATCATGATCATTTACTTCCTCTTCAACTGACGTAGGTTCCACAGAAACATCTTTCTGCGCTGCCCTACTCTCTGGTTGAAACAAAGGTTCAACAACCTCATCAAGTTCTATCTTCCTCCCACTCAATTCTTTAGAGAGAAACTTTTTCTCGGGAAAGGATCAGTTTTAGCAACAAACACTTTATGATTGGATCTGAGATAGAAGGTTCACCCAACTGTTCTTAGGGTATTCTACGAAGATGCATTTGTCCGCTTTGGGTTCGAGCTCATTAGGTGAAAACATTTTCCACACAAGCGTCGCAGCCCCAAACATCAAGAAATGACAGCTTAGGTTTCTATCAAACCATAATTCACACGGTGTCATCTCAACGGATTGAGATGGTGCCCTATTTAAAGTGAATGTAGTTGTCTCTAATGCACAACCCCAAAATTATAGTAGCAAAACAATAAGAGACATCATAACATGCACCATATCCAATAGAGCACGACTATGACGTTTGGACATACCATCACACTATGGTGTTCCAGGTGGCGTGTGTTGTCAAACAACTTTCACATTGTCTAAAGTTGTATGCCAAACTCGTAACTCAAATATTCACCTCCACGATCATAACATAGATATTTTTATCTTCTTGACACGATGATCTTAAACTTCACTCTGAATTTTCTTGAACTTTTCAAACGATTCAGACTTGTGTTTCATTAAGTAAACATACACTATATCTACCCAAATTATCAGTGAAGGTAAGAAAATAACGATATCCACCGCATGCTACAATACTCATTGGATTGCATACATCAACATGTATCATTTCCAATAAATCACTTGCCCGCTCCGTCAAACCAGAAAACGGGGTCCTTAGTCATCTTTAACCAAGAGGCATGGTTCGCATGTCTCAACCGATTCGAAATCGAAAGAGTCCAAAGATCCATCAGCATGGAGTTTCTTCATGCGTTTTATACCAATATGACATTTAGCGGCAGTGCCACAAGTATGTGGTACTATCATTATTAACTTTGCATCTTTTGGCATCAATGTTATGAACATGTGTATTACTACGATCAAGATTCAACAAACCATTCTCACTGGGTGCATGACCATTGAAGGTATTATTCATGTAAACATAATAACCATTATTCTCTAACTTAAATGAATAACTGTGTTGCAATAAACACGATCTAATCATGTTCATGCTCAACGCAAAACACCAAATAACACTTATTAGGTTTGTTACTAATCCCGAAGGTAGAGAGAGCGTGCGATGTCGATCACATCAACCTTGGAAACACTTCCAACACACATCGTGACCTCACCCTTAGCTAGTTCTCTGTTTATTCTGTAGCTTTTATTTCGAGTTACTAACATTTAGCAATCGAACCGGTATCCAATACCCAGGTGCTACTAGGAGTACTAGCAAGGTACACATCAATAACACGTCTATCAAATATACTTTTGTTTACGTTGATAGCCTTCTTATCTACCAAGTATCTAGGGTTGTTCCGCTTTAGCGACCGCTCTCGTCGTAATTGGAGCACTTAGTCTCGGGTTTGAGTTCAACTTTGGGTTGCTTCACTGGAACAACAACTGACTTGCCATCCATGAAGTTTCCCTCCTTGCTCTTCTCGAAACTAGTGGTTTTACTAACCATCAACACTTGACGCTCCTTCTTGATTTCTACCTTCACGGTGTCAAACATCGCGAACAGCTCAAGGATCATTATTTCTATCCCTGGCGTTTTATAGTTCATCACCAAGTTCTAGTAGCTTAGTGACAGTGAATTGGAGAACTATATCAATCACTATCTTATCTGGAATATCAACTCCCACTCGATTCAAGCGATTGTAGCACCCAGACAATCTGAGCACATACTCAACGATTGAGCTATTCTCCTTCATCTTGCAGGCAAAGAATCTTGTTGGAGATCTCATATCTCACAACATGGGCACGAGCCTGAGATCATTTCAGCTCTTAGAACATCTCATATATTCTGTGACGTTCAAAAAGTTTCGGAGCCTCAATTCTAAGCTGTAATGCACGACGCACTAAACTATCAAGTAGTCATCTGAACGTGCCTGTCAGATGTTCACAACATCTACAAACGACGCTAGAGGGGTTGGCGCACCGAGCGGTGCATTAAGGACATAAGCCTTCTGTGCAGCAATGAGGACAATCCTCAGATCATGGACCCAGTCCGCAATATTGCTACCAACATCTTTCAACTCTATTTCTCTAGGAACATATAAAAATTCAAGGGAGCTACAGCACAAGCAAGTAATCTACAACATAATTTGCACAGACACTATTGACTATGGTCATGATAATGAGTTCAATTACTCATATTACTTAAGAACTCCCACTCAAATTGACATCCCTCCAGTCATTCGAGTGAAACATGATCCAAATTCATCAACTCAAGTCCGATCATCACGTGAGTTGAGGTGGTTTCAATGGTGAACATCATCATGTTGATCATATCTACTATATGACTCATGATCGACCTTTCGGTCTCTTGTGTTCCGAGGCCATGTTTATACATGCTAGGCTCGTCAAGTTTAACCCGGGTGTTTTGCATGTGCAACACTGGCTTGCACCCGTTGTATGTGAACGTAGAGTCTATCACACCCGATCATCATGTGGTGTCTCGACACGAAGAACTTTCGCAACGGTGCACACTCGAGGAGAACACAATTTATCTTGAAATTAAGTGAGGGATCACCTTATAATGCTACCGTCGTCCTAAGCAAAACAAGGTGCATAAAAGGATTAACATCACATGCAAATCATAAGTGACATGATATGGCCATGAACTTGTGCTTTTGATCTCCATCATGAAAGCACCGGCATGATCTCCATCGTCACCGGCATGACACCATGATCTCCATCATCTTGATCTCCATCAACGTGTCGCCATCGGGGTTGTCGCGCCCAACATGCTTCTACTACTATTGCTACCGTTTAGCGATAAAGTAAAGCATTACATAGCGCTTAATCATTGACACGTAGGTCATACAATAATTAAAGACAACCCTATGGCTCTTGCCAGTTGTCGTACTCATCGACATGCAAGTCGTGATAATCTATACATCACATGATCATCTCATTCATCACATATATCACATCATGTAATTGGCCATATCATATCACAACATACCCTGCAAAAACAAGTTAGACGTCCTCTAATTGTTGTTGCATGTTTTACGTGGCTGCTACGGGTATCTAGCAAGAACAATTCTCATCTAGCAAAAACCACAACGGTGACACACTAGTTGCTTTTCAACCTTCTCAAGGACCGCCTTTGTCGAATTCGATCCAACTAAAGTGAGAGAAACTGGCACCCGCAAGCCATCTATGCAACAAGTTGCGGTCGAGGGAACCGGTCTCTCATAAGCGTACGAGTAATGCTGGTCCGGGCCGCTTCATCTCACAATACCGCTGAACCAAAATCCGACCAAGGGAGGAAGCAATCTAAGCATCAACGCCCACAAACTCTTTGTGTTCTACTCGAGATCTCATCTACACATAGACCTAGCTCATGATGCCACTGTTGGGGAACGTTGCATGGGAAACAAAAAAAATTCCTACGCACACACAAGATCTATCCATGGTGATGAGCATCTACGAGAGGGAGAGTGGATCTACATACCCTTGTAGATCGCTAAGCGGGAAGCGTTAAGAAACGCGGTTGGTGTAGTCGAACGTCTTCGCGATCCAAATCGACGAGCGTCCCCCGATCTCATCACGACCCGTCCCGCGATCCAATCACGATCCATCCCGCGAACTCATCACAATCCGTCCCGCGATCTCATCACGATCCGACCCGCGAACTCATCATGATCCGTCCCGTGATCTTGGTCACGGTCCTTCCGATCTAGCGCCGAACGGACGGCACCTCCGCGTTCAGCACACGTACAGCTTGATGACGATCTCCGCCTTCTTGATCCAGCAAGAGGGAGCGGAGAGGTAGAAGAGTTCTCCGGCAGCGTGACAGCGCTGCGGCGATGGTGGTGGAGCTATTCCAGCAGGGCTTCGCGTAAGCACTGCAGAAAACCGATCTAGAGGAGAAACTATGCACTAGAGGATCGGATAGCACATGGCTGAAAATTCTGTGCCAAAACCCTAAAATCCTCTAGTATATATAGAAGGAGAGGAGGAGGAGGCTTGGCTGCCAAAAATCCAGCCCTTGGGTCGGCCAAAGTGGGGAGGAGAGGAGGACTCCTCCTCCAATCCTAGTAGGACTAGGATTCCTCCTTTTTTTGGCCTTTTTCCACCTTTTTCCCTTTGGACTTTTTCTCCCAGCCGCATGGGCCTTGTGTGGGACTTCCACCAGCCCAAAAAAGGCTGGTATTTACTCTCCCACATCCCATGAAGGCTCTTGGGTCGAAATACCCCTCCCGGTGGTCTCCCGGTACACTACCGGCACTCCCGGTACATTAGCGATTAACCCGAAACTTTTCCGGCGACCAAAATGGGACTTCCTATATATCAATCTTCACCTCCGGACAATTCCGGAGCTCCTCGTGATGTCTGGGATCTCATCCGGAACTCCGAACAACCTTCAGTCACCACCATACATAACTCTATACTACCGAAACGTCACCAAACCTTAAGTGTGCAGACCCTGCGAGTTCGAGAACTATGTAGACATGACCGAGACACCTCTACGGTCAATAAACAATAGAGGGACCTGGATGCCCATATTGGTTCCAACATATTCTACAAAGATCTTTATCGGTCGAACCTCTATGTCAAGGATTCAGTTAATCCCGTATGATGTTCCCTTTGTTCTTCGGTATGTTACTTGCCCGAGATTCGATCGTTGGTATCTCCATACCTAGTTCAACCTCGTTACCGGAAAGTCTCTTTACTCGTTCCGTAATACAAGATCCCGTGACTAACACTTAGTCACATTGCTTGCATGGCTTGTTGTGATGTTGTATTACCGAGTGGGCCCTCAGATACCTCTCCTTCACACGAAGTAACAAATCCCAGTCTTGATCCATGCCAACCCAACAGACACCATCAGAGATACCTATAAAGTACCTTTATAGTCACCCAGTTACGTTGCGACATTTGATACACACAAGGCACTCCTCCGGTGTCAGTGAGTTGCACGATCTCATGGTCATATGAACAGATATTTGACATGCAGAAAACAGTAGCATTAAACTGACACGATCATATGCTACGTTTGTAGTTTGGGTCTTGTCCATCCCATCATTCTCCTAATGATGTGATCCCGTTATCAAATGACATCTCATGTCAATGGCTAGGAAACCTTAACCATCTTTGATCAACGAGCTAGTCTATTAGAGGCATACTAGGTACATGGTTTTGTCTATGTATCCACACATGCATCTAAGTCTCCGATCAATACAATTATAGCATGGATAATAAACGATTATCATGAACAAGGAAATATGATAATAACTAATTTATTATTGCCTCTAGGGCATATTTCCAACAATTCTAAGCAAGTTTCATAGATGGAATGACCAAAATGGAGCTATGGTTCAACCACAATCAACAAAACAAGTTTTAGTTGAAATCTGCCAAAAACAGCAACATGGCATTTTGCACACATAAACAACAAGCTACAAATTTCAAAATGCAAAAACTAAGCATGGGGCAATAGCATATAACATCCACTTCATTTCATCTTCACATATAATACACAAGACATGCATGGATCACATGGTAGGAAGCTCACAAGGAGGCTACTTGAAAACAATTTCAGACTTAGTGAAAATAGCAGTTTTGGACAGTGCGGTTTTTATCACGAAGGCATATTGACAGCAGAGAAAATATATGCTACAGAGCATATTATGGCATGAAACTTAACAGCATACTAAAGGACAATATCAACTACAAATAACTCCGTTACACCTACCATAAAAGAGTTCTAGATCACTAGCAAATCACATGGCAAGACAACAACAAAATATTACAGATTCCAGACTTAGAAATATTTTTGGACCCTCAAAATAGCAGATATTTATAGCAAGTTGACCACAACAAAATAGCACCTAAACATGCATATCTATGACAAGCAAAATGCCCATGGGCTAGGACACATATTAAAGGGCATTTCTCATGTTGAAAATTAATTCATATCATGTACGGATTAAATCACACAAAAATGACAAAAGGGCATCACCACATAAATGACATGCGCACAAACATGCTCAAATGCCAAAACTAAATGCACAGATAAAACCTATGGATTTTTCTACCCCGGAAACATATATAATATGAATAGGTTCATGTGGAAAATTATTCACCATTAAATGTGCGAGTATTAGGCCTAATCACCGTATAGAGAATCATTAATGCAAAATTAAATGCAACCAACATTCCAATATTTATCTCATACATGAAAATGCGATGTCGATGATATGAACATTTTTATCATGTGATTTTATTAATTTGTATGCACGCTTAATAAATTATGATAATGCAATACATGGCGAATATGCAAAAACAACATAAATGGCATGTTAGATATTTTAGCGTGGATGAAAATGGCATATTAATAATCTACATTTTATTCTAAGCATTTTACATGTTAAAATTATTTTAATATGATGCACGGATAATAAACTATGGACGATATAAATCTGCAATGGGCCTAACACGAAAAAAAATAAAAAGAAATGCATGGGGGCTGGGGCTGCTCACATTGGGCCATCTGGGCCGAAGGGAGGCTACTGGGCCGGGGCGAGATGGGAGGCCGCTGGCCCATGCGTTGGGGTCAACGCGAGCCGCTGGGACGAGCGCTCGTCGTTCCCGAGCGGGCAACCGGCGGCGGAGGCGGCTAGGCGGACTCCGGCGAGGTGGCGAGGGCGGATCCGGCACAGGGAGACCAGGGCAGGCCGGATCTGGTGGCGGTCGGCCCATCTCCGGCAACGGCGAGGCCAAGCGGCGGCGGGGCAAGGTCGGCGCGACAGCGATCTGCATGGAGGGAGAAGAGCGGGAGGTGAGGGGAGAAGGAGAAGGAAAGGAAGGGAAGAAGGAGGAGTCTAGCGAGGAGAGGAGGTCTGGCCGATGGCGATCGGCGGCGGCTCCGGCGACGGGGCGAGCACGGGCTGGCACAGGGAGCTCGTCCATGGCGCGAGGAGGAGGCTGCGGGAGCGCTCGGGCACTCGGGCGGCGGCGGCTTCGGGCCCGAGATGGGCCTAGGCGGGCCACGACGGCTGGAGGAGGGAGAAGGGCGGCTGGGGGCACAGATTTCAAGGCTAGGGTCTAGGCTTTCCATTAGGGGCAAGCTAGGGGGTTTAAATAGGAAATGGGGGCTAGGAGAGGGAGTTTCGCACCGTTTTCGGACCGTACGATCTCTATCGAACGGTCCGGAAGCGGAGGGGGCTACGGTGGCTGGGGAGTGGGCTGTGCAGATGGGATATGGGGAGATGAGAGGGATGTTTGCAACCCGTGACAAGAATTTTGAAACACCTAGAAACGTCCGACGATAACCGATAACCTCACTGCTACGACTGTCCGACGGGGTATCAAACGAACTCGGATCGCGAAGAAATTCAACAGGCGGTCCACCTATGCTATAACAAGACTGCATGCCAAGTTTCAACTCAATCCGAGAATATTTTTGCGCGCACTTAAAAACGGTTTTATTTAAATGATGTCACGGGCGCGTGCATGTGTGGTTGGACTCAACAGGCAACAGCAAGAACGGAGAGAACCGACAACTACGAACGGATGCAAGTTTTCAAAAATGAGTGATGATGCAATGCAGATGATGCGAATGATGCGATGATGAATGCAACAACCATACGAAACACAGACTAGAACGGAAACACAAAGGGAATCTTCTGGAGCGTCGGTCCCGGGCTTTTACAACTCTCCTCCACTACACGAGGATCTCGTCCCGAGATCTAGAATGAAAAGGGGAAGAGAAAGGTCAAAAGGTAAAACTTAGTTGCTTCTTGACAAACGAGTGAACCCGTGATCATGAAGGATGCAAAGTGATGAAGAATGAAGAACAAGCAAGAATTCACGAGAAATTTCGGCAGCACTTCGGTAGGAAAGAGAGGAAAAATTTGATATGATGGAAACAAATCAAAAGAGAGGCACCAAACTTCGGTTGGAATAGAATCAAACTTTCATAAGATGGAAGGAACATGAAAAGATTTCACAACACTCCGGTTGGATGAATAAGCAAGAAATAACATGATCTTGACAAGCAAGATAATAGATTGAAGAGAGCAACATGACAACGCCTCCGGAAGAAAGAATAGAAACTAGATCTTTGAAGAGAAGAGAACTAAGAAGAAAATGACAACTCCTACTACCAATGGATTTGAGAACATATTTAGGAAGAAGATATTGAACGGAGTTGTTGGAACACCAACAACGAAAAGAACAAGATTATTGTGGGCTTATGGAAAACATCTCAAAATTATGAGGTGACAACCTACCACAACAGAAACAATTGATTGCTTGAGGGCAACAAGATATGCAAAGCTTCTTTCAGCAAGAAGAGGAGGAGAAAACTTGAATCATTTATGACACCATGATAGCAACAATCGTTAGGAAATGCTTTAGGTGAAATCCAATCCAAGATAACTCCGAGAAGACAAGACGGGTTTGCTTATCTTATTCTTGACAATTTACCTTCGAGACTCCTCATAATCAAGAATTTAATAACACCACCTCAAAAGACAATGGAGAAGGAATTGAACTTACAAATCCAAGATAAAGAACACTTGAGCACCTCCAACAAGAATCTTGAAGAACTGTTGAAAATGAAGAAATCTTGATGAATCACCATGAAGAACCTTTGGAAGAACTCTGAAACGAAAGGATGATAGAAAGAATTGAAGGATGCAAAAAGAACAAGATTGAGGCCTTCCCATAATTAGATGATGCTTTGGGGCAAGATACTTGAGCAAAACTAGGAACTCCGGAAAAGAAAGATGAGAACACTTGAAATCGAGAATTGATATCATGAACAACTCCGGAAGAAAGATTGAAAATGCTTGGATGAAACAAGAATAAGAATTATGATATGACTATCCTTCATCAAGTTAAATTGATGACAAGCAACGGATTGCACACATCACTTATTCTCCTTGAAAAGAATTGAAGAGAGAGAGAGATCACAAACTGAAGATGTCTTGCACGAGAACACCGGTAAGAATTCAAAACGAAAGAGGATAAGCAAATGGATGAAATAACAAGAGAACGAAGAGAGCATGACCCACCTAATAGAAAACTTCACAAGGCACCGGAAAGAATTAGAAACTAAAGAGGACACATGAGCATGAAGAGATCAAGATTTTCCTAATAGAAACTGAACAAGGCACCGGAATAATTGAGATACGAACGAAGGGACAACAATTGAGAAGAATTTGAGAACGAAAGCTGAAAGCTGAAAACGAAGAAATCTTCTGAAATGATGGCCTTCGGAGGATCAAGAAATGAAAACAATACTGAATGCACCAGATAGATATGGGAGAAATAACTCATGATCAAAACAATTGAGATTATAGCAAAAGCTAAAACCATGAATCTTTGAAAGAACGGACAACAATTGAGAAACTCTCCTTCGATCTTCAAGCAGAGAATGATGAAGAGAAACAACACCATGAATTACTAAGATACTCCGGAAGAATGAATAAATAAAAGGTTGAGCCAACAATGAAAAAGATTTAGAAGCGATCTTGGAAGAAGAATATGACTGATGAAAATCATTCTTACGTCATATTTGAAAAGAACTTGAGAACATCTCTGGAAAGAATAGAAGAGTCAGGTAAGATCCTGGGGAAAAACCTGTGGGTTATGGGCCCACTAAAAAGAAACCACCGTTGAAACAATTGATTAAAGAGAGATTGCATCGGTACAAATTAAGAACTTGATGATATGAGACCCTTGAAATAATTTAAGAGGACAAGAATGAAAAAGAATGTCTTATGAGATATATTCCACACTCCGGATAAAATAGAGGGACGACTTAAACAAGAGATACTTGGATAATAATTCCAACATGGGAGAGCAGATAGAGAATGAAAATGATATGATGAACACCAAGAACTTGAATTGAACCACCGGAAAAGAAAACAAGATGAATACTAATAAATGATAACTTGAGCACTGAGCATCTTCATAAAGAATCACCGGAGAAGAATAACAACGAGAACAAGGAATATAATGATAGATCTTGAAATGAAACTCTTGAGAATCTCCATAAGAAATCACCAGATACACTACAAACGAAATGATAGCTGAAGCATCACATGAATAGAAAACACACTTGAATGAGAATTTAATCATTGAAGAAAAAGGGTGGGAGGGTGGGAAAAACAAAGAAAACTTGGAACAGATGAGACAAACTCCAGAACGAAATATGAGGATGATCTTGCAAGTATTAGAGAGAATTAAATTCACTTGAAGAGAGCACACCGGATGAAAAGAATAGATATGACAACTCCAGTTGAGCAAAAGAATTAGCAATCCCACAGACATATGAGAACACTTAGGAAGATATGAAATCACCACTTGACATCGAAGCAACTCGAATTACCATATTCAAAACAAACGAAGGATGAGGCTTACGAAACAAGCCAGAACAAATACATACCCACTATGCACTTGTTGGAAAGACAATCCTAGTTACCTACTTGAATTCCCACCTAAGAACTTCCGAAGCTTTCTTGTTTATGCGATTCGGGTTGCGGACCTAGGAACCTACCCTAGGTAATCAGCTGCAACTGCACCCGCGACCTTCCACACCATAATTCAAGAAACTCCGCAAAATCGTCTAATCTTGAATCCTCGAACTCACAATGATACTAAACCATGGTGGTACCCCGGACGCCTCCCAAGTACTGGGTGACTCCGACCTTATCTCACCACGATAAGTATTGAAGCAATTTTGAACATCCTCTGTCCTGAGATACTAAAAAAACTGAATGAGAACGATGTGCCAAGAATCCCTCGGAGCTCAACTCCCCGGAAGAAATCAAGTCAGACAGGAGGCACCAAGACAGAACTCCGTCACATCGGCATAATATAGTTTCCAAAATACCCGTGTGATCCTAAAAAAAATTGAGCGAGAAGAGGAGTAGAATCAAAATTCCTAAGTCAAAATTCCTCACCAGAGCATAGAAGAGGAGTAAAAAGAATCCTACTCTCCGATATAACTAGACTCCAAATAGTTTTCCACTAGACTCGACTCGGCCAAGTTCGATCGATCAAGGGGGCTCCTAGGTCGGTACAAGCTCTGATACCAACTTGTCACTCCTAAGATGCGGTCCTATCCTTATTTCGGCACGAGGGCTTCGACAGGGATAGAAGCGCATCTCGATGCGTTCGCAAGAATGTATATCATTACAAGTTCATGTACAGAAGAGATGAGAATATGGAATTGGCTTACACTCACCATAAGCTACATCAGAGTCACATCAATACAATAACATCTCAAACATCATAAATAAGAGCAGGGTCCGACTACGGATGAAATCAAACGATAAAATGACATCCATCCTTGCTATTCCAGGTTGTCGCCTAGAACCCATCCAAGATTGATGAAGAGGAAGAAGAATAATAACTCCAAATCAAATCAAGCAACACGCTCATGTCAAATCATTGCATTACCTGTACCTGCAACTGTTGTTGTAGTAATCTGTGAGCCACAGGGACTCAGCAATCTCATTTCCAAGGGTATCAAGACTATTAAAGCTTAATAGGTGAGGTATGGTTAAGTGGTGAGGCTGCAGCAAGCGACTAAGCATATATTTGAGTGGCTAACTTACGAGTATAGAAAGTAAAGTATGGTGGTCTACGCATAAAGGTCGTGAACTAGTAATGATCACTAGCTGATCCTGAACACGTACTTACGTCAAACATAACCCCACCGTGTTCTCTCTCGGATAAGGACTCACGAGAACAGACAGTCATGGTTACGCACACAGTTGGTGTATTTTATTAGAGTTTACTTCAAGTTTGCTATGACCGGGTGTTAAACAAAGTATCCAAGTTTGCCACATAACCGCGGGCATGGCTTCTCGAAAAGATTTAACCCTGTAGGGGTGCTCCAACTCATCCATCATAAATTAACCACACGCAGCGGGAATAACCTCAACCATGGATCTTGTGATCTTCCTAGGCAATTTCAAAGGAAATCCAACACCTCGAGATAGCCCGAAGAATAATCGGAATTCCTCACTCAAGATGTTCGAGAAAGGTAAAACAAATCCAGCAAGGCCGCCCGACGTGCTAACAATCCCGCTAGGAGCCACGTATCTCGTTCTCAGGGCACGGCAGATGAGCTACGCGTACAGTGGCCTGATAGAAATCTCCCAAGTTGCACTGGGTTGGCCCCACACAGTGCTCTAGTTTGGACCAACACTCATGAGGAGCACTGGCCCGGGGGTTGATTAAATTATCCACGGGGTCCAGAAAATCCCCTATGCAAGTTCATTAATTATTAGGCAAATGTAGTACCAATGTTGGGCCTTGCCAGACAAGTTTTATTCTAACCTGAAAATCAAGGGGTCCCCACAACAACCCCGAGCATGTTAGGAGCGCTTAATTATGGAACATAACACCGGTTCACAAGTAACTAGGGCGGCAAGAGTGGAACAAAACACCGAGCAAAAGGCCAAGCCTTCCACCCTTTATCAAGTGTATATGTGCATTAAATTAAATAGCAGCAATATTGTGATATAACAAAAGAAATTCCATGTTGACACATGGAAGCAATGCACCTGTAGCTAGAAACGCTATAAGAAGGGCTGAGCAAGCGGTAACATAGCCAAACAAAGGTTTGCTGGGATGTGGATGGGTTAGAGGCTTTTCATGGCAATGTTGGGAGGCTTGACAAACAGGTGGTAGGTAGCGAGACATAATGATAAAAGCAAGACAACTAGCATAGCAATGATAGTAGTGGTATCTAGGGAAATGTGTCATCTTGCCTGAGATCCCGCTCGGAAGAAGATCGAATCCATGAAGAAGACAAACCAACGTAGTTGAACGAATCCTCACACTCCGAACGCTTTCGGAACTCTATCGAGAAGAAGCAATCCAAAACAAACAATCAATACAAGGTTCACCACAACATATGCATGACACGATGGGCAAACAAATTGATGCATGTCCGGTTTAATGCACAATGCATGACAATTCCCATCAAACAACTATTACACATTAAAGTGAAGCTCAATATGCAACGAGTTGCATATTGACGAAACTTCACATTCGAGTTATTTAGTTCACTCTTGTTAGGTACACGACAATATTAAATGTTGTTAAACATGGCACGAGGTGAAGCATAAGTAAACTATCTATCTAGGCATCTTAAATGAGGTCGGAAACAACTTATAGTATTTCCGAAATGACCTCATATGTTAATTCGAAATTGGTCCAGATCTGAATTAATCATCTTTATATTTTTTAAACATAAGAATAGAGCATACCATGTTATTCTACACGTCATTTTAGTCGATTTACATATATAGAACATCTCAAACGGAGCTACGGCCTAAAAGATATGAGCAACACAAGATGCACATGTCATGAATGCAAATGCATGGAAACTTCAATTACAAACATTTCAAATCATGAATGCAACAAGTTTTTATGAAACTACATGAGATTCTACGCAAGTTTCATATATGGAATGACCAAAACGAAGCTACGGTTCAACCACAATCAACAAAACAAGTTTTAGTTGAAATCTGCCAAAAACAGTAACATGGCATTTTGCACACATGAAAACAACAAGCTACAGATTCCAAAATGCACAAACTAAGCATGGGGCAATATCATATAACATCCACTTCATTTAATCTTCACATATAATACACAAGACATGCATGGATCACATGGTAGGAAGCTCACAAGGAGGCTACTTGAAAACAGTTTCAGACTTAGTGAAAATAGCAGTTTTTGACAGTGCGGTTTTTATCACGAAGGCATATTGACAGAAAAGAAACTATATGCTACAGAGCATATTATGGCATGAAACTTAACAGCATACTAAAGGACAATATCAACTACAAATAACTCCATTACACCTACCACAAAAGAGTTCTAGATCACTAGAAAATCACATGGCAAGACAGCAACAAAATATTACAGATTCCAGACTTAGAAATATTTTTGGACCCTCAAAATAGCAGAATTTTATAGCAAGTTGACCACAACAAAATAGCACCTAAACATGCATATCTATGACAAGCAAAATGCCCATGGGGTAGGACACATATCAAAGGGCATTTCTCATGTTGAAAATTAATCCATATCACGCACGGATTAAATCACACGAAAATGACAAAAGGGCATCGCAACATAAATGACATGCGCACAAACATGCTCAAATGCCACAACTAAATGCACAGATAAAACCTATGGATTTTCTACCCTGAAAACATATATAATATGAATAGGTTCATATTGAAAATTATTCACCATTAAATGTGCGAGTATTAGGCCTAATCATCGTATAGCAAATCATTAATGCAAAATTAAATACAACCAACATGCCAATATTTATCTCATACATGAAAATGTGATGCCGATGATATGAACATTTTTATCATGTGATTTTATTAATTTGGATGCACGGTTAATAAATTATGATAATGCAATACATGGCGAATATGCAAAAACAACACAAATGGCATGTTAGATATTTTAGCATGGATGCAAATGGCATATTAATAATCTACATTTTATTCTAAGCATTTTACATGTTAAAATTATTTTAATACGATGCACGGATAATAAACTATGGACGATATAAATCTGCAATGGGCCTAACACGAAAAAAAAATAAAAAATGCATGGGGGCTGGGGCTGCTCACATTTGGCCATCTGGGCCGAAGGGAGGCTACTGGGCCAGGGCGAGCTGGGAGGCCGCTGGCCCATGCGCTAGGGTCAACGCGAGCCGCTGGGACGAGCGCTCGTCGTTCCCGAGCGGGCAACCGGCGGCGACGGCGGCTAGGCGGACTCCGACGAGGCGGCAAGGGCGGATCCTGCGCGGGGAGACCCGGGAAGGCCGGATCCGGCGGCGGCCAGGACATCTCCGGCGACGGCGAGGCCAGGCAGCGGCGGGGCGAGGTCGGCGCGACAGCGATCTGCAGGGAGGGAGAAGAGCGGGAGGTGAGGGGAGAAGGAGAAGGAAAGGAAGGGAAGAAGAGGGGGGTCCGGCGAGGAGAGGAGGTCCGGCCGGCGGCGAGGCGGCGATCGGCGGCGGCTCCGGCGACGGCGCGAGCACGGGCTGGCGTGGGCAGCTCGTCCATGGCGCGGGAAGGAGGCTACGGGAGCGCTCGAGCACACGGGCGGCGGCGCCTTCGGGCCCGGAACGGGCCCCGGATGGGCCACGGCAGGCCGCGGCGGCTGTAGGAGGGAGAAGGGCTGCTGGGGGCGCGGATTTCGAGGCTAGGGTCTAGGGTTTCCATTAGGGGCATGCTAGGGGGTTTAAATAGGAAATGGGGGCTAGAAGAGGGAGTTTCACACCGTTTTCGGACCGTACGATCTCTATCGGACGGTCTGGAAGCGGAGGGGGCTACGGTGGCTGGCGAGTGGGCTATGCAGATGGGCTATGGAGAGATGAGAGGGATGTTTGCGACCCATGCAAGAATTTTGAAACACCGAGAAACGTCCGACGATAACTGATAACCTCACTGCTACGACTGTCCGACGGGGTATCAAACGAACTCGGATCGCGACGAAATTCGACAAGCGGTCCACCTATGCTATAACAAGACCGCACGCCAAGTTTCAACTCAATCCGAGAATATTTTTGCGCGCGCTTAAAAACGGTTTTATTTAAATGATGTCGCGGGCGCATGCATGTGTGGTTGGACTCAACAGGCAACGGCAAGAACGGAGAGAACCGGCAACTACGAACAGATGCAAGTTTTCAAAAACGAGTGACGATGCAATGCAGATGATGCGAATGATGCGATGATGAATGCGACAACCAGACGAAACACAGACGAGAATGGAAACACAAAGGGAATCTTCTGGAATCTTCTGGAGCATCGGTCTCGGGCTGTTACAATGAGGGCCCTCGGGGCATGACACCCCTCCCGATGGTCCCTCGGTACCCTCCCGGCACTCCCGGTACACTACCGATGAGCCCAAAACTTTTCTGGTGACCAAAACAGGACTTCCTATATATCAATCTTTACCTCCGGACCATTCTGGAGCTCCTCATGATGTCCAGGATCTCATCCAGGACTCTGAACAACCTTCGGTCACCACCATACATAACTCTATACTACCGAAACGTCACCAAACCTTAAGTGTGTAGACCCTGTGGGTTCGGGAACTATGTAGACATGACCAAGACACCTCTATGGTCAATAACAAATAGCGGGACCTGGATGCCCATATTGGTTCCTACATATCCTACGAAAATCTTTATCGGTTGAACCTCTATGTCAAGGATTCAGTTAATCCCGTATGTAGTTTCCTTTGTTCTTCGGTATGTTACTTGCCCGAGATTCGATCGTCGGTATCTCTATACCTAGTTCAATCTCGTTACCGGCAGGTCTCTTTACTCGTTCCATAATACAAGATCCCGTGGCTAACACTTCGTCACATTGCTTGCAAGGCTTGTTGTGATGTTGTATTACCGAGTGGGCCCTGAGATACCTCTCCGTCACACGGAGTAACAAATCCCAGTCTTGATCCATGCCAACTCAATAGACACCCTCGCATATACCTGTAGACCACCTTTATAGTCACCCAGTTACGTTGCGATGTTTGATACACACAAGGTACTCCTCCGGTGTCAGTGAGTTGCATGATCTTATGGTCATAGCAACAGATACTTGACATGTAGAAAACTATAGCAATAAATTGACACGATCATATGCTATGTTTATAGTTTGGGTCTTGTCCATCACATCATTCTCCTAATGATGTGATCCTATTATCAAATGACATCTCATGTCCATGGCTAGGAAACTTTAACCATCTTTGATCAACGAGATAGTCTATTAGAGGCATACTAGGGACATGGTGTTGTCTATGTATCCACACATGTATCTGAGTTTCCGATCAATACAATTCTAGCATGGATAATAAACGATTATCATGAACAAGGAAATATGATAATAACTAATTTATTATTATATCTAGGGCATATTTCCAACAATCTCCCACTTGCACTAGAGTCAATAATCTAGTTCACATCACCATGTGATTCATATTGTTATGAATCTAACACCCAATGAGTTCTAGGGCTCGATCATGCTTTGCATGTGAGAGAGGTCTTTTAGTCAACGGGTCTGCAACATTCAGATCCATGTGTACTTTGCAAATCTCTATGTCATACTGTAAACACTGCTACCATGCTCCACTTGGAGCTATTCCAAATGGCTACTCCACTATACGTATCCGGATTGCTACTAAGAGTCATCCGGATTGGTGTTAAAGCTTGCATCGACGTAACTCTTTACGACGAACTCTTTATCACCTTCATAATCGAGAAACATCTCCTTAGTCCTCTAGTTACTAATTATAATTTTGACCGCTGTCGAGTAATCCACTCCCGAATTACTCTTGTACCCCTTGACAGACTTAAGGAACACACAGGTGCGGTACATAGCATGGCATACTATATAGAGCCTATGGCTAAGGCATAGGGGACGACGTTCATCCTTTCTCTTTCTTATGCCGTGGTCGAGCTTTGATTCTCACTCAACTTCACACCTAACAAATCAGGCAAGAACTTCTTCTTTAACTGGTCCATTTTGAACTCTTTCAAAATCTTGTCAAGGAATGTACTCATTGAAAGTCTCATCAAGCATCTTGATCTATATATATAGATCTTGATGCCCAACAATTAGGTAGCTTTATCCAGGTATTCTTTTGAAAACTCTTTTCAAACAACCGCTTATGCTTTCTAGAAATTCTACATCATTTCTGATAAATAATATGTCAACCACATATGCTTATCAAAAATTCTATAGTGCTCCCACTCACTTTCTTGTAAATACAAGTTTCTCATAAACTTTGTGTTGGGGAACGTTGCATGGGAAACAAAAAATTTCCTACGCACACGCAGATCTATCCATGGTGATGAGCATCTACGAGAGGGAGAGTGGATCTACGTACCCTTGTAGCTCGCTAAGCGGGAAGCGTTAAGAAACGTGGTTGGTGTAGTCGAACGTCTCCGCGATCCAAATCGTCGAGCGTCCCGCGATCTCATCACGATCCGTCCCGCGATCCAATCACGATCCGTCCCGCGAATTCATCATGATCCGTCCCGCAATCTCATCATGATCTGTCCCACAAACTCATCACAATCCGTCCCACGATCCGTCCCGTGATCTCGTCACGATCCGTCTCGCAATCTTGATCACGGTCCTTCCGATCTAGCGCCGAACGGACGGCACCTTCGCGTTCGCTTGATGACGATCTCCGCCTTCTTGATCCATCAAGAGGGAGCGGAGAGGTAGAAGAGTTCTCTAGCAGCATGACGGTGCTGCGGCGATGGTGGTGGAGCTATTCCGGCAGGGCTTCGCCTAAGCACTGCAGAAAACCGATCTAGAGGAGAAACTATGCACTAGAGGAACGGGTAGCACGTGGCTGAAAATTCTGTGCCAAAACCCTAAAATCCTCTAGTACACATAGGAGGAGTGGAGGAGGAGTCTTGGCTGCCAAAAAGCCAGCCCTTGGGTCGTCCAAACTGGGGAGGAGAGGAGGACTCCTCCTCTAATCCTAGTAGGACTAGGATTCCTCCTTTTTTTGGCCTTTTTCCACCTTTTTCCCTTTGGGCTTTTTCTCCCAGCCGCATGGGCCTTGTGTGGGACTTCCACCATCCCACAAAATGCTGCTATTTACTCTCCCACAGCCTATGAATCCTCTTGGGTCGAAATACCCCTCCCGGTGGTCTCCCGGTACACTATCGGCACTCCCGATACATTATCGATTAGCCCGAAACTTTTCCGGCGACCAAAATGGGACTTCCCATATATCAATCTTTACCTTCGGACCATTCTGGAGCTCCTAGTGACGTCCGGTATCTCATCCGAGACTCTCAACAACCTTCGGTCACCACCATACATAACTCTATACTACTGAAACATCATCGAACCTTAAGTGTGCAGACCTTGCGGGTTCGAGAACTATGTAGACATGACCGAGACACCTCTACGGTCAATAACCAATAGAGGGACCTGGATGCCCATATTGATTCCTACATATTCTATGAAGATCGGTCGAATCTCTATGTCAAGGATTCGGTTAATCCCGTATGATGTTCCCTTTGTTCTTCGGTATGTTACTTGCCTGAGATTCGATCGTCGGTATCTCCATACCTAGTTCAACCTCGTTACCGGCAAGTCTCTTTACTCATTCCTTAATACAAGATCTTGTGACTAACACTTAGTCACATTGGTTGCAAGGCTTTTTGTGATGTTGTATTACCGAGTGGGCCCTGAGATACCTCTGCGTCACACGGAGTAACAATTCCCAGTCTTGATCCATGCCAACCCAACAGACACCCTCGGAGATACCTGTAGAGTACCTTTATAGTCACCCAGTTTCGTTGCGATGTTTGACACACACAAGGCACTCCTCCGGTGTCAGTGAGTTGCATGATCTCGTGGTCATAGGAACAGATACTTGACATGCAAAAAACAGTAGCATTAAACTGACACGATCATATGCTACATTTGTAGTTTGGGTCTTGTCCATCCCATCATTCTCCTAATGATGTGATCCCGTTATCAAATGACATCTCATGTCAATGGCTAGGAAACCTTAACCATCTTTGATCAACGAGCTAGTCTATTAGAGGCATACTAGGGACATGGTTTTGTCTTTGTATCCACACATGCATCTAAGTCTCCGATTAATACAATTATAGCATGGATCATAAACGATTATCATGAACAAGGAAATATGATAACAACTAATTTATTATTGCCTCTAGGGCATATTTCCAACAGTCTCCCACTTACACTAGAGTCAATAATCTAGTTCACATCACCATGTGATTTGCATTGTTATGAATCTAACACCCAATGAGTTCTAGGGCTCGATCATGCTTTGCATGTGAGAGAGGTCTTATAGTCAACGGGTCTGCGACATTCAGATCCGTGTGTACTTTGCAAATTTCTGTGTCAAACCGTAAACATTGCTACCACACTCCTCTTGGTACTATTCCAAATGGCCGCTCTACTATACGTATCCAGATTGCTACTACGAGTCATCCGGATTGGTGTTAAAGCTTGCATCGACGTGACTCTTTACGATGAACTCTTTATCACCTCCATAATCGAGAAACATCTCCTTAGTCTTTTAGTTACTAAGGATAATCTTGACCGCTGTCCAGTGCTCCATTCCAGGATCACTTTGAAACCTTCCGGCCATACTTATGGCAAGGCTGACATCGGGTCTTGTGCACAGCTTTGCATACATGATAGAGCCTATGGCTGAAGCATAGGGGATGACATTCGTCTTTTCTCTATCTTCTGCAGTCACTAGGCATTGAGTCTTACTCAACTTTATACCTTACAAATCAGGCGAGAACTCTTTCTCTGACTGATCCATTTTGAACTCTTTCAAAATCTTGTCAAGGTATGTACTCATTGAAAGTCTCATCAAGTATCTTGATCTATCTCTATAGATCTTGATGCTCAACAATTAGGTAGCTTTATCCAGGTCTTCCTTTGAAAAACTCTTTTCAAACAACCCTTTATGCTTTCCAGAAATTCTACATCATTTCCGATCAACAATATGTCAACCACATATGCTTATCAGAAACTCTACAGTGCTCCCACTCACTTTATTGTAAATACAAGTTTCTCGTAAACTTTGTATAGACTCAAAAACTTTAATCACCTCACCAAAGTGTATATTCCAACTCCGAGATGCTTGCTTCAGTTCATAGAAGGATCACTGAAGCTTGCACACCTTTTAGCATCCTTAGGACTGACAAAACCTTCTGGTTGTATCACATACAACCTTTCCTCAAGAAAGGAAACGATGTTTTGGCATCCATCTGCCAGATTTCATAATTGAAAAATGCAGCAACTGCTAACATAATTCTAACAGACTTTAACATCGCTACGAGAGAAAGTCTCATTGCAGTCAACTCCTTGAACTTGCCGGAAACTTCTTTGCGACAAGTCGAGCTTTATAAATGGTGACATTCACCATCAGCATCTGTCTTCATTTTAAAGATCCATTTGTACTCAATGACCTGCCGGCCAACGAGCAAGTCTACCAAAGTCTATACTTGGTTTTCATATATGGATCCTTTCTCCGATTTCATGGCCTCTAACCATTTTTCAGAATCCGGGCCCATCATCACTTCTTCACAGCTCGTAGGTTCATTGTTGTCCAACAACATGACCTCCAAGACAGGGTTGTCATACCGCTCAGGTGCAGTACACATCCTTGTCGACCTACGAGGTTCGATAGTAACTTGATTCGAAGCCTCATGATCATCATCATTTACTTCCTCTTCAACTGACGTAGGTTCCACAGAAACATCTTTCTACGCTGTGCTACTCTCTGGTTGAAACAAAGGTTCAACAACCTCATCAAGTTCTATCTTCCTCCCACTCAATTCTTTCGAGAGAAACTTTTTCTCGGGAAAGGACCCGTTTTAGCAACAAACACTTTATGCTTAGATCTCAGATAGAAGGTTCACCCAACTTTTCTTAGGGTATTCTACGAAGATGCATTTGTCCGCTTTGAGTTTGAGCTCATTAGGTGAAAACATTTTCCACACAACGTCGTAGCCCCAAACATCAAGAAATGATAGCTTAGGTTTCTATCAAACCATAATTCACATGGTGTCATCTCAACGGATTCAGATGGTGCCCTATTTAAAGTGAATGTAGTTGTCTCTAATGCACAACCCCAAAATTATAGTAGCAAAACGATAAGGGACATCATAACATGCACCATATCCAATAGAGCACGACTATGACGTTCAGACATACCATCACACTATGGTGTTCTAGGTGGCGTCTGTTGTGAAACAACTTTCACATTGTCTAAAGTTGTATGCCAAACTCGTAACTCAGATATTCACCTCCATGATCATATTGTAGATATTTTTATCTTCTTGTCACGATGATCTTAAACTTCACTTTGTATTTGCTTGAACCTTTCAAACGATTCAGACTTGTGTTTCATTAAGTAAACATACACTATATCTACCCAAATCATCAGTGAAGGTAAGAAAATAACGATATCCATCGCATGCTACAAGACTCATTGGATTGCATACATCAACCTGTCTCATTTCCAATAAATCACTTGCCCGCTTCGTCAAACCAGAAAATGGGGTCCTTAGTCATCTTTGACCAAGAGGCATGGTTCGCATGTCTCAACCGATTCGAAATCGAAAGAGTCCAAAGATCCATCAGCATGGAGTTTCTTCATGCGTATTATAACAATATGACATTTAGCGGCAGTGCCACAAGTATGTGGTACTATCATTATTAACTTTGCATCTTTTGGGATCAATGTTATGAACATGTGTATTACTACGATCAAAATTCAACAAACCATTCTCACTGGGTGCATGACCATTGAAGGTATTATTCATGTAAATAGTATAATCATTATTCTCTAACTTAAATGAATAACCGTGTTGCAATAAACACGATCTAATCACGTTCATGCTCAACGCGAAACACCAAATAACACTTATTTAGGTTTGTTACTAATCCCAAAGGTAAAGAGAGCATGCGATGTCGATCACATCAACCTTGGAAACACTTCCAACACACATCGTCACCTCACCCTTAGTTGTTCTCCGTTTATTCCGTAGCTTTTATTTCGAGTTACTAACATTTAGCAACCGAACCGGTATCCAATACCCAGGTGCTACTAGGAGTACTAGCAAGGTACACATCAATAACACGTATATCAAATATACTTCTGTTGACGTTGCCAGCCTTCTTATCTACCAAGTATCTAGGGTTGTTCCGCTTCAGCGACTGCTCTCCTCATAATCGAAGCACTTAGTCTCGGGTTTGAGTTCAACTTTGGGTTGCTTCACTGGAGCAACAACTGACTTGCCATCCATGAAGTTTCCTCCCTTGCTCTTCTCGAAACTTGTGGTTTTACTAACCATCAACACTTGACGCTCCTTCTTGATTTCTACCTTCGTGGTGTCAAACATCGCGAACAACTCAGGGATCATTATTTCTATCCCTGGCGTTTTATAGTTCATTACCAAGTTCTAGTAGCTTAGTGACAGTGACTTGGAGAACTATATCAATCACTATCTTATCTGGAATATCAACTCCCACTCGATTCAAGCGATTGTAGCACCCAGACAATCTGAGCACATGCTCAATGATTGAGCTATTCTCCTTCATCTTGCAGGCAAAGAATCTTGTTGGAGATCTCATATCTCGCGAGATGGGCACGAGCCTGAGATCCTAATTTCAGCTCTTAGAACATCTCATATGTTCTGTGATGTTCAAAACATTTTGGAGCCTCAATTCTAAGCCGTAATGCATGACGCACTAAACTATCAAGTAGTCATCAGAACGTGCCTGTCAGATGTTCACAACATCTACAAACGACGCTAGAGGGGTTGGCGCATCGAGCGGTGCATTAAGGACATAAGCCTTCTGTGCAGCAATGACGATAATCCTCAGATCATGGACCCAGTCCGCAATATTGCTACCAGCATCTTTCAACTCTATTTCTCTAGGAACATATAAAAATTCAAGGGAGCTACAGCACGAGCAAGTAATCTACAACATAATTTGCACAAACACTATGAACTATGTTCATGAGAATGAGTTCAATTAATCATATTACTTAAGAACTCCCACTCAAATTGACATCCTTCCAGTCATTCGAGTGATACATGATCCAAATTCATCAACTCAAGTCCGATCATCACGTGAGTTGAGGTGGTTTCAATGGTGAACATCATGATGTTGATCATATCTACTATATGACTCATGTTCGACCTTTTGGTCTCTTGTGTTCTGAGGCCATGTCTGGACATGCTAGGCTCGTCAAGTTTAACCCGAGTGTTCTACATGTGCAACACTGGCTTGCACCCGTTGTATGTGAACGTAGAGTCTATCACACCCGATTATCACATGGTGTCTCGACACGACGAACTTTCGCAACAGTGCACACTCGGGGAGAACACAATTTATCTTGAAATTTAAGTGAGGGGTCACCTCATAATGCTACCATCGTCCTAAGCAAAACAAGGTGCATAAAAGGATTAACATCACATGCAAATCATAAGTGACATGATATGGCTATGAACTTGTGCTTTTGATCTCCAAACTGAAAGCACCGGCATGATCTCCATCGTCATCGGCATAATACCATGATCTCCATCATTGTGTCGCCATCAGGGTTGTCGCGTCCACCATGCTCATACTACTATTGCTACCGCTTAGCGATAAAGTAAAGCATTACATAGTGCTTAAGATTGACACGCAGGTCATGCAATAATTAAAGACAACCCTATGGCTCCTGCCGGTTGCCGTACTCATCGACATGCAAGTCGTGATATTCTATACAACACATGATCATCTCATACATCACACATATCTCATCATGTAATTGGCCATATCATATCACAACATACCCTGCATAAACAAGTTAGACGTCCTCTAATTGTTGTTGCAAGTTTTACGTGGCTGCTACGGGTATCTAGCAAGAACCATTCTCACCTACGCAAAAAACACAACGGTGATACATAAGTTGCTTTTCAACCTTCTCAAGGATCACCTTTGTTGAATCCGATCCAACTAAAGTAGGAGAAACAGACACCCGCCAACCATCTTTGTGCAACAAAGTTACACTTCAGTTGATGGAACCGGTCTCTTGTAAGCGTACGAGTAAGGTTGGTCTGGGCCGCTTCATCCCACAATACCGCTGAACCAAAACATGACCAAAGGAGGAAGCAATCTAAGCATCAACGCCCACAAACTCCTTTGTGTTCTACTCGAGATCTCATCTACACATAGACCTAGCTCATGATGCCACTGTTGGGGAACCTTGCATGGGAAACAAAAAAATCCTATGCACACGCAAGATCTATCCATGGTGATGAGCATCTACAAGAGGGAGAGTTGATCTACATACCCTTGTAGATCGCTAAGCGAGAAGCGTTAAGAAACGTGGTTGATGTAGTCAAACGTCTTCGCGATCCAAATCGCCGAGCGTCCCGCGATCCCATCACGATCCATCTCGCGATCCGATCACGATCCGTCCCGCGATCCCATCACAATCCGTCCCGCGATCCAATCACGAATCATCTCACGATCTTGATCACGGTCCTTCCGATCTAGTGCCGGACGGCACCTCCGCGTTCAGCACACGTACAGCTCGATGATGAACTCTGCCTTCATGATCCAGTAAGAGGGAGCCGAGAGGTAGATGAGTTCTCTGGCAGAGCAACGACATGGCGGCGATGGTGGTGGAACTATTCCGGCAGGGCTTCGCCTAAGCACCGCCGAACTAGACTAGAGGAGAAAACCGATCTAGATGAAATAGAGGGAACATGTGGCAATTAGGGTTAGGTTTCCCCTGTAAATTCGCTAGTATATATAGGAGGGAGGGAGGGGAGAAAGCAGCCTCAAACCCTCAAGAGTTGGCCGAAATTGGAGGTGGAGGAGTCCTACTCCAATCCTATTAGGAGTAGGATTCCTCCTTTCCACTTGGAAACTCTTTCCACCTCTCCACCTTTGAATTTTTTCCTTCTCAAACCTCATGGGATTTAGTGAAGGCTTCGGCCAGACCACTAGGGGCTGGTTTGTCTCCTCCCACAGCCCATGAGGCCCCTCGGGGCATGACACCCCTCGCGATGGTCGCCCGGTACCCTCCCGGCACTCCCGATACACTACCGATGAGCCCAAAACTTTTCCGATGACCAAAACAGGACTTCCTATATATCAATATTTACCTCCGGACCATTTCGGAGCTCCTCGTGACATCCAGGATCTCATCCGGGACTCTGAGCAACCTTCGGTCACCACCATACATAACTCTATACTACTGAAACGTCACCAAACCTTAAGTGTGTTGACCCTGCGGATTCGAGAACTATGTAGACATGACCGAGACACCTCTACGGTCAATAACCAATAGCGGGACATGGATGCCCATATTGGTTCCTACATATTCTATGAAGATCTTTATCGGTTGAACCTCTATGTCAAGGATTCAGTTAATCCCGTATGCAGTTCCCTTTGTTCTTTGGTATGTTACTTGGCCAAGATTCGATCATCGGTATCTCTATACCTAGTTCAATCTCGTTACCGACAAGTCTCTTTACTCGTTCCGTAATACAAGATCACGTGGCTAACACTTCGTCACATTGCTTGCAAGGCTTGTTTGTGATGTTGTATTACCGGGTGGGCCCTGAGACACCTCTCCGTCACACGGAGTAACAAATCCCAGTCTTGATCCATGCCAACTCAATAGACACCCTCGAAGATACCTGTAGAGCACCTTTATAGTCACCCAGTTATGTTGCGATGTTTGATACACACAAGGTACTCCTCCGGTGTTAGTGAGTTGCATGATCTCATGGTCATAGGAACAAATACTTGACATGCAGAAAACTATAGCAATAAACTCACACGATCATATGCTATGTTTATAGTTTGGGTCTTGTCCATCACATCATTCTCCTAATGATGTGATCCTGTTATCAAATGACATCTCATGTCCATGGCTAGAAAACCTTAACCATCTTTGATCAACTAGCTAGTCTATTAGAGGCATACTAGGGACATGGTGGTGTCTATGTATCCACGCATGTATCTAAGTTTCCGATCAATAAAATTCTAGCATGGATAATAAACGATTATCATGAATAAGAAAATATGATAATAACTAATTTATTATTGCCTCTAGGGCATATTTCCAACAATAAACTCATATTACATGCACTTATATAAAATTTAATTTATGGCTTTGTAAACGAGCTTTTATGGATTTTTAATACTGCATGCATGCAAGGATGGGATAAAAAACTGAGTGAAGTGTCATTATGACATCATGTATGCAAGTATTAAACATGTTACTAGTACCAAAAAATATCATTAACTTTTGTCTCTGATTACTGTTGGTGGCCTTGTATAGATGCAAAATGTATTTTTTATAGTGGCCTTGTATAAGTGAATTGAGGGGGTAAGACATATTATCTATTAGTCATTCATCTTTATGTCGTTTTATATGAGTTCATCTTGCGATCTGACCGACGTAACCTCGTGTGACGGGGCATCGGTTAGACAACTGACTCTTGATGCAGGTCTAGCATCGATCAAGACATACTTTGGACACATCCTCACATCAACGCGTCGCAAGCACATCACATCGGTTGTCTTCTAAAGCTATGTTTATTAGCATGATAAAATCTCACACAAACAGCTATATTTATTACAAGATAAGTTTCTATGTTGTGAGAGTAATGCCTCATACCACATGCATGTTTTAGCACTAGTGTTTACATCTAAAAGATTGTTAAAGTTCCGGTTAAAACATATAATTTAATTTGATAACAATAAATTGATGGACCCTTTGTCGTAATGCACATCATCTCATGCGTTCGGTAACCCAAGGTCACACATTGGGAAAAGGCACGCGAACCTTCTGTTGCTCGAACCAGATCTCAAAGTGCCATATGGATGAGGTCCGAGTTGACTGGTTGAGAGATCTCAGAGTCAGATCCAATGTCTGTCATGCAAAAGAAGGTTGGAGGTCACGGGAATGGTGCTTAGCGGCGGAGTTGAGTGGGGTGGTTATAGTTTTGTTCACAATGTGAATGGGGACAAATATATGTGGGTCGACCGGTCAAGGTGGGCTAGTGTGGGGCTAATCTGATTTATTGGTCACGTTCAAACCTTTTCATATCCGTCCTAAATATAGACTTGGTATGAAGGTGATGGTCAGACTGAATGTATAGGTCTAATATAAGGGGTAGGACTGGGTCATGATTTTGTGACTGATCACTATCCAACTAAACACTAAATCTAGGCCGTAGAAAAGAGAAAGAAAATTCAGAAATGGAAGTCTTGTTGTTTTTGTTGTTGGTTTTTCCCCCACGGGAGAAGTGAACTCTTGTTTCTGCTTGTTGGTTCCGATTTACGCTCAACTCGCGTAACAATCAGAACCTCGAGATTCCCTCGAGATAAGTCGATCTAGCCGTCCATTTGTGTATCCAATAGTGACAAAAGTGGCCACGCCAAGAGCCTGATTCATTCCTGCTCGGGAGTAAAAAAATAGCGCAGGGCTCTTTTTTTTTTGAAACAAGAGCGCAGGGCTCATGGACATGGAAGGAAACCAAATCCAGACCTCACCCATGGGGTCCGCGCCGTCGAGGTCGTCCCCCCGGCAGTGGAGCTGGGGCTCGGCCCTAGCCGGCGCCGTCACCACGGCGGCGGCGGCCGGCGTGCTGGTCTGCAGGCCGAGGGACCCGAGCTTCGAGCTCATCTCCATGAACCTGTCCACCTTCCACTTCCGGCCGCCGGCGGCGCTGGACATCGGCCTCACCCTCACCGTCCACGCGACCAACCCCAACGTGGTGCCCGTGCGCTACGGCGCTTCCAACGTCTCCATCCTCTACGGAGGCACGCTCCTCGGCACCGCGCGCCTCGACGCCGGCCAGCAGCCCGCCACATCGTGCCGCCTGCTCCACCTCCCGGCCCGGCTCGACGCCATGGAGCTCGCCCACCACGCCGGCGCCATCCTCGCCGACGCCACGCGCCGGCACATGGAGCTGGACGCCGTCGTGGAGATCGCGGGCGAGGCGGCCGTGCTGCTCTGGTCGCGCCGCTTCTCCGTCCGCATCGACAGCCACATCGTCGTCGACCCCGTCTTCCTCGAGGTCGTGGAGCAGGACAACCGCTCCGAGATGCAGCTCTACCTGACCTGACCTGAGTTAGCTTAGCTGCTGCTATGTGTATCACCACCTGAACCCTCTCTCAAAACCTTATTCGTCTGTTTGTGCGACGCAATGCAATGCAACTCTCAAATTCCAAGCAATGAAATGCAATGCAATTTCCCGTCATAGAATTTTTGACAAGAATATTCGGCGGCTCCACATTATCACACAACAAATTGATACACTCTAGCAGGAATGTGAAAGACAATGGATGAGGGCTAAGAAAGCTCGCATCCCACAAAACACAGCACAATAAGGACATCAAAGCCAGCAGCGATTTGATGTCCTAGTAAGATTACACTGCACACAGACAAGTATATCATTGTTTCTCAGTTGAGTGTCGCGAGTGGGGAGCGAGGGATGAGTGACGGCTTGGGCTCCTTGCTCGATTCATAGGGATGGTTCTCACGGAACTCATCCATCAGGGACTCAATTGGCATCGCTCGCAACGACTCGATCGTGCCTTTGCTCGGGACTTCCGGCTCAGACCTCACAGGAGTTTCACCAGTCGGCTCATAGTCCTGCAAAAAACAGTATGGTAGGGGAGTTCAGACAAGATAACAACAATGCACACTGAACTTGGGCGGCACTGGGGAAAGATGACGGTTCTTCACCCTGTAGCTGCTTTGGAAAGCCTTCTCGGCATGTGTGTTGACGCCTGAAGTCTGCCCAGAGTGATTCTCCTGCAAATGCTGTATCTCTACCGAATGTGCTTCCACTGTCAACACAACTCTTGATGATGAATTACGTGCCTCTTCCAGTAGATCTGAGGCAAAGGGACACACAAGCAAGTCGAGATTAGATGGGGAACTACCTTACTGAATAAGCAGTCATGTCGAGCACTTAGAAATTACTGTCGATGTCCTGGAGTATTTCTTTGCTACTGTTGGATGCTTGCTCTTCAGCCAAGGCACGAGATGATGCAATCTCCGCTTCATGCTGCTCGTTGTTTCCGATTGCAGCCCTGAAATGTCCAGACAGCAAAGCTAATTAGACACCCACGTTGAAAATATGGGATTAACACAAAATGTGGTTTTGAGAAATTCAGAGGTGTGCTCTTTTGATCCAAAATTATGCACTGGCATGTCAAATTGGCACCCAAATTGCCTTAATTCAAGCTAACTTAGATCAAACCAGTATGAAAAGTGCTAAAGCTAGCTGAACTATCTATACAACAAAATCAGAGAAAACCGAAATCTAACTGAACAAAACAGGCTTGACATGCAAGCAAAAAATGAAAGTAATGAAAACAAATATACTTGCCTGACAAGTACTTCAACTTCAGCAACTTGTTTTGTGCACAAATCATTAACTGCAGCATGGGATTTTTTCCATTGTTGAGCAGCAGAGTCGACAGTGCATGCACTGGACAAGTCCAATAAAGATCATTAGTTAGAAAATTCCAATCATGTTAAAATGAATCAGTGAATGTTGGAACATTTCATGCAACTGTTCAGGCATACCACTCCTGCATAATTGTTTCCATGCGGCAATGCTTGGCTGAAGAGAAGCTGGAGCCAACTTTGCAGTCATTCTCTGCTTGCTCTGCAAACATTTCCCACTTTCTCTTGGCATCCTTTGTGACACCCTCCATAGCAGACGTGTGCTCATCCAGAAATGTCTTGTTACCACGAGCAGCGTCGCCAAGAGAGTTTAATCTAACATCCACCTGCAGGAAACAAACATCAGTTTTTATTCTGATTTCCGTAGTTTGATTGGTCATTTACAAACAAATTGCCCAAGTGGTACACGCAAGTACAGACGCACCAGCTCTCGTTGTCGAACAATGTGTTTGGACACCAAACTGGTGATATCCGCCAGAAGCCTCTGTTCCTCAGACTTTGATTGTTCCTGCACGAAGTTATGGTATTAGATACACCAACATGATTTGCCAATAAGTAGTGAACAAAAGGGGAATGGATCACCTCATAAGCCTTTTGAAACTCTTCAAGGCTTTTGACCTGTGCTTCATGAGTGTGGTTCGAGTGGTTCTGCAACTTGGATGTTTCCTCCATGTACTTTTCAAAGAGCCCAAGAATGAAGCTGGACATATCCTTCGTCCTATCCAAGCTAATGCAGAAACTCTGTTGACAACAGGAGCAAAGTTTAATTTGCAGCTAATCATAGCTAAGTTATGCTGAAAATCTGTTGAAAGTCAGATCAAGTAACTGACATCACGCAATTCCTTTGTGAAGTGCGCCAGTTCGCTTCGATGGTCGGCTAACAAACTCTGAATATCAGTAAATATCTTCAGTGCCTCTCCCTCAACACATGCTAGAAGCTGTCAGCAAGAATATCCCCATGAGAATGAATAGAAGCAAAGGATAAGCATGTGAGACACAAAAATGTGTTCGCTGAAAAAGCAGGTCAGAACATACCTGGTCAAGGCTGCAACAGCTTGCTGCAGACAGAGATGATACATCCTCCAATGTAGAATTTGTGTTTGCTTTATGTAGGAGCACAATATTTTGAAAAGCTTCCATGTGCGACATATATAACGACTTCGAAGCTAAGATCTTCTTCTTTATCTCCAATGTAGCCTTCAAAAGTTAAACCAAGAATAAATAGCATGCAACATGGAGTATGAGACAGACAATTACTGTGTAAATGTGTACCGTGTCATGGGAATCAACGCAAGATTGGCATAGAGCTTCCACAGCCTTTAGGTGTTTGTTTTGTTGATCTATGGATGCAGTGAGGGTACTGGAGAGAATATCCAACTTTGAAGCAAGGTCAGCTTGGAATGAGTTCACCACCGACCTATTTGCAGCACTTAATTTATCTCCTCTAGCTATTTTTGAATGCAGCGAAGCATTATCACGGCTAGATTTTTCAAGTTCTGATCTCAGAACACAGGCTTGATGTGCTAGGGCATTTTCTGATGTGCAAAGGTGCATTATATAGTTAGAACTAAGAAAAGGTGTGTTTGCAAGAATGAAAAATGGGAAAGGTGTGTTTGTAAGAATGAAAAATGGGAAATAAAACCAAACCTGCTTTTTTCTGCTCAGATATTATGAATTGTTTCTCCTTGAGATTATAATGGGCCTGTTTCAAATCCTCTTTTGTTGTTGAGAGTAGGTTGCTTGTATGGTCCAGACATTTCTGTTGAACAAGATATTAATCTTACAGCACAAAAAATCATCAGATGATTATAACTAGGAAGTATAATTTACCTCTGTGGCTTCGAGCTTTTTGCTCAAATCAGCAGAATGTTGGAGCTCAGAATTGTACTTTTCTTGCAGATCATTGATTTGCTGAAACCAAAGCAAAGTGCTGATTTAAAAAAAACATGAACAGAGACATGGAACTTTCCAGCAACTGAGTAGTTTCTGTACCTTCTGATTTGTTTCTAAAGAGGCAGTCATTTGCTCAATTTGATCAGCCATGGCCTTCAAAAGAAACACAGGAAAAGTTAATTGGTATAAAGATACAAGGAAGATACCACGTTTCCGTAAAGAAAAGAAAATGTGAATATACATGTTTAATATCTGGTTAAAGTTACTGGTTAGGGTCTAATTTCGATGATTAAGGTTTGTGAATAATTTCGGTTTTCAAGAATGGAAAAGGAATGTGTCTACTTCGGATTCAAATAGATACGAGAGATCGTGTCAAATGGTACCTTCCTCTCATTCTCCTCCATCTGGTATCTATCTTTTGGAATGTATACCCCAACCTTTTCACGTGCAGCATAGACCTCTGGGGAGGAGTCAATATTGTGAGGCTATTCTGCAACTATTTGAACTACAAAAGTTGGGTGTGGGTTCACTAAATACCTGCTTTCAGTCGGTCAATTTCTCCATAGAGATCCTTGATTAATGTTGATTTCATCATTTTTTGGTTAACCTGTGATATAGATATATAGCAGCAATTGATCAGATAGGACAAAGTGAAACTAAATGGCACTGGCATACACAAAAAATGAGATGGTTTTCAATCTTTAGGGTAACTCATGAAACAGACTGAAAACGGAGGGAAAAAACAATGTCAGTTTACCTCGGGCCTGTTTTTTATGCTCTTTGCCCGGTGTGCATAATCTAATGTGCTTAATGTCTCCTCAAGACAATGTACAGAAGGTGAAACGGTAGCAATGATGCAAGTTTTTGTTCTCCCTCCAAGTGAATCACGAAGCAACCTTGTGAGCTTACTGTCTCTGAAAGGCAAAGAGAATTCACAGTAAGGTAAGAAAGGCTACTGCATGCAAGGATCCTTGATCACTGATACATACCTGTAAGGAACATGTCCAAGGTGCTCAACCAATGCCGTGATGACACGGCCTAAAGTAAGTAAACTTTTGTTTATTTCACCAGCCTCTCTTGCTCGGCCCTACAATCAAAAGAGAATGTCTAACTCAAGATGACCATAGAACCGACAAAAGATTTATGCTAAATGAAACAGTAAGACCCAAGCTAACTATACTGTACGATGTACCTCCCTAGCTCCAGAACGACAGATGTTCTCAGACCCAGCCAGATCAACCAGATTTAACTTCCCACATTTTATCAGCTCTTCTCCTTCAGGGGTTGCCTCTTTTATGTGAATTGTGATTGAGAAAAGCGAGTGTGAACGACTGAAACATTACAGATGAAATAAGATTTCAAGTTTATGTAAGGGCTAGGGATCAATAGAGGAAAATGAGTAAAACTAAACCTTGATTGCTTGTTCAAAAGAGTCTCTGCTGTGCGGCGCTTTGCAGATCCTCTTTCCAAAAGAGAGAATATTTCGCTACAATTAGTGACTATTTCTTCCTCCAAACCTCTCACAAGCACCCCACCTTTCCCGTCCTCCATGAGTGGCAATGGCTTTTTCTGCCGTTCTTCCAGAGCGACCTTAGATATCTCCTCTGGTGCGAGAAGATCTGTTATTTCCTCATTGTACAGTTCCAAAAAAGTGACCTTGACACTGTACTCGGTATTCTGCCTCTCCAATGTATCGAATATCTGCTGAACGGCCCTAGGTATGACTCCAGCGTCTGAAGGTAACTGTCCCTGGGGTCCACTCTGCAAGCATTTCAACACAAGATACCAAACAGCTGAGTAACCCCAACCTGGACACATACACAACAATACACCAACAAAAGATAGGCTTGCCTTAGCTCTTCGACATTCTCCTTCCATGGTATAAGTCTTCCCCGTGCCCGTCTGGCCATAGGCAAATATGGTGCAATTAAACCCTTCTAGCACCTCGTTCACGATAGGAATGATGGCCTGATCATACAAGTCTCTCTGCCTAGCTGTTGGGCCAAAAACCTGCAAACGAAGATGCGGGCTTTATGTTACGTCACAGCACTTAGCAAGCAACCCCGAAATGGGATGCAAGTTTGCAGCCACTCCCAGAAGCATCAGCAGTTAGCGAAGATTAACTCAACGTGCTGGAGCTATTTTAAACAGTGACAGGAAATGCACAACAAGGGTGGATTTCTCCTTTTGCTCCTCAGCCTACGGGGTATTAGCAACCGTTTCCAGTTGTTGTTCCCCTCCCAAGGGCATGGTGTCAACTGCAATGCAGCTGCTTTAACGCAGACAACGCGACCCCCAACTCGTTCAGATGCGAACGCGCTAGTTGGAGCTAACCCTAGACACCAAAAGTCCTACGAGCTAGGAAAGCTTTTTAATCACCGCGAGAAAAAAAACATCCAGACCTTGTCGAACGTGAAGACCCTGTCGATCTGCTTCCCGGCGATGGTCTGCGTGACGGCGACCTCTCGCTGGTAGTCGTTGCAGGTGACCACCTGCGGCGCGTTGCTCCGGAGCTCGTCGTCGCTGAACGGCCTGGGAGCAGGAAGCGCACGAGGAGACGGTTAGGGCTGCGGATCTGAGGAGAGGAGGCCCGCGGGGGGCGGCGACCGGTCAGCATGGCGCGGCGGGCGTACCTGCAGCGGAGGAGGACCTGGACGTTCACCGACTTCTCCTTGTCCAGCCGCGACATGGCGGCGGCGGCGGCGGCGGCGGCCTGGGAGATTTCGAAATTTCTCCCGTTCCGCGGTGCGGGGCGGGGCGGGGCGGTGGCGTGGGGTTGGGGGAGGAGGGGGGAATTCAAAATTTTGGGGGAGTGGCCGCCGAGTGTGAGATGGGGATGGAGCGTGGTCTGCCCACTGGCTTTTTAAGCAGGGGCCGGGGGCGGCACGCTCGCTGCCCCACCCCCAGCAGCAGCCGCGGGATCCCTGCCGGCCTTTGGGTGCAAAGCCCACGGCCCGCTAGTCTAAAAATCTTTCATTTTCTCCTACTCGAATGTAAATCATTTTCTGTTTTCCTGCAGCGAGCATGAACTTCCGCATCTGGTATGAATCTGCTACCCCTATGAAAGCATAATACGGGCCGTTCTCGGCTGCATGCAGAAACCAATACAAACACGGCTAGTGTCAGCTCAAATGTTGCGGTGGTCGAGGGAAATATCTCGAGCGTTGGCGTTGTCAAGGACTTGGAGAAGGTCAGAGAGTGCCTTTCGACCTCGCTGACCTTGCTAATGTCATACTTCATCACCTCAGCTTCATATAACGCCTTTCGACCTCGTTGACCTGGAGGCCCCCTTCTCTTAGGACGAAATCTAAAACACCGTCAAATGTTTACCAGCCGGTAAGGCACCCCGCCTGATGGATTCACGGCGGAGGTCCTTCGAGCATGTTGGGACATTATCCAGCACGACATCTACGAGGTCTTTGACAAATTCTTCTCCTCAAAGGACTGAGGTTTCCAAAAGCTCAACGAAGCCTTCATCACCTTGCTCCCCGAGTGACCAGACGCCCAAGCACTCTCTGACTATCGGCCTATCAGCCTCATCCACCTCATCGTGAAGCTTTTCACCAAGGTGCTATCTCTCAGGCTCGTGCCTCGTCTGGGTGCCATGGTGTCCACCAATTAGAGTGTGTTCATTGCAGGACGGTGCATCCACGACAACTTCCTTCTTGTTCAACAGACGGCCCGCCTTCTGCACAACCTAAAGGTTCCCCGTATGCTCCTCAAGCTGGACATTGCTCAGGCCTTCGACAACGTCATCTGGCCATTCCTCCTACAGACTCTCCAGCACCTTGGCTTTGGCACCAGGTGGTGTGACTGGATCTCGATCCCCCTTTCCACGGCGTCCACCAGGGTCATGATCAACGAGCACCCGGGCCCTCCCATCAATCATGCTTGCGGCCTTCGCCAAGGTGACCCGGTCTCCCCGATGCTCTTCACCGTCGTCATCGACGTCCTCAACTCCATGTTCCTTCGTGCGGTCAAGCTCGGCCTCCTCCAGCGCCTCACATCGAGGCTCTTCCGCTGCACGGATTTCCTGGGAAACAAAGTCATAGGCACGTAAGTTCAGAGCCAAGCCAACTACGCCAATAGCACTCATCCATAAACCGGTGACGGGTACAAATAGCATAAAGAAATGTAACCAACGTTTATTGGAAAAAGCAACACCAAAGATTTGGGACCAAAAGCGGTTAGCAGTGACCCCATTGCCCCAAATGCCTCTAGAAAGATCCGAAGTAATTCGAGCTGTAATTGTACGTACATGTAAAGAGTTCAAATGCGAAGACGGTATAATAATCCGCGACGTCATTATCTTTTGTCACCCGGACCGTCACGACATTTTGACCGTCCGCGAGCTGCTTCGAGTCTTCGAGGACGCTTCAGGCCTATGCACCAACTTCAACAAATGCTCGGTTACACCCATCCACTGTTCTGACGACCACATCGCGACCATTGCATCACAAATGCAATGCCTAGTCAATCAGTTCCCTATCCAAAACCTCGGGCTGCCATTGTCCATCTACAAGCCTTCCACCATGAGCCTCCTACCAGTCATCCTCAAGCTCGAGCGGAAGCTTTCTACATGGCGAGCCTCTATGCTCTCCCAAGGGAACCATCTTGCCCTGGTCAGGCACGTCCTTTGTGCCATCCCGGCGCACTTCCTCATCGCCATTGCCTTCAACAAGTCTACGCTGAAGCAAATCAACCGGACCATCCGCGGTTTCCTTTGGGCCGGGAGCAAAGAAGCCAATGGAGGCCAGTGTCATGTCAACTGGCAGAGTCTACAGGCCCCTCTCCCTTGGAGGGCTTGGCGTTAGAGACCTACAACGCTCGGGCATTGCCATGCGTACGCGGTGGCTTTGGCTCCAACGCACAGACCCCTCGCGACCATGGAGCCGCTTGCACGTCCCTCACGACCAGGACGTCAGCGCCATCTTCCACGCGTCCACCGAGTGGATCCTTGGGGATGGTCTACAGTGCAAGTTTTGGACGGACCACTAGATTGATGGGCAGTCCGTGGCCGAGATCGCGCCCCAGGTGCTCGCACTTGTCCCTCGCCGCCTTTGCAAGCTTCGTTCTGTTCAGGAGGGCCTACATCTTCGATCCTGGGTGCATGACATCCAGGGTGCGCTCGGTCCGGGTGCCACATGCCAATACCTTGACCTTTGGCAACGCATCCGCCACAATCAGCTATCGGACATGATGGATGTCCTGTGTTGGCATTGGACTGCCTCAGGCACTTGTTCCGCTAGCTCATGCTATCAGGCCCTCTTCCTTGGTTCCCAGGAAGACCCATACTGGGAGCTGACGTGAAAGTCGTGGGCGTCACTGCGGATCAAGTTTTTCATCTGGTTAGCGATCCAAGACCGATGCTGGACGGCGGACCGCCTTGCCTGTCATGGCCTTCCTCACGAGCCTAGGTGCTTCTCTGCGACCAGGATGACGAAACGATGCATCACCTGCTGGTCGGCTGCTCCTTTTCTCGACAAATTTGGCACGAGATCTTAGGTTGGGTCCGCTCCACGGCTGACCTTCCGTTCGGTGACGTGGATTTCCAATCCTGGAGGGCCACGTCATGCGAACGTGCTTCTCCGCCCACTTGCAAAGGGCTTGCCTCCCTCATCACCATCACCACCTGGTGGCTTTGGAAGCACCGCAATGGCTACATCTTCGATGACGACCAACCCTCGGTCACCCGCTTGTCCTCCACCATCAAAGACGAGGCGCGCCTATGGGCGAAAGCCGGCGCCAACGGACTTAGGAACATTATCCCGAAGAGTTAGCTCTTTCGATTTAGGGGGGTGATCAACCCCTTTTGTTTGCTCTGCACTCGCTACCATGCCCCTGCGCGTACATGGCTTAGCGAGTGTATGTAATCCCATGCTATAAAAACCTCTCCTTCTATCAATGGAAAGATATGCAATCTTTGCGTATTCGCAAAAAAAACGTTGCGGTGCTCGACGACCTTCTCCCCGGCCTTCCTTGATGGCAAAACAGGATGGCGCCCCGACACCCTTTTCCTCAATTGATGATGTAGTTATAGAATAATTAGATCTAAATGGCATGTTGTATCAACAACCTAACATTAATGATGTGTTTGAATGTCTGTACTAGAGGCCTCCGTATTGAATTGGTTTCAATTTAAATTCAACTAGAAAATTGTAATGGACATGAATACAAATTCGATTGTTTGGGTGTTAACTGAATTGGCTCATGGAATCCTTCTCAGATTTCAATACGAAATCATGTTTGGATGTCAAACTATGGAATTGCATAGCAATGTTAGTATATGCATCAAAACAAAAGTAGTATAATGTGTGACTATGATTGAATGATTATATAGCAATTTTTATCAAATATTCTAGAAATCCAGAACGACAACATATAATATTGATGCAAAAACAAACAAAAAATAGTTTACAACGACAAAATACAACACATACCGTTTAAATAGGTGTTCCAAATTATCAACGAGCACAAGACATAATTCCAAATTTAACGACACAATTGTTCCAATAAGTTGAAGTTGAACATGACATCGTTACAAATGTAACAAATCCAGGACAACATCATATAAATATTGGCCTACAAGGGATCCAATTCTCAACAAGATTTACAACATAATATACCAGGGTTAACAAACTTTCCAAACAAATAACAAGGACTCTTACAAAATTAAGCAATTGCTTGCTGCGAAGAGGAGGAGGGAAAGGGAATGGGAACTTGATGGCATGAACAAAAAGAGGAGTACAGGCAAGGGAATAATAGGGGGCGAGTGGATCTGGCAGCTATGGGGCAGAGGAGATGGGGACTGTCGCAAGCACGGGAGGAGGAACGTCAGAGCACGGGAGGGAAGTTGGAGCCATGGAGGGAAGCCGAAGCACGGGAAGAGGAGCAGGAGTGGCGGAGGACGGCTCGGGCAGGCCATGGCGACAACGGGCAGAGAAGGGCCAGCAAGGTAGGAGGAGGAGGGCCGGCTATGGGAACTACACTACTGCAGGATGGTCCAAACACGACACATCAATCAGAGACCCTTCGACGAAACTGTGTGTGATCCATCAATCGCAAGTGGTATAGTTCAAGCTCCGCCGCCAATGACGAAAACCTTGTGCGATGAAGGAACGAGCAAATACAGTTCAAAAAAAGTTGTGTGTGTGATGCGTTGCATAAAGTTTGTTCTTATGAATTGTTTGTGATTATGGAAGATAACAGAAATGGTTAACAAACTATATACGTGTGCATAGTGCGGCGTACAGTTCACTCGGACAGACTGTTTGCGTTGATCCAGCAGAACACAAACGAGTTAGCCTAAGAAGGCGTGTGTGATACCCGATTCATCAGAGTTGTGAGTGAAGACCAATAATAACCCAAACGATTCATCCTGACAACCGCATGTCTTGTGGGTACCCGGCAAATAGTTCATTCATCAGACATGTGTGGGAAGATCAATAATAACCCAAACGATTCATCCTGATAACCCGTGTGTGTTGTGGGCACACGATCACTGCTAATAATTGTATGAGATGTGATTTGCTCTATTTGCACAACATCTATATGCTCTGTCTACAGAACACCAACATTATTGTTGCATAACCAACTTGAACATACAGTTCCATAAGTGACTACACAACACATGTACATTCCTCAATATAATTTTACAAGAAGTAGACGATCACCAAATCATATTGTTCTTCTTACGGCGGTTGTGGACACCGCTCTGCTTGTGGCTATCCCTCGCCGTCTGTAGGAAGGAGGCACTTACTCATGTCAATGATCCTCATGTACATCTCGTAGCCGGTGTACGCGTCCTTGGCCGCGTACTTGATATGTTCTTCATCAAGTTCATTCACCCAGGTCATGTGCCAGGCAATCTTGTCCTTGTGGCACTCAGCCTTCATGTCTCTGTAATAGGGGTCAATGATGGCTGTGGAGAGGTCAACCGGGGAGTCCTTCTGCTTCTTCTTGCTACCCTAGACCCTGTACTGACATTGGATGTTGACAAGCTTCTGGCAGGACAAGCCCGAAGTCTTGAGCACCTTTAGATCGTTGGTAGTGTCCATCGTTGCGAACCTATAGTCGGGGTTGTTGACAAACCTGGCGAAACGCTGGCAAGGCCATGTGGCCAGGCGGTTGTGGTAGACGAGCACGTGATGGCGCACGCACAACTAGGCGATGACAACCTTCTGATCATACCGACACGACCGCCGGTGTACTCGAGGTCGAAGCCGACCACTTTGTACTTGTCATCCTCAGCAAGCAGCCGCTCCAATGTGTTGATGGAGTTCACCACCACGACCGGGTGGTTGGTGTACACCACTGAGAGGTATGTCTTCCTTATGTATGTGTCCACTTTGACAATAGTGGCGAACTGCCGCTCGGCGCCAGCAGCCGCCATTGCTCTATTATTTGCCGTCGTGGGTGTGCTTCTTGGGTTGTGTGGCGCGATCGGAAGGTGGAAGTGTTGGGAGACGTAGTAGTAAATCAAAAAAATTCCTACGTATCACCAAGATCTATCTATGGAGAAACCAACAACGAGTGGGGAGAGATTGCATCTTCATACCTTTGAAGATCGCTAAGCGGAAGCGTTACAAGAACGCGATTGGTGGAGTCGTACTCGCAGCGATTCAGATCGCGCTGGATTCCGATCTCAGCGCCAAACAACGGCGCCTCCGCGTTCAACACACGTGCAGCCCGATGACGTCTCCTACGCCTTGATCCAGCAAGGAGGAAGGATAGTTTGAGGGAGAGCTCCAGCAGCACGACGGCGTGGTGACGGTGGAGCTACGTGAACTCCGGTAGGGCTTCACCAAGCGCTACGGAGAACGAGGAAGAGGAAGGGTAGGGCTGCGCCGAGAGAGAGAGAAGTCGTGTCTCAAATCAGCCCAAACCCTTGCATATATATAGGAGGAGGGAGAGGGATGGCTGCCTTGGCCCCTCCTCCAAGGAGGAGAGGTTCGGCCGAACTAGGGGGAGAGTCCACCTCCCACAAGGGAGGTGGATCTCCTCCTTTTAAATCCTTTCAGCCCTATCTCTTGATCTCCAGCCGCATGGGCCTTTCTAGGATGTCTTGGCCAGCCCAATAAGGGCTGGCACACCTCCTCTAAGGGCCCACAAAGTCCTATGGTCGTCACACCCCTCCCGGGGGTCCTCCGGCACCCTCCCGTCACTCCCGATACACTACCGATGAGCCCAAAAACATTCCGGTGACCAAAACTGGACTTCCTATATATCAATATTTACCTCCGGACCATTCCGGAGCTCCTCATGACGTCCGGGATCTCATACGGGACTCCTAACAACCTTCGGTAATCACGTAT
Source organism: Hordeum marinum (assembly GCA_022496015.1). Taxonomy (NCBI): domain Eukaryota; kingdom Viridiplantae; phylum Streptophyta; class Magnoliopsida; order Poales; family Poaceae; genus Hordeum; species Hordeum marinum. The sequence continues at coordinate 239,478,944 of CM039678.1, forward strand.
ACCATTTCCCTATAACCCTAGCGTCATCGAACCTTAAGTGTGTAGACCCTACGGGTTCGGGAGACATGTAGACATGACCGAGACACCTCTCCGGTCAATAACCAACAGCGGGATCTGGATACCCATGTTGGCTCCCACATGCTCCACGATGATCTCATCGAATGAACCACGATGTCGGGGATTCAATCAATCCCGTATACAATTCCCTTTGTCTATCGGTATGATACTTGCCCGAGATTCGATCGTCGGTATCTCTATACCTTGTTCAATCTCGTTACCGGCAAGTATCTTTACTTGTTCCGTAATACATCATCCCGTGGCTAACTCCTTAGTCACATTCAGCTCATTATGATGATGTCTTACCGAGTGGGCCCAGAGATACCTCTCCGTCACACGGAGTTACAAATCCCAGTCTCGATTCGTGTCAACCCAACAGACACCTTCGGAGATACCCGTAGTGCACCTTTATAGCCACCCAGTTACGTTGTGACGTTTGGCACACCCAAAGAATTCCTACGGTATCCGGGAGTTGCACAATCTCATGGTCTAAGGAAACGATACTTGACATTGAAAAGCTTTAACAAGCGAACTACATGATCTTGTGCTATGCTTAGGATTGGGTCTTGTCCATCACATCATTCTCCTAATGATGTGATCCCATTATCAACGACATCCAATGTCCATGGCCATGAAACCGCGACCATCTATTGATCAACGAGCCAACCAACTAGAGGCTTACTAGGGACATGTTGTGGTCTATGTATTCACACATGTATTACGGTTTCCGGTTAACACAATTATAGCATGAACAATAGACAATTATCATGAACTAGGAAATACAATAATAACCATTTTATTATTGCCTCTAGGGCATATTTCCAACAGTCTCCCACTTGCACTAGAGTCAATAATCTAGTTACATTGTGATGAATCGTACACCCATAGCATTCTGGTGTTGATCATGTTTTGCTCGTGAGAGAGGTTTAGTCAACGGATCTGTGACATTCAGATCCGTATGCACTTTACAAATATCTATATCTCCCTCCTGAATGTAATCACGGATGGAGTTGAAGCGGCGCTTGATGTGTCTTGTCTTCTTGTGAAACCTGGGCTCCTTCGCAAGGGCAATAGCTCCAGTGTTGTCACAGAATAGAGTCATTGGGCCCGACGCACTTGGAATTACTCCTAGGTCGGTGATGAACTCCTTCATCCAGACTACTTCCTTTGCTGCTTCCGAAGCAGCTATGTACTCCGCTTCACATGTAGATGCCGCCACGACACTTTGCTTGCTGCTCACCAGCTAACTGCCCCTCTGTTCAAAATATACACGTATCCGGTTTGCGACTTGGAGTCGTCCGGATCTGTGTCGAAGCTAGCATCGACGTAACCCTTTACGACAAGCTCTTAGGCACCTCCATATACGAGAAACATGTCCTTTGTCCTTTTCAGGTACTTTAGGATGTTCTTGACCGCTGTCCAGTGTTCCGCTCTGGGATCACTTTGGTACCTCCCTATCAAACTTATGGCAAGGTTCACATCAGGTCTGGTACACAACATGGCATACATAATAGAGCCTATGGCTGAAGCATAGGGGATGACACTCATCTCTTCTCTATCCTTTGCCGTGGTCGGGCATTGAGTCGTACTCAATCTCACACCCTGTAACACAGGCAAGAACCCCTTCTTGGACTATCCATATTGAACTTCTTCAATATCTTTTCACGGTATGTGCTTTGTGAAAGACCTATGAGGCGTCTCGATCTATCTCTTTCTTGTAAATACAGGGTTCGCCATAAACCTGTATAAACTCAAATGCTTTAATCACCTCATTAAAGCAAATGTTCCAACTCCCAGATGCTTGCACCAGTCCATAGATGGAGCGCTGGAGCTTGCATACTTTGTTAGCATCTTTAGGATCGACAAAACCTTCTGGCTGCATCATATACAGTTCTTCCTTAAGGAAACCATTAAGGAATGCCGTTTTGACGTCCATTTACCAGATCTCATAATCATAAATGCGGCAATTGCTAACATGATTCAGACAGACTTTAGCATCGCTATGGGTGAGAAAGTCTCATCGTAGTCAATTCCTTGAACTTGTCGATAACCCTTAGCGACAAGCCGAGCCTTATAGACGGTTACATTACCATCCACGTCAGTCTTCTTCTTAAAGATCCATTTATTTAAGGAAAGTCCACCAAAGTCCATCATCAGGAAAGTCCACCAAAGTCCATACTTTGTTCTCATACATGGATCCTATCTCGGATTTCATGGCAGCCATTTGTTGGAATCCGGGCCCGCCATTGCTTCTTCATAGTTCGAAGGTTCACCGTTGTCCAACAACATGATCTCCAGGACAGGGTTGTCGTACCACCTTGGTGCGGAACGTGTCCTAGTGGACCTTAGACATTCAACAATAACTTGATCTGAAGTTTCATGATCATCATCATTAACTTCCTCTCGAGCCAGTGCAGACGCCACAGAAACAACTTCTTGTGCTGTGCTACTCTCCGGTTCGAGTGGAGGTACAGTTACCTCATCAAGTTCTATTTTCCTCCCACTTACTTCTTTCGAGAGAAACTCTTTCTCGAGAAAGGATCCATTCTTGGCAACAAAGACTTCGCCCTCGGATCGTAGGTAGAAGGTATACCCAATAGTCTCTTTGGGATATCCTATGAAGACGCACTTTTCCGCTTTGGGTTCGAGCTTCTCAGGTTGAAGTTTCTTCACATAAGCATGGCATCCCCAAACTTTTAGAAACGACAACTTAGGTTTCTTTCCAAACCATAATTCATACGGTGTCGTCTCAACGGATTTTGACGGTGCCCTATTTAAAGTGAATGCGGCAGTCTCTAATGCATATCCCCAAAATGATAGCGGTAAGTCGGTAAGAGATATCATAGATCGTACCATATCTAATAGAGTGCGATTACGACGTTCAGACACACCATTTCGCTGAGGTGTGCCAGGCGGCGTGAGTTGTGAAACAATTCCACATTTCCTTAGGTGCGTGCCAAACTCGTGACTTAAATATTCTCTGCCACGATCAGATCGTAGGCACTTTATTTTCCTGTCACGTTGATTCTCTACCTCACTCTGAAATTCCTTGAACCTTTCAAAAGTTTCAGACTTATGTTTCATTAAGTAGACATACCCATATCTGTTGGGAGACGTAGTAGTAAATCAAAATTTTCCTACGTTCACCAAGATCTATCTATGGAGAAACCAGCAACGAGAGGGGAGAGATTGCATCTTCATACCTTTGAAGATCGCTAAGCGGAAGCGTTACAAGAACGCGGTTGATGGAGTCGTATTCGCAGCGATTCAGATCGCGGTAGATCCGATCAAGTGCCGAACGGACGGCACCTCCGCGTTCAACACACGTGCAGCCCGGTGACGTCTCCAACACCTTGATCCAGCAAGGAGGAAGGAGAGGTTGGGGAAGGGCTCCAACAGCAGCACGACGGCGTGGTGGTGGTGGAGTAGCAAGGTATTCCGACAGGGCTTCGCCTAAGCGCTGCGGAGGAGGAAGAAGAGAGGTAGGGCTTCGCCGTGAGAGAGAGAGATCAAATCCTGTCTCAAAACATCCAAAACCTCAAGTATATATAGGAGGAGGGACGTGGAGGGCTGGCTTGGCCTCTACTCCAAAGAGGAGATGGCCGGCTGAATTAAAGGGAGAGTCCACCTCCCACAAGGGAGGTGGATCTCCTCCTTTTAAATCCTTTTTGCCTTATCTCCTTATCTCCAGCCGCATGGGCCTTTAGCAAAAGTCTTGCCCAGCCCAATAAGGGCTGGCACACTTTATCTAACAGCCCATGTGGTCCTTTGGTCGTCACACCCCTCCCGGGGGTCCTCCGGCACCCTCCCGGCACTCCCGGTACACTACCGATGAGCCCGAAAACTTTCCGGTGACCAAAACTGGACTTCCTATATATCAATCTTTACCTCCGGACCATTCCGGAGCTCCTCGTGACGTCCGGGATCTCATCCGGGACTCCGAACAACCTTCGGTAATCACGTATACCTTTTCCCTATAACCCTAGCGTCATCGAACCTTAAGTGTGTAGACCCTACGGGTTCGGGAGACACGTAGACATGACCGAGACACCTCTCCGGCCAATAACCAACAGCGGGATCTGGATACCCATGTTGGCTCCCACGTACTCCACGATGATCTCATCGGATGAACCACGATGTCAGGGATTCAATCAATCCCGTATACAATTCCCTTTGTCTATCGGTATGGTACTTGCCCGAGATTCGATCGTCGGTATCGCCATACCTTGTTCAATCTCGTTACCGGCAAGTCTCTTTACTCGTTCCGTAACACATCATCCCGTGGCTAACTCCTTAGTCACATTGAGCTCATTATGATGATGTCTTACCGAGTGGGCCCAGAGATACCTCTCCGTCACACGGAGTGACAAATCCCAGTCTTGATTCGTGTCAACCCAACAGACACTTTCGGAGATACCCGTAGCGTACCTTTATAGCCACCCAGTTACGTTGTGACGTTTGGCACACCCAAAGCATTCCTACGGTATCCGGGAGTTACACAATCTCATGGTCTAAGGAAATGATACTTGACATTGAAAAGCTTTAGCAAACGAACTACACGATCTTGTGCTATGCTTAGGATTGGGTCTTGTCCATCACATCATTCTCCTAATGATGTGATCCCGTTATCAACGACATCCAATGTCCATGGTCATGAAACCGTGACCATCTATTGATCAACGAGCTAGCCAACTAGAGGCTCACTAGGGACATGTGATGGTCTATGTATTCACACATGTATTACGGTTTCTGGTTAACACAATTGTAGCATGAATAATAGACAATTATCATGAACTAGGAAATACAATAATAACCATTTTATTATTGCCTCTAGGGCATATTTCCAACAGTCTCCCACTTGCACTAGAGTCAATAATCTAGTTACATTGTGATGAATCGAACACCCATAGCGTTCTGGTGTTGATCATGTTTTGCTCGTGAGAGAGGTTTAGTCAACGGATCTGCGACATTCAGATCCGTATGCACTTTACAAATATCTATGTCTCCCTCCTGAATGTAATCACGGATGGAGTTGAAGCGGCGCTTGATGTGTCTTGTCTTCTTGTGAAACCTGGGCTCCTTCGCAAGGGCAATAGCTCCAGTGTTGTCACAGAGTAGAGTCATCGGGCCCGACGCATTTGGAATCACTCCTAGGTCAGTGATGAACTCCTTCATCCAGACTCCCTCCTTTGCTGCTTCCGAAGCAACTATGTACTCCGCTTCACATGTAGATGCCGCCACGACGCTTTGCTTGCTGCTACTCCAGCTGACTGCCCCTCCATTCAAAATATACACGTATCCGGTTTGCGACTTAGAGTCGTCCGGATCTGTGTCGAAGCTAGCGTCGACGTAACCCTTTACGACGAGCTCTTCAGCACCTCCATATATGAGAAACATGTCCTTTGTCCTTTTCAGGTACTTCAGGATATTCTTGACCGCTGTCCAGTGTTCCGCTCCGGGATCACTTTGGTACCTCCCTACCAAACTTATGGCAAGGTTCACATCAGGTCTGGTACACAGCATGGCATACATGATAGAGCCTATGGCTGAAGCATAGGGGATGACACTCATCTCTTCTCTATCCTTTGCCGTGGTCGGGCATTGAGTCGTACTCAATCTCACACCTTGCAACACAGGCAAGAACCCCTTCTTGGACTGATGCATATTGAACTTCTTCAATATCTTTTCAAGGTATGTGCTTTGTGAAAGACCAATGAGGCGTTTTGATCTATCTCTATAGATCTTAATACCTAATATGTAAGCAGCTTCTCCAAGGTCCTTCATTGAAAAACACTTATTCAAGTAGGCCTTGATACTTTCCAAGAGTTCTATATTATTTCCCATTATCAGCATGTCATCCACATACAGTATAAGAAATGCTATAGAGCTCCCACTCACTTTCTTGTAAATACAAGGTTCTCCATAAACCTGTACAAACCCAAACGCTTTAATCACCTCATTAAAGCGAATGTTCCAACTCCGAGATGCTTGCACCAGCCCATAGATGGAGCGCTGGAGCTTGCATACCTTGTTAGCATCTTTAGGATCGACAAAACCTTCCGGCTGCATCATATACAGTTCTTCCTTGAGGAAGCCATTAAGGAATGCCGTTTTGACGTCCATTTGCCAGATCTCATAATCATAAAATGCGGCAACTGCTAACATGATTCGGACTGACTTTAGCATCGCTACGGGTGAGAAAGTCTCATCGTAGTCAACTCCTTGAACTTGTCGATAACCCTTAGTGACAAGCCGAGCTTTATAGGCGGTGACATTACCGTCCGCGTCAGTCTTCTTCTTAAAGATCCATTTGTTTTCAATGGCTCGCTTATCATTAGGCAAGTCCACCAAAGTCCATACTTTGTTCTCATACATGGATCCTATCTTGGATTTCATGGCCTCAAGCCATTTGTTGGAATCCGGGCCCGCCATCGCTTCTTCATAGTTCGAAGGTTCACCGTTGTCCAACAACATGATCTCTAGGACAGGATTGCCGTACCACTCTGGTGCGGAACGTGTCCTGGTGGACCTTCGAATAGCAACTTGATCTGAAGTTTCATGATCATCATCATTAACTTCCTCTCTAGCCGGTGTAGGCTCCACAGAAACAACTTCCTGTGCTGCGCTACTCTCCGGTTCGAGTGGAGGTACAATTTCCTCATCAAGTTCTATTTTCCTCCCACTTACTTCTTTCGAGAGAAACTCTTTCTCGAGAAAGGATCCATTCTTGGCAACAAAGACTTTGCCTTCGGATCGTAGGTAGAAGGTATACCCAATAGTCTCCTTGGGATATCCTATGAAGACGCACTTTTCCACTTTGGGTTCGAGCTTCTCAGGTTGAAGTTTCTTCACATAAGCATCGCATCCCCAAACTTTTAGAAACGACAGCTTAGGTTTCTTTCCAAACCACAATTCATACGGTGTCGTCTCAACGGATTTAGACGGTGCCCTATTTAAAGTGAATGCGGCAGTCTCTAATGCATATCCCCAAAATGATAGCGGTAAGTCGGTAAGAGACATCATAGATCGCACCATATCCAATAGAGTGCGATTACGACGTTCAGACACACCATTTCGCTGGGGTGTGCCGGGCGGCGTGAGTTGTGAAACAATTCCACATTTCCTAAGGTGCGTGCCAAACTCGTGACTTAAATATTCTCCGCCACGATCAGATCGTAGGCATTTTATTTTCCTGTCACGTTGATTCTCGACCTCACTCTGAAATTCCTTGAACCTTTCAAAAGTTTCAGACTTGTGTTTCATTAAGTAGACATAACCATATCTACTCAAGTCATCAGTGAGGGTGAGAACATAACGGTAGCCACCGCGAGCCTCGACGCTCATTGGACCGCATACATCGGTATGTATTATTTCCAACAAGTCAGTTGCTCGCTCCATTGTTCCGGAGAACGGAGTCTTGGTCATCTTGCCCATGAGGCATGGTTCGCATGTGTCAAATGATTCGAAATCAAGTGACTCCAAAATTCCATCAGCATGGAGCTTCTTCATGCGTTTGACACCAATATGGCCAAGACGGCAGTGCCACATGTAAGTGGGACTATCGTTATCAACTTTACACTTTTTGGTACTCACACTATGGACATGTGTAACATCACGTTCGAGATTCATCAAAAATAAACCATTGACCAGCGGGGCATGAGCATAAAACATTTCTCTCATATAAATAGAACAACCATTATTCTCGGATTTAAATGAGTAGCCATCTCGCATCAAGCGAGATCCAGATACAATGTTCATGCTCAAAGCTGGTACTAAATAACAATTATTAAGGTTTAAAACTAATCCCGAAGGTAGATGTAGAGGTAACGTGCCGACGGCGATCACATCGACCTTGGAACCATTCCCGACACGCATCGTCACCTCATCCTTGGCCAGCCTCCGCTTATTCCGCAGCTCCTGCTTGGAGTTACAAATGTGAGCAACTGCACCGGTATCAAATACCCAGGAGCTACTACGAGCGCTGGTCAAGTACACATCAATAACAAGTATATCACATATACCTTTAATGTTGCCGTCCTTCTTCTCCGCTAAATACTTGGGGCAGTTCCGCTTCCAGTGACCGGTACCCTTGCAATAAAAGCACTCAGTCTCAGGCTTGGGTCCATCTTTCTTCTTCTTCCCGGCAACTTGCTTACCGGGCGCGGCAACAGCTTTGCCGTCCTTCTTGAAGTTCTTCTTACCCTTGCCTTTCTTGAAACTAGTGGTCTTATTCACCATCAACACTTGATGCTCCTTTTTGATCTCGACCTCCGCTGATTTCAGCATCGAGTACAACTCAGGAATGGACTTCTCCATACCTTGCATGTTGTAGTTCATCACAAAGCTCTTGAAGCTAGGTGGAAGCGACTGGAGGATTCTGTCAATGACCGAGTCATCCGGGATATTAACCCCCAGCTGAGTCAAGCGGCTGTGTAGCCCAGACATCTTGAGGATGTGCTCACTGACAGAACTATGCTCCTCCATCTTACAGCTGAAGAACTTGTCGGAGACATCATATCTCTCGACCCGGGCATGAGCTTGAAAAACCAGTTTCAGCTCCTGGAACATCTCATATGCTCCGTGTTGCTCAAAACGCTTTTGGAGCCCCGGTTCTAGACTGTAAAGCATGCCGCATTGAACAAGGGAGTAATCATCGCAGCGTGATTGCCAAGTGTTCATAACATCTTGTTCCGCTGGGAGAACGGGTGCGTCACCTAGCGGTGCATCTAGGACATACAATCTCTTGGAAGCTATGAGGATGATCCTCAAGCTACGGACCCAGTCCGCATAGTTGCTTCCATCATCTTTCAGCTTGGTTTTCTCTAGGAACGCGTTGAAATTGAGGGTGACATTCGCGTTGGCCATTGGATCTACATCATAGATTGTAAAGACAATTTTAGACTAAGTTCATGATAATTAAGTTCACTTAATCAAATTAATGAACTCCCACTTAGACAGACATCTCTCTAGTCTTCCAAGTGATACATGATCCATGTCAACTAGCCCGTGTCCGATCATCACGTGAGACGGACTAGTCATCCATGGTGAACATCTTCATGTTGATCGTATCTTCTATACGACTCGTGTTCGACCTTTCGGTCTTCCGTGTTCCGAGGCCATGTCTGTACATGCTAGGCTCGTCAAGTCAACCTAAGTGTTTCGCGTGTGTAAATCTGGCTTACACCCGTTGTATGCGAACGTTAGAACCTATCACACCCGATCATCACGTGGTGCTTCGGAACAACGATCCTTAGCAACGGTGCACAGTTAGGGTGAACACTTCTCTTGAAATTTTATTGAGAGATCATCTTATTTACTACCGTCGTTCTAAGCAAATAAGATGTAAACATGATAAACATCACATGCAATCAATATAGTGACATGATATGGCCAATATCATTTTGCTCCTATGATCTCCATCTTCGGGGCACCATGATCATCACTGTCACCGGCACGACACCATGACCTCCATCATCATGATCTCCATCATTGTGTCTTCATGAAGTTGTCTCGCCAACTATTACTTCTACTACTATGGCTAACGCTTAGCAATAAAGTAAAGTAATTACATGGCGTTTATGATTGACACGTAGGTCATACAATAAATAAGACAACTCCTATGGCTCCTGCCGGTTGTCATAATCATCGACATGCAAGTCGTGAATCCTATTACAAGAACATGATCAATTCATACATCACAATGCATCACATCACATCCTTTGGCCATATCACATCACAAGGCACATGCTGCAAAAACAAGTTAGACGTCCTCTAATTTGTAGTTGCAAGTTTTTTACGTGGCTGCTATAGGTTACTAGCAAGAACGTTTCTTACCTACGTCAACACCACAACGTGATTTGCCAATTGCTATTTACCCTTCATAAGGACCCTTTTCATCGAATCCGATCCGACTAAGGTAGGAGAGACAGACACCCGCTAGCCACCTTATGCATCTAGTGCATGTCAGGCGGTGGAACCGGTCTCACGTAAGCGTACGTGTAAAGTTGGTCCGGGCCGCTTCATCCCACAATACCGCCGAATCAAGATAAGACTAGTAGCGGCAAGCAAATTAACAAACTCGACGCCCACAACTGCTTTGTGTTCTACTCGTGCATAGATTCTACGCATAGACCTAGCTCATGATGCCACTGTTGGGAGACGTAGTAGTAAATCAAAATTTTCCTACGTTCACCAAGATCTATCTATGGAGAAACCAGCAACGAGAGGGGAGAGATTGCATCTTCATACCTTTGAAGATCGCTAAGCGGAAGCGTTACAAGAACGCGGTTGATGGAGTCGTATTCGCAGCGATTCAGATCGCGGTAGATCCGATCAAGTGCCGAACGGACGGCACCTCCGCGTTCAACACACGTGCAGCCCGGTGACGTCTCCAACACCTTGATCCAGCAAGGAGGAAGGAGAGGTTGGGGAAGGGCTCCAACAGCAGCACGACGGCGTGGTGGTGGTGGAGTAGCAAGGTATTCCGACAGGGCTTCGCCTAAGCGCTGCGGAGGAGGAAGAAGAGAGGTAGGGCTTCGCCGTGAGAGAGAGAGATCAAATCCTGTCTCAAAACATCCAAAACCTCAAGTATATATAGGAGGAGGGACGTGGAGGGCTGGCTTGGCCTCTACTCCAAAGAGGAGATGGCCGGCTGAATTAAAGGGAGAGTCCACCTCCCACAAGGGAGGTGGATCTCCTCCTTTTAAATCCTTTTTGCCTTATCTCCTTATCTCCAGCCGCATGGGCCTTTAGCAAAAGTCTTGCCCAGCCCAATAAGGGCTGGAACACTTTATCTAACAGCCCATGTGGTCCTTTGGTCGTCACACCCCTCCCGGGGGTCCTCCGGCACCCTCCCGGCACTCCCGGTACACTACCGATGAGCCCGAAAACTTTCCGATGACCAAAACTGGACTTCCTATATATCAATCTTTACCTCCGGACCATTCCGGAGCTCCTCGTGACGTCCGGGATCTCATCCGGGACTCCGAACAACCTTCGGTAATCACGTATACCTTTTCCCTATAACCCTAGCGTCATCGAACCTTAAGTGTGTAGACCCTACGGGTTCGGGAGACACGTAGACATGACCGAGACACCTCTCCGGCCAATAACCAACAGCGGGATCTGGATACCCATGTTGGCTCCCACGTACTCCACGATGATCTCATCGGATGAACCACGATGTCAGGGATTCAATCAATCCCGTATACAATTCCCTTTGTCTATCGGTATGGTACTTGCCCGAGATTCGATCGTCGGTATCGCCATACCTTGTTCAATCTCGTTACCGGCAAGTCTCTTTACTCGTTCCGTAACACATCATCCCGTGGCTAACTCCTTAGTCACATTGAGCTCATTATGATGATGTCTTACCGAGTGGGCCCAGAGATACCTCTCTGTCACACGGAGTGACAAATCCCAGTCTTGATTCGTGTCAACCCAACAGACACTTTCGGAGATACCCGTAGCGTACCTTTATAGCCACCCAGTTACGTTGTGACGTTTGGCACACCCAAAGCATTCCTACGGTATCCGGGAGTTACACAATCTCATGGTCTAAGGAAATGATACTTGACATTGAAAAGCTTTAGCAAACGAACTACACGATCTTGTGCTATGCTTAGGATTGGGTCTTGTCCATCACATCATTCTCCTAATGATGTGATCCCGTTATCAACGACATCCAATGTCCATGGTCATGAAACCGTGACCATCTATTGATCAACGAGCTAGCCAACTAGAGGCTCACTAGGGACATGTGATGGTCTATGTATTCACACATGTATTACGGTTTCTGGTTAACACAATTGTAGCATGAATAATAGACAATTATCATGAACTAGGAAATACAATAATAACCATTTTATTATTGCCTCTAGGGCATATTTCCAACAATATCTACTCAAGTCATCAGTGAGGGTGAGAACATAACGGTAGCCACCACGAGCCTCGACACTCATTGGACTGCATACATCGGTATGTATTATTTCCAACAAGTCAGTTGCTCGCTCCATTGTTCCAGAGAACGGAGTCTTGGTCATCTTGCCCATGAGGCATGGTTCGCACGTGTCAAATGATTCGAAATCAAGAGACTCCAAAAGTCCATCAGTATGGAGCGTCTTCATGCGTTTGACACCAATATGACCAAGGCGGCAGTGCCACATGTAAGTGGGACTATCGTTATCAACCTTACACTTTTTGGTACTCACACTATGGACATGTGTAACATCACGTTCGAGATTCATCAAAAATAAACCATTGACCAGCGGGGCATGACCATAAAACATTTCTCTCATATAAATAGAACAACCATTATTCTCAGATTTAAATGAGTAGCCATCTCGCATCAAGCGAGATCCAGATACAATGTTCATGCTCAAAGCTGGTACTAAATAACAATTATTAAGGTTTAACACTAATCCCGAAGGTAGATGTAGAGGTAGCGTGCCGACGACGATCACATCGACCTTGGAACCATTCCCGACGCGCATCGTCACCTCGTCCTTTGCCAGCCTCCGCTTATTCCGTAGCTCCTGCTTGGAGTTACAAATGTGAGCAACTGCACCGGTATCAAATACCTAGGAGCTACTACGAGTGCTGGTTAGGTACACATCAATAACAAGTATATCACATATACCTTTAACGTTGCCGTCCTTCTTATCCGCTAAGTACTTGGGGCAGTTCCGCTTCAAGTGACTGGTACCCTTGCAATAAAAACACTTAGTCTCAGGCTTGGGTCCATTCTTGTTCTTCTTCTTCCCGGCAACTTGCTTACCGGGCGCGGCAACAGCTTTGCCGTCCTTCTTGAACTTTTTCTTACCCTTGCCTTTCTTGAAACTAGTGGTCTTATTCACCATCAACACTTGATGCTCCTTTTTGATCTCGACCTCTGCTGATTTCAGCATCGAGTACAACTCAGGAATGGACTTCTCCATCCCTTGCATGTTGCAGTTCATCACATAGCTCTTGTAGCTAGGTGAAAGCGACTGGAGGATTCTGTCAATGACCGAGTCATCCAGGAGATTAACTCCCAGCTGAGTCAAGCGGTTGTGTAGCTCAGACATCTTGAGGATGTGCTCACTGACAGAACTATTCTCCTCCATCTTACAGCTAAAGAACTTGTCGGAGACGTCATATCTCTCGACCCGGGCATGAGCTTGGAAAACCAGTTTCAACTCTTGGAACATCTCATATGCTCCGTGTTGCTCAAAACGCTTTTGGAGCCCCTGTTCTAAACTGTAAAGCATGCCGCACTAAACAAGGGAGTAATCATCACAGCGAGAATGTCAAGCGTTTGCAACATCTTGCTCTAGTGGGAGAAGGGGTGGGTCACCTAGTGGTGCATCAAGGACATACAATTTCTTGGAAGCTATGAGGATGATCCTCAAGCCACGGACCCAGTCCGCATAGTTGCTTCCATCATCTTTCAGCTTGGTTTTCTCTAGGAACGCGTTGAAGTTTAGGGTGACATTCGCGTTGGCCATTGGATCTACAATATAGATTGTAAAGACAATTTTAGACTAAGTTCACGATAATTAAGTTCACATAATCAAATTATTTAATGAACTCCCACTTAGATAGACATCTCTCTAGTCATCCAAGTGACACATGATCCATGTCAACTAGCCCGTATCCGATCATCATGTGAGACGGACTAGTCATCCATGGTGAACATCTCCATGTTGATCGTATCTTCTATACGACTCATGTTCGACCTTTTGGTCTTCCGTGTTCCGAGGCCATATCTGTACATGCTAGGCTCGTCAAGTCAACCTAAGTGTATCGCGTGTGTAAATCTGGCTCACACCCGTTGTATGTGAACGTTAGAGCCTATCACACCCGATCATCACGTGGTGCTTCGGAACAACGATCCTATAAGGGCCCACAAAGTCCTATGGTCGTCACACCCCTCCCGAGGGTCCTCCGGCACCCTCCCGGCACTCCCGGTACACTACCGATGAGCCCAAAAACTTTCCGGTTACCAAAACTGGACTTCCTATATATCAATCTTTACCTCTGGACCATTCCGGAGCTCCTCGTGACGTCCGGGATCTCACCCGGGACTCCGAACAACCTTTGGTAATCATGTATACCATTTCCCTATAACCCTAGCGTCATCGAACCTTAAGTGTGTAGACCCTACGGGTTCGGGAGACATGTAGACATGACCGAGACACCTCTCCGGTCAATAACCAACAACAGGATCTAGATACCCATGTTGGCTCCCACATGCTCCCTGATGATCTCATCAGATGAACCACGATGTCGGGGATTCAATCAATCCCGTATACAATTCCCTTTGTCTATCGGTATGATACTTGCCCGAGATTCGATCGTCGGTATCTCTATACCTTGTTCAATCTCGTTACCGGCAAGTCTCTTTACTCGTTCCGTAATACATCATCCTGTGGCTAACTCCTTAGTCACATTGAGCTCATTATGATGATGTCTTATCGAGTGGGACCAGAGATACCTCTCCGTCACACGGAGTTACAAATCCCAGTCTCGATTCGTGTCAACCCAACAGACACCTTTAGAGATACCCGTAGTGCACCTTTATAGCCACCCAGTTACGTTGTGACGTTTGGCACACCCAAAGCATTCCTACGGTATCCGGGAGTTGCACAATCTCATGGTCTAAGGAAACGATACTTGACATTGAAAAGCTTTAGCAAACGAACTACATGATCTTGTGCTATGCTTAGGATTGGGTCTTGTCCGTCACATTATTCTCCTAATGATGATCCCGTTATCAACGACATCCAATGTCCATGGCCATGAAACTGTGACCATCTATTGATCAACGAGCTAGCCAACTAGAGGCTTACTAGGGACATGTTGTGGTCTATGTATTCACACATGTATTACGGTTTCCGGTTAACACAATTATAGCATGAACAATAGACAATTGTCATGAACTAGGAAATACAATAATAACCATTTTATTATTGCCTCTAGGGCATATTTCCAATAGGAAGAGACGAAGGTAAATGACCGTATCAACCGCATGGCAGTTTTGCAGCGCTTAATTGCATGGTGGCGCTGGGAGCGGCGCAACCGCTTGCATATGGCTCCCCAAACGTGCCCAATCGTTCGCGCATGGACGCCAGCAGGGCGGGCGCACACGGACACGCGCACAGCACGCTGAGGCCGCATCAACCGCCTCATGCGTATATTCATTCACGATGGTGCGTACAAAATGACCCTTTGCTTTGTAATAAAACGCAAATGGTTGTTTATTATTAACCATCTGTGTACTTGTCATTTCTTCCACCTCCGTCTGGTCTTGTCACTGCATTGCCGCACGAGTATTCCAGTGCATGCTTCGGGAGCGTGCAAGTTCCCGACCGGCGCGCCGAAATGCCCCAATGTAACAGCCCGGGACCGACGCTCCAGAAGATTCCCCTTTTATTTCCGTTCTCGTCTGTGATTCGTCTGACTGTTGCATTCATCATCGCATCATTCGCATCATCTGCATATCATCATCATCCTTTTTGAAAACTTGCATCCGTTCGTAGTCGCCGGTTCTCTTTGTTCTTGTCGTTGCCCGTTTCGAGACCAACCACACATGCACGTGCCCCCGACATCTTTAAATAAAACCATTTTAAAAGGCGCGCTAAAAATATTCTTGGATTGGGTCGAAACTTGGCGTGCGGTCTTGTTATGTTGTAGGTAGACCGCCCGTCGAATTTCGTCGCGTTTCGAGTTTGTTTGATACCCCGTCGGTCAACCGTAGCAGTGTCGTCATCGGTATTTCGTCGGACGTTGTCGGTGTTTTAAAACCTTCGTGTCACGGGCTGCACTTCCTTCTCTTCCCCACCTAGCCCCTCTGCATAGCCACCGTAGCCCCCTCCGCTTTCGGACCGTCGACTCGTTAGCCGGCGGTTCGAAAACGGACAAAGACCGTCAGCCCTAGCCACAAAACCTATAAATAGACCCTTCCCTTCCTAATTGGGCAGCCAACCCTAATCCCTCCTCGAATCCCGTGCCAAACCCCAGCTTCTCCCTCCTCCAGCCGTCAGCCCCGCCCGAGCCCATATGAGCCCGGGGAAGCCCATCTGGGCCCGTCCCCGAGCTCCTCCCGTGCCTCCCATGGCTACCCGAGCTCCTCCCGCAGCTTCCCTTGGCCGCCGTCGCCGTCGGCTTGCCGGAGCCCCGCCGGAGCAGGACCCTGCCGCCGCTCCACCTCTCTCTCCTCCCTCCTTCCTCTCCCTCTCTCCTCTCTCACCCCACCGGCCTCTCTCTCTGCAGGAGCTCTGCCATGGCCGCCGGCCGCCAAGCTCGCCGCCGGAGCTCCCTCGCCCCAAGCCGCCGTCGGGGATGGACGGATCCGGGCCGCCGCCCACGGGATTCGGCCTCGCCTCGCCCCGCCTTCGCCTCCAGGCTGCCGCCGTCGCCGGAGATGCCCAGCGCCTCTGCCCCAGCGTGGCCCAGCCGCCCCAGCAGATGGGCTTGGCCCAGGGTGAGCAGCCCCCCTGCGCATTTCTTATTTTTAGGCGTTGCATTGTTTTTTCTTTAATTCAATAAATTGCACGATTTTAAACGATTATAGCTATTTAACCGTCCATCGTAATAAAATGTTTCATATATGAAATGTTTAGAAAAAACGTGTAGATTATTTATATGACAATATCATCCATGTTTAAAATGTTTAACATGCCATTTTCTGTGATTTTGCATAATTGCCATTAAATTGCATTGTCATAATTATTTAACCGTGCATCGGAATTAAGGAAATCATATATTAAAATGTTCATATTATCGGCATCGCATTTTCATGCATGATAAAAATGTTGGCATGATGTTTGCATTTTTATTTGCATAAATGACTTGCTATAAGGTGATTAGGCCATTCTTGCATAATTAATTGTGATTAATTTTCTACATGAACCTATGCATATTATATATGTTCTCGTGGGTAGAAAAATCCATAGGATTTACCTGTGCATTTAGTTTTGTCATTTGAGCATTTTTGTGTGCATGTCATTTTGCCGTGATGCCCTTTTGTCATTTTCGTGTGATTTAATACATGCATGATTTGAAATAAGTTTGAACATGAGATGTGCCCTTTGATATGTGTCCTAGCCCCTGGTCATTTTGCTTGCCATAGAAATGCATGTATATGTGTTGTTATCTTGTTGTCAACATGCTATAAAAATTCTGCTGTTTTGAGATGCTAAAATATTTTTAAGTCTGGAATCTGTAATATTTTGTTGCTGTCTTGCCATGTGATTTGCTAATAATCTAGAACTCTTTTGTGGTAGGTGTAATGGAGTTATTCGTAGTTGATATTGTCCTTTAGTATGATGTTAAGTTTCATGTCATAATATGATCTATAGCATATAGTTTTACTGCTGTCAATATGCCTTCGTGATAAAAACTGCACTGTCAAAAACTGCTATTTTCACTAAGTCTGAAACGGTTTTCAAGTAGCCATCTTGTGAGCTCCCTACCATGTGATCCATGCATGTTTTGATTGTGATATGTGAAGGTGAAATGAAGTGTGTGTTATATGCTACTGTCCCATTCTTAGTTTGTGCATTTTAGAATCTTGTAACTTGCTGTTTTCATGTGTGCAAAATGCTATCTTGCTGTTTTGGGCAGATTTCAACTAAAACTTGTTTTGTTGATTGTGGTTGGACCGTGGCTCCGTTTTGGACATGCCATATATGAAACTTGCTTAGAATCTCATGTAGTTTCATAATAACTTGCTGCATTCATGATTTGAAATGTTTGTGATTGTTTTTCCCATGCATTTGCATTCATAACATGTACATCTTGTGTTGCTCATATCTTTTAGACCGTAGCTCCGTTTGAGATGTTCCATATATGTAAATCGATTAGAATGACATGTAGAATTGCATGGTATGCTTTATTCTGTTGTTTAACAAATATAAAATATGATTAGTTCAGATCTGGACCAATTTCGAAATTAACATATGAGGTCATTTCGGAAGTGCTATAAGTTGTTTCCGGCCTCATTTAAGATGCCTAGATAGGTAGTTTACTTATGCTTCACCTCTTGCCATGCCTAACGGCATTTAATATTGATGTGTACCTAACGGGCAACTTGTTGCATATTGAGCTTCACTTTAATGTGTATTAGTTGTTTGATGTGAATTGCCATGCCTTGCATATTTAAATCGGACATGCATCATATTGTTTGCGCATCGTGCCATGCATATGTTGTGGTGTATCTTGTGTTGATTGTTTGTTTCGGATTGCTTCTTCTCGATAGAGTTCCGAAAGCGTTCGGAGTGTGAGGATTCGTTCGACTTCGTTGGCTCGTCTTCTTCATGGACTCGGTCTTCTTCCGAGCAGGATCTCAAGCATGATGACTCATTTCCTTGGGTACCCTTACTATCATTGCCATGCTAGTTGTCTCGTCTTTATATTGCTATGTAGCGCTACCTACCACTTGTTTGTCAAGCCTCCCAACATTGCCATGAAAAGCCTCTAACCCCTCCACATCCCAGCAAACCTTTGTTTGTCTATGTTACCTCTTGCTCAGCCCTTCTTATGGCATTTCTAGCTGCAGGTGCAATTGCTTCCATGTGTCAACATGGACATTATTTTGTTATATCACAATATTGCTGCTATTTAATTTAATGCACATATATACTTGGTAAAGGGTGGAAGGCTTGGCCTTTTGCTCGGTGTTTTGTTCCGCTCTTGCCGCCCTAGTTACTTGTGAACCGATGTTATGTTCCATAATTGAGCGCTCCTAACATGCTCGGGGTTGTTATGGGGACCCCCTTGATTTTCGGGTTAGAATAAAGCTTGTCTGGCAAGGCCCAACATTGGTACTACATTTGCCTAATAACTAATGAACTTGCATAGGGGCTTTCCGGACCCCGTGGATAATTAATCAACAACCCGGGCCAGTGCTCCTCATGTGTGTTGGTCCAAACTAGAGCACTGTGTGGGGCCAACCCAGGGCAACTTGGGAGATTTCTATTAGGCCACCGTACACTAGCTTATCCGCCGTGTCGTGAGAACGAGATACGTGGCTCCTATCGGGATCGTCGACACGTCGGGAGGCCTTGCTGGATTTGTTTTACCTTTCTCGGATGTCTTGAGTGAGGAGCTCTGATTATCTTCGGGCTATCTCGTGGTGTCGGATTTCCTTTGGAATTGCCTAGGAAGATCACGAGATCCGTGGTTGAGGTTATTCCCGCTGTGTGTGGTTAATTTATGATGGATGAGTTGGAGCACCCTTGCAGGGTTAAATCTTTTCGAGAAGCCGTGCCCGCGGTTATGTGGCAAACTTGGATACTTTGTTTAACACCCGGTCATAGCAAACTTGAAGTAAACTATAATAAAATACACCAACTGTGTGCGTAACCGTGACTGTCTCTTCTCGTGAGTTCTTATTCGAAAGACAACACGGTGGGGTTATGTTTGACATAAGTAGGTGTTCAGGATCAGTTAGTGATCATTGCTAGTTCACGTCCGTTATGTGTAGACCACCATACTCTACTTTCTGTACTTGTAAGTTAGCCACTCAAATAAATGTTTAGTCGCTTGCTGCAACCTCACCACTTAACCATACCTCACCCATTAAGCTTTAATAGTCTTGATACCCTTGCAAATGAGATTGCGGAGTCCCTGTGGCTCACAGATTACTACAACAACAGTTGTAGGTACAGGTAATGCGGTGATTTGACATGAGCGCTTTGCTTGTTTGATTTGGAGTTCTTCTTCATCAGTCTAGGATGTGTTCTAGGCGGCAGCCTAGGATAGCAAGGGTGGATGCTATTTTATCGTTTGATTTCGTTCGTAGTCGGACCCTACTCTTCTGTATGATGTTTGAGTATGTTGTTGTATTGATGTGACTCTGATGTAGCTTGTGGCGAGTGTAAGCCAATTCCATATACTCATCTTTTCTGTACATGTACTTGTAATGATATCCATTCTTGCAACACGAGGAGATGTGCTTCTATCCCTATCGAGGCCCTTGTGCCGAAATAAGGATAGGACCGCATCTTGGGCGTGACAAGTTGGTATTAGAGCCTATACCGACCTAGGAGCCCCTTGATTGATCGAGCTTGGCCGAGTCGAGTCTAGTAAAAAAAACTATTTCGAGTCTAGTTATATCGGAGAGTAGGATTCTTTTTACTCTCTTATATGCTCTAGTGAGGAATTCGACTTAGGAATTTTGATTCGACTTCTCTTCTCGCTCAAAAAAACTTTAGGATCACGCAGGTATTTTGGAAACTATATGATGCCGATGTGACGAAGTTCTGTCTTGGTGCCTCCTGTCTGACTTGATTTCTTCCGGGGAGTTGAGCTCCGAGGGATTCTTGGCACATCGTTATCATTCAGTTTTCTTAGTATCTCAGGACGGAGGATGTTCGGAATTACTTCAATACTTGTCATGGTGAGATAAGGTCGGAGTCACCCAGTACTGGGGAGGCGTCCGGGGTACCACCATGGTTTAGTATCGTTGTGAGTTCGAGGATCTGAGTGAGATGGATTTGCGAAAGCCTCTGGTTATGTGTTGAAGGATGGATACAGTTGGGGTGTAGGATTGCTAGTTGTGTGAGATATTTCCTCCTTGTATCCCTCACACCAGATTGCATAACTAGAAAGTTTTCGAAAGTTCTTAGGTGGGAATTCAAGTAGTTACCTAAGATTATCTTTCTAATAAGTACATAGTGGGTATGTATTTGTTCGGCTTGTTTCTTAAGCCTCATGCTTTGTTTGTTTTGAATATGGTAATTCGAGTTGCTTCGATGTCAAGTGGTGAATTCATATCTTGCTAAGT
This sequence comes from Hordeum marinum, assembly GCA_022496015.1. Lineage (NCBI taxonomy): Eukaryota > Viridiplantae > Streptophyta > Magnoliopsida > Poales > Poaceae > Hordeum > Hordeum marinum. The sequence continues at coordinate 239,499,768 of CM039678.1, forward strand.
AGTGTTCTCATATTTCTGTGGGATGCTAATTCTTTTGGCCAAATCAAATTATCATATCAATTCTTTTCCTACCGGTGTGCTTCTCTTCAAGATAATTCTATCATCTCCAATATTGCAATATCAATCCTATAATTTCTTTCCAGAGTTATTTCATCCATCCCAAGTTTTCTTTGTTTTCCCCCTCCCCCCTTTTATTTCAATGATTAAATTCTCATCCAAGTGTCTTTTCTATTCATGTAATGCTTCCGCTATCTTTTCCTCTATCTTGTTTCTGGTGATTCTTTGTGAATATTCTCAAGAGTTTCAATGTCAACATCTATCCTCATATTCCTTGTTCTCGTTGTTATTCTTCTCTGGTGATTCTTATGAAGATGCTCACTGTTCAAGTTATCATTTATTAGTATTCATCTTTGTTTTCTTTTCCGGTGGATTCAATTCAAGTTCTTGGTGTTCATCATATCATTTTCATTCTCTATTTGCCCTCCCATGTTGGAATTCTTTATCAAGCCTCTCTTGTTTATTCATCCCTCTCTATTCTATCCGGAGTGTGGAAGATATCTCAGAAGACACTCATTTTCATTCTTGTCCTCTTAAATTATTTCAAGGGTCTCATATCATCAAGTTCTTAATTTCTACCGGTGCAATCTCTTCTTTCTAATCAATTGTTTCAACGGTGGTTTCTTTTGAGTGGGCCCATAACCCACAGGTTTTCCCCTAGGATCTTACTTGACTCTTCCAATCTTTCCGGAGATGCTCTCAAGTTCTCTTCAAATATGACATAAGAATGAATTTCATCAGTCATATGCCTTCTTCAAGATCGCTTCTAAATCATTTTCATTGTTGGCTCAACCTTTTCTTTATTCATTATTCCGGAGTGTCTCAATAATTCATGATGTTGTTTCTCGTCGTCATTCTCTACATTGAAGACCGGAGGAGTGTTTCTCTTAATCTTTGCTCATTCTCTTGAAGATTCATGGTTTCAGCTGGTTGCCATCATCTCAAGTTGTGTCAAATCATGAGAAATTTCTCCCATATCTATCTAGTGCATACAGAATTGTTTTCATTTCTTGATCCTCCGAAGGCCATCATTACAGAAGATTTCTTCGTTCTCAGCTTTCAGCTTTCGTTCTCAAATTCTTCTCAATTGTTGTTCCTTCGTTCGTATCAATTATTCCGGTGCCTTGTGAAGTTTCCCATTAGGTGGATCGTGATCTCTTCGTTCCCATGTGTCTTTGTTCAATTGTTGTTCCTCATTCGTTTGTGAATTCTTACCAGTGTTCCCATTCAAGTAGTCATATCTCTCTCTCTTCAATTCTTTGCAGAAGAATAAGTGGTGTGTGAAATCCGTTGCTTGTCATCAATTTAACTTGATGAAGGATAAACATAACATAATTCTTATTCTTGTTTCATCCAAGTGATCTCAATCCTTATTCTGGAGTTGTTCATGATATCAAATTCCTTATCCCAAGTGGTTATCTTTCTTTTCCGGAGTTCCTAGTTTTTGCTCAAGTATCTTTCCCCGAAGCATCATCTAATTAATGGAAGGCCTCAATCTTGTTCTTTTGTATCCTTCAATTCTCTTCTATCATCCTTTAGTTTCAGAGTTCTTCCGAAGGTTCTTCAAGGTGGTTCATCAAGATTTCTTTCATTTTCAAGTGTTCTTCAAGATTCTTGTTGGAGGTGCTTAAGTGTTATTTATCTTGGATTTCTAGTTCAATTCCTTCTCCATTTTTCTTTTGAGGTGGTGTTATTAAATTCTTGATTATGAGGAGTCTCGAAGGAATTGTCAAGAATAAGATAAGTAAACCCATCTTGTTTTCTCGGAGTTATCTTGGGTTGGATTTCACCTAAAGCATTTCCTAAGGATTGTTGCTATCAGGGTGTTGTTAATGATCCAAGTTTTCTCCTTCTCCTCTTGGTGAAAGAAGTTTTGCATATCTTGTTGCTCTCAAGCAATCAATTGTTTTTGTTGTGGCAGGTTGTCACCTCATAATTTTGAGATGTCACCCACAAGCCCATAACAAGCTATTCTTTCGTTGTTGATTCTCCATCAACTCCGTTCAACCATGTTTTCAAGTCCAATGGTGGTAGAAGTTGTTATTTTTATTCTCCGTTCTCTTCTCTTCAAAGATCTAGTTTCTATTCTTTGTTCCGGAGGTGTGGTGTTGTTGCTCTCTTCAAACCATCATCTTGTTTTATCAAGATCATGTTCCTTCGTTGCTTATTCATTTAACCGGAGTGTTGTGCAATGTTTTCATGAGCCTTCCATCTTATGAAGTTTTGATCCAAAGTTTGGTGTATCTCTTTCAATTTCTTTCCATATTATCAAATTTTGTCCCCCTTTCCTACCGAAGTGCTGCCGAAATTTCTTGTGAATCCTTGCTTGTTCCTTGTGTCATTCTTCATCTCTTTGCATCCTTCAAGTTCATGTGGTTTCACTCGTTTGTCAAAGAAGCAACAAGTTTTACCTCTTGTGCTTTCTCTTCCCCCTTTTCGTTCTAGATCTCGGGACGAGATCCTCGTGTAGTGGAGGAGAGTTGTAACAGTTTTGACCGACGCTCCAGAAGATTCCAGAAGATTCCCCTTTTATTTCCGTTCTCGTTTGTGATTTGTCTAGCTGTTGCATTCATCATCGCATCATTCGCATCATCTACATAGCATCATCATCCGTTTTTGAAAACTTGCATCCGTTCGTAGTCGTCGGTTCTCTTTGTTCTTGTCGTTGCCTGTTTCAAGGCCAACCACACATGCACGCACCCGCGACATCTTTAAATAAAACCGTTTTAAAAGGCATGCTAAACATATTCTTGGATTGGGTCGAAACTTGGCATGCGGTCTTGTTATGTTGTAGGTAGACCGCCCGTCGAATTTCGTCGCGTTCCGAGTTCGTTTGATACCCCGTCGGTCAACCATAGAAGTGTCGTCATCGGTATTTCGTCGGACGTTGTCGGTGTTTTAAAACCTTCGTGTCACGGGCCGCACTTCCCTCTCTTCCCCACCTAGCCCCTGTACACAGCCACCGTAGCCCCCTCCGCTTCCGGACCGTCGAATCATCAGCCGGCAGTCCGAAAACGGACAAAGACCGTCAGCCCTAGCCCCAAAAACCTATAAATAGACCCTTCCCTTCCTAATTGGGCAACCAACCCTAATCCCTCCTCGAATCCCATGCCAAACCCCAGCTTCTCCCTTCTCTAGCCGTCAGGCCCGCCCGAGCCCATTTGAGCCCGGGGAAGCCCATCTGGGCCCGTCCCCGAGCTCCTCCCGTGCCTCCCATGGCTGCCCGAGCTCCTCCCGCAGCTTCCGTTGGCCGCCGTCGCCGCCGGCTCGCCGGAGCCCCACCGGAGCTGGACCCTGCCGCCGCTCCACCTCTCTCTCCTACCTCCTTCCTCTCCCTCTATCCTCTCTCACCCCACCGGCCTCTCTCTCTGCAGGAGCTCTGCCATGGCCGCCGGTCGCCAAGCTCGTCGCCGGAGCTCCCTCGCCCCAAGCCACCGCCAGGGATGGACGGATCCGGGCCGCCGCCCACGGGATCCGGCCTCGCCTCGCCCCGCCTTCGCCTCCAGGCTGCCACCGTCACCGGAGATGCCCAGCACCTCAGCCCCAGCGTGGCCCAGCCGCCCCAGCAGATGGGCTTGGCCCAGGGTGAGCAGCCCCCCTGCGCATTTCTTATTTTTAGGCGTTGCATTTTTTCTTTCTTTAATTCAGTAAATTGCATGATTTTAAACGATTATAGCTATTTAACCGTCCATCGTAATAAAATGTTTCATATATGACATGTTTAGAAAAAACATGTAGATTATTTATATGACAATATCATCCATGTTTAAAATGTTTAACATGCCATTTTCTGTGATTTTGCATAATTGCCATTAAATTGCATTGTCATAATTATTTAACCATGCATCGGAATTAAGGAAATCATATATTAAAATGTTCATATTATCGGCATCGCATTTTCATGCATGATAAAAATGTTGGCATGATGTTTGCATTTTTATTTGCATAAATGACTTGCTATAAGGTGATTAGGCCATTCTTGCATAATTAATTGTGATTAATTTTCTACATGAACCTATGCATATTATATATGTTCTCGGGGTAGAAAAATCCATAGGATTTACTTGTGCATTTAGTTTTGTCATTTGAGCATTTTTGTGTGCATGTCATTTTGCCGTGATGCCCTTTTGTCATTTTCGTGTGATTTAATACATGCATGATTTGAAATAAGTTTGAACATGAGATGTGCCCTTTGATATGTGTCCTAGCCCCTGGTCATTTTGCTTGCCATAGAAATGCATGTATAGGTGTTGTTATCTTGTTGTCAACATGCTATAAAAATTCTGCTATTTTGAGATGCTAAAATATTTCGAAGTCTGGAATCTGTAATATTTTGTTGCTGTCTTGCCATGTGATTTGCTAGTGATCTAGAACTCTTTTGTGGTAGGTGTAATGGAGCATTCGTAGTTGATAATGTCCTTTAATATGCTGTTAAGTTTCATGTCATAATATGATCTGTAGCATATAGTTTTACTGCTATCAATATGCCTTTGTGATAAAAACTGCACTGTCAAAAACTGCTATTTTCACTAAGTCTGAAACTGTTTTCAAGTAGTCATCTTATGAGCTTCCTACCATGTGATCCATGCATGTTTTGATTGTGATATGTGAAGATGAAATGAAGTGTGTGTTATATGCTACTGCCCCATGCTTAGTTCGTGCATTTTAGAATCTTGTAACTTGCTGTTTTCATGTATGCAAAATGCTATCTTGCAGTTTTGGGCAAATTTCAACTAAAACTTGTTTTGTGGATTGTGGTTGGACCGTGGCTCCGTTTTGGACATGCCATATATGAAACTTGCTTAGAATCTCATGTAGTTTCATAATAACTTTCTGCATTCATGATTTGAAATGTTTGTGATTGTTTTTCCCATGCATTTGCATTCATGACATGTGCATCTTGCGTTGCTCATATCTTTTAGACCGTAGCTCCGTTTGAGATGTTCCATATATGTAAATTGACTAGAATGACGTGTAGAATTGCATGGTATGCTTTATTCTGTTGTTTAACAAATATAAAATATGATTAGTTCAGATCTGGACCAATTTCGAAATTAACATATGAGGTCATTTCGGAAGTGCTATAAGTTTTTTCCGGCCTCATTTAAGATGCCTAGATAGGTAGTTTACTTATGCTTCACCTCTTGCCATGCCTAACAAAATTTAACATTGATGTGTACCTAACGGGCATGAACTAAATAATTCGAACGTGGAGTTTCGTCAATATGCAACTCGTTGCATATTGACCTTCACTTTAATGTGTATTAGTTGTTTGATGTGAATTGTCATGCCTTGCATATTTAAACCGGACATGCATCATATTGTTTGCGCATCGTGCCATGCATATGTTGTGGTGTATCTTGTGTTGATTGTTTGTTTCGGATTGCTTCTTCTCGATAGAGTTCCGAAAGCGTTCGAAGTGTGAGGATTCGTTCGACTTCGTTGGCTCGTCTTCTTCATGGACTCGGTCTTCTTCCGAGCAGGATCTCAGGCAAGATGACTCATTTCCTTGGATACCCTTACTATCATTGCCATGCTAGTTGTCTCGTCTTCATATCACTATGTCGCGCTACCTACCACTTGTTTGTCAAGCCTCCCAACATTGCCATGAAAAGCCTCTAACCCCTCCACATCCCAGCAAACCTTTGTTTGGCTATGTTACCGCTTGCTCAGCCATTCTTATAGCTTTTCTAGCTGCAGGTGCAATTGCTTCAATGTGTCAACATGGACATTCTTTTGTTATATCACAATATTGCTGCTATTTAATTTAACGCACATATATACTTGGTAAAGGGTGGAAGGCTTGGCCTTTTGCTCGGTGTTTTGTTCCGCTCTTGCCGCCCTAGTTACTTGTGAACCGATATTATGTTCCATAATTGAGCGCTCCTGACATGCTCGGGGTTGTTACGGGGACCCCCTTAATTTTCGGTTTAGAATAAAGCTTGTCTGGCAAGGCCCAACATTGGCACTACATTTGCCTAATAACTAATGAACTTGCATAGGGGCTTTCCGGACCCCGTGGATAATTAATCAACAACCCGGGCTAGTGCTCCTCATGAGTGTTGGTCCAAACTAGAGCACTGTGCGGGGCCAACCCAGGGCAACTTGGGAGATTTCCATTAGGCCACCGTACACTAGCTTATCCGTCGTGTCCTGAGAACGAGATACGCGGCTCCTATCGGGATCGTCGACACGTCAGGGGGCCTTGCTGGATTTGTTTTACCTTTCTCGAATGTCTTGAGCGAGGAGCTCTGATTATCTTCGGGCTATCTCGTGGTGTCGGATTTCCTTTGGAATTGCCTAGGAAGATCACGAGATCTGTGGTTGAGGTTATTCCCGCTGAGTGTGGTTAATTTATGATGGATGAGTTGGAGCACCCCTCCAGGGTTAAATCTTTTCGAGAAGCCGTGCCCGCGGTTATGTGGCGAACTTGGATACTTTGTTTAACACCCGGTCATAGCTAACTTGAAGTAAACTCTAATAAAATACACCAACTGTGTGCATAACCGTGACTGTCTCTTCTCGTGAGTTCTTATCTGAAAGAGAACACGGTGGGGTTATGTTTGACATAAGTAGGTGTTCAGGATCAGTTAGTGATCATTGCTAGTTCACGTCCGTTATGCGTAGACCACCATACTCTACTTTCTGTACTCGTAAGTTAGCCACTCAAATAAATGCTTAGTCGCTTGCTGCAGCCTCACCACTTAACCATACCTCACCCATTTAGCTTTAATAGTCTTGATACCCTTGGAAATGAGATTGTTGAGTCCCTATGGCTCATAGATTACTACAACAACAGTTGAAGGTACAGGTAATGCAGTGATTTGATGTGAGCGCTTTGCTTGTTTGATTTGGAGTTCTTCTTCATCAGTCTAGGATGGGTTCCAGGCGACAGCCTTGGTTAGCAAGGGTGGATGTCATTTTATCGTTTGATTTCGTCCGTAGTCGGACCCTGCTCTTCTGTATGATGTTTGAGTATGTTGTTGTATTGATGTGACTCTGATGTAGCTTGTAGCGAGTGTAAGCCAATTCCATATACTCATCTCTTCTATACATGTACTTGTAATGATATCCATTCTTGCAACACAACGAGATGCGCTTCTATCCCTATCGAGGCCCTCGTGCCGAAATAAGGATAGGACCGCATCTTGGGCGTGACACCCAAACACCCAATGCTTCGGGAGCGGACAACATTTCTTTTCGGCTTCCCGTTCCCGCGCAGGAACATGCGCAAGCCTCCCGTTCCCACGCATGAACGCGCGCAAGCTTCCCGCTCGGCTCGCCTTGGCCACCTACTTTATAAACCCTCACGGACGGCCTATCCACATCGCATTCATACCCTCCCCGTCTGTAGCTTCCCAGGTTTGCTTCTCCCACAATCATCAATGGCACCTGTCCGCCGTCGTCGCTCCGCCACCCCTCCAGAGGGCAGCTCCAGCTGGGAGGTTGCACCACATCGGCGACGCAGTACCCGAAAGCGTGTTGTGCGTGTGGCGTCCTTGTTGGCTGTGCGCACGACACCCACCACACACTTCTCCACATTTGCTTGAAGGCAGCTGCTACCAGTGATCGTCGTCGCCCCCACCCCATCGTCGGCTGTCATTTTCGCCACCCCACCAGCTGCCTCCTTGGCCGCCACCACAACAGCGTCCACCTTGGCAGCCACTCCATGATCAGCCACCGGGGCCATCACCCGCTCCGCCACCGCGGCTCAAAAGCAGGAGGAGGAGGCCGCCGCCGAAGCATAGCCGCTCCGCTTTTGCGTCAGTGGCCTAGCGTGCTACATAAGCTTCCTACATGAGGAGGAGGAGCACCAGGTCGAGCACGCACGAAGGCTCACCGCTACAGTGGCCGCAACTATGGCGCGGAATGAGGAGATCTACGCCAAGGCTCGCCGCTTCAAGGAGGCACGTCAGGAGCGGTGGAGGGCAGCAATGGCAACCGACGAATACGATTCCACCAGCTTGTCGGTAGGCTTCTCCTCCATTATCTCTTACTGAACGCGCTCGACAGAGGAGAAGGCTGCTGGCAGTAGCGTGAAAGCCCCACCGGAGTAGTATTTAGGGGCTATTTTCTTCAGTTAGATATGGTTGAACTATACCACCTACTTTAAATTGGCTAGTATATGTAGTTGAACTAGCTATTTCAGTACGTGGTTGGCAACAAATGGGGAAAAGTTTGTTAGATTCAGTTCTCGAGTTGAACTATTTTGTACAAAGGCCAATGCTTGATCCATGAGTGAAATCTATGTTTACTGAATTTCAGTTGCAAAATTGCACCGCAATAATGATTTTGTTCCTACAAAATTGAACAAATCTCACAGTTTCCAATGTGACAAATGAAAATTTACCCAATATGACAGATTCGAATCTTATCTTACTCCTGCTGCCAATGCATCGATCGGTGCTTACATGGGGCGCTTAGTGTATTAAATGTCTTAGCAACTCAAGTCCACATGCATTGTTGCTAATGTCCCTTCATTTAATGACTTAACAACTAAACTCTTGCATGCATTGGTGAGTTTCCTTCATTTAAGTGTTTTGCCAAGGTTCACGCGTTCGACATTGTTTCTTCATGTGGTCACCAAACTCATCTCTCTCCTTAATTACCTTCCCACATCAGATTTTTTTGCATACATGGCAACCTTAGTAGTTAGCAACAGTAGAAGTTGTAGCATTAGGAAGGGTACACGGGTCATCAATCACAACCGTTTCCGATGACACAATGAAAAAATTCCTTCGCGCTAGATTTTGGCCTGGCTTGGTAGAGAAGGAACAATTGCCCTCGGTTTGCATATGGGTATTCAGTCTGAAACGCCTTTGACAACTGTCAATGGACATGCCACCCCGATGAGCGTGCATAGGACACTGCTCGCATGCCACCCATCTACTCAAACACCTATCCGCATGCTACCTCCTTGCCAATACAGATAGCGACACGTGGCCCGCACGTAATGTTGGAAATATGCCCTAGAGGCAATAATAAATTGGTTATTATCATATTCCTTGTTCATTATAATCGTTTATTATCCATGCTATAATTGTATTGATCGGAGACTTAGATGCATCTGTGGATACATAGACAAAACCATGTCCCTAGTATGCCTCTAATAGACTAGCTCGTTGATCAAAGATGGCTATGGTTTCCTAGTCATGGACATGAGAAATCATTTGGTAACGGGATCACATCATCACGAGAATGATGTGATGGACAAGACCCAAACTACAAATGTAGCATATGACCGTGTCAGTTTATTGCTACTGTTTTCTGCATGTCAAGTATATGTTCCTATGACCATGAGATCATGCAACTCACTGACACCGGAGGAGTACCTTGTGTGTATCAAATGTCGTAACGTAATTGGGTGACTATAAAGGTGCTCTACAGGTATCTCGGAGGGTGTCTGTTGGGTTGGCATGGATCAAGACTGGGATTTGTTACTCCATGTGACGGAGAGGTATCTCAGGGCCCACTCGGTAGTACACCATCACAATAAGCCTTGCAAGCAACGTGACTAAGTGTTAGTCACGGGATCTTGTATTACAAAACGAGTAAAGAGACTTACCGGTAACGAGGTTGAACTAGGTATGGAGATAACAACGATCGAATCTCGGGCAAGTAACGTACCGAAGAACAAAGGGAACATCATACGGGATTAACTGAATCCTTGACATAGAGGTTCAACCGATAAAGATCTTCGTAGAATATGTAGGAACCAATATGGACATCCAGGTCCCGCTATTGGTTATTGACCGTAGAGGTGTCTCGGTCATGTCTACATAGTTCTCGAACCCGCAGGGTCTGCACACTTAAGGTTCGGTGACGTTTCGGTAGTATAGAGTTATGCATAGTGGTGACAGAAGGTTGTTCGGAGTCTCGGATGAGATCCCGGATGTCACGTGGATCTCTGGAATGGTCCGTAGGTAAATATTGATATATAGGAAGTCCTATTTTGGTCGTCGGAAAAGTTTCGGGCTCATCGGTAGTGTACCGGGAGTGTCGGTAGTGTACCGGGAGACCATCGGGAGGGGTATTTCAACCCAAGAGGCTACATGGGCTGTGGGAGGATGAATACCAGCCCTTAGTGGGCTGGTGGAAGTCCCACACAAGGCCCATGTAGCTGGGAAGAAAAGCCCAAAAGGAAAAAGGTGGACAAAGGCAAAATAAGGAAGGAGTCCTAATCCTACTAGGAGTGGAGGAGTAGGACTCCTCCCTCCTAGTTCGGCCGAACCAGATTGGCTTGGAAGCCAAGGATGCCTCCTCTCCTCCTCTCCTCCTATATATACTAGAGGGTTTTAGGGTTTTTGTACATGATTTTCAGCCACGTGCAACCCCACCCTCTAGTGCATAGTTTCTCCTCTAGATCGGATTTCTGCAGTGCTTAGGTGAAGCCCTGCCAGAATAGCTCCACCACCATCGCCAGAGCGCCGTCACGCTGCCGGAGAACTCTTCTTCCTCTCCGCTCCCTCTTGCTGGATCAAGACGGTGGAGATCGTCATCAAGCTGTATGTGTGCTGAACGCGGAGGTGTCGTCCGTTCGGCGCTAGATCGGAAGGACCGTGATCAAGATCGCAAGATGGATCGTGATGAGTTCGCGGGACGAATCGTGATGAGTTCGCGGGACAGATCGTGATGAGTTCGCGGGACGGATCATGATGAGTTCGCGGGATGGATCGTGATTGGATCGCGGGATGGATCGTGATGAGTTCGCGGGACGGATCGTGATTGGATCGCGGGACGGATCATGATGAGATCACGGGACGCTCGACGATTTGGATCGCGAAGATGTTCGACTACACCAACCGCGTTTCTTAACACTTCCCGCTTAGCGATCTACAAGGGTACGTAGATCCACTCTCCCTCTCGTAGATGCTCATCACCATGGATAGGTCTTGTGTGAACGTAGGAAATTTTTTGTTTCCCATGCGACGTTCCCCAATAGTGGCATCATGAGCTAGGTCTATGTGTAGATGAGATCTCGAGTAGAACACAAAGAGTTTGTGGGCGTTGATGCTTAGATTGCTTCCTCCCTTGGTCGTGTTTTGGTTCAGCGGTATTGTGAGATGAAGCGGCCCAGACCAACATTACTCGTACGCTTACGAGAGACCGGTTCCCTCAACTGCAACTTGTTGCATAAATGGCTTGCGGGTGCCAGTTTCTCTCACTTCAGTTGGATCGGATTCGACAAAGGCAGTCCTTGAGAAGGTTGAAAAGCAACTAGTGTATCACCGTTGTGGTTTTTGCGTAGATGAGAATTGTTCTTGCTAGATACCCGTAGCAGCCACGTAAAACATGCAACAACAATTAGAGGACGTCTAACTTGTTTTTCCAGGGTATGTTGTGATGTGATATGGCCAATTACATAATGTGATATATGTGATGTATGAGATGATCATGTGATGTATAGATTATCACGACTTGCATGTCGATGAGTACGGCAACCGGTAGGAGCCATAGGGTTGTCTTTAATTATTGTATGACCTACATGTCAATCATTAAGCGCTATGTAATGCTTTACTTTATCGCTAAGCGGTAGCAATAGTAGTAGAAGCATGTTGGGCGCGACAACCCCGATGGCGACACGTTGATGGAGATCAAGATGATGAAGATCATGGTGTCGTGCCGGTGACGATGGAGATCATGCCGGTGCTTTCAAGATAGAGATCAAAAGCACAAGTTCATGGCCATATGATGTCACTTATGATTTGCATGTGATGTTAATCCTTTTATGCACCTTGTTTTTCTTAGGACGACGATAGCATTATAAGGTGACCCCTCACTTAAAATTTCAAGATGAATTGTGTTGTCCCCGAGTGTGCACCGTTGCAAAAGTTCGTCATGTTGAGACACCACATGATGATCGGATGTGATAGACTCTACGTTCACATACAACGGGTGCAAGCCAGCGTTGCACATGTAGAACACTCGGGTTAAACTTGACGAGCCTAGCATGTACAGACATGGCCTCGGAACACAAGAGACCGAAAGGTCGAACATGGGTCAAATAGTAGATATGATCAACATGATGATGTTCACCATTGAAACCACCTGAATTCACGTGATGATCGGACTTGAGTTGGTGAATTTGGATCATGTATCACTCGAATGACTGGAGGGATGTCAATTTGAGTGGGAGTTCTTAAGTAATATGATTAATTGAACTCATTATCATGAACATAGTCAGTAGTGTCTTTGCAAACTGTGTTGTAGATTACTAGCTCACGTTGTTGCTCCCTTGAATTTTTATATGTTCCTAGAGAATAGAGTTGAAAGATGATGGTAGAAATATTGCGGACTGGCTTCGTGATATGAGGATTGTCCTCATTGCTGCACATAAGGCTTATGTCCTTAATGCACCGCTCGGTGCGCCAACCCCTCTAGCGTCATCTATAGATGTTGTGAACATCTGACAGACACGTTCTGATGACTACTTGATAGTTTAGTGCGTCATGCATTACGGCTTAGAATTGAGGCTTCAAAACGTTTTGAACGTCACGGAACATATGAGATGTTCTAAGAGCTGAAATTAGGATCTCAGGCTCGTGTCCGTGTTGCGAGATATGAGATCTCCAACAAGATTCTTTGCCTGCAAGATGAAAGATAATAGCTCAATCATTGAGCATGTGCTCAGATTGTCTGGGTGCTACAATCGCTTGAATCGACTGGGAGTTGATCTTCCAGATAAGATAGAGTTATTGATATAGTTCTCCAAGTTACTGTCACTAAAGCTACTAGAACTTGGTGATGAACTATAAAATGCCAGGGATAGAAATAATGATCCCCGAGCTATTTGCGATGTTTGACACCGCGAAGGTAGAAATCAAGAAGGAGCGTCAAGTGTTGATGGTTAGTCAAACCACTAGTTTCGAGAAGGGAAAGCAAGAAGGGAAACTTGATGGATAGCAAGTCAGTTGCTGCTCTAGTGAAGCAACCCAAAGTTGAACCCAAACCCGAGACTAAGTGCTTCGATTATGAGGAGAGCGGTCGCTGAAGCGGAACAACCCTAGATACTTGGTAGATAAGAAGGTTGGCAACGTTGACAGAAGTATATTTGATATACGTGTTAATGATGTGTACCTTGCAAGTACTCCTAGTAGCACCAGGGTATTGGATACCGGTTCGGTTGCTAAATGTTAGTAACTCGAAATAAAAGCTATGGAATAAACGGAGAACTAGCTAAGGGTGAGGTGACGATGTGTGTTGGAAATGTTTTCAAAGTTGATGTGATCAACATCGCACGCTCTCTCTACCTTTGAGATTAGTGACGAACCTAAATAAATGTTATTTAGTGTTTTACATTGAGCATGCATGTGATTAGATCGTGTTTATTGCAACACGGTTATTCATTTAAGTTAAAGAATAATGGTTATTCTGTTTACATGAATAATACCTTTAATGGTCATGCACCCAGTGAGAATGGTTTGTTGAATCTTGATCGTAGTAATACACATGTTCATAACATTGATGCCAAAAGATACAAAGTTAATAATGATAGTACCACATACTTGTGGCACTGCCGCTAAATGTCATGTTGGTATAAAGCGCATGAAGAAACTCCATGCTGATGGATCTTTGGACTCATTCAATTTCGAATCGGTTGAGACATGCAAACCATGCCTCTTGGGCAAGATGACTAAGGACCCCATTTTCTGGTTTGATGGAGCAGGCAAATGATTTATTGGAAATGATACATGTTGATGTATGCAATTCAATGAGTGTTGTAGCATGCGGTGGATATCATTATTTTCTTACCTTCACTGATGATTTGAGTAGATAATAGTGTATATTTACTTAAGGAAACGCAAGTCTGAATCATTTGAAAAGGTTCAAGCAAATTCAGATTGAAGTTTAAGATCATCGTGACAAGAAGATAAAATGTCTGCGATATGATCGTGGAGGTGAATATCTGAGTTACGAGTTTGGTATACAACTTAAGACAATGTGAAAGTTGTTTCACAACTCACGCCACCTGGAACACCATAGTGTGATGGTGTGTCCGAACGTCATAGTTGTGCTCTATTGGATATGGTGCGAATTATGATGTCTCTTATCCTTTTACCACTATCGTTTTGGGGTTATGCATTAGAGACAACTACATTCACTTTAGATAGGGCACCATCTAAATCCGTTGAGATGAAACCGTGTGAATTATGGTTTGATAGAAACCTAAGCTGTCATTTCTTAATGTTTGGGGCAGCAACACTTATGTGAAAAAGGGTTTTCACCTAATGAGCTCGAACCCAAAGCGGACAAATGCATCTTCATAGAATACCCTAAAGACAGTTGGGTAAACCTTCTATCTTAGATCCAAGCATAAAATGTTTGTTGCTAAAACTGGGTCCTTTCTTGAGAAAGAGTTTCTCTCGAAAGAATTGAGTGGGAGGAAGATAGAACTTGATGAGGTTGTTGAACCTTTGTTCAACCAGAGAGTAGCGCAGCGCAGGAAGATGTTTCTGTGAAGCCTATTTTAGTTAAAGAGGAAGTTAATGATGATGATCATGAAGCTTCGGATCAAGTTACTATCAAACCTCGTAGGTCGACAAGGACATGTACTGCTCCTGAGCGGTACGACAACCCTGTCTTGGAGGTCATGTTGTTGGACAACGATGAACCTACGAGCTATGGAGAAGCGATGATGGGCCCGAATTCCGACAAATGGTTAGAGGCCATGAAATTCCGAGAAAGGATCTATGTATGAAAACCAAGTATAGACTTTGGTAGACTTGCTCGTTGGACGGCAGGTCGTTGAGTACAAATGGATCTTTAAAATGAAGACATACGCTGATGGTGAATGTCACCATTTATAAAGCTCGACTTGTCACAAAGAAGTTTCCGGCAAGTTCAAGGAGTTGACTACGATGAGACTTTCTCACTCGTAGCGATGCTAAAGTCTGTTGGAATTATGTTAGCAGTTGCTGCATTTTTCAATTATGAAATCTGGCAGATGGATGCCAAAACATCGTTTCCTTCCTTAAGGAAAGGTTGTATGAGATACAACCAGAAGGTTTTGTCAGTCCTAAGGATGCTAAAAGGTGAGCAAACTTCAGTGATCCTTCTATGGACTGAAGCAAGCATCTCGGAGTTGGAATATACACTTTGATAAGGTGATCAAAGTTTTTAAATCTATACAAAGTTTATGAGAAACTTGTATTTGCAATAAAGTGAGTGGGAGCACTATAGATTTTCTGATAAGTATATGTGGATGACATATTGCTATTCGGAAATGATGTAGAATTTCTGGAAAGCATAAACGGTTGTTTGAAAAGAGTTTTTCAAAGGAAGACCTGAATAAATCTACCTAATTATTGAGCACCAAGATCTATAAAGATAGATCAAGATGTTTGATAAGACTTTCAATGAGTACCTTGACAAGATTTTGAAAGAGTTCAAAATGGATTAGTCAGAGAGAAGTGTTCTCGCCTGCTTTGTAAGGTGTGAAGTTGAGTGAGACTCAAAGCTCGACCACGGCAGAAGAAAGAGAAAGGACGAATTTCGTCCCCTATGCCTTAGCCATAGGCTCTGTATAGTATGCCATGCTGTGTACCGCACCTGTGTGTGCCTTGCCATGAGTCCGTCAAGGGGTACAAGAGTGATCCAGGAGTGGATCACTGGACAGCGGTCAAGATTATCCTTAGTAGCTAAAAGACTAAGGAGATGTTTCTCGATTATGGAGGTGATAAAGATTTTGCCGTAAAGAGTTACGTCGATGCAAGCTTTAACACCAATCCAGATGACCCATAGTAGCAATCTGGATACATATGGTGAAGCAGCCATTTGGAATAGTACCAAGTGGAGTGTGGTAGCAGTGTTGATGGTTTGACATAGAGATTTGCAAAGTACACACGGATCCAAATGTCACAGACCCGTTGACTATAAGACCTCTCTCACATGCAAAGCATGATCGAGCCCCAGAACTCAGTGGGTGTTAGATTCATAACAATGCGAATCACATGGTGATGTGAACTAGATTATTGACTCTAGTGCAAGTGGGAGATTGTTGGAAATATGCCCTAGAGGCAATAATAAATTGGTTATTATCATATTTCCTTGTTCATGATAATCATTTATTATCCATGCTATAATTGTATTGATCGGAGACTTAGATGCATGTGTGGATACATAGACAAAACCATGTCCCTAGTATGCCTCTAATAGACTAGCTCGTTGATCAAAGATGGCTATGGTTTCCTAGTAATGGACATGAGAAGTCATTTGGTAACGGGATCACATCATTAGGAGAATGACGTGATGGACAAGACCCAAACTACAAACGTAGCATATGATCGTGTCAGTTTATGGCTACTGTTTTCTGCATGTCAAGTATATGTTCCTATGACCATGAGATCATGCAACTCACTGACACCGGAGGAGTACCTTGTGTGTATCAAACGTCGCAATGTAACTGGGTGAATATAAAGGTGCTCTACAGGTATCTCCGAGGGTGTCTGTTGGGTTGACATGGATCAAGACTGGGATTTGTTACTCCGTGTGATGGAGAGGTATCTCAGGGCCCACTCGGTAGTACAACATCACAATAAGCCTTGCAAGCAATGTGACTAAGTGTTAGTCACGGGATCTTGTATTACGAAATGAGTAAAGAGACTTACCGGTAAGGAGGTTGAACTAGGTATGGAGATACCGACGATCGAATCTCGGGCAAGTAACATACCGAAGAACAAAGGGAACATCATACGGGATTAACTGAATCCTTGACACAGAGGTTCGACCGATAAAGATCTTCATAGAATGTGTAGGAACCAATATGGGCATCCAGTTCCTGCTATTGGTTATTGACCGTAGAGGTGTCTCGGTCATGTCTACATAGTTCTCGAACCCGCAGGGTCTGCACACTTAAGGTTCGGTGACGTTTCGGTAGTATAGAGTTATGCATGGTGGTGACCGAAGGTTGTTCAGAGTCCCAGATGAGATCCCAGACGTCACGAGGAGCTCCGGAATGGTCCGGAGGTAAAGATTGATATATAGGAAGTCCTATTTTGGTCGCCGAAAAAGTTTTGGGCTCATCGGTAGTGTACCGAGAGACCATTCGGAGGGGTATTTCGACCCAAGAGGCTACATGGGCTGTGGGGGATGAATACCAGCCCTTAGTGGGCTGGTGGAAGTCCCACACAAGGCCCATGCAGCTGGGAAGAAAATCCCAAAAGGAAAAGGGTGGAAAAAGGCAAAAAAGGCAAAATAAGGAAGGAGTCCTAATCCTACTAGGAGTGGAGGAGGAGGACTCCTCCCTCCTAGTTCGGCCGAACCAGATTGGCTTGGAAGCGAAGGCTTCCTCCTCTCCTCCTCTCCTCCTATATATACTAGAGGGTTTTAGGGTTTTTGTACATGATTTTTAGCCACGTGCAACCCTACCCTTTAGTGCATAGTTTCTCCTCTAGATCGGATTTCTGTAGTGCTTAGGCGAAGCCCTGCCGGAATAGCTCCACCACCATCGCCGGAGCGCCGTCACGCTGCCGGAGAACTCTTCTTCCTCTCCGTTCCCTCTTGCTGGATCAAGACGGCGGAGATCGTCATCAAGTTGTACGTGTGCTGAACGCAGAGGTGCCATCTGTTTGGCGCTAGATCGGAAGGACCGTGATCAAGATTGCGAGACTGATCATGATGAGTTAACGGGACGGATCATGATGAGTTCCCGGGACGGATCGTGACGAGTTCACGGGATGGATCGTGATTGGATCGCGGGACGGATCGTGATGAGTTCACGGGACGGATCGTGATTGGATTGCGGGACGGATCGTGATGAGATCGCGGGACGCTCGGCGATTTGGATCGCGAAGACGTTTGACTACACCAACCGCGTTTCTTAACGCTTCCCGCTTAGTGATCTACAAGGGTACGTAGATCCACTCTCCCTCTTGTAGATGCTCATCACCATGGATAGGTCTTGTGTGAACGTAGGAAATTTTTTGTTTCCCATGCGACGTTCCCCAACACGTAAATCTTCTGTAGAACATCCACGAATTATAAATAATATGTCCGTTTGCGATGGTAACGTGACATATTTTTGTTCCAAAATGCCTTTGTTGGCTATTAAGAATGCTTACTCTTTCTCTCAAAGTGGACATTAAAAATAGCACAACATATTTATGCTTTATATGATGAGGCCCTACCCAATATAGACCTTGTGACTGTAGTTCATATTTGAATTATGTACATTAAATGCACATAAAACTGAACTAATGAATAAAAAAGCCATACATACCATTCATAATTTAATATGTTTACAATACACACCTATTGCTTATGTTATTTCTAGGAAAAAATCAAGGAGAGAAGAGGCATCAGATGTCATTTTCACCCGCATATGTGGCATGCATATATATGTTACCTAACGGAACCACTGGAGGTAGCTTATTATGTGCATGTTTGTAAGAGGCTTGTGACAAAACATGGCCAACTTGATATTTTTTTACCACGGCATATGTGTGCCTTCACATGACACCATTCCTAGTTTCATGAATTTCTGATAGAGTTTTGGATCTACGAGAATTTAGAAACAAAGTTTCTTGATATTTGTGGTTGAGACAACATGCTTATATGTTTGAAATTCATTCTCATTTCTTGCATGTGACCTAACACATGCATCCAAGGACGCATATATGATTTTTCAACCCATTTTGCCGCCTTGGACCTTGTGATTGTAGATCAAATTTGAATTATGCACATTAAATAAGCACCAAAAACTCAATTAATGTATTTAAAAGCCAGATTAACCCTTAATTTAATCATTTTTTTGCAGTTCGCATGTACATGTCTATGTTATTTATATAAAGAAAATCAAGGAGAGAAGAGGCATCAAATGTCTTTTCGCCCGCATATGTGACATGCATATATAATGTTCCCTATCGAAACCACAAAGCTTCTTGTATGACCTCCGTTTGTAAGGGGATTGTGCAAGAACATGTCCATTTTGGACAACTTTTTTTACCATGGAATGTGTGTGCCCTTGTCACGACACCATGCCAAGTTTCATGAATTTCCGACGAGTTTTGGATTTACAGGAATTTGAAAACCAAGCATCTCAATGTTTGTGGCCGAGCAAACAGTCTTTGAGATGTTAGAAATCCATTCCCATTTCTTGTGTGGGACCTAAACATGCATCAGGGAAAGGCATATATTTTTCCAACCTATTTTTCGTGTGTTGGACCTTGTGATTGTAGTTCAAATTTGAATTATGCGCATTAAATTACTAGAAAACTCAATTAATGCATTAAACAGGTCTCACGAACCCTGAAAAAATCCACATTTTAGCATGACTATTAGAAAGTTGCTCTACGATGACTCCAGAAATAAATACAAGGCCAAAAGAGATAACAGATGTTGTTTCGCACATAAAATGTGAACTTTCCCTAACGGAACACATGACTTTCTTGTGAGAACCTTCATATATGGTATCAAAATATCTTGGGACAATCCTCATATATGGCTTAGGCCGGAAGCTTCAGTCCACCGATGGTCCTTCAACCACACAGTCACACTTGTTCCCCAAGACGACTGTATTGTTCAAGCGTTGTCGGTGAAAGATGGCGACGTCGATCTGCGTCGTGAGGGCAACTTCGGAGACCCACTCTGGCCCGAGCACGGCTGCATCAGCCATGAATGCACTCACAACATCCTTGAGCACGGACGCACTCTCCGACAGAGCGGCTGCGGCCGCCGAAAGGGAAGCTGCTGCATCTGAGATGGCGGCAGCAACATCCACGATTGGGATAGCAAAGGGCGAGAACAGCACAGCAACTGTTCGTTCCTCGATAGCCGCTGTAGCCCTGATGGCGGTTGTCCACGCCTATGCCGATGCCTCCCATGCCTAACTCGTGTCGGTCATCGCACAAATAGCAGTCGCCTTCTTCGACAATGGTCGGCAACCTACGTTCAAAGAGTTGGCAATCGCCGAGAGCGCTCGGGGAGTCATCCATTTGTCGGCATCCTCCCTTGCCAAGATGGAGGCCATCAAATCCCGGATCATGGCCGCCCATGGCAAACTTGGGGCAGCCTTTTCCAAAGAGATGGCAGACACAGACGGCGAGATGCTTGCAGAGTATGTGGAGATGGATGCCATGGAGCCCCTTCCCCTGGAGGTCATCGAGCGCGAGATGGTCATGGAGGATGCGACGGAGATTGGTGAGCGTCAGGCGGAACATTAGTCGTTTTTTCGAGCGCTGGTCCTTTGTTAGAGTAATGTTTAGGTCAACCAACTCTGTTTAATTGCTCGATTAGGTAAAAGTAAATGTGTGGTGTGGTGTAGACTCTTTTGTGCATTACCCAGATTAGCAATTGATATTAAATTATGCAACGACTACTGGGGAACGCTGCATGGGAAACAAAAAAAATCTACGCACACACAAGATCTATCCATGGTGATGAGCATCTACGAGAGGAGAGATTAGATCTACATACCATTGTAGATAGCTAAACAGGGAGCGTTAAGAAACACAGTTGATGTAGTCGAACGTCTTCGCGATCCAAATCGCAATCCGTCCCGCAATCCAACCATGATCTGTCCCGCGATCCAATCATGGTCCTTCGGATCTAGCGCCGAACGGATGATACCTCCGCATTCAGCACACGTACAACTCGATGACGATCTCCACCTCCTTGATCCAGCAAGCGAAGGTGGAGAGGTAGATGAGTTCTCTGGCATCACAATGGCGTGGTGGCGGTGGTGGTGAACTAATCCGGCAGGGCTTCACCAAGCTCTACCGAACTAATCTATAGGAGAATGATGATCTAGAGGGGAGAAGGCAACACATGGCTTTTTAGGTGGTGGCAGCCCTCAAAACCCTCCACTATATATAGGAGGAGAGGGGGTAAGTTGGGGCTCCCTAGGGTTTACCCTAGGGTCTTGGGGCAAGGAGGGGAGGAGTCCACCTCCCACAAGGGAGGTGGATTACTAGTAGGACTCCCTCCCCACTTGCCCTTCCCCACCCCTTGCGCCAGGGGCTCTTAAGGGCTTCTGCTTGATGTCTACTACACAACCTTCTTCTTGTAGACTCGTGTTGGGCCTCCAAGCGCAGAGTTTTGTAGGATAGTAGCAATTTCCCCTCAAGTGGATGACCTAAGGTTTATCAATCCATGTGAGGCGTAGGATGAAGATGGTCTCTCTCAAACAACCCCGCAATCAAATACAAGAAATCTCTTGTGTCCCCAACACACCCAATACAATGGCAATTGTATAGGTGCCCTAGTTCGGCGAAGAGATGGTGATACAAGTGCAATATGGATGGTAGATATAGGTTTTTGTAATCTGAAAATATAGAAACAGCAAGGTAGCAAGTAACAAAAGTGAGCAAAATGGTATTGCAATGCTTGAAAACACGGCCTAGGTTTCATACTTTTACTAGTGCAATGTCTCAACAATACTAACATAGTTGAATCATATGTAAATACCTCTCGTGCGACAAAGAGTTCACTCCAAAGTCACAAACAACGGACAACTAACAAAGAAATTATTGTAGGGTACGAAACCACCTCAAAGTTATCTTTTCCAATCAATCTTATGAGCTATCCCTATAAGTGTCACAAACAGCCCTAGAGTTCGTACTAAAATAACACCTTAAGATACACATCAACCAAAACCCTAATGTCACCTAGATACTCCAATGTCACCACAAGTACCCATGGGCTTTATTATACGATATGCATCACACAATTTCAGATTCATCATGTTCAATCCAACACAAAAGAACTTCAAAGAGTGCCCCAAAGTTTCTACCGGAAAGTTAAGACAAAAACGTGTGCCAACCCCTATGCACAGATTCCCAAGGTCACGGAACCCGCAAGTTGATCACCAAAACATACATTAAGTGGATCAATAGAACACCCCATTGTCACCACAGATATCCCATCACAAGACATACATCAAGTGTTCTCAAATCCTTAAAGACTCGATCATGTAAGAAAACTTCAAAGGGAAAACTCAATTCATCACAACAAGATAGAGAGGGAAAAACTCCATATGATTCATCTATATCAATAATGCTCGCGGTACATCAAGATCGTGCCATCTCAAGAACACGAGAGAGAGAGAGAGAGATCAAACACATAGCTATTGGTACATACCCTCAGCCCCAAGGGTGAACTACTCCCTCCTCGTCATGGAGATCGCCGGGATGATGAAGATGGCCTCTAGTGATGGTTTCCCCCTCCGACAGGGTGCCGAAATGGGCTCCCGATTGGTTTTTCATGGCTTTGGAGGTTTGCAGCGGCGGAACTCCCAATCTAGGTTTCTTTTCGGGGGTTTATGGATTTATAGGACTTTTTGGCGTTGGAATCACGTCAAGGAGGTGCTCGAGGGGCCCACAAGCTTGCTAGGTGCGGCCAGGGGTGGCCGTGCCTAGCAGGCTTGTGACATCCTCGTCCACTTCCTGGCCCAACTCTTCGCTCCAGTATTTTTTATATTTTCCAAAAATATTCTCCGTAATTTTCAGCACATTTCGAGAAATTTTATTTCTGCACAAAAACAAGACCACGGTAGTTCTCCTTAAAACAACGTCAGTCCAGGTTAGTTCTAATAAAATCATACCAAAATCATATAGAATTATTGTAAACATGGAATGAATACTTCATAAATTATAGATATGTTGGAGACGTATCAGCATCCCCAAGCTTAATTCCTGCTCGTCCTCGAGTAGGTAAATGATAAAAGAAATAATTTATGAAGTGTGAATGCTAGCAAGTGTACGAGTTTGATCAATGATAATTCCAATCACTTTTTCTAGCATCATTATGTATCACAAACAATATCTCATCTCATAAAACTTCTCATGATGAAATAACAAGCTATCCACATGTTGAAGTATAGACTAACAAACTATGCTTTCAGTTACCAATCAATTGCAATTCATCTTATTTTTGGAAAGGATCTATGTAGGAGCTTTGATTTAGCAAATTCCACATACACAACCATCATATAGTCTTCCATGATTGATAACACTCAAAGCATATTTTTAGAGCAAATGGCATCCGTCGAACACAAAGAAAGATAGGGGCTTAAAGTTTCGTCTCCCAACTTATTTATCATATAGATAATTATCAACAATAATAATTCATGATCAAATATATTTGAATGGCCATATATGCTTGGATCTTTCCCAAACACATGACGCTTGCCAAGAGAAAAAGGAGAAATATAGGAAGTGGTGAAGATCACCATGACTCTTGCATAAAGGTAAGTACCAAAAAGTAAAAGATAGTCCCTTCGCAGAGGGAAGCATTGATTTGCAGAGGTGCCAAAGCTCGAGCTTTTAAAACAGAGATGAATAATAATTTTGGGCGGTATGCTTTCATTGTCACCATAACAACCAAGAGATCTTGGTATCTTCCATGCTAGATACATTATAGGCGGTTCCCAAACAGAATGGTAAAGTTGTTACTCCCCCTCCACCAATCAATCACACTCCATGACGAGCCGAATCCACGGGTACCATCCATACCAAAAACATTCATGGGGGAGTTTTGTTTAATTATTTGCATTTTTTCTTTGATTTCGGGACTGGGAATCCCTATTACCAACCACTTTCTCGTGAATGATAGTGAATCAACACATATCGTGAGAATAACCCACCTAGCATGGAAGATACTAACAGCCCCTAGTCATTATATGAGCAATTCGGGCATACAAAACAGAATATTATTTGAAGTTTGGAGTTTGGCACATGCAAATTTACTTGGAACAACAAGTAAATACCACATATAGGTATGTATGGTGGACTCATATGAAACAAGTTTGGGTTTAAGGGTGTTTGGATGCACAAGTAGTATTTCTACTTGGTGCGGAAGTTTTGGCTAGTATGAGGTGGAAACAAGCACCACATGTTGGAGGATCCATAACAATACAAATATACCCAAGCATAACTCATTATTTTGTCTTCCTTGTCCAACTTCAATTAATTTACTAAAGTTTGAAAATAATTAATGGTTATTCACAATCATAGAAGATGTCCAAGATAGTATATTTAAATGTGAAATCTCTCTTCCTTCAATATTCTTTCATGAATGGTTCAGTTGACCAATGCAGTGTTTGATAACTCTCAATAAATTTTACCACCTATACTTATTATATGTGAAGTCATTACTACCCATGGGATAAGAATATAAAACGTATATAATTTCAGATTTATGATATTCAATTCATTCAACCATTTACTCATAGGATATAAGTGAAGCACGAGAGTAAATGACAAAACTACTCCAAAACATATAAGTGAAGAACAATGAGTAGTCAAACAATTAAGTAGCTATGTGAGTACTTTCTCTCTCTCTCAATAAAGATTTTTAGATATGAGTATTTTATTTAAACAACAATCAAAACAAAAATAGCACTCCAAGAATAGCATGCATCATGTGAATGAATTACCCCAAGCTTAGATGCTTGAGACTTCTTGAAATATTTACTTGTGGTGCCTTGGGCATCCCCAAGCTTGATCTTTTTTATCTCGTTCAATCCTCTCATATCCCGGTTTCACCTATTCTCAAAAACTTCATCCACACAAAACTCGAAAAGAACTCGTGAGATAGCTTAGTACACATAATAATAAATCAACTATTTATGTACTGACAATACAAGTTTAACAATAATTTTAAAACATTAGGTGTTTTATACTATCATTTCCCCAATTTATATTTACCAATATAGGCTATGGAAACTATAGGATAAGTAGATGACAAAACTATGACAACAGTCTGTCCAAATAGAACAGTCTGTAGAAATGTATGCAAATAGTGTACTTATGTAACTCAAAAAATAATGAAAATTTAGTAAATGCTATAAAATTTATATGAAAACACTATGTAAAAAATTCAGAAACTTTACGCGTTCCAGTAAAATATGAAAATTCAAACACTACAACAAAAGTTTCTGTTTTTACCCAGCACACATCAAACATGCAATTCAAGCATCCTAAAGGCAATTCTTGGAATTTTTTATTGAAAAAAAAGATTATAAATAACACATAACATAGAACAACAAAATAAAATTACGCTCCAAGCAAAACTCATATTATGTGATGAATAAAAATATAGCTCCAAGTGAGATATACCGATAATGTTGAAGATGAAAGAGGGGATGCCTTCCGGGGCATCCCCAAGCTTAGGCGCTTGAGTATTCCTTGGATATTACCTTGGGGTGCCTTGTTAATCCCCAACTTAGGTTCTTTTCACTCCTTATTCTCCTCATATCGATGTCTCACCCAAAACTTGAAAACTTCAATCACACAAAACTTAATGGAACTTCGTGAGAAGGGTTAGTGAAGTAAAGATAATTCATTCACTTAGTTAATGTCAATAGAAGATTCATAATTATTACCACATTATAACTACTGTACTACATCATTCACACAATTTATGTTACTCAATATAAGCTATAGGAACACTTGAAACAAGCAAACTATGCATGCAAAACAGAATCTGTCAAAAATAGAACAATCCGTAAAGATCTGAATTATCAACATACTTCCTTGACTCTAAAAATTCTAAAAAGTTAAGAAAACTTAATTAATTGGCATATAAATATTGTGTAAAAATTTCAGAATTTTTTGACTCTCCAATAAAATCAGGTAATTCATATACTGGACACAAACTTTCTGTTTCTACACAAAATCAAACAAACAAGTTTCCACACTCTCCCAAAGGATTTACTTGGCACTTTATTGAAATAAAAGACAAAAAACATGATTACTACAGTAGATTAATCATGTAAACACATATAAACATAAATTAAAAGTGTTGGGTTGTCTCCCAACAAGAGCTTTTCTTTAATGCCTTTTAGCTAGGCATGATGATTTCAATGATGCTCACATAGGAATAATAATTTAAACATGCAAAAGAGCATCATGAATCTCATGACCAGCACATTTAAGTCTAACCCACTTCCTATTCATAGGGATTTTGTGAGCAAACAATTTATGGGAACAAGAATCATCTAGCATAGGAAGGCAAAAGAAGCATAACTTCAAAAATTTCAACATATACAGAGGAAACT
Source organism: Hordeum marinum (assembly GCA_022496015.1). Classification (NCBI taxonomy): domain Eukaryota; kingdom Viridiplantae; phylum Streptophyta; class Magnoliopsida; order Poales; family Poaceae; genus Hordeum; species Hordeum marinum. Next base: position 239,525,818 of record CM039678.1, read on the forward strand.
TGATATTATTGCAATTCCTACAAGCATATGTTCCTCCCTCATAATAATTTTCAGTAGCATCATGAATGAATTACACAATATAAACAGCCCATAAAGCATTATTTTCATGATGCAAGCATAGTATTTTTATTACTACCCACACAAGCAAAATTCTCACGCAAAGTAGTGGGAGCAAACTCAACAAAATAACTATCATGTGACACTTGATTTACATAACCACATTGAATATTAAAATCGTGATAATATGTTTCATGGTTGTCATTACTCTTTATAGCATACATGTCATCACAATAATCATCATATATAGGAGGCATGCCATCATCATAATAGTTTTGCTCATCAAAACTCGGGACACTAAAAATATCATCTTCATGAAGCATAGCATCCCCAAGCTTGTGGCTTTGCATATCATTAGCACCATAGATATTCAGAGAATTCATACTAACAACATTGCAATCATGATCATCACTCAAAGTTTCAGTGCCAGACATTTTAATAACTTCTTTTTCTAGCACTTGAGCACAATTTTCCTTTCCATCCTTTTCACGAAAGATGTAAAAAAGATGAAGCATATGAGGCAACCTCAATTCCATTTTTTGTAGTTTTCTTTTATAAAATCAAACTAGTGAATAAACAAGAAACTAAAATAATTTATTGCAAGATCTAAAGATACACCTTCAAGCACTCACCTCCCCGGCAACGACGCCACAAAAGAGCTTGATGTCTACTACGCAACCTTCTTCTTGTAGACTCATGTTGGGCCTCCAAGCGTAGAGTTTTGTAGGACAGTGGCAATTTTCCCTCAAGTGGATGACCTATGGTTTATCAATCTGTGGGAGGAGTAGGATGAAGATGGTCTATCTCAAACAACCCTGCAATCAAATACAAGAAATCTCTTGTGTCCCCAACACACCCAATACGATGGCAAATTGTATAGGTGCACTAGTTCGGTAGAGAGATGGTGATACAAGTGCAATATGTATGGTAGATATATGTTTTTGTAATCTGAAAATATAAAAACAGCAAGTTAGAAAGTAACAAAAGTGAGCAAAAACAGTATTGCAATGCTTGAAAACAAGGCTTAGGGTTCATACTTTCACTAGTGCAATGTCTCAACAATACTAACATAGTTGAATCATATGTAAATACCTCTCGTGCGACAAAGAGTTCACTCCAAAGTCACAAATAGTGAAGAAGTAACGAAGAAATTATTGTAGGGTACGAAACCACCTCAAAGTTATCTTTTCCGATCAATCTTATGAGCTATCCCTATATGTGTCACAAAAAGCCCTAGAGTTCATACTAAAATAACACCTTAAGATACACATCAACCAAAACCCTAATGCCACCTAGATACTCCAATGTCACCACAAGTACCCATGGGCTTGATTATACGATATGCATCACACAATTTAAGATTCATCATGTTCAATCCAACACAAAAGAACTTCAAAGAATGCCCCAAAGTTTATGCCGGAATGTCAAGACAAAAACGTGTGCCAATCCCTATGCATAGATTCCCAAGGTCACGGAACCCGCAAGTTGATCACCAAAACATACATCAAGTGGATCAATAGAACATCTCATTGTCACCACGAATATCCCATCGCAAGACATACATCAAGTGTTCTCAAATCCTTAAAGACTCAATTCGGTAAGAAAGCTTCAAAGGGAAAACTCAATACATCATAACAAGATAGAGAGGGGAAAACTCCATATGATTTATCTATATCAATAATGCTTGTGGTACATCAACATCGTGCCATCTCAAGAACACGAGAGAGAGAGAGATCAAACACATAGCTACTGGTACACACCCTTAGCCCCGAGGGTGAACTACTTCCTCCTCGTCATGGAGACCGCCGGGATGATGAAGATGGCCTCCGGTGATGGTTTCCCCCTTCGGCAGGGTGCCGGAATGGGCTCCCGATTGGTTTTTCATGGCTCTGTAGGTTTGTGGTGGCGGAACTCCCGATCTAGGTTTCTTTTTGGAGGTTTCTGGATTTATAGGACTTTTTGGCATTGGAATCACGTCAAGGAGGTGCTCGAGGGGCCCACAAGCTTGCTAGGCGTGGCCAGGGGGGTGGTCGCACCTAGCAGGCTTGTGACCTCCTCGTCCACTTCCTGGCCCAGCTCTTCGCTCCAGTATTTTTTATATTTTCCAAAAATATTCTCCGTAAATTTTCAGCCCATTCCAAGAACTTTTATTTCTACACAAAAACAGCACCACGGTAGTTTTGCTGAAAACAAAGTCAGTCCGGGTTAGTTCTAATAAAATCATACCAAAATCATATAAAATTATGGTAAACATGGCATGAATATTTCATAAATTATAGATACGTCGTATACGTATCACTACCCAACCCTGTAGGGGCTGGTGCGCCACCTCCTAGGCCTAGGCGGCCCCTGGGGTGGGTGGGTCCCACTTGGTGAACCCCCAGAACCCATTCGTCACTCCAGGTACACTATCGGAAGTGCGCGAAACTTTTTCAGAGCCGAAGTACCACTTTCCTATATATCAATCTTTACCTCCGAATCATTCCAGAGCTCCTCGTGATGTCCGGGATCTCATTCGGGACTCCTACCAACCTTCTGTCACCAACATACATAACTCAATAATATCGAAACGTCACCGAACATTAAGTGTGCAGACCCTGTGGGTTCGAGAACTATGTAGACATGACCGAGACACATCTACGGTCAATAACCAATAGCGGGACCTGAATGCCCATATTGGTTCCTACATATTCTACAAAGATCTTTATCGGTTGAACCTCTGTGTCAAGGATTTAGTCAATCCTGTATGCAGTTCCCTTTGTTCCTCGGTATGTTACTTGCCTGAGATTCGATCATCTGTATCTCTATACCTAGTTCAATATCGTTATCGACAAGTCTCTTTATCATTCCGTAGATCATGTGGCTAACTCTTTAGTCACTTTGCTTGCAAGGCTCATTGTGATGTTGTATTACCGAGTGGGCCCTGAGATACCTCTCCGTCACAGAGTAACAAATCCCAGTCTTGATTCATTGCCACTCAATAGACACCCTCAGAGATACCCGTAGAGCATCTTTATAGTCACCTAGTTACGTTGCGATGTTTGATACACACAAGGTACTCGTCTGGTGTAAGTGAGTTGCATGATTCATGGTCATAGGAACAAATACTTGACATGTAGAAAACTATAGCAATAATCTGACATGATCATATGCTACGTTCATAGTTTGGGTCTTGTCCATCACATCATTATCCTAATGATGTGATCCCATTATCAAATGACATCTCATGCCTATGGCTAGGAAACCTTGACCATCTTTGATCAATGAGCTAGTCTATTAGAGGCATACTAGGGACAATGTGTTGTCTATGTACCCACACATCTATTTGGGTTTCCAATCAATACAATTATAGCATGGATAATAAACGATTATCATGAACAAGGAAATATGATAATAACTAATTTATTATTGCCTCTAGGCGATTCTCCTTCATTTTGCAGGCAAACAATATTGTCGGAGGTCTCATACCTCTCAACACGGGCACGAGCGTGAAATCCAATTTTAGCTCTTGGAACATCATATATGCTCTGTGACGTTCAAAACATATTTGGAACCTGAATTCTAAGCTGTAATGCATGACGCACTGAACTATCAAGTAGTCATCAGAACATGTGCGTCAAATGTTCACAACATCCACAATCGCCGTTTGAGGGGGTGGCACACCGGGCAGTGCATTAAGGACATAAGCCTTCTGTGAAGCAATTCAGGGCAATCCTCTGATCATGGGCCTAGTCCGCATAATTGCTACCATCATATTTCAGCTCTATTTTCTCTAGGAACGTATCAAAAACACAGGGGAGCTACAACGCGAGCTATTGATCTACAACATAATTTTGCAAAGACAACTTAGACTATGTTCATGATAATGAGTTCAATTAATCATATTACTAAAGAAATACCACTCAAATCAACATGCCTCAGGTTGTCTAAGTGTGACATGAACCAAATCCACCAACCCAAGTCCGATCATCACGTGAGATGAGGTGGTTTCAATGGTGAACATGAGGGATCACTAGAAGAGTGTCTAGAGGGGGGTGAATAGACTATTAGTAGAAATTGAAAACCCAACCTTTTCCCAAGTTAATTGGTTGGCAGATTTTAACAGTTTTAGCAAGGCTAGCAAGTCTATATACCCTACACATGCATGCCAACAAATATGGCAGCGGAAAGTAAAGACGTTGCACATGAAGTAAAGAGTTGAGATATGGAGATCAAACGCAATTGGAGACGCAAGGATTTTTCCCATGGTTCCGATAGGTGGTGCTATCATACGTCCACATTTATGGAGTCTTCAACCCACGAAGGGTAACGGTCGCGAGAGTCCATGGAGGGCTCCACACATAAGGGTCCACGAAGTAGCAACCTTGACTATTCCATAACATCTACCGTCCATGAAAGACTAGCCTCACTATGGGTAGATCCACGAAATAGGCGATCTCCTTGCCCTTACAAACTTCTTGGTTCAATGATGTAGGAGGCTCCCAAGCGACACCTAACCAATCTAGGCGGCACCACCCTCCAAAAGGTAATAGGCTCGGTAATGTCGATGAACTCCTTCCTCTTGTGCTTCAAGATGATAGACTCCTCAACACACAATCCCTCTCTCACAGATATGGCTTGGTAGAAGAGATGGGATTGGTGGAAAGCAACTTGGGGAGTCTAGAAATCAAGAACCATATAGTTGGAGTGGAAGATCTTGACCTCAACACAAGGGTAGGTGGTTCTCTCTCAGAAAAACTGATAGGATAGGTATGGAATAGTTCTGAGTGCTTTTTTCGAGTAGGTGGTGGTGGATGGGTATATGTAGGCATCCCCAAAAATCCAACCGTTACACACAATAAGTCAGAGTCGATGACACCAATGTGGAAATATCGGTGGTACCGAAGTGACCAAAGGTGGCAACTTTTGAATCTCGGAGGGACCGATATAGGAATCTCAGTTGCACTGATAAGGTGACCAACGGTCAAAATGCGCAATCTCGGTGATGCCGATTCGACAATCTCGGAGGGACCGAAAATGCGAACTTGCGTAATAGAAAGTTGGCAGCCTGAACTTGGTGGCACGTGTATGGAATCAGTTGCACCGAAGTGGCTAGGGTTTGGCTGAGTCTGTCTAGGGTTTGGAATCGGTGGCACCAAATGTAGAATGTTGGTTGCACCGATTTTGAGTGTTTCGCTTAGGACAAACTTTGGTGGGAGAGTTTGTGGGTGTCTTTGGTGACTATCACTTGTGCACGTATGCGCATTTTGTTCACCAACAAAACCTTACCCCTTTTAATAGTATTGGATTTCCTATGGACTCAAAGTGATTTCTCACAAATATAAAATGTAGACTCCTCTTGCTTGTAGCTTTGACAATCCATTTCCTTGCATCTTGGGGTGTTCCGAAATCTCCTTTTGCCAACCCAACTCTCCATGGACTATTATCTGAAATACACTAGATAAAAGTATTAGTCCAAGAGACAATGTATGTTGTCATGAATTATCAAAACCACCAAGGGAGCATGTTGTGCTTTAAATCTCCCCCTTTTTGGCAATTGATGACAACATACAATCATTGTTGAGGAAATCTTAACTGGTAACTGCTCGGTTGGTTGCTGAGTAGGGGATTAATTGGCTAATCGACAAGTTAATCGACCATTCAATCAATTAATCGGGCGATTTATGAGTTAATCGGCTAGTCGGTGACCCTACGAGTAGGGATTAATCAGCAAGTTAACTGGTTAATCGGATGAATTCTTGAAGAGGGCATACAATCAAAGCTTCAAATTATGATACGCGTGAATATAATGAAGACTTTGAAAGACACATGACTTAGATTTGCTCCCCCTAAATGTGTGCTGTACTTTAAAGGATAGTTGCTTTGGAATGCATGGACACACATATGGATGAAGGGATATAAGGTGTCATGTGTATCTTGGCTATATGCATCAAAATATATATGAATAAGGTGTGTCCTTGTCCAAGACTTCACACTTGCAAACAATATGTGCAAGAAGCAAGAGATCATCCTAATCAAAGATATGATGCATATACTTACCTTGAGTTCTTGAGCATTCTAGTAGTAGAAACACACTTGAGAAAACAATGTTAGGAAACACAAGAGTATTCTACTAATCAAAAGCAATAAAACTCAAAAGATACCAAGATATGGAGAACATATAAAATATGATAATCCTTAAGATTAATATGTCTCCCCCATTGTCATTAATTTTTTTGAACTTTCTCCCCTTAGATATGAAAGTGGTAGTTCATCCTCTCCCCCTGAATATCAGCATGTAGATATTGGGATTGGATAGGGTGAGAAAAGTCTAAAGATAAGCAAGAATACTATTGAGCTTATAATTTTCTCCCCCTTACTTTGGTATTCTCCCCTTGTTTATATAAATATAAACTCATTAATTTCCAAAAAGGTCAAATTTTAGGAGTATCTACAAGGATCATTGACAAGGAAGGGATCCTTGAGAACAAGGGTCATTGAAAGTAGGATTTATAGAAAAGAACTGAGGGAATCATTGAATGTAACCTCTCTCCCTGTGGCAAATATTAGTCTTCTCCTCCTTTGAGCTAGGGATCCTTGAATAAAGAATTTATCCCCCTAAGTTTTGCTTGTTATTCTCCCCCTAATTTTTTTGAAGGGATCATCGAAGTAACAGAAGAAGGTCATATAATATAAGAAAAACAAATCGGTGACTCTCAGACAGATAGATCGGTGGTACCGAGATTTTGTAGTGCAGCACATCTGCAATTTCAGTGGAACCGAGATATCTGAGTCGGCGGCTTCGAGGCAAAAGACAGAAAGAAGAGAATAAGAGACCAACTTTCTGATTTTCAAAGAAAGAAAAGGAAATATTTCCAAAAGAAAAGTGAAGGGCATCATGTAGAAAAGATTTGAGTGGTTACTGGAGATCATGCAAATAGGGAACAAACCACACGAGACTCTTAACTAGTGATGCGTGGTGACTAGGTCACCTATATTAGAGTATATTGACTTAGGAGCCAAGAAAGAATACTTGATCATAGGTCATACTCTACGTTAAGCTCAAAATGGGTTTACCATTTTTCGATTAAGCATTTTAATGTCTTCATATCACTTGAGTTGCTTTAGCTCATGACTTGGAGTAAAGCCTTTTCAAGGATATGAGAGCATACCTTTGAGTGATGTTGATGACGTTGCTCGTAGGTGAACTTTGTGAGGATGCTCGAGGTTGATGAAGAACATTTGAAGTTTGGAGAAATCCTTCTCGTTCTAGTACATTTGTTACCTACAAGGGTTAGTCAAGCAAGGAAGAACAATAGGTATATCCACTTGACATGATACCAACCGAGATTTTGCAATAATGGGATATATGTCAAGGATATGTTTTTATTGTCTTCCTTCCATCATCAAGAGGGGTTGTGGATACTTGGTCAAGATAAGATTGCTTATAATTGGAGTTGGTTGCAATCTTGTGGAATGATGTTCTTCCAAGTACCTACAAACGGTCAGATGCAATGCAAGGGAGCATAGAATTCCATGGTATAAGATAACACGTTAGCAATATCATGGAAGTAGAAGGCTCATGCCCTTGCAAGCATCCGAGTGAGTCTTGCTCAAGTTTGAAACATCAATGATGTTCAACTCACTCCTCAAGTGACAAAAAGTTTTCTCATCAAGTGGCTTAGTAAAGATATCGACCAATTGCTTGTTAGTGCGAACATGCTTAAGATTAATATCTCCTTTGGCAACATGATCACGAATGAAATGATGTCAAACTTGAATATGCTTAGTTCAAGAATGTTGCACATGATTATGACCAATCTTAATAGCACTTCCATTGTCACAAAGCAATGGAACAATTTTAACATGTATTCCATAATCTTTAAGCGTTTGTGTCATCCATAGTAACTGCGCACAACAAGATCCAACAACAATATACTCAGCCTCGACAGTAGATAGAGATACCGAGTTTTGTTTCTTGGAGGACCAAGACACAAGAGATCTACCTAAAATTTGACAAGTACCCGAGGTGGATTTTCTATCAACCATGTCATCGGCATAGTCCGATCGTAATAGGTAACAAAGTTAAAAGAAGATCCCTTGGGATACCAAATGCCAAAGTTTGGTGTTTGTATCAAGTATCTCATAATTCGTTTCACGGCCAAAAGATGACACTCTTTAGGTGCAGCTTGATATCTAGAACACATGCAAACACTAAGAATAATATCGGGACGAGAAGCACATAGATATAGCAATGAACCTATCATAGATCGATAAACTTTTTGATCAACTGGTTCATCCTCCTTGGTAAGATCAACATGTCCACTAGTTGGCATGGGAGTTTTCATACCTTTGCACTCTTGCATGTTGAACTTCTTGATCAAGTCCTTGGTATACTTAGTTTGAGAGATGAAAGTTCCTTCCCTTGATTGCTTGATTTGGAATCCAAGAAAGAATTTCAGCTCACACATCATGGACATCTCATACTTCTCGGACATCAACCTTCCAAATCTTTCACTAAATTGAGGGTTAGTGGAACCAAAGATAATATCATCCACATAGATTTGGCACACAAATAATTCCCCATTAAATCTCTTAGTGAAAAAGGTTGCATCAATTTTACCAATTTCAAAACATTTTTGAATGAGAAACTTCGTTAAGCATTTGTACCAAGCACGAGGGGCTTGCTTAAGACCATAAAGGGCTTTACGAAGCTTGTAAACATGATTAGGTTTCTTAGGATTCACAAAACTAGGAGGTTGCTCAACATAAGCCTCTTCTTCAATTTCAGCATTTAAAAAGGCACTTTTAATGTCCATTTGATATAGTGTGATATCATGGTGATTAGCATAGGCAAGAAGAATTTGAATAGCTTCTAATCTAGCAACGGGGGAATAAGTCTCACCGTAGTCCATACCTTCGACTTGAGTATATCCTTGGGCCACGAGACGTGCCTTGTTGCGTACGAATTGACCATCTTCGTCTTGCTTGTTTCGAAACACCCATTTGGTTCCGATGATGTTGTGCTCATCTTCGGGCTTCTCCACGAGAGTCCACACTTCGTTCCTTTCGAAGTTGTGAAGCTCTTCATGCATAGCGTTCACCCAATCCGCGTCTTCAAGAGCTTATTCTACCTTCAAAGGTTCAATGCTAGATATGAAAGAATAATGCTCACAAAAGTTAGCTAGACGAGTTTTAGAGCGAGTGATTCTCCCGGTTTGGATATCTCCAAAGATTTGGTTTAGGGGATGGTTCTTGGTAACTTGTGCTCGAACTCGGGTTAGCTTCGGATTGTTGGATGGTGGAGCTTCTTCTTCATCATCATATACTTTATCTTCATTGTTGTCAATGTGATCATCTCCTTGAGGTGGTGGTGAAGGAGGTTGTGGTGGATCTTCATGATGTACTTCCTCCTCCTCTTCATCTTGTCATGTACCACTTGCGGATGGCCCCATGTCATGTTGTGGTTCACCTTGTCGCGAGGTAGGGGCTTCCACTTGAGTTGATGAAGTACTTTCCTTCACCTTCATGGGACGAATCTTGCCGATGGGTAAATCTAGGATAGCTTCCGAAGGGTCCTTATTACCTACATCATTTTGCAATTGTTCGACTTGCGAACCATTAGATTCATCAAACTTCACATCTACCGTCTCTTCAACTTTTCGAGTGAAGTTGTTGTAGACACGGTAAGTGTGAGAGTTCGATCCATAACCAAGTAGGAATCCTTCATGAGATTTAGGAGCAAATTTAGTATGACGATGCTTGTCAAGAATGTAACACTTGGAGCTGAATACCCGAAAGTATCCAACTCGGGGTTTGTTACCGGTGAGTAGCTCGTATGTCATTTTACCGCGAAGCTTGTGCAAGTAAAGTTGGTTTGTGGCATGACATGCTGTTTCCACGGCTTCTGCCCAAAAGTGTCTTGGCGTCTTGTATTCCTCAAGCATCATTCTAGCCATCTCAATAAGCAATTGGTTCTTCCTCTCAACAACTCCATTTTGTTGAGGCGTGTATGTAGCCGAGAACTCATGTGAGACACCTTCTTCGTCAAGAATGGTATCCACATGGGTGTTCTTGAACTCTGATCCGTTATCGCTTCGAACCTTCTTGATCTTCACTTAAAACTGATTTTGCGCTTTGCGAACAAAGTTCTTAAAGATCTTTTGAACCTGCGACTTATCATCAAGGGAAAATACCCACGTAAATCTGAAAAAATCATCAACTATAACTAGACCATAGGAATTTCCATCGAGACTCTTGTAAGCATTGGGACCGAAAAGATCCTTGTGAAGTAACTCAAGTGGTCTCCCAGTAGTCATGATATTCTTAATAGGATGACTTCCGCCTACTTGTTTTTCGGCTTGACAAGCACTACAAAGTCTATCTTTGTCAAAGATAACATCTTTAACACCAAGAATGTGATCACCTTTTATTAGCTTATCTAGATTGCTCATGCCTACATGTCCAAGTCTTCTATGCCATAGCCAACCGTTAGAGGATTTAGCAATTAAACAGGTGCGAGGCTTGGATATCTTATTGAAATCAACAATGTATATATCACCTCTACAGAAACCGGTAAAGACCATTTTATGATTATCTTGATGACACACTTGGCAATCTACTTTCCTGAATAACACATTGAAACCAAAATCGGCAAGTCTAGTTATGGAAAGAAGATTGTAGCCAAGGGATTCAACAGGCATAACATTTTGAATAGAGCTATCATGGGATATGGCCACCTTACCAAGGACAAGTACCTTACCCTTAGAGTTGTCTCCAAAGGTCACGTACCTTCGAGGACCCTGATTAGGCGTGATCTCTTGGAACATGTATTTATCACCAGTCATATGATCCATACATCCACTGTCGAGAATCCACTCTTTTCCTCCAGACATATAATCCTTGAGGTCTGCCATTAGACTTAGATTCTTCATGATATTTTCATGCTCGATGTCAAACAACTCATCTTCTCCAAGGTAGTCATGTTCCACATTGTCATCATCAAGTGGGAAATCCTCGTCATAAATAACAAGAGATTCGTTAGAATTGTGATCATGACAATGTTCAAGTTTATGAATGCGAATGGCTTCAAAGATAATGTTGTTGATAGTGGTGACATCTCCTTTAGCACACATAAGATCACGGAGCTCAAATAGGCATTTATCAAAGTTTTGATCACTAGGCTTCATTTTGTCAAAAGCAACGGTTTTATGAAGAATTTCATCAAGATTTCCTAATGAAAGATTTGGATATCGTTCCTCCAAATCAGTCCACAAGGTATAGGCACAAGCAAAGTTATTCAATTGAGAAAGCACGAATCTTGGTAAACCTCTAATAATAAGATTGACATTTCTTAGGTTACCAAGCATGTTAATTTCCTCTTCGTGTGTGGTATGCAATTCATCAATGGGGAGCACATAGGGATATTCAATATGTTTCTCAAATAGATCAATCATGGCATTGTTCCATTGACTATAGTACTCTCCATCAAGAATGGGCACTCTACAACTCAAACTCTCTATACTAGACACATCCAATTTCCTCCTCGATGATTAAACCAATGCAATGGAGACCAAAGCTCTGATACCAATTGAGGGATCACTAGAAGAGTGTCTAGAGGGGGGGGGTGAATAGACTACTAGCAGAAATTCAAAACCTAACCTTTTCCCAAGTTAATTGGTTTGCAGATTTTAACAGTTTTAGCAAGTCTAGCAAGTCTATATACCCTACACATGCATGTCAACAAATATGGTAGCGGAAAGTAAAGACATTGCACATGAAGTAAAGAGTTGAGATATGGAGATCAAACTCAATTGGAGACACAAGTATTTTTCCCGTGGTTCCGATAGGTGGTGCTATCATACGTCCATGTTTATGAAGTCTTCAACTCATGGAGGGTAACGGTCACGAGAGTCCATGGAGGGCTCCACCCATAAGGGTCCACGAAGTAGCAACCTTGACTATTGCATAACGGCTTCCGTGCATGAAGGACTACCCTCACTATGGGTAGATCTTCACGAAGTAGGCGGTCTCCTTTCCCTTACAAACTTCTTAGTTCAACTCCACAACATGAAGTAGGAGGCTCCCAAGCGACACCTAACCAATCTAGGAGGCACCACCCTTCAAAAGGTAATAGGCTTGGTAATGTTGATGAACTCCTTGCTCTTGTGCTTCAATATGATAGACTCCTCAATACACAATCACTCTCTTGCAGATATGGCTTGGTAGAAGAGATGGGATTGGTGGAAAGTAACTTGGGGAGGCTAGAAATCAAGATCCATATGGTTGGAGTGGAAGATCTTGACCTCAACACAAGGGTAGGTGGTTCTCTCTCAGAAAAACTGATAGGATAGGTATGGAATAGTTTTGAGTGCTTTTTTGTCGAGTAGGTGGTGGTGGATGGGTATATGTAGGCATCCCCAAAAATCCAACCATTACACACAAATAAGTCAGACTCGGTGACACCGATGTGGAAATCTCGGTGGTACCAAAGTGACGAAAGGTGGCAACTTTTGAATCTCGGAGGGACCGATATAGGAATCTTCGTTGCAACGATAAGGTGACCAACGGTCAGAATGCGCAATCTCGGTGATGCCGATTCGACAATCTCAAAGGGACCAAAAATGTGAACGTGCGTAACAGAAAGTTGGCAGCCTGAACTCAGTGGCACCGGTATGGAATCGGCTGCACCGAATTGGCTAGGGTTTGGTTGAGTGTGTCTAGGGTTTGGAATCGGTGGCACCAAATGTAGAATGTTGCACCGATTTTGAGTGTTTGGCTTAGGACAGACTTTGGTGGGAGAGTTTGTGGGTGTCTTTGGTGACTATCACTTGTGCACGTATGAGCATTTTGTTCACCAACAAAACCTTACCCCCTTTTAATAGTATTGTCTTTCCTATGGACTTAAAGTGATTTCTCACAAACATAAAATGTAGAGTCCTCTTGCTTGAAGCTTTTCCAATCCATTTCCTTGCATCTTGGGGTGTTCCACAATCTCCTTTTGCCAACCCAACTCTCCATGGACTATTATCTGAAATACACTTGATAAAAATATTAGTCCAAGAGACAATGTATGTTGTCATGAATTATCAAAACCACCAAGGGAGGATGTTGTGCTTTCAGAACATCTCCATGTTGATCATATCTACCAGATGAGTCATGTTCGACCTTTTGGTCTCTTGTGTTCCGAGGCCATGTCTGTACGTGCTAGGCTCATCAAGCATAACCCGAGTGTTCTGCACGTGCAACACTGGCTTGCACCCGTTGTATGTGAACGTAGAGTCTATCGCACCCGATCATCATGTGGTGCTTCGAAACGACAAACTTTTGCAATGGTGCACACTCGGGGAGAACACAATTTTATCTCGAAATTTTAGTGAGGGATCATCTTATAATTCTACCATCGTCTTAAGAAAAATAAGATGCATAAAGGGATTAACATCACATGCAAATCATAAGTGACATGATATGGCCATGAACTTGTGCTTTTGATCTCCATCTCGAAAGCACCGGCATGCTCTCCATCGTCACCGGCATAACACCATGATCTCCATCATCATTATCTCTATCATTATGTCAACATCGGGGTTGTCGCCCCCACCATGCTTCTACTACTATTGCTACCCCTTAGCAATAAAGTAAAGCATTACATAACACTTAATGATTGACCCACATGTCATACAATAATTAAACACAACCCTATGGCTCTTGCCAGTTGCCGTATGCATTGACATGCAAGTCGATATGAACTATTACAAACATGATCATCTCATACATCAAATATATCTCATTGTTTCTTTGGACATATCATATCACAACATACCCTGAAAAAACAAGTTAGACATCCTCTAATTGTTGTTGCATGTTTTACGTGGCTGCTAGGGTATCTAGCAAGAATGATTCTTACCTACGCAAAACCACAATGGTGATACAAAAATTGCTATTCAACCTTATCAAGGACCGCCTTTGTTGAATCCGATCCAACTAAGGTGGGAGAGACAGACACCCGCCAGCCATCTTTATGCAACAAAGTCACATGTCAGTCGATGGAACCAGTCTCTCGTACATGGACGAGTAAGGATGGTCCAGGGCACTTCATCCCACAATACCGCTGAATAAAGAAAAGACCAAGGGAGGAAGCAATCTGAGCATCAACGCCTATAAACTCCTTTGTGTTTTACTCGTGATCTCATATATGCATAGACCTAGCTCATGCTGCCACTGTTGGGGAACATTTCATGGGAAACAAAAAAATTCCTACGCACACACATGATCTATCCATGGTGATGAGCATCTATGAGAGGAGAGATCAGATCTACATACCCTTGTAGATCGCTAAGCGGGAAGCGTTCAGAAATGTGGTTGATGTAGTCAAACGTCTTTTCCATCCAAATCGCAATCCGTACCGTGATCCAACCATGATCCATCCCGCGATCCAATCACGATCCGTCTCGCGATCCAATCACGATCCTTCCGATCTAATGCTGAACGGACGACACCTCTGTGTTCAGCACACGTATAGCTCGATGACGATCTCCGCCTCCTTGATCCAGCAAGCGAGGGTGAAGAGGTAGGTGAGTTCTCTAGCAGCACAACGGCGTGGTGGCAGTGGTGGTGAACTAATCCGGCAGGGCTTCGCCGAGCTCTACCGAACTAATCTAGAGGAGAACGATGATCTAGAGGGGAGAAGGCAACACGTGGCTTTTTAGGTGGTGGCTGCCCTCAAAACCCTCCACTATATTTAGGAGGAGAGGGGGTAGGTGGGGGTTCCCTAGGGTTTCCCCTAGGGTCTTGGCGCAAGGAGGGGAGGATTCCACCTCCCATAAGGGAGGTGGAGTCCTAGTCCCTCCCCACTTTCCCTTCCCCACCCCTTGCACAAGGGGCTCTTTGGGGCTGGCTGCCCAGCCCACAAGGGGCTGGTGCCCCACCTCCTAGGCCCATGCGGCCCCTGGGGTGGGTGGGCCCCACTTGGTGCACCCCCAGAACCCATTCGTCACTTGCGGTACACTACCGGAAGTGCCCGAAACTTTTTCGGAGCCCAAATACCACTTTCCTATATATCAATCTTTACCCGCGGACCATTCCGGAGCTCCTCGTGACGTCAGGGATCTCATATAGGACTCCGAACAACCTTCAGTCACCTACATACATAACTCAATAATACCAAAATGTCACCGAACATTAAGTGTGCAGACCCCGTGGGTTCGAGAAGTATGTAGACATGACCGAGACACCTCTACGGTCAATAACCAATAGCGGGACCTAGATGCCCATGTTGGTAACTACATATTATGCGAATATCTTTATCGGTTGAACCTCTATGTCAAGGATTCAATCAATCCCATATGCAGATCCCTTTGTTCTTCAATATGTTACTTGCCCAAGATTCGATAGTCGATATCTCTATACCTAGTTCAATCTCGTTACCAACAAGTCTCTTTACTCGTTCTGTAATACAAGATCCTGTGGCTAACTCTTTAGTCACTTTGCTTGCAAGGCTCATTGTGATGTTGTATTACTGAGTGGGCCCTGAGATACCTCTCTGTCACACAGAGTAACAAATCCCTGTCTTGATCCATGCCCACTCAACAGACACCCTCAGAGATACCTATAGAGCATATTTATAGTCACCCAGCAACATTGCGACATTTGATACACACAAGGTACTCCTCTAGTGTCAATGAGTTGCATGATCTCATGGTCATAGGAACAGATACTTGACATGTAGAAAACTATAGCAATAAACCGACATGATCATATGCTACGTTCATAGTTTGGGTCTTGTCCATCACATCATTCTCATAATGATGTGATCCCATTATCAAAAGGCATCTCATGTATATGGCTAGGAAACCTTGACCATCTTTGATCAACGAGATAGTCTATTAGAGGCATACTAGGGACAATGCGTTGTCTATGTACCCACACATGTATTTGAGTTTCCAATCAATACAATTATAGCATGGATAATAAACAATTATCATGAACAAGTTAATATGATAATAACTAATTTATTATTACCACTAGAGCATATTTCCAATAACGACGTGGATGACCATTGTAACAAGGGAAATTCGGACCAAAAATTTGCCGCCATATACCCATTCCATCTTCCAATTGATAATGAAATAGAAGTTCATCACACACACTTTTTTGGAATGAGCCATGTGCAATGTAGTACCCAATCTTACATGTGAAGCTTGGATACAAACATTTGCACATCCAAGTTCATCACACACGAGGTATATCACAGGCTTCGTTTGCGATGTGTGGATATCGAGAACTATTTTGAAAAATTTGCATGTTCAAGTTCATCACACACGATATATAACACATGCTTCGTTTGTGATGTTTTGATATCGCACATGGTTCCAAACAAGGGACTGTGTCCGATGGTGCTTTCCGTGCCAATTTTTCACTGCACTGAATGAAAATTTTGGGCTGCCGCAGAAATATCTACCTCCCTCGCCCCCGGTACCAATCAAAAGCCACATTCTCCCCCTTTACTCTACCTATCCTAGTTCAAACCTTCATTGCTTTCTTGTAGCGCCGCCTCCTCGCCGGCGACGCTCCTTCCTGCTGTTAGGACTCGTTCATCTAGTCAGGTAATCGACACCTCCCGAATACCCCCTCACCCCTCCTCCTCCATCCCACATGGACTGGCCGCCGGCGTGACACCTTCCACCCAAATCACCGCCCATGCTCCAAATAATCGATGCCGAAATCCATGGTGCACGTAGTATAGCCAGGATCTCAAAGAGCATTTGGGTGCGGAGAAGCAAATCGCGGTTGCACGCGCATATGAGGGAGATATGGCTTCCATGCGTGCCGACCCCCAGATCTTGGAGGATCTCCTCGCCATCGAGGCCACCGTCGAGGCCTCACGCGCTGACGCCGCCACGCGGTTGGCTGCTATAAACGACAGCTCGTGGTCTTTTCTTGAGGGCACTTCCGGTGCATTATACGAAGACTTCGATGTGTTTTATCAACGTGCCCGTGCTTACCTCAACTCCAGAGCTGGCATGTTGGTGCTGGGGTAGGATCAGGCCACTCACCACTACGAGGGGTGCACCTACAGTGTGGGGGGCTCGCCCTCTTCCAAGTTGACGAGCCCATCATCATTGATATCTCCGACGATGAGGAATAGCTTGTTTTTCTTAGCTTTATCACTAAGGACCTATGTTCACTTAGCTACGCCGGTTAAGAACATTTCATTTAGTTGTTGCATGTGCCTCTTGCCTTTCATTTAGAAATTCTAGTGAAATGTCGAACGTAATGCTACTACAACCTGACCTTCTAGTATGTTCTATTCTGCAATGTGGTGCTTAGTTAACTGTTTTGTTCATTTGTTGTTGTGATCATTTAACTATTTAATTCAATTATGAAATGTGATGTACGATTGTTGTTGATACAATTTTGTATTGTTATGCATGTGACAAATAAATCGAATTTAGATGTACTAAATACATGTGCAACATATATAATTGCTACATTTCTAGTTCTTAGCACACTTGGTTTAGATAACTAGATTTTCAATGTGGCTCGAACTAATCTTTTGGATCCGTAATGTGTTTATTTTCCATTAACATATTCCAGTGATAGTATGCCAAATATCACTTATAACCTGATCAATATTTGTCTTAAATATGTTGCAGGGGGAAACAATGGGGACACTAAACTTTACCATCAAGGTTTGCATATACATAGTCGTTTGGCTAACAACACATTATTGTGCAATTGCAAAAACCATTGTAATATGAATGTTTTTATTAATAATTTGTTCTCGCACATGTAGGTCCTGCTGTAAGAGGTTTAGACCCACTGTTTGACCATTTTTGCATGTGGGGAAATGAAGTGTCCTTGAATATCAGTCAAATCAAGAAACTCAAAAAGATTGTTAAGATAAAGAAACTAGCTATGAGAAACAACAAGATGTTTGTCTGCACAATGAAAAAGACATCAGTAAACTATAGGATGGTACCATCTCTTTCACCTTGTCCCTTTCCCTTTGTGCCATTTCAAATTTTAGAAAAGATATTTATGCTTATGTTTGTTTTCAGTCCTTCTCAAGGT
The DNA here is from genome assembly GCA_022496015.1 of Hordeum marinum. Lineage (NCBI taxonomy): Eukaryota > Viridiplantae > Streptophyta > Magnoliopsida > Poales > Poaceae > Hordeum > Hordeum marinum. The sequence goes on from CM039678.1 coordinate 239,543,926, forward strand.
AGTTCATCGATGATTACGTCTCAAACCACCTGTATGATCAAGAGGCGATGAAGGTATTAATACAACACCCACGGTATAATCTTGAAGTCTTCCTTAACAGGACGAAGGATGGGCAGGCAATCATCCACATGCATTGGCCTAAAGTTGCCAGGACCTTCAACATCATTGAATGCTCAATATTCGCCTTTTGCTTTAACAATTTTCTAGATGAGATTCATCTGTCTATTTACCGCCTATGATAATACTTAGTTTCCAAAGGTTTTAGATGTTGCATTTGAAACTTTGTCTTGTTGTGCAATTGGGTAGCTAGGCAGTATATGCCTATATGTTGTTGTACCCTCATGTAATTCAATTATGAAATCCTGGTTGCCGTACTACAAATAAGAAATATATTCTGTGGTTGAATGAAATGTAAATTTTGATTACTAAATGGATTATAAATCATTTATCAATCAGGCTGATTATTGGGGTTCCCATTGCAAATGGTTTCTAAGACAACACCATGGGTGATCACTGGAACAAACCCACGTGGTTTCTAGAAAGTTGGCATGCTAGATCGTTGAGCAATCACACATGAATTCTGGTCGATAACTATGTGCTTTAGGACACCCAATCACAAACGTTTTCACATATCTAGTGTGTGTGATGGGCAGCCCAATGCGAAACAATTTCTTCTAGACACCGTGAGTGATGTTTTGAGTAACACAAATGATAGAATTATAACTATCGTGTGTGATGACCACACCTATCACAAACGATGTGATGCAAAAAATTGTGTGTGATCTACAATACGAACGGAAACGTACCCTTGGTATTCGCTATGTGGGATGCTAAGATCATCTCACATGTCTTCCCCAATATGTCTGTTTGTGATGGTCCTTCCAATCGCAAACGATATATTTTTGCCCATCGTGTGTGACCAGGTGCAGGCATCACTGACGGGTTTTTCCCGTCGTGTGGGATAGGCCCCCTATCTCCCATGCATGCAAGGCAATGGTTTAAGACTACGTCACGGGAAGGGGCTAAAACCATTTGTATAGCAGGCGGCTGCACTAATGCAACCACGGGGGAAGAGGAGGACCAACGGGGCATACAGATATGCCGGAGTACGAGAGGAGGAGGAGGAGGGCCGGCTATGGGACCTACTTGGGCACCGCCTCTTGTCCTGCTCGCGCGAGGGGAGGGTTAGGGGTGGTTGTTCGTGAGCGAACAGATAACCCAGCGAAACGTTTTCTTTTGCAGGGGAGGGCGTTTCCAGCGAAATCGGAGGGGTATGTCCCGGTATCGTGGTAGGGCAGTTTCCATGTGGAAGATTTAGCGGTCGTGTCAGTTTCAATTCAGTCCATTGTTTCCATTTACATCCCAAACACCTGAATTTGTATTTTGGGAATACCAAATCCAATACAGGACCCCAATACAGATATCCAAACGAGGTGTAAGTAAACATGAAACAAATATTTCCTCCCTGCAAACATAAGGAAAAAAATATTTCTCCTCGCAAAAAAATCAAACTTAATATAGGATATTAATAATAACTCATGTTTGCATTACCATTATTAAATTTTGAGTGAAATGCACACTAGGACCTTGGACCATTTCAAGCGTGTCACACAGTTTCCCGAACTATCCAAATCGTCATCTAGGTCCTCAAAGTACAATAAGTGTGTCATCCAGGTTGAATGCATTAATACCGTCAACTAGAGGGGGTGAATATGAGACTACACATTTTAATCTTATTTGTCAATTTTAGGGATAATCGGATAAATAGAGTTCACTAGATATGCAACTAGGTGAACACAACCTATATGACAAACACAAGTAGAGGTAAATATGATAGGCAACAAGGTACTTAACAAGCCTGCAAGCATACAAAGCAAAGTGAAGTGTGGGAAAGGATTAACCACAAGTGAAACAAGGACGCAAATTTTATCCCGGAGTTCACTCTTCATTGGGGAAGAGCTAATCTTGGTTTGGAGAGGTGTCAGAGCGAAAGCTTGTGGAATGCCACACAAGGCTCACTCTATCTCTTTCGAGTCACCCCCAACGGATGAGCCTTGAATTACTCGACGCTGGTATGTCTTGAACCACCACATGTTTACAAACTTCTCCGGAGCACACCACAAGCAAGGAAGTTTCGAGAGGAACCTCTAACTGCCTATGATCCCAAGCTCCAAGAGTAACGTGTCAATGGTTAAAAAATGTTGTGGGGGAACACAATTGGTTTTGTCAAAGTGTAGATCGGGTCTTGCTCTCCCAATCCACAAAGTTTCAACAAGTTTGGGTGGGGGAATTGAGAGTATTTAGAAAAAACAAGGTGTAGCAATGGAGGATCTCAACAAGACATTAGGGTTAACGGATGGAGGTGGAAGAAGCGAATTTTCATAGTGTTCTTGGTCGGGTGGGGATTTCTACCCATTGGACCCTTCCATGGGCATGAGCTAAGTTAGCTCTCTACGCACGGGGTGTCTAGAGACATTCCAGCCAGCACGTGAGCATGGGGTGTCCAGAGAGTTTCCCGACACCCGGTGCGCAAGGGTCAAAGATCTCGTGCACATGGGGTGTCTAGAAACTCCCTAAACACACCGTGCGCATGGGGGGGGGGGTCAAAGAACCCATGCAGGAGGGCTGGTATATAAGTCTTGGAGGCATTCCCACACGACACATTCCTAGAACTCAAATCGAACCAAAACGAAAACCTTTGAGTTGACGATAAACGACGTCTTTGATATTTTTGAATTGTGGGGTAACACAACTCCATCGAGAACTCCATGGAAATGGTATCCTGAGATCGACTTTAGCAACCGATATCAATTCCTCTAACCATATTGTCATCACACAAAAATACAATTAGGTGCCATATGCACTTTCATGACAACATGGTTAGGACATGACACTAGGATATATCAACTGAATAGCCATGCAACAATAGTTGGTCATGGGAGCTCCCCCTATATGTGTGCAAGGGTAGAAGGAACAATGCTTGAGTATGCATCAACCACATACATATGAGGCTCCCCCTAGATCAATATTGTCACGACATGTGATCAACACAATTAACCTACACGGTGCCTAGATCACATGCACGGAGTGTGGTGAGCAAATATAGAGAGATGACAACAAATAATAATTTGATCGTATGGTATAAGATAGAACGGCGGTAAGCTTATCACTAGGGCAGAAAAGCCTAGCTATGCCATGGCAAAAATGGCCTTGCTGGTGTAGACTCCCGACGCCAGCAATATGATGCCACAGTTAAAAAATACTATTGGCATTGGAGATGACGCCAGCAATATTTTACATGTTTATGGTGTGCGTTTTTTTATCAATGCCAGCTTTTTTATAATAAAAAACACTTCGAAAACTTAAGAGCTTAAACTTCACAAAAGGTACTGATCATTTCAACATACTCATAATTAAACTACATAGTTTAAAACTTAGTACTGATCATTTGAACCCACTCATAATTAAACTTCATAGCTTAAAACTAATCAACTAATTAACTACTCTTCATCATCAAGGATTATGCTTAGCTCGTGGAGCTTGTTCCGATTGATCTCTCCATCTTGTTTGAAATGAGCAACGACTGCTTGTAGGTCAACCCTCTATGTTCTGAGTTTTTTCTTCTTCAGCTTGAGTTGATCCCTATCATATGTCAATTTAACCCTCAGCTCCCTCAGTTTGTCAACCTTTGTGCGGGCATTAGCACCCTCTACCAGCAACCCACCCCTCTCATTCTTCAATTGAGTATTGTGTTCTTCGAGTTTTTTGATGCTCCAGCTGTCCCCCTCTAATCTCCACTGATTCCACTTCTCCACGTCGCCCACCGACTCATTGTTGTTTGCTGAATTGTCCATGCTGGATTATGTACACAAGCAAATTAAAACTTGTAATGAAACCAAGCAAACTATGTACACAAGCAAATTATAATTTGTTATTATAACTTGTACATAAGGGTTGACTATGTACACAATAATATATCAAGATTGGGATGGACTAAAATAGGACTAAAAAACTAGGACTAAAATTTTTCATCTTAATCTAGGTATTCAAAATCTAGGTATTCAATTTATCTGTTATCATGTTGTAGGGATATTATTCCAACTTTCCCGTGGAGAAGGACTAAAATAGGACTAAAAATCTAGGACTAAAAATTGCATATTAATCTAGGACATCAAAATCTAGGTATTCATTTTATTTATTATCATGTGAATAGGACTAAAATACCTAAAACCGTTGGAGGGCCAGCGTCGGGCGCGACGGCGGGTCAGACGCATCGGGCGTGACGGTGGAGGGGCGGCGACGTGCTGTGTCAGGCACGACGGTGGGCGTGCGACGTTGGACGGGGCGGCGGCGGGTGGCGTCGGACGGGGCAACGATGTTGGGCGGTGTCGGGGGTGGCGGTGGGGATCGAGAGGAGGACAAGGGAGTTGGGGCTAGAGAGAGTGGGAGTGGGGCGCGCGGTAAGTATTAAGCATATTACTACTGGCGTGAGCCTAATGGGCCTAAAGTGCGACACCAGGGATAGTGTTCAACGCCAACACTAATAGAATATCTATGGGGTACGAATTCAGCCAACGTCGGCACTATTTGGAAATATTAGCTCTGGCATTGGAGAGAAATGGCACGCCACGAACAAGAGTTGTGTCAAGCCATTTATCCACCAGTGTATATGATCCACAAAGCAAATAGTCTCATACCAAGATAACGTATCTCACAACCACACGAGGAAACACAAATAAGTGTATATCAAGCCAAAGAAACACCACCAAATAAAATTGAGACCTTGAGATCTCACTTCAACTCAGAAACTCCTAATACGCCACTTCTCCCCTTTGTCATCAAGACAAAAAAGGGAAAATGCGATGCAAATGAGAAACACTAGAAACAAGGAGGCACGCTCGTAGCAACAACATCATCATCATCATCAAACCTCCATCTAGGTATAGGAAGAGAACAAGCGGTGGCCTCACTGTCCTCATCCTGTGAACCAGGACCGACCTCCTCGCCTGCCTCAACACGCTCGGCCTTCTTCTTCCGCCTCTCACGCTTGCACTTGTTGCTCTCCTTGATCTAATGGTGCTGGATAGACTGGCAAATCTTGAACAAGTTGCTCAGCCTTCAGAAGCGACTTCTTCTCCTCTCTGGTGAAACTGGCATCAGTAGCAACCTGCTTTCCTTTGCCATGATGAATACGAGAAGTGGAGGAACAACCCTCGGTATAGGTAGCACAGTCTTCAGGCCTCGGGTTGTGCCTCTTCTTGGTGAGCGCATATGGTGGATGAGTAGCCGGAAGCCAATGTGCATCACACTTTGGAATGGAGGTACGGTACTTGGCGATGTATTTGGTAGGGTAGACAGATACAATCAGTGCCTAGATGAACGGAGCAAAGACATAAGACTTGTTCTTGACAATGCACTATATGATCTCATAGAACATCATGTCCAAAACATACACTTTCTTCCTATCTCAAATGTAGACAAAGATGTCTAACATGGAGCTCCTCAGATTATGAGAGTCCCCGACCTTAGTATTAAGATTGTACCGAACACTACTGTAGGATGGTCCAAAGACGACACGTTAATTAGAGACCCTTCGACGAAACTGTGTGCGGTGCATGAATCACAAACGGTATAGTTCAAGGTCTGTCGCCAATAACGTGAACTGTGTGGGATGGTGGATTTATCAAATACGATTCAAAAAACAATGACGTGTGCAATATGTGGCATACAGTTGACCCACGCAAACTGTTGTGATGGGACAAAATAAAATAACAGTTAACTTAATACAAGTGTGTGCGATGTACGACATACAGTTCACCCGGATAAACTATTTGCACTCATCAAGCAAAACACAAACGATCACCCAGATCAATATGTCTACGAGAGGTGGCATACATGTCAGCTGGATGAACTGTTTGCGATGACATAAAATAACACTAATGATCACCCAGATCAAGATGTGAGCGATAGACGACAAACATCTTACGCGGATGAAGTGTTTGCGATGAGAGAAAATAACACAAACGGTTGCTCAAATCAAGTTGTGTGCTATGTACATCATTCAAGTCACTCGGATGAACTGTGTGCGATGCGCCAAAATAACAGACATAATTCAGCGTACAAGATGTGTGTGATACCGGGCAAACAGGTCAGTTATCTGAATTGTGTGTGAAGACCGACAATAGTACACACGATTTCTGCTAATAAGCCGTGTGTGGTGTGGGCAAAGGCTTGCTGGTGAACACTTGTCTGTGATTGTTCAAATCACCACCTCATGTTTGTTGGTTTAACCGTTCATGATGTGATTTGCTCTATGTACAAAACAACATGATAAATGCTTACAAATACAAATACAAGATGCATAACCAATGCAATGGAACACAAACTTTGCATATTTACGAAAAACAATACAAAGATGCATAACCAAATTAAACATGCAATTACATAACCGACTACCTCAATAAACTATTTATATGCATAATAAACTAGGAGAAACCCCAAAACTTGCCCCTGTACAACTAGTGATGGTGTGCACTAGCTCGTACCTATGAACAGAGATGCCCCAGTTCAGAAATTAATGGCATTATACGCGTGTCGTGCAATCCACGCCAATGCTTCTCGCCTCTTCCTCTATCAGTTTCCCACCGCCAGCGAGTGGCTATCTCTATATGACCCTTGCAGCAACGGAGCGACACTGTGCTTGATCTAGTCCACACCTATCATCCATTAATAATTCTAAGCATGCCAGGCAACCAAAGCTCGAAGTTCGACGGTGGCCCCTTGCCAGGCAACCAAAGCTCAGAGGTCGACATCAGCCCCTTGCCAGGCAACCAAAGATCGAAGGTTGACGGCGGCTCCTTGCCAGGCAACTAAAGCTCGGAGGTCGATGTCGGCCCCTTGCCAAGAAACGAAAGCTCAGAAGTCGACGTTGGCGCCTTGCCAAGCAACCAAAGCTCAAATATCGACAACGACCCCCGCCCCTTCTTGGATTACATTTTTGACAAGGAGAAGGAGCTGGTGGCATCATGGCCCATCAGCATCGATCTCGCCATGCCGTTCCTTGGGCGTGTAGTGGTTTCATTGGAGGGGAAGTATGAAGAGCTTCTTGCCATCCACCGTGCAAAAGATCCAGAGATGCTTGTCGGCATGATCAACGACCCACCTGAAGAACCGTCATCACCAGTGCCCTTCAATAGCCTGATGCCCCGCCACGAATGGGCAAAAACATATGCAATTCATTGATGAGCGGGTATATGGGCAACTTCGTCAAGCTCATCGACGGTTGTGTCATCGTCGATCCCGACTATTATGTGGCCAGGCTCGAGCGCCCCGTTGGTGGAGATGACGTCCACAACAAAGTAGAGCGACGCCACCATGATATCTTGCGGGGGTAGGTCATGCGTGGAAGACAGAGAGATGGAGCGGTTCCACAGACGTGTCATGCACGCGATTGTGTGCTGTCAAGGTCTACTAGATGAGGCCCATGCCACCTAGCAGCCCCAAGATCCTACTAGTAGCGTCAACAACTTCTTAGGCAGAGACAGGTACCGTGGCCATGGTTCCGGACACTTGGAGTGAACTCCTGAATGGCTGCAAGGGTGTTGCTGCTTGCTAACCATAGAGTCTGAGCAGACCATCATTGGAAGGCCACCAACGCTTCCTTTTTAGAATGTTTTATTATAATGTATGGAAATGTCGCATATCAACCTTTCATAGGAATTAGTTAGGTTAATTAAATGCAAATCCATGTTATGTTAGTGCCCAAAGCACACTCTCTCCTCCTTAATTGTTGTGCCATGTCATTTTTGTACTTATATGTGGCATTCTTTGCACCTGTACACCGTGGATCACCGGGAATGGTGCCACGTCTTGTCAATCGTCATCTGGAACCCGTGGAGGCATGCTAGCCCATCAATCACACACTGAGGATGTGTGGACCGTGTGTGATAGTGGGCGAACACGCACACACATCCGAGAATGCGTGCCCACGTACACCATCCCACACGGTTTCTAAAAACCATAAAGCATTTCGGCCTTGGGAACCAAAACCATCAATAAATTTTGAGCTTGTTTCCCATCACATTCCAAATTACCACACTTTAATTTATTGCAAATCAGTTCAAACCTACAAAACTAAACATGTTTGAAAGCACTACTTCTCCCTGGGTGGTTTTGGTAATTAATAACAACATATATTTCAGTGGACCATTGTTTCCACTAAGTGTATCTCAGCAAAAAGTTCAATGATGGGTTGGCCAAAGGTCTATGTGGATAACCTCCACAAGGAAAGGAAGGAATATGATTGTCCATGCTTCAAGATTGAGGACTCTACATTTTACATTTTGGAGAAATCACTTTTGAGTCCATAGGAAAGCCAATACTATTAGAAGGGGATGAGGTATTTATGATGATCTGGTTGCTCAAGTGCTTAGAGATTAGCCACCAAAAATACTCACCCACTTTTTCCCACAAAACCCCTCTGTCCAAAGCCCAAAGTCAAAATTCGGTGACACCAACATTCCCATTCGGATCCATCGAGTTTTACCCTAGACAGACACCCAACCAACCCTAGCATCTCGGTACTACCAAGTTTCCATTCGGTGCAACCGAGAATCAGTGACCAACTTTCTTTTAATCAATTTCTTAAAGTCGGTCCCACTGAGTTTTAGGAATCGGTGACACCGAGATTTGGAAACTGCCTACGTCCCCATATTAGTACTACTGATATTTATATATCGGTCTCACCAAAAAGGCCAAAATTGCCACATTTTGCAATAGTCAGTGCAACCAAGTTTTCACTTCGGTTTCACCGAGTTGGGAAATAATTTTGTAATGGTTGGATTTTTGGATATGCCTATATATACCCCTCCACCATAGCCCACTCGCAAGAGAAGCTCCCAGAACACATACCCACATGCTATATCCAATTTTCTGAGAGAGAACTACCGACCCTTGTGTTGAGGTCAAGATCATCCACTCCAACCATATGGATCTTGATTTCTAGCCTACCCATGTTGCTTTCCATCCAATCAATCTCTTCTACACATGCCAAATCTGTGAGAGAGTGATATAGTGTTGAGGAGACTGTGTTTTGAAGCACAAGAGCAAGGAGTTCATCATACTACCACATCTATTACCTTTTGGAGGGTGGTGACTCCTAGATTAGTTAGGTGTTGCTTGGGAGCCCCCTTCTTCATGATTGTGTAGTTGAACCAAGAAGTTTGTAAGGGCAAGGAGATTGCCTACTTTGTGAAGATCTACCCCGAGTAAGGTTAGTCCCGTGTGGACATAGGACATCATGGAATATAAAAGGTTGCTACTTTGTAGACCCTTCATTGGTGGAACCCTCCATGGACTCCTGCGACCATTACCCTCTGTGGGCTGAAGTCTCCATAAACATGGATGTACGATAGTGCCACCTATCGGTACCACGGAAAAAATCTTCGTGACTCCAAATTGCGTTTGATCTTCTTATACCTACCCTCTTACATATGCTTGTCTTTACTTTCCACTATAATACTCATATACATGCATGTGTAGGGTGAACTTGATTTGCTAGAATTGGTAAAATCTGCCAACCAATTAACTTGGGAAAATGTTTGGTTTTTATTTGGTCAAGTAGTATAATCACCCCCTCTAGACCTACTTTCAATCCCTACAAGCGTTATCAGAGCTTTGGTCTCCATTGCATTGGTCTCACAACCTAGGAGAGTATGACGTCTAGTGAGGTAAATTATCACCGTAGAGGTCCATATTTTGATGGTACAAACTTTGCTAATTGGAAGCATGAAATGAAAATAGATATTCTTGGTCATAACCCTGCCGTATGGGCTGTTGTTCATGTTGGCTTGCAAGGTGAATTCCTTGGTGATGGAAAGGAACCGGATTGCGAAGCGACCACGGAAGAATTGAAGATGTTGCAATATAATTCTCAAGCATGTGACATTCTATTCAACTTCCTATGCCCCTAAGAATTCAACAAAATCAGCCGTCTTGAGAATGAAAAGGAAATTTGGGATACTTTGGTTGATATACACGAAGGTACCAAGCCTGTCAGGGAATCTAACTTACATGTGCTTCAAAGTCAACTTGACAAGTTCAAGATGAAAGATGGTGAAGGAGTCGCCAAAATGTACTCTAGGCTTGCTCTCATCACAAATGAGATTGCCGGCTTAGGAAGCGAAAAGATGACCAACAAATTAATCATCAGGAAGATACTTAGAAACTTGGATGGGAAGTACGACACCGTGTGCACATTAATCCAAACGATGCCAAATTACAAAGATCTCAATCCCATGGAAGTCATCGGAAGGATTGTTGCTCATGAGATGTCACTCAAAGATAAGGATAAACTTCACAACAAGTCTAGCGGTGCTTACAAAACTTCAAGTGACACACCCGCTAAATCAAGTGACAACCTTGTTACCAATGAATAGATAAGCCTCATGGTCAAGAAATTCAACAAGTTCTACAAGAGTAGAGGCAAAAAAAGAAACTCCAATTCAAGATATGAAGAGAAGCGTTCATCTAGTCGTGACCGGAATTATTACAATTGTGGAAGGCCCGGGCACTACCCTAATTAGTGCACGCCCCCCCCCACAAAGGAAGGGAAGAGTCACCTAGAAGAAAGAGCTCAAGAGATGAGTCACCTCGAAGAGAGAGAAGGAGTAGTGATCATTGTTATGAACGAAGACCCTCCCAGAGAAGTAAAGACTCAGAGAAGAAGGACAAGTACACCAAGAGATACACAAGGAGAAGACATCAAGCTCATGTTGGTGAATGGCTTTCCGTCTCTAAATCCGGCAACCACTTTGAGAGAAGCTATCACTTCGTGAAAGCACATTAGCTCCCTTGGTGGTTTTGGTAATCAATAACAACATATATGTCATTGGAATCATGTTTTCACTAAGCATATTTCAGGGAAAGTCCAATGATGGGATGGCTATAAATTGTGAGGAGATACCCCAAGATGAAAGGAATGGATTATCAAAGCTTCAAGCTAGAAGACTCTCTTTTTACTTTGTGAGAAGTCACTTTGAGTCCATAGGAAAGCCTATACTATTAAAAGGGGGTATGGTATTATTGGTGAAAAATCGCTCCACGTGCACAAGTGCTAGCCACCAAAAACACCCACAAGATCTCCCACAAAATACGCTATCAAAACCCCACCACTAAAAATCGGTGCCACCAAGAATTCCACATCGGCTACACTGAGTCAAAACCTAAGACAGAACCCTAGGCAAGCCCTAGCTTTTCGATGCAATCGAGAACTAGTGACCATAATTCTGTTGGCTGATTTCATAAAATCAGAATTTCCAAGTTTTGTGTTTTGGTCTCACCGAGTCTTGGAAACTGCCTTGACCACTAACTTCGGTACCACAGAGTTTCCTGTATCAGTCTCACCGAGATTCCAAAAGTTGCCGCATTTTGAATAGATCAGTACAACTGAGTTTTGCATCGGTTTCACCGAGATGGTCAATAATGTTGTAACGGTTGGATTTTTGGAGATGCCTATATATACGCCTCCACCACATCCCACTCATAAGAAAAGCACTCAGAACAGTTCCCCACTTCCCATATCCAAATTTCTAAGAGAGAACTACCTACCCTTGTGTTGAGATCAAGATCATCCACTCCAACCATATGGATCTCGATTTCTAGCCTCCCCAAGTTGATTTCCACCCAATCAATCTCTTCTACCAAGAAAAAAAATCTATGAGAGAGTGATTGGGTGCTGAGGAGTCTATCATCTTGAAGCACAAGAGCAAGGAGTTCATCACCATTATCACTACAGGAATCAGGCAGTTTGCTGTCAGCCATCCCGGACGACAAAGGCATGCATCCCGGACGGCAAAGGCTTTGTCGTCCGTCAGCAGACGGTCAACCATCTGACTGAATAAGCCACGGTAAAGGGTGCTTTGCCGTCTGCTGGCGGACGGCAAAGAACTTTGAATCTTTGTCATCCGCCAGCGGACGGCAAAGGGCCTGGACGACACACGTGGCAACTTAGCTCCGTTAGGGGCTTAACGGCGTGCTTTGCCGTCAGCTGGCAGATGGCAAAGACCTTAGGTCTTTGCCGTCTACCAGCGGACGGCAACGCACCTTTTTTTTGCTAGCCTAGGTTGGTTCTTTGCCGTCTGCCAGCGGATGGCAAAGAACCAACCTAGGTTGGCCCCAGGTTGCATAGGTAGCTGCCACATGGCCACTTTGCCGTCCGCTGGCTGACGGCAAAGCTCTTTGCCGTCTGCCAACAGATGACAAAGTGGCTATATAGCCCCTGTTTTTTCTTAAAATCATTTTCAATTTGAAACATATATATCCAACAATATCACATATATATCCAACAATACAAGCATACCAACAATAAGTTGAAACAATCATATACCAACAATAAGTTCCAACATATATACAAGTTTCCAACAACACACAATGGTTTCCAACAACATATCCATACATACGTCTCCAAAACAAGTTTCCGTAAACACAAAGGAAGCAGAAGTAGAAGAGTACAGTCCATCAATGCACTCTTCCTCATCTATAGCAAATCTGCAAAGTAGGAAAGATGATAGTTAGAAGAAGAAGACTAGCTAGAAGAAAAAGAAGAAAAAGAAGAAAAAGAAGAAGAATTTATCTTCTCTTTGTTTTTCTCCTCTCCTCTCCTCTTCTCCAAGGTAGTAATGCCATTTTCTAGCTAACTTAGCATATCAAGTCATTTTGGAGAAAAAAATGCTAAGTATAGGTCATTTTATAGCTATCCTAGGTAGAATATATCATTTTGGAGGTAAGTAAGGTTATTATGTATTTTTGAGGAAAATAAGCTAAGTATAGGTCACTTTGGAGCTAAACCAAGGTTATTATGCCATTTTTACCTAAGTGAGCATATTATGTCATAAATGAACTAGCTAAGCTAATTATAGATCATTATTGAGCTGTCCTAGGTATTTATGCCATTTTGTACCTAAGTGAGCTAATTATGTCATAAATGAACTAGCTAAGCTAGCTATAGATAATTATTGAGCTATACTAGGTAGTAATGCCATTTTCTAGCTAACTAAGCATATCAAGTCATTTTGGAGGAAAAAATTGCTAAGTATAGGTCATTTTATAGCTATCCTAGGTAGAATATACCATTTTCTAGCTAACTAAGCATATCAAGTCATTTTTGAGGAAAATAAGCTAAGTATAGGTCATTTTGGAGCTAAGTAGGTCATTTATTAAGCTAAGTATGCATTTGTTAATGAAAACATTTGGGAAAACTTACCATCAACACGGAGGTGAAGGACCGGTAGGGTTTGGGCCAGGGTGAGAAGTAGAAGGACCGGTCGGGGTTGCAGCAGACGCAGAAGGATCGATCGATGCTTGTCGGGAGGCACGCTGCACCAAAGATCATTTGCAATGTCTCGTTAGCATGATGCAACTCAAATGTGAATACTAGTAACTAATGACCATTTAAATGAAACTCACCGTGGGTGCTATAGCAATATGGGGCATCGACGGAGGGGTCTGACCATTGTTCTGGCACACAGTCTGCACATTTTGTTTTCATGAGTCATTCATATTAGTTAGTGATGAAACAAACATTACGTGCATGATTTGGCTAATATGCAGGAGAAACTTAACACGAGGAGCTCGTATAGGGCCTGGTGAGATGCGCCGTTTCGGTTCCTCTCCTCCTCCAATAGCCTAGCCGTCCTCTCCTCCTCCAACAGCCTAGCCGTCCTCTCCTCCATGTCCCTCCCTCGCTGCACCGCTGCACCGCTGCGCTACTGCCTGTTTGCCTCCGCTAGAAGCTCCTGGGCCCTAGCCTCAATGGCAAGCTCCACTGGCCGTGGACGAGGCGTTATCTCAGGATCAGAGCTCGTCTAGTGCTTCTTGATCTCCGGGAGAGTTCTAGGACAACGTATCAGTCCATCCCCAATGGCTATCGAGCCATGGGGCCTCCCACCACCAGATATCATCACGAGCTTTGGATCAAAAGGACTCTGGCTTGGGTTGAAGTCCTCCCCTTTCCTCGCCTTCCCAAAATCTCTGTACCTCACGAGCTTTTTGTGGGAGGAGATGTTGTTGAAGCTCTCTAGATGATCGAGGTCATCCTCAGAGAATGGCTTGGCCTTCTTGTACGAGGTAGTATGGTCCATGGCGTAGAGATCAAAAAGAGGTGGCACCTCCTTCTTGTTTTCTCGCGCCTAAAAGAGGTGAACAAAATATTAGTTAAAGGCTCAAGCTAGCATGAAGAATGAAATTGCATGAATCATGAAGCAAACCACATACCCAGTTATCCCCGTACTCAAACAGGTTGGAGCTCCCTTGATGGTGTGGCACACCTCTCATTTGGGCACGCTTCTCCTTGGCCTTGTTGTGTTCGACTAGCCATTGGAGAGAGCACCACTCATCCACCAATGTCTCCCAATAGTCCATCCTATCCGCACACAATCTCGGGGGCACCTAAGTTAGACAAGAGAAATTTCAGCGCTACGCCTATGAATCAAATCAAAGAAACTATGTACAAGGCCTTAAGAATAGATAATTACCTTCATAAACTTCTCCTTACTCAGATAATTTTTGCGGCACTTCTTCTTGGCCCTCTTAATGTTACTTGAGGCACAGTAGTCTCGAATAGCCTGCACCCGAGCCTCGTGCCGTAAGTTCTGAAGTAGGCACTTGCACTCGGCTTCGAGAACAACAGCCGCTCTCGCCTCGTCTTCCTCAAGACACCTATAGAAGGTCTGCAATCAAACAAGACAACACATTAGACACTGATTAGTACAATCACTAGGTGTTGTTGATTTTTAATTCTGTAAAGGAGAAATTACCCAAAAGCGACAGATCACAATGTCAGCCACCGTCTCGCACAAGACACGATCCACCATCTCCTCCGGCGGGGCCGGGGCAGCCTTGTACAGCTGCCAGGTCAGTGCTACCTGTGGAGCCTCACCCTCACCGGGTTCTTCTCACCCATACGGTTGTCTACCAGAACATACCTGCAAGCGTTGCAAATTGGGCAATAGTTCAAGCCTGCATACTGAAGCCTAAATAAGGCACATCCATTCTCACAGGCATCTATCTTCTCATAGGGCATCTTAAGCGCATGTAGGATTTTGTCCGACTGGTACAGGTTTGGTGGCAATACATGGCCTTTGGGTAGAAAGCGTCCAAATATTGTCATCATCGCGTTGTAGCATTCTCTGCCCAGGTTGAACTGAGCCTTTAGAGCCATTACTTGCGCGATGGCATCCAGCTGACAAAGCTCAGTGTGCTCATGGAGAGGACGTTTTGAAGACTCCAACACTTCATAAAAGGCCTTTGCAGATTCCTCCATCTCATCGTCCGAATCCCGAGCATCATCAAAGTCTTGCACCATGTCTTTGATCCCAGTACCATGCTCGTCGGTGCAACGACGAAGCACCTTAGCTCTGGCATGTTGGGCAGACTCACCATGAAATGTCCAGACCGTAATTAGACGTAAAACCCCACTTCTGCAGGTGTTTGATCATTTCAAACTCTGACTTCTTCTTACAGTTGTTGCAATCGACACAAGGGCACCAGGTTGTTTTCTGTCCATTTGCAAATGTGACTCTCACAAACTCCTTGGTTTTTGTTAACCATTCACGGGTCATGTCTTTCTGACTAGTGTGACCGGTGTACATCCACCCACGATCACTCATCCTGCCTAGCTACTGGACACACACAAAATATATACATAATTCAGCAAACCATATTCATCAGTTAATAGAGTTTGTTAGTTTCATTACGTCGATGCAACCTAGACGCTAGTAGGTAAAGATAGGTCCTAATCCCACCTGAGTATGTGTAGATTGGGTTCGTTTTCCCATGCTCCGCTCCGGATCCGACGCACAATTTCGTTAGCACCTCCCCGCTGTTCTCCTGATACACGTCTCGGCAATAAGCAGAGAGGATGTGTACCTGGAGAACAACAAGGAGGCACCGATGAAATTTTGCATCGGATCCGGAGCAGAGCATATGGGAAAACGAACCCAATCTACACATACTCGGGCTGTCCATGGATAACGTTGGACAATTCAAAAGAATCACGGTTATAAATATGCTAATGAATGCATATTTATAGATGTAACCATTTCGAACGGGAGACGCATAGTGGTCACGCATACTGATGATTCAAGACACTATAGCTAGCAAGTTTCATCGGCACGAAGACCGGAACAAAGGAAATGAAGGGTGTAGGAGGAGATGTCATTTGTGCTCACCCACGAATGCAGGGGCGAAGCTCGTTGAACGCATGGGGAGGTCGTCGAACACCAGACCCTCACAGTGACGAAACAACTGCACATTTAAGTCCACCTGATCAACATAAATATGATGTTCTGTATAACAAAATCGAAAAATATATGACCTAGCTAACTCATAATTCACAAATATATGAGGTGGGGTCGGCGTGTCGGGGGTGTCGTGTCGGGGTCGGGGTGTCGGGCTTGTCGTGTCGGGGTTGGGGTGCTGTGTCGTGGTCAGGGGTGCCGTGTCGGGGTGTCGAGGTCGGGGTGTCGGGCTTGTCATGTCGGGGTTGGGGTGCTGTGTCGTGGTCGGGGGTGCCGTGTCGGGGTGTCGGGGTGTCGTGTCGGGGTCGGGGTGTAAGGGGTGTCGTGTCGGGGTCGGGGTGCTATGTCGTGGTCGGGGGTGCCGTGTCGGGGTATCGGGGTCGGGGTGATGTGTCGGGGTCCCGGGGTGTCGGGGTCGGGGTGCCATGTCGGGGTGTCAGGGTGTCGTGTCGGGGTGTCGGGGTCGGGGTCGGGGTGTTGTGTCAGGGCCGGGGTGTCAGGGGTGTCGTGTCGGGGTCGGGGTGCTGTGTCGTGGTCGGGGGTGTCGTGTTGGGGTGTCGGGGTGTCGTGTCGGGGTCGGGGTGTAGGGGGTGTCGTGTCGGGGTCAGGGTGTCGGGGGTGCCGTGTCGGGGTGTCGTGTCGGGGTCGGGGTGTAGGGGGTGCCGTGTCGGGGTCGGGGTGTCGGGTGCCGTGTCGGGGTCGGGGTGTCGGGGGTGCCGTGTCGGGGTCGGGGTGTCGGGGTGTCATGTCGGGGTCGGGGTGTGGGGTGTGTCGTGTCGGCGATCCTCGACTCGGTTACGTCGGCGCCGACGCACCCCTCCTCCTCCTCTTCTTCTTCTCCTTCTTCTTTTTCTTCTTTTCTCTTCTTCTCCTCTCCTTCCTCTCTTCTCCTCCTCTTTTTCTTCTTCTTCTTTTTCTTCTTCTCCTTCCTCTCTTCTTCTTCTTCATCTCCTCCTCCTCTTCTTCTTACTAAACTACTACTAACTAACTAACCTAACTACATTACTAAATTACTAACTAAACTAAACTATTAACTACAACTAACTAACTAAATTACTAACTAAACTAATTAACTACAACTAATAACTAACTAAATTACTAACTAGAATATTAAAAAAATAAAAATAGAGAGGGGGAGGGGCTCACTGGAGTGGGGGAGGTGGAGGCCGGCGGTGGGGTGTCGAGGGGCGAGGGGACGTGGGGCGCGGGCGCGGGAGGGGAGGATGGCCGGGCACGGGAGGGGGGAGGCGAGGCGCCGCGTGCGAAGGGGCGCTAGCGGGGGCGGGCGGCCGGCAGCGGGGGCACGGGCGGGGGCGGGGCGGCCTGCGGGCGGCCGACGTAGTTAGAGGGGGGGCAGCGGGAGGAGGGGCATGGGCTGGGGCGGGGCTCCTGCGGGCGCGGGGGGGGGGGGGGGGGGGGCGAGGCGGAGTGGCAAGGGCGGAGGGCGGGCTAGCCTGTGGGCGGGGGCGAGGGCGGGCCGGCGGGGCGGCAGAGGGGCGCGGTGCGCCGGCGGGAGTGCGGGCGTGCGGGCGTGCGGGCGCGGGAGGGGGGATACGACGGAAGGGTGGGGCATGCGGGCGCCGTTAGTTAACTAGGTTTACCTCTTTGCCGTTCGCTAGCGAACGACAAAGAGGCGGGGTGGTGGGCCAACTCAGTACTGCCGTCAACTGGGCCCCACCCCATCTCTTTGCCGTCCGCTAGCTGACGGCAAAGAGCTGGCAGATGGCAAAGCCCCTCTTTGCCGCCTGCCAGCTCTTTGCCGTCCGCTTTGAGCTAGCTGATGGCAAAGGCACTCTTTGCCGTCTGCCAGCAGACGACAAAGAGCTGGCGGACGACAAATTGTCTGATTCCAGTAGTGTATCAAGCCTATTACCTTTTGGAGGGTGGTGCCTCCTAGATTGGTTAGGTGTTGCTTGGGATCCTCCTAGTTCATGTGGTGGAGTTGAACCAAGAAGTTTGTACGGGCAAGGAGATCGCCTACTTCGTGAAGATCTACCCATAGTGAGGCTAGTCTTTCATGGACGGTAGATGTTATGGAATAGTCAAGGTTGCTATTCGTGGACCCTTATGGGTGGATCCCTCCGTGGACTCTCACGACCGTTATCCTCCGTGGGTTGAAGAGGACTTGCTAGGAGAGGATGACTTGCTATTTGACAAATCTAGTGATATTAGTCAAAACAAACTTGTTAGTAATCACTTTAGTCAAGATAAGTTGTGTGATCATGATAAGTTGGAAATAGAGCGACTAACTCAAGAACTAAACACTCTTAATTTAGCCCACGAGTCTACTTTACAAGATCATAGCGAGCTTGCAAGGACACATGAGAAGCTCCGCTTCGAGAAGCTCAATTTGGAACAAGAGCATGAATTCCTTAAAGCTATCAATGACGATCTTTGAAAGAAGACTTCCTCTTATCTAGCAAATTAACTTCTCTTGTCTATGTTCATTCCACAAGTTAAGGCTATGAAAACTAGTAACAAAGGCAAGAAAGGTTCTTCAACTAGTAGCAACAAAAATGATAAATCCAATGATATTGCTTCTAGTAGTTCTATTGATCCCACTAACGACCTACTTAGCCAAGTTACACTTGAGCAAGAAAATGAACTATTGAAGGGGATTATAGAGAAAGCTATCTACAAAAGTCTTGCCGGGTGTAGGCAATTTGAGGAAATTGTACGCAAGCACGGAGGATACCGGAAGAACCATGGCATTGGCTACTTCAACACTAATGGAGTTGAATGGGAAGAAGGTCCATACCCCAAGCCCAAGTTTGTTCCTCGAAGGGAGAAGTATGAACATACTCTTCCCAAGGGAACAAAAGCTGAAGATGACCTTCCACCACAAGATCACAAGCTCAAGGGCATGGACGGGATTCAAGAGGAGATTGACTCATATGAAGATGAATCCCAAGCTTTGGTTAAGTGGGTTCCCAAGGCTTCTACAAGCTCAACTTCTACAAGTGCCACTTCAACACCAAGGATTCCCATCAACTTGATGTGGGTCCCCAAGAATAAGAACTAGAGAAGTTATTGAGGGGTGACTCCGCCAATGAAAATCACTCATATTAATTATTGGAAAGAACTAGATGCAATAAACATCAACATTATGCAATATTTCAAGGAGTCACACATTCCCTCAAAGGTAAGCAAGGGACAAGATAATTAATGAATCCATGGATATCATCATGTATGCTTTGCACTCCATGTCCATAGATATCCTTGTATTTGTCTATTGGTTTGGGACTAATCCATGTAGGTGAGGAGAGTAAGGAACAAAGATGATTGCTCCCAACTCATGATGATCTTCATCAATTATGAGCATCCAGTACTACATCACCCACATGAAGTCTTCTACGACAACACCCAAGGTTAGTTTATCCCTCTTAGGGGGGATGTCACATCAAGGGGGAGCTTTACTCTAAGACTTGAGTCAAAGTATCTCTTAGAATGTGACAACATTAACAGGCTTTATGTAAAAGTGGTAACCCCACTTGTGCTTAAACAATGAGTATGACCTATGAGCAAGTATTCTTACTTGGCTCCTAAGTCAATATACTCATATATGGATGACTACGTCATCGCCAAAGTGTTTGATAGATGCTAGAATGTTTGTGCATGGTTTCCATGATTTCATTTGATATCTTATTGTGTGAGCATGTTGGTCTGCATATCTTTACTCATTTGAGGATATCCAATTGTAGCTTGTTGGCTTTTGATTTTCTTTTGCAAATTGGATGTACAAGAATGCCTAGGACCCCTCTCTAGCTATATATGCTTTCTCGTCTCAAGTTCTATTCATGATACATCACACAACTTGAACACAGACTTCTCGATCCCTCTATGTGAGGAGAACTCATAGTACCGTGTCGACAAGAGCTGCATTCGAAAACCTCTTTGTGAATCTCGGTGTAACCAACTCCACAATCTTGGTTCCACCGATTCGCTAAGTTGACCTAGGTTTTTGACCTCGGTACAACCATCGAAAATTGTCGGTCTCATCGAGTCTCTCTGTCTCTTGACAGTCAGGCAACTCGGTGACACCGAAATGTTTCAATCAGTCTCACCAACAGCGAGGAGTACTTAACGTGGTGGACCGGACTTTTGAATTCAATCTTCAAAGTCCTTTCCTCCAAACTCCGAACCACCGCTCCGGACGCCATAGTCGTCGCCCTTGCTTCCCCATGCATCTCTGCTATTGGGAATCGCCACCGTTGATGGAATCAACGCCACCGTCGCTGCCATAGAAGATTCATCACCAAGCTAGGGTATGAATCCGGCCCCTTGGGCGCTCCTTTATACGATTCTTGCTCATTAGGTCTTCTTCCATCCACAAACCATAGTGTCCAATCTTCCTAATCCACTAAAAGGTTAAATAGGTTAGTGAATGAGAAAAATTTAGGTTTAGCCGTCCGCAAAACGCATCTTGGTGACACCGAATCACAAAAACCGGTTCTACTGATTTGGATCTAGGGTTCGTGAGAATGGTCTCGGTGAAACCGAGTGGTCATTTTTGGTGAAACCAAGTTTCTATGAAGAAGATCATCTGTCTTGGTGAATCTGAAAATTCTAACTCGATGCTACCGAAATCCATTTTGCAGAAAGTTAAAACTAAGATTTTCTCTGTTCAAATTTAAAAAATATCTATGTTTTGTGATGACTCAACCCCATTGGTCTTCTTTACTCTATTCATAGGGTCAGCATGTCAGACTCAGTGGACAGCCAGAATGATCTTAGAGAGCATAGCATTGATGCAGATCCAGGCACTCGTCCTAAGGGTAGTTCATCTATTTGAAAACCTTTGGAAATGTTCAAAGAAAGAGAGGAGTAACATGACACTCCACACCAGGGGCATCTTGGTGAAATATTTGAGCAATTAAACCAGGGGGTTATTTGAAAATTTATCTCAAAAGGATTTAAAATCAATTAGGCATTTTCTGAAAATAAATTTTTAAAAGATATTCAATATGACAGAGGAAAAATGCATGAAATAGCATTAATTCTCCTGATCAGTTCGATATATATATTTCTTATGTTTGGAAATGTTTTGAATGCATTAAAAGAGTTTTTACTGCACTAGAAATAGAAAAGGAAAGTTTATAAAACGAATCGGGCCGGCCCACAGTCTTAACTCCCGAATTCATTTCGGACCGGTCAACTGACGCGCTAACCTCGCCTTTTCTCTCACTGGCACGCGGGACCCACTGACTGACAGCGTCATCCGTGCGCCCGTCTCCTTCCTCGCGCGCGCCACCGTCGCCGGAGATCCCTCTCTCCGGATCTCCCTCCTCTCTCCCTCCCCCGACCCCGCACCTGGCCTATAAAAGCCCCAGCCCTCGCCGCACTCCATTCCACCCCAAGCCCCCCCTCTACCTCGCCAGAACGCCACTGCACCACCTCGCCGGAGTTCGGACTCCAACCGAACCCTCCTGAGCTCGAGGCCATCGCCTCCGTCGTCCCCAGCCCCGTCCGATGTCGCCAATCGACACCGGAGCTTCGCCGCCATCGCCTAAGCACTTCGGACGTCGCCCCCGACCACCGCACCGCCGCCTCCGACCACCTTCGACCTCTGGCCGCCGTCGACCTCGCCGGAACCTCGACCCCTCCCCTCTGTAAGCCACTGGACCCCCCTGGACCGTTAGATTTAGATCCAGCACTCCCGATTATAAGATTTAAACAGCGAAACGTTTTCCTCTACGCTTCAGTCGTCCGTTCGTTAGCACCCACGCGCACACGGACCCGACCAATCATATCTTGCCACGTAGCCCCTAACCGATCGATAATAGTTTCTCTTTTTTCGTTTCTGTTTTAGAAAACAGAATGTATTCTGATTTTGTTTTTATCATATCTTTTAAAATATTTTGTGTTTTTAGTTGATTCTTTTTGCATTAGTTCACAAATTTTATGTAGTTTATGTCTGTATGCTTGGATTTCAAATTTGAACTCTAAATTTGGAATCTAATCAAATTTGTTTAAATTACTAAAATCTTTATAACTAGTGTTTAAAAATATATTTTTGAGTGAATCTTTTTGCCACTGTTTTGTATTAGTTAAACCTATCATTCTACATAATTTAAGATTTTTTAGATTGAATTTGGTTACTGTTTTTAACTAAAAACAGAATCTGTTTAGTTCTTAATAGATTTTAACTAAATTGATTTTTTATTTAATTTGAACCTGAATTAGTTTAACCTTTGTTTTTAGATTTCATTAGGTTCTGTTGATTCAACATTAGGTGTATTTTTTTCTGTTAATAAAATATGTTTTTCAAATTGTTTTGTGCTCTGGTTTGAATAGGTTCATCTTGTTTTCACCATGTACATTGTTTAGAAAAAGTTTTGTAGTACTTGTTGCAGCACAATGCTTTTATAATGAAGTACTTTTTGTTTTCAAATAAAATTTTATATTTACTTTTCTGTAATCTAAACACCTAGTTGTTCAAAACAATATCTTTTGACTTGTTATGTCTTAGTAGAATTTTGAACCCACTATTTTTATACTGTTATACTTTGAGTGACTCTTCTTTTGATTGTGCTTTTGTTTGTTGAAGCATTTGTTTACCTTGTTGTTGACTGAATTTTATTGTGTTTATGCTTATGGTGTGCTCTTGTTTGATTCGTTAGATCATCCGAAGTGCGAAGCTTGTTATCTAGAGTCACTTAATTACGAGGATCGTCAGCAAGGCAAGTCACTTTGACCATGTATACCTATGTTTTATTGCATTAGTTCTTCCATCTCCCCAATTGCATGCAAAGTAGGTAAATTGGAAACTTGGTTACTTGTTGTAGTATCATGTGGTAGGTACCCCTCAACCCTTTGACACATTGGCCCCAGGAAACGTTGATTTACATTTTCGCTATGCTATTAGTAGACGGGGTTGGTTGTGTGATTCATGAGAGTTGTGAGTTAATAATTTCAAGACCTACATGATGATCAAGTCTTCAAGACTCCGAGTTTTCAACATACCTTTGGGTGGATGATGGTTGAACGGCGCCCTGGAGAAACCAGTGGTTAGCCTAGATGATGCTGGAGAAGTGCCAGTATTCATGCGGAAAGGTCCACCCAGGCACAAAGAGATGGATGGATGCTTCAAGACCCAAGGCTTACCTGCATAGCCACAAGCCATTATGGGCTCTGGCTTGGTTGGATATCGTGGTGACCCTGGACAGGCGGTGCTACGAGATGTAGAAGAACTGTAGGAAAGGATGGGCACCGACAGAGTCTCGAGGAAACCCTTTAGAAGACCATGTTTTGATCATCCATTTCTCAAACACCATGAAGTGCGAGAAATCCAACGGAGGCGATCAAATCTTGTGGGGAACGTGTGCAAAACTCTGCAGGGTACCCAAACCTAATCGATTAGGTGTGTCCACGGTCATGGACAGTTTGAGCCAAAGGAACTGAAACTATCTGGAACTCTCAACACAATTAATTACATTGAGGTGGGTATATTGTTTTTAAATGTCAACTTGGGTATGAGAATTGGTTGGTGAAACCATCTCATTAATCAACCAACATTGTAGTAATTATGCTTTTGCCCTCTCTTGTTGTAGGAAAAATTTGGCTTTATGCAAAAACTTACTACCCCCACCTGCCATATATGCATATAGACTAGATGATTACTTTACCCCCTCTCTTGTGACTTTGCCAGCATATTCAATATGCTGACCTTTACGGCTGCAACGTATCATGTTGCAGAGTACTTTTCCGACCAGGAGTGAGGATATGCTCTATGCTCGGTGAGATGCCCTTGGAGTCAGATGGACTCAACTACCTATGGAGCTTCCTCAAGTTTTTGGGTTTAGTTTATCTCATGAGTTGGCCTTCAACCACTTTATTGTAATCTTTATTGTAATAAAGGACTCGATATGAGATTTCGATTAATTAATGCTGTGTGATTTCCCTTTGATATATACATTGATGTACCGTGTGTGTACCAGCATGATCTTGGGATGGTACAGAAACACCGGAGATTCGACCTTTCAGGTCGGGTCGCTACAGAAATGGTATCAGAGCACACGCTAACCATAGGACGTAAACTCTAGGATTGGAAAAGCCTTAGGATTTATTTCTCTTTTGTATTTAAAATTCTTATACTCTCATCTATTCATTTTTGACTTCCCTCTGATTTATTTCAAAATATATAGATGGCCACCTTCATCCCAGTTTTGATCACGGAGTTTTGTCAGCCTGACGCAACGATGCCCTTTGGCAAGGAGCTGATGAGGATCGTCAGGGATGTAAGGATTGCTTTGCCGAGCATCACCGTGACTCCTATCTTGTCTTTTCCACAAGACGGACGTTACAGGATCGAGGTGCACATCCCCGGGAAAACATTTGGAAATTGTAAGGAACCCATCGACTTTAAGTTTGTGGCACCCAGCTGGATACTTGGGAGAGACATGTCCATTCATTGTGCTCTTGGACGTATTCAGGAGGAATACAGAGGTGGAACCATTTCACCAGGACTCAACGTGGTTTGTCGCAGGGATGCCAATGGAATTATGATAACCACTCCCACTGAAGACACCACCATTTCCTATATCCAGACTTTGGAGACGCACATCATGACCTTGGAGCTTCGGGTACGTGCCGACACGAAGAAAATCAAGAGGCCGATGAACCGTGAGATTGACCTCGAAGCTGAATTACGGGAAGCCAAGTACGAGCATGAGTATGAGGTGAAGGATTTCTTAAAGAGGATCGATAAGCCCAACACTCGCATCGCAACTCTGGAGGAACAGATGGACATGGGTGAAAATCTTCATCCAGAAGGAGACATGGCTCCTTTGATCAGCAATGATGATGACTATGAGGAGAGCACCACCGGAGGAGGCCACTTCACCATGTACTTTTGAGGAGAACTTTAGTTATGCCCCCATGTATCTTCATTTTCGTCGTTAAAGCGTAGGTCGATGTTTAGTTTGATTTTGGAGATTTGTATCTCGATGTTTGAAACCTTGAGTTGAATAAATGAATGAGTGTTTGGTGTGATATGTTTGTTGCATTGCATATGGTTAGTGAATTTCCCTTTTATGTCATTGTTCTATTCTAATTCTCACCCCTCTGAAAACAGCAAGATGCCTCTGCGACGTGAGCCCAAATTCACTTTCCCGCCAGAGCTCACACAACATCTCCAGCAGCAGAACGCCCTGATGTAGCTGTTGATTCAGAATCAGACCAACAACCACAAGAACCACCCTCCACCTCAAGGCGACAACCTCACCCATTTTCTGAGACTGAATTCCCCAACTTTCTCCAACAACACTGAGCCCATTGTGGCAGATGATTGACTCCGCAAGATGGAGAGGGAACTCACCACCGCAGGATGCACTGAGGCTGAAAAAGTGCGCTTTGCCGCCCATCAACTGGAGGGACCAGCAGCTTCATGGTGGAAGAACTACACCACCACGTACCCCATTACTGGTGTGACTTGGGAGCAGTTCAAGCAAGCTTTCCGCACCACACATGTCTCAGCTGGAGCCATGAGTCTGAAGAAGCGTGAGTTTTGCAACTTATGCCAGGGGAACCGTTCCGTGGCCCAGTACGTGGATGACTTCAGCACGTTGGCTCATTATGCACCAAGAGATGTGGCTGATGATGTAGCCAAGCAGGAGAAGTTCTTGGAAGGACTCAATGATGAGTTGAGCGTGCAGCTGATGGTGGCTACTTTCAGCAACTACCAGGAGCTGGTAGACAAGGCCCTCATCTTGGAGGGGAAGCAGTAGCAAATCGAGAACCACAAGAGGAAGTATGCACAGGGGAAGTCTACCTTTGGAGCTCATCAGAAGCCCTGCTACTCCCCATACTCAGGAAATACCGGATCAGGGACCGGTAAGTATGGAGGACACACTCATCCCGTGCACAACCATGGAGGCCATAACCATGGAGGAAATGGGAATAATCGTCCCAACAATGGAAGCTTCAAGAATGGTAATGGAAGTGGGAATGGCAACCAACACCGTCCCGCTCCAGCTCAGAAGGATCTGAACCATATCACCTGTTTCAAGTGTCAGAAGACAGGGCACTATGCCACTGAATGCCCTCAGAACAAGCAAGGAAATGGAAATGACAACAACAACGACAACTCACCAGCTAAGAAGCCAAATCCTTTTCCTCGTGCTCAGGTGAACCACCTCGATGTGAATAAGTCTATGATCAGCCCGAGACTGTGGTTGGTAAGTTTTTATTGCATTCACGTCCAGTTATGGTACTTTTTGATTCTGGTGCAACTCATTCATTCATATCAAGGGTAGTTGTGGAAAATTATGGTTTACCCACCAGAACCCTTAGTAAGCCCATTAAGGTCAATTCCCCAGGAGGTATGATGATGGAAGGGATAGGATGCCACGCCCTAAAACTCCACATAGGAAACCATGTTTTTCCTACCGACCTCATCGTCTTAGAATCCCAGGGATTGGATGTAATCCTAGGCATGGATTGGATGACGAAGTATGAAGGAAACCTTGATTGCCCCAGCAAGTCTATTTCACTCACCACTCCGGAGAACAAGAGGATTAAGTATGTATCCCGACGCACACAGATGAGTGCTAGGTTAAATTCCCTCACAGGAGTTGTTCAGGAGGAAGTGTCGGTTGTACAAGACTTTCCAGATGTATTCCCGGAGGAATTACCAGGCATGCCACCAGATAGGGGGGATTGAGTTTGTGATAGAGCTACTACTAGGGACAGCCCCAATTTCCAAGAGACCCTATCGGATGCCCGCAAATGATTTAGTAGAAATCAAGAAGCAGATTAAGGAGCTATTGGATAAGGGATATATTCGCCCAAGTTCATCACCTTGGGGAGCCCCAGTTCTTTTGGTGGAGAAGAAAGACAAAACCTTGCGGATGGTGGTCGATTATCGTGCATTGAACGAGGTGACTATCAAGAACAAGTACCCTCTGCCGATGATTAATGACCTATTTGACCAGCTAGTAGGCACCAAAGTATTCTCCAAGATCGATCTTCGATCAGGGTATCACCAATTGAAGATTCGTGAACAGGATATACCCAAAACAGCTTTCACCACCAGGTATGGCTTATATGAGTATACAGTCATGTCCTTTGCTTTGACTAATGCTCCTGCCCACTTCATGAATTTGATGAACAAAGTGTTTATGGAATATTTGGACAAGTTTGTCGTGGTGTTCATCGATGACATTTTGATATTCTCCAAGAGCGAGGAAGAACACAAGGAACACTTGCGTTTAGTTCTGCAGAAGCTTAGAGAGCATCAGTTATATGCCAAGTTCAGTAAATGTGAATTCTGGCTGACGGAAGTCGGATTCCTTGGACATGTTATTTCCGGAGAAGGAATAGCAGTAGACCCTGCTAAGGTTGAAGCAGTCACTGAGTGGAGGTCACCCACCTCAGTTAAGGAGATCCGCAGTTTTCTCGGACTTGCCGGATATTACCGGAGATTCATTGAGAATTTCTCAAAGATTGCCAAGCCCATGAAAGAGCTGTTGAAGAAAGAGTCTAAGTATATCTGGACTGAGGAATGTGAGGCCAGTTTCCAGGAGTTGAAGAAAAGTTTGGTCACAGCCCCAGTGTTGATACTGCCAAACATTCGGAAGGACTTCCAGGTTTATTGTGACGCATCCCGTCAAGGACTTGGAGGAGTACTCATGCAGGAGGGAAAAGTTGTAGCATATGCATCCAGACAGCTACGACCCCATGAGTTGAATTATGCCACCCATGACTTGGAACTAGCAGCCGTAGTGCATGCACTCAAGACCTAGAGACATTTCCTTATCGGAAATAGTTGTGAAGTGTACACTAATGATAAGAGCCTGAAGTATATCTTCATGAAGAAGGAGTTGAACCTCAGATAGAGGAGATGGTTAGAGTTAATCAAGGACTATGACATGAGATTACATTACCATCCAGGAAAGGCAAATGTTGTGGCAGATGCTTTGAGTCGAAAGAGTTATGTGAACACAATCATAGCCGAAGGATTACCCCAGGAGTTAACCAAAGATCTCAGAGAGCTTCGGTTAGAGATAGTTCCAAAAGGATATGTTGCCACACTAGAGATTCAGTCCACCTTGACCGAAAGAATTCGAGAAGCCCAGAAATCGGACAAGGACATAGCTGAGATAAAGCAGGGAATGAAGGAAGGCAAGGCTAAAGATTTTCGTGAAGATGAACAAGGTACTCTATGGTTTGAGAACCGAATCTATGTGCCCAATGACCCAGAGCTCAGGAAGTTAATACTTCAAGAAGCCCACGATTCACCATACTTGATACACCCAGGCAACACCAAGATGTACCTGGATTTGCAGGAAAGTTACTGGTGGACAGGTATGAAGAAAGATATTGCCGAACATGTTGCTGTATGTGATATTTGCCAGCGAGTAAAGGCGGAACATCAGAAACCCGCAGGTTACTCCAACCTTTGCCGATACCCGAGTGGAAATGGGATAATCTCGGTATGGACTTCATCATAGGACTACCTAGGACCCGTTCAGGATATGATTCCATCTGGGTAGTGGTCGATCGTTTGACCAAGGTGGCTCATTTCATTCCAGTGAAGACCACCTATACCAGTGCTAAGCTAGCCAAGATATATATGACCAGGATCGTATGTCTGCATGGAGTTCCAAGGAGTATCGTGTCAGATAGAGGAACACAATTTACCTCAAAGTTTTGGCATCAGCTACATGAAACTTTGGGTACAAGGCTGGAGTTTAGTACAACTTTTCATCCGCAGATCGATGGACAGACTGAGAGAGTCAACCAGATTCTGGTGGACGTGTTGAGAGCCTGTGCGCTAGACTATGGGTCTAGTTGGGATGACAACTTACCTTACGCAGAGTTCTCGTACAACAACAGTTATCAGACTAGTCTGAAGATGGCCCCTTTTGAAGCTTTATACGGAAGGAGGTGCAGGACACCATTGATGTGGGATGGTGTTGGAGACTAAAAACTTTTTGTTCCCGATCTTATCAGAGATTCTGAAGAGAAAGTCAAACTAATTCGAGACCGACTCAAGATAGCTCAATCCCGGCAGAAGAGCTATGCTGATAACAAACGCAAGGAGGTGACATATGAAGTAGGGGATCTAGCATATCTTCGTGTGTCCCCACTTCGAGGAATCAAGAGGTTTGGTGTTAAAGGAAAGTTAGCACCCAGATTCATAGGCCCCTACAAAATTCTGGAACATAGAGGCGAAGTTGCATACAAGCTGGAATTGCCGGAAGGACTGTCCATAGTTCATGATGTTTTCCATGTTTCCCAGCTAAAGAAATGCCATGCTGAGATGGCTGATATTCCTTTGAGAGAGACAGTGCCCCTAGAGGCCATACAACTTGACAGTGACCTGACCTACGAGGAGAAGCCTGTCAAAATCCTCGAGACTACCAACAAAGTTACCCGAAGCAAGACCATCAAGTTCTGTAAGGTTCTGTGGAGTCACCACACCGAGGAACAAGCCACCTAGGAACGCGAAGAAGATCTTCGTAGAGACCACCCGCACCTATTTTCTAGCCAACCCGAATCTCGAGGGCGAGATTCATCTTAAGGTGGGTAGGTTTGTAACATCCCAAAATTTCATTTTGGAATGTTATGATATATAGCTATGCATCATCATCACTTTGTTTGAATGTAATGAATTTGTTGAAGTGCTTCTTTTGAAATTCTGAAAGGCCATTTCTATTTTTCCATGTATCTGTTTCATCTATTTGAAAACCTTTGGAAATGTTCAAAGAAAGAGAGGAGTAACATGACACTCCAAACCAGGGGCATCTTGGTGAAATATTTGAGCAATTAAACCAGGGGGTTATTTGAAAATTTATCTCAAAAGGATTTAAAATCAATTAGGCATTTTCTGAATATAAATTTTTAAAAGATATTCAATATGATAGAGGAAAAATGTTCATTAAATAGCATTAATTCTCCTGATCATTTTGATATATATATTTCTTATGTTTGGAAATGTTTTGAATGCATTAAAAGAGTTTTTACTGCACTGGAAATAGAAAAGGAAAGTTTTTAAAACGAATCGGGCCGGCCCACAATCTTAACTCCCGAATTCATTTCGGACCGGTCAACCGACGCGCTAACCTCGCCTTTTCTCTCACTGGCACGCGGGACCCACTGACCGATGGCGTCATCCGCGTGCCCATCTCCTTCCTCGCGTGTGCCATCGTCGCCGGAGATCCCTCTCTCCGGATCTCCCTCCTCTCTCCCTCCCCCGACCCCGCACCTGGCCTATAAAAGTCCCAGCCCTCGCCATGCTCCATTCCACCCCGAGCCCCCCCTCTACCTCGCCAGAATGCCACCACACCACCTCGCCGGAGTTCAGACTCCAACCGAACCCTCCCGAGCTCGAGGCCGTCGCCTCCGTCGTCCCCAGCCCCGTCCGACGCCGCCAATCGACACCGAAGCTTCGCCGCCATCGCTTGAGCACTTCAGACGTCAACCCCGACCACCGCACTGTCGCCTCCAACCACCTTCGACCTCTGGCCGCCGTCGACCTCGCCGGAGCCTCGACCACTCCCCTATGTAAGCCACCGGACCCCCCTGGACCGTTAGATTTAGATCCAACGCTCCCGATTATAAGATTTAAACAGCGAAACGTTTTCCTCTATGCTTTGGTCGTCCGTTCGTTAGCACCCACGTGCACATGGCCCCGACCAATCACATCTTGCCACGTAGCCCCTAACCGATCGATAATAGTTTCTCTTTTTCTGTTTCTGTTTTAGAAAACAGAATGTATTCTGATTTTGGTTTTATTATTTATTTTAAAATATTTGGTGTTTTTAGTTGATTCTTTTTGCATTAGTTCACAAATTTGATGTAGTTTATGTCTGTATGCTTAGATTTCAAATTTGAACTTTAAATTTTGAATCTAATCAAATTTGTTTAAATTACTAAAATCTGTATAACTAGAGTTTAAAAATATATTTTTGAGTGAATCTTTTTGCCACTGTTTTGTATTAGTTAAACCTATCATTCTACATAATTTAAGAATTTTTAGAATGAATTTGGTTACCGTTTTTAACTAAAAACAGAATCTGTTTAGTTCTTAATAGATTTTAACTGAATTGATTTTTTATTTAATTTGAACCTGAATTAGTTTAACCTTTGTTTTTAGATTTCATTAGGTTGTGTTGATCCAACATTAGGTGTATTTTTTTCTGTTAATAAAATATGTTTTTCAAATTGTTTTGTGCTCTAGTTTGAATGGGTTCATCTTGTTTTCACCATGTATATTGTTTAGAAAAAGTTTTGTAGTACTTCTTATACCACAATACTTTTATAATGAAATACTTTCTGTTTTCAAATAAAATTTTGTATTTACTTTTCTGTTATCTAAATACCTAGTTGTTCAAAACAATATCTTTTGACTTGTTATGTCTTAGTAGAATTTTGACCCCACTATTTTTATAGTCTTATACTTTGAGTGACTCTTCTTTTGGTTGTGCTTTTGTTTGTTGAAGCATTTGTTTACCTTGATGTTGAATGAATTGTATTGTGTTTATGCTTATGGTGTGCTCTTGTTTGATTCGTTAGATCATCCGGAGTGCGATGCTTGTTATCTAGAGTCACTTGATTACGAGGATCATCAACAAGGCAAGTCACTTTGACCATGTATACCTATGTTTTATTGCATTAGTTCTTCCATCTCCCCAATTGCATGCAAAGTAGGTAAATTGGAAACTTGGTTACTTCTTGTAGTATCATGTGGTAGGTACCCCTCAACCCTTTGACACATTGGCCACGGGAAACGTTATTTACATTTTTGCTTTGCTATTAGTAGACATGGTTGGTTGTGTGATTCATGAGAGTTGTGAATTAATAATTTCAAGACCTACATGATAGTCAAGCCTTCAAGACTCCGAGTTTTCAACATACATCTGGGTGGATGATGGTTGAACGGCGCCCTAGAGAAACCAATGGTTAGCCTAGATGATGTTGGAGAAGTGCCAGTATTCATGTGGAAAGGTCCACCCAGGCACAAAGAGATGGATGGATTCTTTAAGACCCAAGGCTTACCTGCATAGCCACAAGCCATTATGGGCTCTGGCTTGGTTGGATATCGTGGTGACCCTCGACAGGCGGTGCTACGAGATGTAGAAGAACGGTAGGAAAGGATGGGCACCGACAGAGTCTCGGGGAAACCCTTTAGAAGACCATGTTTTGGTCATCCGTTTCTCAAACACCATGAAGTGCGAGAAATCCAACGGAGGCGATCAAATCTTGTGGGGAACGTGTGCAAAACTCTGCAGAGTACCCAAACCTAATCGATTAGCCATGTCCACGGTCATGGACAGTTTGAGCCAAAGGAACTAAAACTATCTGGAACTCTCAACACAATTAATTACATTGATGTGGGTATATTATTTTTAAATGTCAACTTGGGTATGAGAATTGGTTGGTGGAACCATCTCATTAATCAACCAACATTGTAGTAATTATAATTTTGCCCTCCCTTGTTGTAGGAAAAATTTGGCTTTATGCAAAAACTTACTACCCCCACCTGCCATATATGCATATAGACTAGATGATTACTTTACCCCCTCTCTTGTGACTTTGCCAGCATATTCAATATGCTGACCTTTACGGCTGCAATGTATCATGTTGCAGAGTACTTTTCTGACCAGGAGTGAGGATACGCTCTACGCTCGGTGAGATGCCCTTGGAGTCAGATGGACTCAACTACCTATGGAGCTTTCGCAAGTTTTT
The DNA here is from genome assembly GCA_022496015.1 of Hordeum marinum. NCBI lineage: Eukaryota > Viridiplantae > Streptophyta > Magnoliopsida > Poales > Poaceae > Hordeum > Hordeum marinum. Next base: position 239,576,910 of record CM039678.1, read on the forward strand.
GGGTTTAGTTTATCTCATGAGTTGGCCTTCAGCCACTTTATTGTAATCTTTATTGTAATAAAGGACTCGATATGAGATTTCGATTAATTAATGCTGTGTGACTTCCCTTTGATATATACATTGATGTACCGTGTGTGTACCAACATGATCTTGGGATGGTACAGAAACACCGGAGATTTGACCTTTCAGGTCGGGTCGCTACACATGCCTCTCTAGCCTGAGTTTGAGGACAATGTAGTGGTAATGGACCCAAATCATCCCACTTCATCTACTGCACATGTAGCAGCTAAGGCGGCCAGAGCCACTAGTGCTCTAGTGCATAGGACAAGAAATGAGAAGATGGATCTCATTCTTAGCTCTATCCAAGGAATGTAGAAGGACATCATGGAGATTCTCAAGAACCAAAAGATCCTGGAACGGATTGTTGAAGACAAGTTTCATACTTTGAACAACAAGGTGGATGGGCTGACTAAGACAGTTGACGAGCTCAAGAAGGAGGTGGACTCAGTACCCCTTCCCCACACCTCAGAGGATGATGATGATGAAGATGTAGGTCACCCTATTTAGCGTATCACTCAGTTCAAGACTCAAGCTAGATCCTTGTCAGTGCCAGCTTCTGGGAAGAGACCATCTACATCAGCTCCTGCTGCAGGTCCTTCAGTCCCACCAGCTCCATCAACACCTCTAGTGTCTACACCAACCCCTTCCATGACATAGGCAGAAGTCTTCACGGATGCGGTTCTCTCGATTCCTACATCAGCAACCGAGGGAGTTCAGCCCCGGAGAGACGATTAGTCCTATACTTTTGAGATGTATAGATCAATAAGGCTTCAAGAGAGAGAGAGAGAGTTGCCTTTTGTCGCTCTCCAAAACTTTAAAATGTTTTGCTTGTTCGTTTGTGTTAAACTTGTTCGTGTTTATCATGCACTTCTTATGTGTTGCTAGAACGTCTTATCTTTTGAGATGCTTATGAGATGATCATTCACTTCTTGCTTGATGTGTTGTGCTATGTTATTCATTCATATTATTCTTGCACACCACCAAGATGTATGTGACATGGAAGAGTGCCCCATGAGCCAAATCGATTGTTAATTTGCATTCAAACGCAAATTCAAAATAATGCACACATTTAGGGGGATGTCTTGCTTATCACATACTTCTCAAAGCGATGACTCTTTTCATTGATTATATCATATGTCAAAGCTTTGATCTATATGTTGTCATCAATTACCAAAAAAGGGGAGATTGAATGCAAATTTGCTCCCCTGGTGGTTTTGGCAATTAATAACAACATATATGTCATTGGACTCATGTTTTCACTAAGCATATTTCAGGAGTAGTACAATGATGGGATGGCTATAAATTGTGAGGAGATACCCCCAAGATGCAAGGAATGGATTGGCAAAGCTTCAAGTTAGAAGACTCTCTTTTTACTCTGTGAGAAATCACTTTGAGTCCATAGGAAAGCCAATACTATTAAAAGGGGGTAAGGTATTGTTGGTGAACAAATTGTTCCATGTGTACAAGTGCTAGCCACCAAAACACCCACAAGCTCTCCATCAAAATACTCTGTCAAAACACTACCACTAAAAATCGGTGCCACCAAGAATTCCTCATCGGCTACACCGAGTCAAAAACTAAGACAGAACCCTAGCCAAACCCTAGCTCTTCTTTGCAACCGACTTCACATCGGTGCAACCGAGAACGGGTGACCATGATTCTGTTGGCTGATTTCATAAAATTGGAATTTCCGAGTTTTGTGTTTCGGTCTCACCGAGTCTTAGAAACTTCCTCGACCATTGACTTCGGTACCACCGAGTTTCCTATATTGGTCACACCGAGATTCCAAAAGTCGCCACATTATGAATAGGTCGATACAACCGAGTTTTGCATCGGTTTCACCGAGATGGTCAATAATGTTGTAATTGTTGGATTTTTGGAGATTCCTATATATACCCCTCTAGCACATCCCACTCCTAAGACAAACACTTAGAACAGTTCCCCACTTCCCATATCCAAATTTCTAAGAGAGAACCACCTACCCTTGTTTTGAGATCAAGATCATCCACTCCAGCCATATGGATCTTGATTTCTAGCCTCCCCAAGTTCCTTTCCACCCAATCAATCTCTTCTACCAAGCCAAATCTGTGACAGAGTGATTGGGTGTTGAGGAGTCTATCACCTTGAAGCATAAGAGCAAGGAGTTCATCACCATTATCAAGCCTATTACCTTTTGGAGGGTGGTGCCTCCTAGATTGATTAAGTGTTGCTTGGGAGGCTCCTACTTCGTGTTGTGGAGTTGAACCAAGAAGTTTGTACGATCAACGAGATCTCCTACTTTGTGAAGATCTACCCATAGTGAGGCTAGTCCTTCGTGGATGGAAGCCGTTACAGAATAGTCAAGGTTGCTAATTCATGGACCCTTATGGGTTGAGCCTCCATGGAATCTCATGACTATTACCCTCTATGGGTTGAAGACTCCATAAATGTGGATGTACGATAGCACCACCTATCGAAACCACGAGAAAAATCTTTGCGTCAACAATTGTGTTTGATCTTATAACCCTCACCTCTATTACATGTGTTTGTCTTTACTTTCCGCTGCTATACTCGTAGACATGCACGTGTAGGGTGTGGTTTACTTGTTATCATTGCTAAAATCTGCCCATAACTAAAATTGGGAAAATGTAGAATTTTTATTTGGTCAAGTAGTCTAATCACCCCCCTCTAGACCTACTTTCGATCCTACAAGTGGTATCAGAGCTCTGGTCTCCATTGCATTGGTTTCAGAACCTAGGAGAGTATGGCGTCTAGCAAGGGAAATTATCACCATAGAGGTCCTTACTTTGATGGTACAAATTTTGCTAGTTGGAAGCATAAGATGAAAATGCATATTCTTGGTCATAACCCCATCGTTTGGGTTGTTGTTCGTGTTGGATTGCAAGGTGAATTCTTCGGTGATGGAAAGGAACCCGATCGTGAAGCGACAACGAAAGAATTGAAGATGTTGCAATACAATGCTTAAGCATGTGACATTCTTTTCAGCTGCCTATGCCCCGAGGAATTCAACAAAATCATCCATCTTGAGAATGCAAAGGAAATTCGGGACACTTTGTTGATATGCACGAATGTACCGTTTCCTTCAAAGAATCTAAGTTTGATGTGCTTCAAAGTCAGTTTGGCAGGTTCAAGATGAAGGATGGTGAAGGAGTCGTAGAGATGTATTCTATGCTAGCTCTCATTACCAATGAGATTGTCGGCTTAGGAAGCAAATAAATGACCGACAAATTCATCATCAAGAAGATACTTAGAGCTTTGGATGGAAAGTATGACACCGTGTGCACCTTAATCCAAATGATGCCAAACTAAAAAGATCTCAAGCCTACGGAAGTGATTGGAAGGATTGTTGCTCATGAGATGTCACTCAAAGAGAAGGAAGAGCTTCACACAAATCCTAGTGGTGCTTACAAAGCCACAAGTGATGCTCCCACTACCTCAAGAGAAAACCTTGTTACCAATGAAGAGATAAGCCTAAAGGTTAAGAAATTCAGAAAGTTCTACAAGAGTAGAGGCAAAGAGAGGAACTCCAAGTCAATATATGAAGAGAAGCGTTCATCTAGTCATGACCAGAATTGTTACAATTGTGGAAGGCCCGGACACTACTACAATGAGTGCATGCTGCTACCTCTTCAGCTTGCGTTGGTTTTCCCTTGAAGAGGAAAGGGTGATGCAGGAAGTAGATAAGTATTTCCCTCAGTTGATGAGAACCAAGGTATCAATCGAGTAGGAGGAACAAGCAAGTCACCAATGGATGCAGCTACACAAACAATCTATCTCTTCCACCCAACACTATAAAGGGGTTGTCAATCCCTTCACGGTTATTTGCAAGGATTAGATCTAATAGAGATAGATGTAAGAGAGAACGGAAAGTAAAAGATAAGTAAATTGGAGCAAAGTATTTTTGGTTTATAGATCTGAAAATATATTATGGAAAGTAGACACGGGGGCCATATGTTTCACTAGAGGCATCTCTCTTGAAGGAAAATATCATGGTGGGTAAACAAATTACTATCAAGCAATTTATAGAAAAGCAAATAATCATGTAGTTATCCAAGGCAATGATTATGCATATAGGCATCACGTCCGTGTCAAGTAGACCGAAACGATTCTGCATCTACTACTATTACTCCACACATCGACCGACTCCTGCCTGCATCTAGAGTATTAAGTTCATGAATAACAGAGTAACGCATTAAGAAAGATGACATGATGTAGAGGGATAAACTCAAGCAATATGATGAAAACCCCATCTTGTTACCCTTGATGGCAACAATACAATACGTGCCTCTCTACCCCTACTATGTCACTGAGTGAGGACACCGCAAGATTGAACCCAAAACCAAGCACTTCTCCCATTGCAAGAATTACCAATCTAGTTGGCCAAACCAAACCAATAACTTGAAGAGACTTACAACGATATGAAATCATGCATATAAGAATTTAGAGAAGGTTCAAATAAGATTCGTAGATAATCTGAACATAAACCCACAATTCGTCACATCTTGACAAACACACCACAAAAGAGTATTACATCGGATAGATTCCCATGAAGATCATGAAGAACATGGTATTGAAGATCAAAGAAAGATAAGAAGCCATCTAGCTACTAGCTATGGACTCATAGGTCTGTGGTGGACTACTCACGCACCACCGGAGGGGCAATGGAGTTGATGTAGATGCCCTCCGTGATCGAAACCCCCTCCGGCAGATTACCGGAAAAGGCTCCAAGATTGGATCTCTCGGGAACGGAGGCTTCTGGCGGCGGAAAAGTATTTGTGTGGCTTGTTCTGGTGTTGGGGGAATATTTGGGTATTTATAGGACAAAGAATAGGGTTAGGAGACCTTCCAGGAGACGGCAAGCCTGCCAGGCGTGGCCAGGGGGTGGCCACACCTACCAGGGTTATGACCTCCTGGCAGGTGCCCTGGCGTGCACTACAAGCCTGTTGGATTTGTCTCCTTCGAGAAAAAATCATTCTAAAGATTTTATTCCATTTGGACCCGTTTAATATTCTATATATGCAAAACTCAAAAAACAAGGAAAAAACAGAAACTGGCACTAGCCTCTAGATTAATAGGTTAGTCGCCAAAATAATATAAAATAGCATATTAATGCATATAAACCATCCAAAACAGATAATATAATAGCACGTCATCATCAAAAATTATAGATATGTTGGAGACGTATCAACATCCCCAAGCTTAATTGCTTCTCCTCCTTGTGTTGGTAAATGATAAAAACAGAATTTTTGATGTGGAGTGCTACCTAACATATTTATCCATGTAATATTCTCTATTGTGGCATGAATATTCAGATCCATAAGACTCAAAATAAAAGCTTAATATTGATATAAAACAATAACATTTCAAGCATAATAGCAAAGCAATTGTATCTCTTCAAAATATAATGGCAAAAGAAGTTATCCCTACAATATCATATAGCCTGGCTATGCTCCATCTTCCCCACACAAAGTATTTATATCATGCACAACCCCAATGAAAAGTCAAGCAATTGTTTTCACACCTTTATTTTCTCGAACTTTCTCAACTCTCATGCAATACATGAGTGTGAGCTATGGATATAGCACTATAGGTGGAATAGAATATAGTGGAGGTTGTGAAGGAAAGGGAGAATATAGTCTCACACCAACTAGGCGTATCAACGGGCTATGAAGATTCCCATTAATAGATATCAATGTGAGTGAGTACGGATTGCCATGCAACAGATGCACTAGAGCTATAAGTGTATGAAAGCTCAAGAGGAAACAAAGTGGGTGTGCATCCAACTTGCTTGCTCATGAAGACCTAGGGCAATTTGAGGAAGCCCATCATTGGAATATACAAGCCAAGTTATATAAATAAAAAATCCCACTAGTATATGAAATTGACAAAATAGGAGACTCTCTATCATGAAGATCATGGTGCTACTTTGAAGCACAAGTGTGGAAAAATATAGTAGCAATGCCCCTTCTCTCTTTTCTCTCATTTTTTGGTGGGCATCTAAGGCCTCTTTTATTTTTTTATTTGGGCTTCGTTGGCCTCTTTTATTTTTTCATAAAGTTCGGAATCTCATCCCCACTTGTGAGGGAATCATAGCTTCCGTCATCCTTTCCTCACATGGGACATGCTCTCATAATGACAATCATCACACTTTTATTTACTTACAACTCAAAATAAAATTACAACTTGATACTATGACAAAATATGACTCTATATGCAATATGGAAGTGATGGTGCAAGTCATAAAAGGAAACGATGGAAGTTGCATGGCAATATATCTCGGAATGGATATGGAAATGCCATAATAGGTAGGTATGGTGGCTGTTTTGAAGAAAGATATATGGTGGCTGTTTTGAGGAAGTTATATGGTGGCTTTATTGAGGAAGGTGTTTGTTGTACCAGCGAAAGTTGCGCGGTACTAGAGAGGCTAGCAAGGGTGGAAGGGTGAGAGTGCGTATAATCCATGGACTCAACATTAGTCATAAAGAACTCACATACTTATTGAAACAGTCTATTAGTCATTGAAGCAAAGTATTAAATGCATGCTCCTAGTGGAGAGGTTGGTAGGGGTTAACCATCGCGCGCTCCCGACCCCCACACAAAGGTCGACAATCTATAAACAAATCATGCTCCGACTTCCTTACATAATAGTTCACCATACGTGCATGCTACGGGAATCACAAACCTTTACACAAGTATTGTTACCAAATCAAAATTACTTCCTAACATGACTCTTAACATTACCATCTTTATATCTCAAAACTTAATGCAAGGAATCAAACTTCTCATAGTATTCAATGCACTTAATATGGAAGTTTTTATTATACCCCTCTTGGATGCCTATCATATTAGGACTAAATTCATAACCTAGACACATTACCATGCTGTTTAGAGACTCTCAAAATAATATAAGTGATGTACGAGAGTTCAATTGTTTCTATAAAACGGAAACACCACCGTCCTCCAAAAAATATAAGTGAAGTACATAGAGCAAAATTGCCTATCTCAAAAGATATAAGTGAAGCACATAGAGTATTCTAATAAATTCACGATTCAGCATGTCTCTCTCAAAACATGTGTGCATCAATTATGATTTTGGCAAACTAAGAATCAAAGACTCATATCATATGAGACGCCCCAAGCAAAGCACATATCATGTGGTGAATAAAAATATAGCCTCAAGTAAATTTACCGATGGATTGTAGATGAAAGAGGGGATGCCTTCTGGGGCATCCCCAACCTTAGGATCTTTGGCATACTTTAATATGACTTGGGGTGCCTTGTGCATACCCAATCTTAAGCTCTTTCCACTCCTTATTCCATAGTCCATCAAATCTTTACCCAAAAGTTGAAAACTCCACAACACAAAACTTAACAGAAAACTCGTGAGATCCGTTAGTATAAGAAAATAAATCACCACTTTAGATGCTGTTGTGAACTCATTATTTATTTATATTGGTGTTATAAATACTGTATTATAACTTCTCCATGGTTCATACCACATGATACAACACATAGATTCATCAAAATAGGCAAACAACTCAAAGAAAATAGAATCTGTCAAAAACAGAACAGTCTGTAGAAATCTGAAAACTTCGTATACTTATGTAACTCAAAGAATTGTGAGAAATTGTGAAAATCTGGGTAATTTATATATCAATCTTGTGTAAAAAATTCATACTCATTAGACTCTCTGAAAAATTTATAAAATTCCTGGACTGAGCACAAAAGTTTCTGTTTTTCAACAAGATCAAATCAACAACTACCATAGATCACCCCAAAGGTTTTACTTGGCTCAAACACTAATTAAAACACCAAAACACAATTACTACAGAAGTAACAATGTGGGAAACACCCAAAAACAGAAGCAAAAATATAAGACAAAATAAAATTGGGTTGCCTCCCAACAAGCGCTATTATTTAACGCCCCTAGCTAGGCAAAACACAAAATATCTAGGTGTTGTCATATTTGGTATTAGCAACCTTTGTGATGGCCTTCTCAGATGCGAGGGGCTCTTTCCGCTTCCCAAGGTTTCCAGGCAAAGGAACCATCTTAAGATCCAAAATATCAAAATGCTTATTGCAAAGGGAAATCAAAGTGTTTAAGCGACTGAGATTCCCATTGATATGTTTGAGGGGTTCAAGATATTTTTGTAACTCGACTAAGTGTTTATGCAAGTCACTTAATGCGTCCAGAATTTGAGCTCCCACTTGTGAAAAGGTAGGCCCCTTCTTTTGTGGGGGAACCCCTAAAATTCCTTCCAAACTTTATACGTGACACCTGTATCAAGTTCTGTGAAATTCCCATGTGAGGCAAAATCCAAAAGCTTTCTATGATGCAAAGCCAATCAATTGTAAAAATTTCTAAGCATAAATTTTGTATCTCCTTTTAGATTGGAAATAATATGGGATTCCATCAGCCTATACGAGGCATCTTTCGGATTTCCCCCTTGGTTTTGCTTGAAGTATAGAACTTCAAAGTCTGGTGAGAAGGGGGAGGTACTAATGCTAGTCATAGTAACAGGCAGAAGATTTGCCAAGAAAACAAGGCAAACAAAAGAAGGGCGAATAAAAAGGCAAATCTTTTTGGTATTTTCTGAAAATCATTTTAGAAGTGGGGGATAGGAAACTCAGAGGAAAATGGAAAATAATATAAATGCAAGAGATGAGTTTGTGATGGATACTTGGTAGGCTTGATGTGTATCCTCCCCGGCAACGACGCCTGAAATCCTTCTTGCTACCTCTTGAGCTTGTGTTAGTTTTCCCTTGAAGAGGAAAGGGTGATGCAGCGAAGTAGATAAGTATTTCCCTCAGTTGATGAGAACCAAGCTATCAATCCATTGGGAGGAACAAGCAAGTCATCAATGGATGCACCTACACAAACAATCAAACTCTTGTACCCAACGCTATAAAGGGGTTGTCAATCCCTTCACGGTTATTTGCAAGGATTAGATCTGATAGAGATAGATGTAAAAGAGAACGGAAAGTAAAATATAAGTAAATTGCGACAAAGTATTTTTGGTATTTTTGGTCTATAGATATGAAAATATATTATGGAAAGTAGACTCGGGGGCCATAGGTTTCACCAGAGGCTTCTCTCTTGAAGGAAAATATCATGGTGGGTAAACAAATTACTGTCAAGCAATTGATAGAAAAGCGAATAATCATGTAGTTATCCAAGGCAATGATTATGCATATAGGCATCACGTCCGTGTCAAGTAGACTGAAACGACTTTGCATCTACTACTATTACTCCACACATCACCGACTCCCGCCTGCATCTAGAGTATTAAGTTCATGAAGAACAGAGTAACGCATTAAGAAAGATGACATGATGGAGAGGGATAAACTCAATCAATATGAAGAAAACCCCATCTTTTACCCTTGATGGCAACAATACAATACGTGCCTCACTACCCCTACTATGTCACTGGGTGAGGACACCGCAAGATTGAACCCAAAACCAAGCACTTCTCCCATTGCAAGAACTACCAATCTAGTTGGACAAACCAAACCAGTAACTCAAAGAGACTTACAAGGATATGAAATCATGCATATAATAATTCAGCGAAGATTCAAATAAGATTCATAGATAATCTGAACATAAACCCACAATTCACCGGATCTTGACAAACACACCCCAAAAGAGTATTACATCGGATAGATACCCATGAAGATCATGAAGAACATGGTATTGAAGATCAAAGAGAGAGAAGAAGCCATGTAGTTACTAGCTATGGACCCGTAGGTCTATGGTCGACTACTCATGCATCATCGGAGGGGCAATGGAGTTGATGTAGATGTCCTCCGTAATCGAAACCCCCTCTGGCAGATTACCGGTAAAGGCTCCAAGATTGGATCTCTCGGGAACGGAGGCTTCTGGCGGTGGAAAAGTATTTGCGTGGCTCGTTCTGGTGTTGGGGGGATATTTGGGTATTTATAGGACGAAGAATAGGGTTAGGAGACCTGCCAGGCGCGACCAGGGGGATTGGCCGCACCTACCAGGCTTGTGACCTCCTGGCAGGTGCCCTAGCGTGCACTCAAAGCCTGTTGGATTTGTTTCCTTCCAGAAAAAATCATTCCGAAGATTTTATTCCGTTTGGACTCCGTTTAATATTCCATATCTGCAAAACTCAAAAAAAGGAAAAAACAGAAACTAGATTAATAGGTTAGTCCCAAAAATAATATAAAATAGCATATTAATGCAAATAAAACATCCAAAACCGATAATATAATAGCATTACATCATCAAAAATTATAGATACGTTGGAGACGTATCACACGCCCCCCACAAAACAAGGGAAGAGTCACCTAGAAGAAAGAGCTCAAGAGATGAGTCACCTCGAAGAGAGAGAAGGAGTAGAGATGATTGTTATGAACGAAGACCCTCTAGGAGAAGTAGGGATTCGGAGAAGAAGGACAAGTACACCAAGAGCTACTCAAGAAGAAGACATGAAGCTCATGTTCATGAATGGGCTTTGCTAGTTCTCGAGCATGCGTTGGTTTCCGTGAAGAGGAACGGGTTGATGCAGCAAAGTAGATAAGTATTTCCCTCAATTTTTGAGAACCAAGGTATCAATCCAGTAGGAGACACAAGAGAGCCACCAATAGATATACCTGCACAAGGAATCAAACTCTTGGACCCAACGCTATAAAAGGGTTTTCAACCCCTTCACGGTTATTTGCAAGGATCAGATCTAGTAGAGATAGATATAATAGGATGCTTGAAAGGAAAGTAAAACTAAAAGTAAAAACAATACAACAAGTATTTTTGGTGTTTTTGATTTTAGATCTGAAAATATAATATGGAAAATAGACCCGGGGGCCATAGGTTTCACTAGATGGCTTCTCTCATGATGGCAAGTATTACAGTGGGTGAACAAATTACTGTCGAGCAATTGATACAAAAGCGAATAATTATGAAGATATCCAAGGCAATGATTATGCATATAGGCATCACGTTTGTGACAAGTAGACTGAAATGATTCTGCATCTACTACTATTACTCCACACATCGACTGACTCCTGCCTGCATCTAGAGTATTAAGTTCATGAAGAACAGAGTAACACATTAAGCAAGATGACATGACGTAGAGGGATAAACTAAAGCAATATGATGAAAACCCCATCTTTTTACCCTTGATGGCAACAATACAATACGTGCCTCGCTACCCCTACTATGTCACTGGTGAGGACACCGCAAGATTGAACCCAAAACTAAGCACTTCTCCTATTTTAAGAATTACCAATGTAGTTGGCCAAACCAAACCAATAATTCGAAGAGACTTGCAAAGATATGAAATCATGCATATAAGAATTCAGGAAAGACTCAAATAATGTTCATGGATAATCTGAACATAAACCCACAATTCATCGGATCTCGACAAACACACCGCAAAAGAGTATTACATCAGATAGATCTCCATGAAGATCATGAAGAACATGGTATTGAGAAGCAAAGAGAGAGAAGAACCCATCTAGCTACTAGCTATGGACCCGTAGGTTTGTGGTGAACTACTCACGCATCATCGGAGGGGCAATGGAGTTGATGTAGATGCCCTCCGTGATCGAATCCGCCTCCGGCAGATTAACAAAAAAGGCTCCAAGATTGGATCTCTCGGGAACGGAGGCTTCTGGCAGCGGAAAAGTGTTTTTGCTGCTCGTTTTGGTAATGATGGAATATTTGGGTATTTATAGGCCGAATATTAGGGTTAGAGGAGGTGCCAGGGGCCCACAAACCTGCGTGGCGCCGGTACCCCCTGGCCGCAGTAAGCGGGCTTGTGGCCCCATGGCAGCTCCTCTGCCTTGGTTCTCAAGTCCCGTGGCTTCCATATTTTCTAGAAAAAATCTTTCCGGAGTTTTATTCTGTCTGGACTCCGTTTAATATTCCTTATCCTCGATACTCAAAAACAAGGAAAAAACAGAAACTGGCACTAGGCTCTAGATTAATAGGTTAGTCCCAAAAATAATATAAAATAGCATATTAATGCATATAAAACATCCAAAACAGATAATATAATAGCACAAAACAATCAAAAATTATAGATACGTTGGAGACGTATTAGCATCGCCAAGCTTAATTCCTGCTCATCCTCGAGTAGGTAAATGATAAAAATAGAATTTTTGATGTGGAATGCTACCCAACATATTTATCCATGTAATATTCTTTATTGTGGCATGAATATTCAGATCTGTTAAATTCAAAACAATAGTCTAATATTGACGTAAAAATAGTAATACTTCAAGCACACCAACAAGGTAGTCGTGTCCTTTCGAAATAACATGGCCTTAGAAAGTTATCCCTACAAAATCATATGGTCTGGCTATGCTCCATCTTCCCCACACAAAGTATCTAAATCCTGCACAACCCCGATGAACAAGCAGAGCAATTGTTTCACACTTTTGGTGTTCTCAAACCTTTTCAACTCCCACGCAATACATGAGCGTGAGCCATGGATATAACATTATAGGTGGAATAGAATATGGTGGGGGTGCAAGGAAAAAGGAGAAGATAGTCTCACATCAACTAGGCATATCAATGGGCTATAGATATGCCCATCAATAGATATCAATGTGAGTGAGTAGGGATTGCCATGCAACAAATGCACTTAGAGCTATAAGTGTATGAGAGCTCAAAAAGAAAACTAAGTGGTCGTGCATAATGAAGATCCATTAGTTATATGAAAGTGACAAAATAGGAGACTCTCTATCATGAAGATCATGGTGCTACTTTGAAGCACAAGTGTGGAAAAATATAGTATAAATTGTCCCTTATCTCTTTCTCTCATTTTTTTGGGTGGGCTTCTTTGCCCTTTTTTTGTTTGGGCTTCCCTGGCCTCTTTTATTTTTTGTAAAGTCCGGATACTCGTCCCAACTTGTGAGGGAGTCATAGCCTCCATCATACTTTTCTCTCATGGGGCAATGCTCTATTAATGAAAAATCATCAAACTTTTATTTACTTATAACTCAAAGAAAAAGAAAGTACAACTCGATTCCTATGACAAGATATAACTCTATATGCAATATGAAGTGATGATGCAAGTCATAGAAAAACTACATGGTGGAAGTTGAATGGCAATATATCTCAGAATGGCTATGGAAATGCCATAATAGGTAGGTATGGTGGATGTTTTGAGGAATATATGTTGGCTATTTTGAGGAAGAAGGGTTTTATGTACCGGCGAAAGTTGCGCGGTACTAGAGAGGCTAGCAAAGATGGAAGGGTGAGAGTGCGTATAATCCATGGACTCACATTAGTCATAAAGAACTCACATACTTATTGAAAAAGTCTATTAGTCATCAAACAAAGCATTAGACGCATGCTCCTAGGGGAGAGGTTGGTAGGAGTTAACCATCGCGCGCTCCCGACCCTCACACAAAGGTCGACAATCATTAGACAAGTCATGCTCCGATTTCGTTACATAGCGGTTAACCATACGTGCATGCTACGGGAATCACAAGCTTTAACACACGCATCTGTTCATTTCACAACTACTCACTAGCATGACTCTCATATTACCATCCCTATTATCTCAAAACTGTATGCAAGGAATCCAACTTCTCATAGTTGTTAATGCACTTAATATGAAAGTTTTTATTATATCCCTCTTGGATGCCATTATATTAGGACTAAATTCATAACCTAAACAAACTACATGTTGTTTTAAGAAACTATCAAAATAATATAAGTGAGAAACGAGAGTTCAATAATTTCTATAACACCACCATGCTCTAAAAAGATATAAGTGAAGTACTAGAGCAACATTGCCTAGCTCAAAAGATATAAGTGAAGCATATAGAGTATTCTAACAAATTCACGATTCAGCATGTCTCTCTAAAAAATGTGTGCAGCAAGGATGATTGTGGCAAACTAACAAGCAAAGACTCATATCATACAAGATGCTCCAAGCAAAACACATTCATGTGGTGAATAAAAATATAACCTCAAGTAAATTTACCGATGGATTGAAGACGAAAGAGGGGATGCCTTCCGAGGCATCCCCAAGCCTAGGATTTTTGGTATCCTTGAATATGACTTGGCGTGCCATGGGCATCCCCAAGCTTAGGCTCTTGCCACTCTTTTTTCCATAGTCCATCAAATCTTCACCCAAAACTTGAAAACTTCACAACACAAAACTCAACAGAAAACTCATGAGATCCGTTAGTATAAGAAAAATAAATCACCACTTTAGGCACTGTTGTGAACTCATTATTTATTTATATTTGTGTAATACCTAATGTATTCTAACTTCTCCATAACTCATACCCCCCGATACGACCCATAGATACATCAAAATAAGCAAAAAACACAAAGAAAACAGAATCTGTCAAAAACAGAACAGTCTGGTAGCAATCTGTAAACCTCAAATACTTCCAGAACTATAAAAATTCTGAAACATTAGTAAAACCAGGGAAATTTGTATATAAATCCTTTGTAAAAATTTCAGATCAATTTGACGATCTTAGGAATTCAGAAAAATCTTGGACTGAGCGCAAAAGTTTCTGTTTTCCAGCAAGATCAAATCAACAACTACCATAGATTACCCCAAAGGTTTTACTTGTCTCAAACACTAATTTAAACACAAAAAACATAATTACTACAGAAGTAATAGTGTGACAAACACACCAAAACAAAAGAAAAAAACGAAAGCAAAATAAAAATGGGTTGCCTCTCAACAAGCGTTATTGTTTAACGCCCCTAGCTAGGCAAAACGCAATAGATCTAGGTATTGTCATCTTTGGTATTGGAAAATTTTGTGAGGGCTTTAAAATCTAGGAGGTTCTTTAGTTTTATCAATGATCATACTCCTAGGCAAAAAGTCAAGAAATTCTCTTGTAGCAATCGGTTCCCGAACAATGTTGAAAAAATTAGGGCGAACACTTATCATCTTATGATCTTCGTCTCCTTTACTAGAGGATTCACCCTTATTCTTGGGAATATAGACAAACTTGGAAGCCTTAGAAATAGGAAATTTAGGAGTGGTTTGAACAGTGGCAAAAGCGGAACCCAAGTTGGTAATAATGTCCTCTAGCTTCCCTATTCTAAAGGAATCTTGATCCAATTTTTCATTAACTATGGGTTCTTTTTCCCTTAGGTCTTTTAGAGTAACTCCTACCTTAGATCCATATTGAGTGATATGATTATGAATCTTTTTATCCAAATTTTCAATGAGATCTATAGTAGCAACTTTATTTTCAATGATATCTAACCTTTGCATAACATGTTCCAAAGCTAGAATTGTCCCATTAACCATGATTGGGGGTGATCCAAATAAATTTATCATAGCACTATAGGAGTCAAAGGTATGACTTCCCAAGAAATTCCCTCCCATAGTGGTATCTAGCACATATCTAGTCCAAGGAGTGATTCCCACATAAAAAATGCGAAGGAGAACGGTAGTAGATTGCTTACAAATAGATCTATTTTGAGCACTACAAATTCTATACCAAGCATCTTTTAAGTTTTCTCCCTCCATTTGCTTAAAGTTAAGAACTTCGTACTCGTTAGCGATAGTAGCAAGGCTAGCCATGAGTTTGAGCGATCTACCACACAAAAAGCAAATGGAAAGACGAACGAAAAAGTGCAAAAGGCAAATCGTTTTGAAAATTGTTTTAGAAGTGGGGGAGAGGAAAACGAGAGGCAAATGGCAAATAATGTAAATGAAAGAGATGAGTTTGTGATGGGTACTTGGTATCCTTGACTTGCTATGTATCTCCCCGACAACAGCGCCAGAAATCCTTCTTGCTACTTCTCAAGCATGCGTTGGTTTCCCGTGAAGAGGAACAGTTTGATGCAGCAAAGTAGATAAGTATTTCCCTCAGTTTTTGAGAACCAAGGTATCAATCGAGTAGGAGATACAAGCGAGCCACCAATAGATATACCTGCACAAGGAATCAAACTCTTGCACCCAACACTATAAAGGGGTTGTCAATCCCTTCACGGTTATTTGCAAGGATGGGATCTTGTAGTGATACCTCCCAGATTTTCAGCGATAACCTCCCTTGTTTCAGACATGATGACAAAGCGAGCAATCAAGCACACAAGCAAGAAGACGAACGGGAAAGGGCGAATAAAAAGGCATATCTTTTTGAAAATCGTTTTAGAAGTGGGGGAGAGGAAAACGAGAGGAAAATGGCAAATAATGTAAATGCAAGAGATGATTTTGTGATGGGTACTTGGTATCCTTGACTTGCTATGTATCTCCCCGGCAACGGCGCCAGAAATCCTTCTTGCTACTTCTCGAGAATGCGTTGGTTTCCCGTGAAGAGGAATGATTTGATGCAGCAAAGTAGATAAGTATTTCCCTCAGTTTTTGAGAACCAAGGTATCAATCTAGTAGGAGATACAAGCGAGCCACCAATAGATAAACTTCACAAGGAATCAAACTCTTGCACCCTACGCTATAAAGGGGTTGTTAATCCCTTCACAGTTATTTGCAAGGATGAGATCTAGTAGAGATAGATATAATAGGATGCTTGAACGGAAAGTAAAACTAAAAGTAAAAATAATGCAGCAAGTATTTTTGGTATTTTTAGTTTTAGATCTGAAAATATAATATGGAAAATAGACCCAGGGGCCATAGGTTTCACTAGATGGCTTCTCTCATGATGGCAAGTATTACGGTGGGTGAACAAATTACTTGCGAGCAATTGATAGAAAAGCGAATAATTATGAAGATATCCATGGCAATGATTATGCATATAGGCATCACGTGCGTGACAAGTAGACCGAAACGATTCTGCATCTACTACTATTACTCCACACATCGACCGACTCCTGCCTGCATCTAGAGTATCAAGTTCATGAAGAACAGAGTAACACATTTAGCAAGATGACATGATGCAGAGGGATAAACTCAAGCAATATGATGGAAACCCCATCTTTTTACCCTTGATGGCAACAATACAATATGTGCCTCGCTACCCCTACTATGTCACTGGGTGAGGACACCGCAAGATTGAACCCAAAATTAAGCACTTCTCGTATTGCAAGAATTACCAATCTAGTTGGCCAAACCAAGCCAATAATTTGAAGAGACTTGCAAATATATGAAATCATGCATATAAGAATTCAAGAAAGACTCAAATAATATTCATGGATAATCTGAACATAAACCCACAATTCATTGGATCTCGACAAACACACTGCAAAAGAGTATTACATCGGATAGATCTCCATGAAGATCATGAAGAACATGGTATTGAGAAGCAAAGAGAGAGAAGAAGCCATCTAGCTACTAGCTATGGACCCGTAGGTCTGTGGTGAACTACTCACGCATCATTGGAGGGGCAATGGAGTTGATGTATATGCCCTCCGTGATCGAATCCCCCTTCGGCAGATTACCGAAAAAGGCTCCAAGATTGGATCTCTCGGGAACGGAGGCTTCTGGCGGCAGAAAAGTGTTTTCATTGCTCGTTTTGATAATGATGGAATATTTGGGTATTTATAGGCCTTAGATTAGGTTTAGAGGAGGTGCTAGGGGCCCACAAGCCTGCCCGGCATGGGGTACCCCCCTGGCCGCGACAAGTGGGCTTGTGGCCCCGTGGCAGCTCCTCTGCCTTGGTTCTCAAGTCTCGTGGCTTCCATATTTTCTAGAAAAAATCTTTCTAGAGGTTCTATTCCGTTTGGACTCCGTTTAATATTCCTTATCCGCGAAATTCAAAAACAAGGAAAAAACAAAAACTGGCACTAGGCTCTAGATTAATAGGTTAGTCCCAAAAATAATATAAAATAACATATTAATGCATATAAAACATCCAAAACAGATAATATAATAGCATGAAACAATCAAAAGTTATAGATACGTTGGAGACGTATCAGGCTTTCGGCTCTGATTCCAACCACCACTCCGAGAGAAGCTACCACTCTAACTCTGACTATAGTCGAGATGAAGGTGTTGCCAGACTTGCACTGGTTTCGTCCAACTCCTACGACATATTGGATTCACCAAATGAAGGCAGTGGAAATTGCTTCATGGCCAAGTGCCCGAAGGTATCACACCCCGAGTATCTTGATTTTAATAGTGATGAGGATGAATTGCTAGGAGATGATGACTTGCTATTTGACAAATCTAGTGATGAGGAGCAAAAGCTCAGAATGAGCGTCCACCACAAGACCACAAGCTCAAGGGTAAGGACAAGCTTCAAGAGGAGATTGACTCATATGAAGATGAATCCCAAGCCACGGTGATACGTCTCCAAGGTATCTATAATTTATGAAGTATTCATGCCATATTCACCTATGTTTAAAATAATTTTATATGGTTTTTATGCAGTTTATATGATTTATCTAGAACTACTCAGACTGACGCTGTTTTCAACAGAACTACCATCGTGTTGTTTTTTGTGTAGAAATAAGTTCTCCAAATGCAAAAAAACTTTTTGATGATTTTTATGGAAAAAGAGGCATTAGAGGCTTCGTGGGACGGCTAGAAGAGCCACGAGGTGGCACAACCCACCAAGGCATGCCAGCTCCCTCTAGCTTGTGCTGGTGTCTTGTGGGCTCCTCGTGGCCCATCTTCGCATGAAACGACGCCCAAAAATACTTTATATTCAAAAACCACCAAAAATAACCCTAGATCAGAAGTTCTGCCACCACAAGCCTCTGTAGCCACGGAAAACCAATCAATATCTACTACACAACTTTATTAATGTAGACTCGTCTTGGGCCTCCAAGCGCAGGGTTTTGTAGGATAGTAGCAGTTTCCCCTCAAGTGAATGCCCTAAGGTTTATCAATCCGTGGGAGGTATAGGATGAAGATGGTCTCTCTCAAACAACCCTACAATCAAATACAAGAAACCTCTTGTGTCCCCAACACACCCAATACAATGGAAAATTGTATAGGTGCACTAGTTCAGCGAAGAGATGGTGATAGAAGTGTAGTAATGATAGTAGATATTGATTTTTGTAATATGAAAATATAAAACAGTGAGGTAGCAAGTGACAAAAGTGGGCACAAACAGTATTGCAATGCTTGAAAACAAGGCCTACGGTCCATACTTTGGCTAGTGCAATCTCTCAACAATGATAATATAATTGGATCACATAACCATCCCTCAACGTGCAAGGAATAATCACTCCAAAGTTCTTATCTAGCGAAGACCATCAGGAGAAATTGTTTGTAGGGTTCGAAACCACCTTAAAGCTATCCTTTCCGATTGATCTATCTAAGAGTTCGTACTAGAATAACACCATATGATATGCATCAACCAACTCTAATGTCACCTAAATACTCCAATGTCAGCACAAGTATCCATGAGTTAATTATATGATACACATCAAACAATTTAAATTCATAATACTCAATCCAACACAAAGAACCTCAAAGAGTGCCCCAAGATTTCTACCGGAGAAGCTAGGACAAGAACAAGTATCAACCCCTATGCATATATTACCCCAATGTCACCTTGGGAATCCGCAAGTTGAGTACCAAAACATAGATCAAGTGAATCACTTGAATACCCCAATGTCACTATGGGTATCCGCATGAAATACATATATCAAGTGCTCTCAAATCCACAAAAGTATCAATCCGACAATAACAAAATCTCAAAGGGAAAACTCAACAACAAGATAGAGAGGAGAAAACACCATGTGATCCAACTATATTAACAAAGCCCATGATACATCAAGATTGTGTCATCTCAAGAACACGAGAGAGAGAGAGAGGGATTGAACACATAGCTACTGGTAGAAACCGTCAGCCCCGAGGGTGGACTAGTCCCTCCTCATCATGGACATCGCCGGGATGATGAAGATGGCCACTGAATATGATCTACCCTCTCTGAGAGGGTACTATTTTCTCTCCACATTGGTTTTTTGTCGATACAGAGGCCTTGCGGTGGCGGAACAAGGAGTCTAGGGTTATTTCCAACGGTTTCTATATTTATAGGAATTTTTGGTGTTGGTTTCACGCGGAGATGGGCCACGTGGTGAGCACCCTCCACCAGGGTACGGTTTGGGGGCCTGGCGCGCCCTGGTGGAGGGTGGCCACCTCGTGACTCTTCTGGCCCTCCCATGAAGCGTCGAATACCTTTTTTGTTCCCAAAAAGCCGTCAAAAAGTTTCGGGCGATTCCGAGAACTTGCATTTTCTGCACAAAAAACACCACCATGGTAGTTCTGCTGAAAACGTCAGTCTGGGTTAGTTCTAAATAAATCATATAAAGCGCATCAAAACCATACAAAAGTATTGTAAACATAGGTGAATATGGCATGGATACTTCATAAATTACCGATATGTTGGAGACGTTTCATCATCCCCAAGCTTAATTCCTACTCGTCCTCAAGTAGGTAAATGATAAAAGAAATAATTTATGAAGTGTGAATGCTAGCATAGTGCATAAGTTTGATCAATGATAATTTCAACCACTTTTCCTAGCATCATAACAACAACTCTTTCTCATAAAACTCATCATGATAAAGTAGCAACCAATTCACATGTTATGGTTCAAACAATGAATTTTCTTGAGACTTAACAACCAATGTTCTTAGTCGCCAAACAATTGCAATTCAACTTATTATCAACAAAGTCTAAGTAAGAGCTCCACATACTCAATCATCACATAGTCTTCTATGATTGCTAGTACTCAAAGCATATTTTTAGAATAACTCGCATCCATTGATGATGGGGGCTTAATGTTTTGCCTCCCAACATACTTATCATAAAGATAATTGTCAACAATAATAAGTCATGATCTAATATATTTGACTGGCCATATGTGCCTAGATCTTTCCCCACATATGATGCTTGCCAGCTAATACAAGTAGGTTGGAATAAGAAGTTGACTCAACAATTAAAGTAAATAACATGAAAGTAAATAGATTGTCGCTTCGCAGAGGGAAGCAAGGATTTGCATTGTGCGAGAGCTCATTGTTTAAATTAGAGATAAATACATTTTTGAGAGATGCACCCTTCCTGTCAACGTTATGACCAAGATTTATTAGTATCTTCCATGTTAAACACATTAGCAGCGGTTCCCAAGCAGTAAAAGTAAAGTTTTACCCCCCTCCACCAACAAACACACTCCATGACTAGCCGAATCCACGGGTACCGTCCATATCAACAACATTCCTGGGGGAGTTTTTATAATTATTTGCATTTTTTATTTCGGGACTGGGAGTCCCTATTACTGCCCATCTCGTGCAAGGACGAGTGAATAAACACTCATCATGAGAATAACCTGCTTAACATGGAAGATACTGACCGCTCCCTGTCGCTCCATGAGCGGTCCAGGCACACAAAGCAGATGTTCTTTTGAAATTTTAGAGGTGGCCCATGCAAATTTACGGGGAATGACAGGGTAATACCGCATATAGGTATAAATAGTGGACTCTCATGGCAAGAAAATGAGTTTAAGGTTTTTTCGATGAACAAGTAGTATCTCTACTTAGTACGAATTTTTTTCTAGCAAAAGATCCTAAGCAAACACCACATGTTGGAGGATCCATAACAATATAACTTCTATGCAAATATACACAACCATAAAACGTTGTCTTCCTTGTCCAACTTCAAATAATTTTCTCAAGTTTGAAAATAATTAATGGTTATTCACAATCATAGAAGATGTCCAAGATAATATATTTGTATGTGAAAGTTCTCTTCCTTATACTAATCATTCATGAATTGCTTGTATGACCAATATTGTGATTGTCAAACTATAATAGATTTGACTTTCTAAACCAGATGTGAAGCTACTACTAAGCATAAAAGAACATTTAGAATTTCAGATTTATGATATTCAATTCATTCACAATTTACTTTTAGGATATAAGTGGAGCACAAGAGTAAACATCAAACTACTCTCAAAAGATATAAGTGAACATCAATGAGTAGTCAAACAATTAAGTAGCTATGTGAGGACTTTCTATCTATGTCAATAAATATTTACAGATCTGAGTACTTTATTTAAACATAAAACAAAATAAAATAGCACTCCAAGAATAGGACACATCATGTGAACGAATAAAAATTTAGGCTCAACATAAGCTAACCGATAGTTGACGAAGAGAGGTGGGATGCGAAGCATCCCCAAGCTTAGATGCTTGAGAGTTCTTGAAATATTTACTTGGGGTGCCTTGGTCATCCACAAGCTTGAGCTTTTGTATCTCATTCGATCCTCTCATATCCCGTTTTCACCTATTCTCAAAAACTTCATCCACACAAAACTTGAAAAGAACTCGTCAGATAGGTTAGTGCACATAATAATAATTCAACTCTTTATGTACTGCCAAGACAAGTTGCACAATAATTTTCGAACATCATCTATTGTTTACTATAATTTCCACAATTTATATCTACCAATATAGGCTATCGAAACTATAGGAAAAGTAGATAACAGAACTATGACAACAATCTGTGCTGGAATTTAATCGATTTTGGGCCAGCCCAATAGCTATTTCAGAAATTCCTAATAAATCCTAGAGGCCCACACATCCCATTTGTGCATGGCAAGAGGTGGAACCAAAGTTTAGTCCCACATTGCTAGTTTGGTGGGAGTTGGACCTCCTTATAAGGGAGGATGTTTCCCCACATGTCTGAGCATGAGAACAAGAGAGACATACACACGTGCTCCTCCTTCGCCGCCCGCCTCGCCATGCCATGCCTCGCCATGATGCGTCACGGGTTGCGGGAATGAGCCAAGCCATTGTCTATATTTTTGCTGCGCACGATTGGTAAATGAAAGGTCACTCAGAATCTGAAAGTTTTTTCTATAGTGGATATTGAATACGAACACTGCACCCTTCGGCTGCTACCTTTTCGTTTCGTCTCCCTCTTTCTCTTGAGCTCCTGACGCAGCCTATTCGCCTCCTTCTCCTGTGCCTATAAAAGAGAGGCCACTCCTCTCTAGAGAGACACCAGAAGATCATCTCCCTCTCGCCACCGAGTTCCAAACACTAAGCTGCTATGATCTTCTCCATCCCGGCTTGCGGCGTGCACCGCAGGTCGGGACAGTAGGCCTCCGAAACCGCACCTCTTTGAGTCCTGTACGGGAGAAGGGTGATAAGGTTTTTGGGGAGTGCTCTGCACGACTACAGACCGGTTCATCACGTCCAATCCGGACATCGACGACCACTTTCGCAACGACGACTTCTTCCCCGACGTCGATGACCTCTTCGACGACATGGCTGGTGATGACACCGACCCCAAGACCGGGGCTTTTGCCGTTGTTCCGTATGTCCTCGTGTTCCCTGCTCTAGTTTTTCTTGCACTAGCCTCTGTTCCACATATGTTCTGTTCTCCTTCACATGTGTGCATACTATTTGCCTTCTTATTTTAGATAACATGACTTGTTTCATCTCTACTATAATAGTCATGTTTTCCATGATGTTTTATTTATTTTTCTTATTAATAAAATCATATGGTAAATTTCTCATATTTCCAACAATCCAAAAACCTTATGATAGGCAGTTTACCCCAAGTGGTTTTGCTGCATCCATGAGGCCTCCTATGTTTGAGGGTGTGCACTACAAGAGGTGGCGTGTGAGAGCAGTCTTATGGTTTCAAACCATGAGTTGATATGATGCCACTCTTGGCAAACCAGAAGGAGATTAGGATGCTCAACAGGAGCAAGCTTTCCAAAAAATGGACACCCTGTTTAAGGCTACTCTCTTGAGTGTTCTTGGTGAGAACATAGTTGATGCTTATGCGTCAATTGACAATGGAAAATATATGTGGGACACACTCGAGGCCAAGTTTGGGGTCTCAGATGCCAGCACTGAGCTGTACATCATGGAACAATTCTATGACTATAGGATGACCGAAGAGCGCTCCGTGGTTGAGCAAGCTCACGAGATACAGTCATTTGCTAGAGAACTTGAGCACTTCAATTGTATGTTACCAGACAAGTTTGTTTCCGGAGGCATCATCACTAAGCTTCCTCCTATGTGGAGGAACTTTGCTACCTCTCTGAAACAAAAGAGACAAGAGTTTTCCGTTCCGGATCTCATTGGTACTCTTGATGTCAAAGAAGAGGCGAGAGCAAAGGATACACGTGCTCGAGGTATTGAGGGAGGATCTAGTGCCAATCTGGTACAGAAGAAAAACTTGCAGCCCCACAAGTTCAAGAACAAGGGCAAGTTTGATGGTAAAGCAAAATTTGATGGGAAGAACAAGGCTGTACAACACACCACCTTCAAGAAGAAGAATGACAAGAAGAAAGGTGTTTGCCATGTGTGCGGAGATCCTGACCATTGGGATCCCAGTTGCCCTAATCGCTATGACAAGCGTAATCCTAGGAAAGGCGGCAAGACCGCTAATGTTATCATTGGAGACATTGACATGAAGGATGCTGGGTGTGGTATATTTCCCACTATTCTTTCAGTATGTCATTCTCCTAATTGGTTGATTGACACGGGTGCTAATGTGCATGTATGCGGTGATATTTCTATGTTTTCCTCTTATCAAACCATAGGCACTTCAACCGTGCTGATGGGAAACGCAAGTGCTTTTGTTCGTTGTGTTGGCACGATCGATCTGAAGTTTACTTCGGGGAAGATTGTGCAGCTGAAGAACGTGCATTATGTCCCCTCCGTCAATAAAAATCTTGTTAGCAGATCTCTTCTGTGTAGAGATGGCTACAAGCTTGTCTTTGAATCGAATAAATTTGTAATATCCAAGTATGGAACCTTTGTTGGTAAAGGCTATGAGTCGGGAGGCCTATTTCGTATATCCTTGCCAGATGTTTGCAATAAAGTTGTTAATCATGTTTGCAACAATAGTGAATCAAATGTATGTCATTCACGTCTTTGTCATGTTAATTTTGGTTGCATGTCACGACTAGCCAAATTGAACTTAATCCCTAGTTTCACCACTGTCAAGGGATCTAAGTGTCAAGTTTGTGTGCAAGCTAAGCAACTTCGTAAGTCTCACACGACTGCGAAAATGAGAAATCTTGCACCACTAGAGCTCATACATTCGGATCTTTGTGAAATGAATGGTGTTTTGACAAAAGGTTGAAAGAAATATTTCATGATGTTAATCAATGACTCCACTAGATACTACCATGTGTATCTTTTGAAATCAAAGGACGAAGCTTTGAACTTCTTCAGTACCTATAAAGCGGAAGTGGAGAATCAACTTGATCGGAAAATCAAGAGGCTTAGGTCCGATCATGGTGGAGAGTATTTTTCCAATGAATTTGATTCTTTTTGTGTGGAACATGGTATAATCCATGATAGGACACCTCCCTATTCACCTCAGTCAAATGGCGTAGCTGAAAGAAAGAACCGCACTCTAACTGATTTGGTTAACGCCATGTTAGACACATCGTGTCTCTCCAAGGTATGGTGGGGGTAGGCGATACTGACTGCATGTCATGTTCTAAACCGAGTTCCCACAAAGAACAAAGAAATAACTCCATTTGTGGAATGGAAAAAAGGTTAAAACTCTCTTACTTACTAACCTGGGGTTGTTTGGCGAAAGTCAATGTGCCAATTCCAAAGAAACACAAACTTGGTCCAAAAACTGTGGATTGTGTTTCCCTGGGTTATGCTTTTCATAGCATTGGTTATAGATTCTTGATTGTAAAATCTGAGGTATCAGACATGCATGTCGGTACAATCATGGAGTCGAACGATGCGACTTTCTTTGAAGATATCTTTCCCATGAAGGATATGGGTAGCTCATCAAATCAAGAGTTGCCTAGTTCCTCGAGTCGGGATGTAGTTGCAATTTCTGAACCTACCATTCCGATGCAACTTCTTGAAGATCCCGTGGAGGACAACAATGAGACTCCTAAAAGGAGCAAGAGACAGAGGACTGCAAAGTCTTTTGGTGATGATTTTCTTGTGTATCTCATAGATGACACTCCCAGTTCTATTTCAGTGGCCTATGCTTCTGAAGATGCTGACTACTGGAAGGAGGCAGTCTGTAGTGAGATGGATTCCATCTTGGCAAATGAAACTTGGGAGATAACTGATCGACCTTATGGGTGCAAACCTATAGGGTGCAAATGGGTGTTCAAGAAGAAGCTTAGGCCTGATGGTACTATTGAAAAGTACAAGGAACGACTCGTGGCTAAGGGTTATACCTAGAAGGAAGGTGGAGACTTTTTTGATACTTACTCACCTGTGGCTCGACTGACCACTATTCGAGTGCTACATTCACTAGCAGCCTCACATGGTCTTCTCGTTCATCAAATGGATGTTAAGACTGCTTTCCTAAATGGAGAGTTGGATGAGGAAATTTACATGGAACAACGAGATGGTTTTATAGTGGACGGTCAAGAAGGAAAGGTGTGCAAATTGTTGAAGTCCTTGTATGGACTTAAGCAAGCACCTAAGAAGTGGCACGAGAAATTCGAAAGAACTTTAACAATTAGGGGCTTTGTTGTAAACCAAGCTGACAAATGTGTGTACTATCGACATGGTGGAGGGGAAGAAGTTTTCCTTTGCTTATATGTCGATGACATATTGATTTTTGGAACAAATTTGAATGTTATTAAGGAGGTCAAGAATTTCCTATCTCGTTGTTTTGAGATGAAGGATTTGGGAGTAGCAGATGTTATTCTAAACATCGAGCTATTGAGGGATGATGATGGTGGGATTACATTGCTTCAATCTCACTATGTGGAAAAGATCTTGAGTCGCTTTGGTTATAATGACTGCAAGCCCTCTCCTACACCATATGATGCTAGCGTGTTGCTTCGAAAGAATCGAAGAATTGCTAGAGATCAATTGAAATATTCTCAGATTATTGGTTCGCTCATGTATTTGGCCAGTGCCACAAGACCTGACATCTCTTTTGCTGTTAGCAAACTAAGCCGTTTGTTTCAAAACCAGGAGATGATCATTGGAAAGTTGTAGAAAGAGTTATGTGTTATTTGAAAGGCACTGCAAAATATGGAATTCACTATACCGAGCACCCAAAGGTGCTTGAAGGGTATAGTGACTCAAACTGGATCTCAGATGCTGATGAGATAAAGGCCATGAGCGGATATGTATTCACTCATGGGGGTGGCACTATTTCTTGGAAGTCTTGCAAGCAGACCATCTTAACAAGGTCAACAATGGAAGCAGAACTCACAACACTAGATATAGCTACGGTCGAAGCAGATTGGCTTCGTCGGCTCTTGAATGACTTTCCGGTTGTTGAGAAACCTATACCGGGTATCCTTATGAACTATGACAATCATACCGTGATCATGAAAGTGAGTAGTTCAAAGGATAACATGAAGTCATCAAGACATGTTCAGAGAAGGTTAAAGTATGTCAGGAAAATGAGAAACTCCGGAGTTATTGCATTGGATTATATCCAAATGTCTAAAAATCTGGCAAATCCTTTTACTAAGGGTCTATCACGTAATGTGATAGATAATGCATCGAAGGAGATGGGTATGAGACCTGCAATATGAGTTATTCACAGTGGTAACCTAATCTATGCGATCGGAGATCCCGTGAATTAGATGTGGAAGACAAGCTATTGGTCAACTGAGAGGAGAATATCCTTACTATTTAATACCACTCCATGAAGATGTAGTACTCTCTTAATCAGCATGGCAGGTTGATGTATATCTTAATGTGTTCTGAGTGGCTTATTTAGCAGAGATGTTGTCCTGTAGAACATCTTTTGAAGAACACACCTATATGAGTCTGATTGTTAAACGTCGCAATCTATGAGAGTAGGGTGCTCTCTAGTAAACTCATGAAAGGTCTCGGAGTATGACACATAAGCTCCACCAGCGGGGAAGACCCACGGTAGCCTAGTATCGGTCAAGGCTTTGTGTGAAGCTAGATTCGCAGAAAACTTGCAGTTCAAGGCCCAGTCCGGTGTTCAAGTTGCTTACTAGTGTAGCATAGAGTTTTAGGTGGAAGTTCAACTTATCAGTCTCCACTGCAGTACCGGTATATAAAACAGTGTTTTGGATCCAAAGGCAAATATTGTTTGCCTCTGGGATCTAGTGGGGGATTGCTGCAATTTAATCAATTTTGGGCCAGCCCAATAGCTATTTAAGAAATTCCTAATAAATCCTAGAGGCCTACACAGCCCATTCATGCATGGCAAGAGGTGGAACCAAAGTCTAGTCCCACATTGCTAGTTTGGTGGGAGTTGGACCTCCTTATAAGGGAGGATGTTTCCCCACATGTATGAGCATGAGAACAAGAGAGACATACACGCGCGCTCCTCCTCCGCCGCCCGCCTCGCCACGCCATGCCTCGCCACGACGCGCGCGGGTTGCGGGAATGAGCCGAGCCGTTGTCTATATTTTTGCTGCGCACAATTGGTATACGAAAGGTCACTCGGAGGCTGAAAGTTTTTGCTATAGTGGATATTGAATACGAACACTCCATCCTTCGACTGCTACCTTTTCGTTTCGTCTCCCTCTTTCCCTTCAGCTCCCGATGCAGCCTATTCGCCTCCTTCTCCTGTGCCTATAAAAGAGAGGCCACTCCTCTCCAGAGAGACACCAGAAGATCATCTCCCTCTCGCCATCGAGTTCCAAACACTGAGCTGCTATGATCTTCTCCATCCCAGCTTGCGGCGTGCACTGTAGGTCAGGACAATAGGCCTCTGAAACCGCACCTCTTTGAGTCCTGTACGGGAGAAGGGTGATAAGATTTTTGGGGAGCGCTCTGTGAGACTATTGACCAGTTCATCACAGCCGCTCCGGACACTGACGACCACTTGCCCAACGATGACTTCTTCCCCAACGTCGACGACCTCTTCGATGACATGGCGGGCGATGACACCGACCCCAAGACCGGGGCTTCTGCCGCTGTTCCGTACGTCCTCGTGTTTCCTGCTCTAGTTTTTCTTGCACTAGCCTCTGTTCCACATATGTTCTGTTCTCCTTCACATGTGTGCATACTATTTGCCTTCTTTCTTTTAGATAACATGACTTGTTTCATCTCTACTATAATAGTCATGTTTTCCATGATGTTTTATTTATTTTTCGTATTAATAAAATCATATGGTAAATTGCTCATATTTCTAACAATCTATCCAAAAAGAACAGTATGTAGCAATCTATTAAACCAATGTACCTATGTAACTTAAAAAATTCTGAAAATTTAGGACATGCTAAAGAATTTATATGAAAATACTGTGTAAACAATCCATAAACTTTCCACGTTCCGGTAAAATGTGAAAATTCAAACACTACAACAAAAAATTATGTTTTTATACAACACATAGCAAAACATGCAATGCAAGCATCCTAATGCAATTCTTGAAACTTTGTTTATTGAAAAACAAGATTACAAATAACATCTAAAAGAGAACAACAAATTATGATGACACTCCAAGCAAAACACATATCATGTGACGAATAAAAATATAGCTCCACGTAAGATGTACCCATAATGTTGGAGATGAAAGAGGGGATGCCTTCCTGGGCATCCCCAAGCTTAGACGCTTGAGACTTCCTTGGATATTACCTTGGGGGTTCCTTGGTCATCCCCAATCTTAGGACCTTGTTGCTCCTTATTCACCTCATATCGGTATCTCACCCATAACTTGAAAACTTCAATCACACAAAACTTAACGGAACTTCGTGAGATGGGTTAGTGTAGTAAAGATAGAACATTCACTTAATCATAATTGTTCTCACATAATACCTACTTTATTCCATCATTACCACAATTTATATCACCAAATATAAGATATCTAGACACTTGAAACAAGCAAACTATGGATGCAAAATAGAATCTATAAAAAACAGAACAATCTGTACAGATGTGAATGATCACCATACTTTCCTGGCTCCAAAAATTCTAAAACATTAGGACCACACATAGAATTTGCATATTTTGTGCAAACATTTTAGATTTTTTGGTGCTCCAATAAAATCAGATGATTCATATACTGGATGCAAAACTTTCTGTTTTTGCATAGAATCAAATAAACAAATTTCCACACTATCCCAAAGGCTTTACTTGGAACTTTATTGAAATAAAAACACAAAACATGATTACTACGGTATCTTAATCATGTGAAAACACAAAAGCAGAAAGTAAAAGTGTTGGGTTGTCTCCCAACGAGCGATTTTCTTTAATGCCTTTTAGCTAGGCATGATGATTTCAATGATGCTCGTATAGGAATAATAGTTGAAACATGCAAGAGAGCATCATGAATCACATGACAAGCACATTTTAGTCTAACCCACTTGCTATTCATAGGGATTTTGTGTGAAAACAATTCATGGGATCAAGAATCAATTTGCATAGGAAGGCAAAACAAACATGACTTCAAGATTTTCAACATATAGGGAGGAGACTTGATATTATTGCAATTCCTACAAGCATATGTTTCGCCCTCATAATAATTTTTAGTAGCATAATGAAGGAATTAAACAATATAACTATTGCATAAAGCATTCTTTTCATGATCTACAAGCATAGAAAATTTATCACTCTCCACATAAGCAAACTTCTTGTCATTCATAATACTGGGAGCAAACTCAACGAAATAACTATCATGAGGTACTTGATTGACATAACCACTTTGAATATTAAAATCATGATAAAAAGTTTCGTGGTTGTCATTACTCCTTATAGAATACATGTCATCACAATAATAATCATACATATGAGGTATGCTATCATCATAAAAGTTTTGCTCATCAAGACTTGGGGCACTAAAAATATCATCTTCGTCAAACATAGCATCCCCAAGCTTGTGGCTTTGCATATCATTAGTATCCTGGATATTCAGAAAATTCATACTAACAATATTTCTATCATGCTCATCATTCAAGGAATTATCAGCAAGTATTTACATAAATTCTTCCTCTACCAATTCAGCACAATTTTTTGAACCATCATTTTCACGAAAGATATTAAAGAGACGAAACAATTGATACAACCTAAAATCCATTTTTTGTATTTTTATTTTATAAATCCAAACTAGTGAAGAAAAAGAAACTAAATATATACCTTGAAGCACTCACCTCTCCGGTGCCAGAAAAAAGCTTGATGTCTACTATGCAACTTTATTCTTGTAGACTCGTGTTAGGCCTCCAAGCGCAGAGTTTTGTAGGACAGTAGCAATTTCCCCTCAAGTGGATGACCTAAGGTTTATCAAACTTTGGGAGGTGTAGGATCAAGATGTACTCTCTCAAACAACCCTGCAATCAAATACAAGAAATCTCTTGTGTCCCCAACACACCCAATACAATGGCAAATTGTATAGGTGCACAAGTTCAGCGAAGAGATGGTGATGCAAGTGTAGTAATGATAGTAGATATTGATTTTTGTAATATGTAAATATAAAAACAGCGAGGTATCAAGTGACAAAAGTGAGCACAAATGGCATTGCAATGCTTGAAAACAAGTCCTATGGTCCGTACTTTCGCTAGTGCAATCTCTCAACAATGCTAATATAATTGGATCACATAACCATCCCTCAACATGCAACGAATAATCACTCCAAAGTTTTGATATAGCGAAGATCATAAAAAGAAACTGTTTGTAGGGTATGAAACCACCTTAATGTTATCCTTTCCGATCGATCTATCTAAGAGTTCTTACAAGAATAACACCATATGATACACATCAACCAACTCTAATGTCACCTAGATACTCCAATGCCACCACAAGTTTCCATGATTTAATTATACGATACGCATCAAACAATTTCAGATGCATAATACTCAATCCAACTCAAAGAACCTCATATAGTGGCCCAAGATTTCTACTGGAGAAGCTAGGACAAGAACCTGTATCAACCCCTATGCATAGATTACCACAATGTCACCTCGGGAATCCACAAGTTGAGTACCAAGACATAGATCAAGTGAATCACTTGAATACCCCAATGTCATTATAGGTATCCGCTTGCAAGAGATATATCAAGTGCTATAAAATCCATAAAATTATTCAATCGAGAATAACAAAATCTCAAAGGGAAAAGTCAACAACAATATAGAGAGGGGAAACCACCATGTGATCCAACTATATTAACAAAGCCCGTGATACATCAAGATCGTGCCATCTCAAGAACATGAGAGAGAGGGAGAGAGAAAGAGAGACTGAACATATAGCTACTAGTACAAATTGTCAGCCCCGAGGGTGGACTAGTCCCTCCTCATCATGGAGTTCGCCGGGATGATGAAGATGGCCACCGGAGATGATCTACCCTCTTCTACAGGGTACCGTTTTCTCTCCAAATTGTTTTTTCGTCGATATAGAGGCCGTGCGGCGGCAGAATGAGGATTCTAGGGTTATTTCTGATGGTTTCTATATTTATAGGAATTTTTGTCGTTGGTTCCACGTGGAGATGGGCCACGAGGTGAGCACCCTCCACCAGGGCACGGTTTGGGGGCCTGCCGCGCCCTGGTGGAGGGTGGCCACCTCGTGACTCTTCTGGCCCTCCCACGAAGCGTCGAATGCCTCTTTTGTTCCAAAAATTCATCAAAATGTTTCGGGCGATTCCGAGAACTTTCATTTTTTGCACAAAAAACAACACCACGGTAGTTCTGCTAAAAACAACGTCCGTACGGGTTAGTTCTAAATAAATCATATAAAGTGCATCAAAATGATATAAAAGTATGGTAGACAGGTGAATATGGCATGAATACTTCATAAATTATCGATATGTTAGATACGTAACACTACATCAAAAAATTTGAGCAAGCACTTCTCGAACACTCTGTGTGAGGATCACTCGGAGTTCCGTTTCGTTAAGAGATAACTTCCAAAACCTCCTCGGTGCATCTTGGTGTAACCAACCTCAAAATATTTGTTCCACCAAATCCTAGGGTTGATCTTGTTTTTCCATCTTGAAAGCACAACTTCTCCCTAGGTGGTATTGGTAATTAATAACAACATATATTTCACTGGACTAATGTTTCCACTAAGTATATTTCAGGAAAAAGTTCAGTGTCTTGATTGGCAAATGATTGTGAGGAGACCCAAAGATGCAAGGGATATGATTGTCCAAGCTACAAGCATGGAGACTCTACATTTTACTTTGTGAAAAATCACTTTGATTCCATAGGAGAGCCAATACTATTAAAAGGGGGTGAGGTAATAATGGTGAATGAGATGCTCAAAATGATAAAGTATTAGCCACCAAAATCACTCACAAAGTCCCCCACAAACATTCTATATTAAACGCTACCACTCAAAATCAGTGCCACCAAACAATTTACTTTCGGCTACACCGAGTCAAAACCCTAGACATATCCTAGGCCAAACCCACATCTTGGTACTACCAAGTTCCATATCGGTGCAACCGAGTTTAGTGACCAACTTCATGTTGGCCCATTTACAAGAACCGGAATTTCCAAGAATTGTGAATAAATATCACTGAGTTGTGTAACTGCCCTTGGCCACTCACATCGGTACCACCGAGATTCCTATATCAGTCTCATCGAAAACGCCAAAGTTGCCACATTTTGCACTAGTCGGTGCAACCGAGTTTTCACTTCGGTTTCACCGAGTTGGGCAATAATGTTGTAACGGTTGGATTTTTGGAGATACCTATATATACCCCTCCACCACATCCCACTCGCAAGAGAAGCACTTAGGATAGACCCACACTTCCTATATCCAATTTTTTGAGAGAGAGCCACCTACCCATTTTTTGAGGTCAAGATTATCCACTCTGACCATATGGATCTTGATTTCTAGCCTCCCCAAGTTGCTTTTCACCCAATCAATCTCTTCTACCCAAGCCAAATCTATGAAAGAGTGATTGGGTGTTGAGGAGACTATCATTTGAAAAACAAGAGCAAGGAGTTCATCGTTGTTACCTCATCTATTACATTTTGGAGGGTGGTGCATCCTAGATTGGTTAGGTGTCGCTTGGGAGCCTCCTACTTTGTGTTGTGAAGTTGAACCAAGAAGTTTGTAAGGGCAAGGAGATCGCCTACTTCGTGAAGATCTACCCCGAGTTAGGCTAGTCCTCTGTGGACATAGGCCATCATGGAATAGACAAGGTTACTTCTTCGTGGAACCCTTAGTGGGTGGAGCCCTCCATGGACTCTCGCGACCGTTATCCTTCGTTGGTTGAAGTCTCCATAAACGTGGATGTATGATAGCGCCACCTATTGGAACCATGGGAAAAATCTTTGTGTCTCCAAATTGCGTTTGATCTCCCTATCCTTATCCTCTTACATATGCTTGTCTTTACTTTCCGCCGCAATACTCATAGACATGCATGTGTAGGGTGAACTTGATATGCTAGAATTGCTAAGTTTGGCGAACCAATTACCTTGGGAAAATGTTAGATTTTTATTTGGTCAAGTAGTCTAATCACCCCCCTCTAGAGCTAGTTTTGATCCCTACAAGTGGTATCGGAGCTTTCGTATCCGTTGCATTGGTCTCATAACCCAGGAGAGTATGGAGTTTAGTGAGGGAAACTATCACCGTAGAGGTCTATATTTTGATGTTACAAACTTTGCTAGTTGGAAGCATAAAATGGAAATGCATATTCTTGGTCATAACCCTACCGTATGGGCTATTGTTCGTGTTGGCTTGCAAGGTGAATCCTTTGGCAATGGAAAGGAACCAGATCGTGAAGCGACCATGGAAGATTTGAAGATATTGCAATACAATGCTCAATCACGTGACATTTTATTCAACTGCCTATGCCCCAAAGAATTCAACAAAGTCAGTTGTCTTGAGAATGCAAAGGAAATTTGCGATACTTTGATTAATATGCATGAAGGTACCAAATCCGTTAGGGAATCTAAGTTGGATGTGCTTCAAAGTTAACTTGACAAGTTCAAGATGAAGGATGGTGAAGGAGTCACCGAAATGTACTCTAGGCTTGCTCTCATCACAAATGAGATTGCCAGCTTGGGAAGCAAAGAGATGACCAACAAATTCATCATCAAGAAGATACTTAGAGCCTTGGATGTAAAGTACGACACCATGTGCGCATTAATCCAAATGATGCCAAACTAGAAAGATCTCAAGCCTACGGAAGTCATCGGAAGGATTGTTGCTCATGATATGTCACTCAAAGACAAGGAAGAACTTGTTGGGTTCTACCGTAGGTGCATCACATGGAAATTTCAAAAATTCCTACTCGCAGAACATCCAAGAACATGCTACGGAGATGGATAACAGATCGGTACCACTAGACACGCAGTGACATGCAACGGATGTAGAGTTGGGGCAACGCGTCCGCGAGGTCCGTCTCCCCCTCGCCCGATCTCCCTCGAACAACCGGTCTGATCTCCCTCGAAAAGTCGGTCATTGATCTCCCTCGTACAGGTTCGCCATTGCAGCACAAGTGCATCTCCTCTAACAGTTTTCGTGCATGCAGGAGGAACACCATTCGGCGGACTGCTAGGTCCAATCACACAGTCGGCGATGGCAAGTGGAGGTTGCTAGTTGCAACTCATGCAAAGCCCTAATGACGGCGCCGAAGTGATCAATCAAATGGGTGTGCCGCACCTCGACTATATATATGCATCTGTCGCGGGCTCAACTTTTGGGCCTCACACGGATCCTAAAGCCCAGATGTTCCTTCCCTTAAGCTCGCGACCCCTTAGGTTTTCGTTCACTTGGTCGCGAGTCAAATCGCATCCGCCTCGGCCAGTCGGTAGCGGCCTCTAGGAAAGCATGCCGACTCCAAGTGTCCGATGAAGTTGGTTAGGCAACCTGTACTTCACACTTCTGTTCCCTTTGCCACACAATATATGTTGTCATGCTCAAGGCATCATGGTCATCCTTGTTGCAGAACGACCTCTTTCTCATTCCGGTTAATCCGACCAACACTTCGAATTGTCTCATAATCCTCATCACACGGCCATGCTTATCCAGGTCGGATCACCCGAGGGGCCCAGAGCATATCTCTCCTGATCAAAGGGGAAAATCCCATCTTGCTCGACCATGTCTTGCAACATGGGTATGGACAAGCCCAAAATCTACCTTTGTAACTACCTAGTCACGGAGTAGCATTTGGTCAGCCCAAAGCAAGTCTGTCACCATCCCGAGTACATGCGCCAACTTAGGTCTTAGGACATAGAACATATGTTGTACTATAGACTCACATATGACCTATCGCTGTGTCTCATAGTTGGGTCTATCCAACTCAGACCTTATCTCGACTCGGATTCGACTATGTCGAATCTGACCAGACCTTTCCGAGTCCATATTATCCGGCTTGGGGTGTGGAAGCGGCTTAGTCAATGGATCTGCAACATTTGCATCTGTGTGAATCTTGCATAAATTAGTATCACCCTTCTCTACGTGATTTTGTATCAAGTGATATTTTCGTTCTATGTGCCTGGTCTTGTGGTGTTGTCTCAGCTCCCTGGCTTGTGTGATGGCACCTAAATTATCGCAATAAAGGTCCAATGGTTTTGGACAGCCCGGGAACACACCAAGATCCTCCAGGGACTTCCGAATCCAAACACCTTCCTTTGCGGCTTCACAAGCTACAATGTATTCGGCCTCTGTTGTAGAGTCGGCCAACGTATCTTGCTTGGAACTCATCTAGATCATGCTCCTCTATTCATGACATACACGAATCTAATTTGCTATCGACAATCATCCCTGTAGGTTTGGAAACTACCATCAACGTAACCCTTTACGCAGAGCTCCTCCTCACCTCCATAAACTAGGAACATCTCTTTAGTCCTTTTTAGGTACTTCAAGATAGTTTGCACCACTGCCTAATGACTCTCACCTGGGTCAGCCTAGTATCTACTTGTTAAGCTTATTGGATAGGCAACATCAAGCCGTGTACATAGCATGACATACATGATGGATCCTATTGCCAAGGCATATGGAATCCTACTCAGCCAGTTTCTCTCATCAGAAGTCATAGGACTCCGAGTCTTGCTTAGCCTTATACCATGCGAGACGGGCAAGAACCCCCTCTCTGCCTCACTCATGTCGAACCTATTCAACACTTTGTCTATGTACGTGGTCTGGCTCAAGCTAAGCAGCCTTCTCTATCTATCTCTATAGACCGTGATGCCTAAAATGTACACTGCCTCTCCAAGGTCTTTCATTGAAAACTTGCCATTCAATGATTCCTTAACTCAGTTCAGCATCGAAACATCATTTCTGATCAGTAGTATGTCATCCACATACAAGATCAAAAATACTACCGAGCTCCCACTAGACTTCTTGTATAAACAATAGTCCTCTCCATTCTTGATGAAACCAAGGTCAACGATGACTTCATCAAAACGAATATTCCAACTCTGAGTTGCTTGCCTCAATCCATAAATGGACCTCTTGAGCTTGCATATTTTACCAGCGTTAGATGGATCTACAAAACCTTCAGGCTGTATCATGTATACATCCTCTTTTAAATTTCCATGAAGGAAAGCCGTTTTGACATCCATCTGCCATATCTCATAATCGAAATATGCAGCTATAGCTAGTATGATCCTTACCGACTTCAACATCGCTACCGGCGAGTAGGTCTCGTCATAGTCAATTCCATGAACTTGTCCGTAACCTTTAGCGACAAGCCGAGCTTTGTGAATATGAACATTTTCATCCACATCGGTTTTTTACTTAAAGACCCATTTGCAACCAATGGCTACTATGCCAGGTGGCAGATCAACCAAGTCCTAGACTTGATTGTCATCCATGGACTTTAACTCGGATCTCATGGCTTCCAGCCATGCCTCGGAATCTAGGCTCACCATCGCTGTCGCATACGTGGATGGCTCATCGCTTTCTAGGAGCAACACATCACGCACTCTGCACAATCTTTCTGACCTCCGTGGTTCCGATGTTGACTCCACTACGGGTTCCGATGCCGACTCCACTACGGGTTCTCTGACCGACTTCGATATGATCACATTATCAGCAGAGTCGCCCCTAAGTGGCTCTCAAATTTCTTCGAGTCGCACCATTCTCCCACTGGCCTCCTGACTGAGAAACTCTTTCTCTAGGAAAACCCCATTCCGAGCAACAAACACTTTGTTCTCTTCTCAGTTGTAGAAGACGTATCCCAAGGTTTCCCTCAGATATCCCATGAATATGCATTTATCCGACTTGGGTGTAAGCTTGTCCAATATGAGTCGCTTGACAAATGGTTTAGAACTCCAAATCTTTAGAAAAGACAAACTAGGAATCTTCCCAGTCCACATCTCATGTGGTGTCTTGTTTACTGATTTTGATGGTACCCTGTTAAGTGTGAAAGCTGCAGTTTCTAGAGCGTATCCCCAAAATGACAAGGGTAAATCCGATTTCCTCATCATCGATCGGACCACGTCCAACAAGGTTCGATTTCTCCGTTCTAACATGTCATTTCTCTATGGTGTACCCAAAGGTGTGAGCTGAGGTACTATACCTCGACTTTTCAGTTGATCATCAAGCTCCCGGCTCATGTACTCACCTCCACGATCTGATCACAAAAGCTTTATCATCTTGCCGAGTTGATTCTCAACCTCGTTTTGAAACTCTTTGAACTTATCAAAAGCTTCTGACTTGTGCCTCATCAAATAGATATATCCATACCTACTCAAGTCGTCGGTAAAAGTCATGAAGTATTGATAGACACCTTTGGCCGTCGTGCTCATTAGACCACACACATCATTGTGTATAAGTTCCAACAGCTCGGACGCCCTCTTGCAACTCTTTGCAAAAAGAGACTTAGTCATCTTGCCTAGCAAGCAGGATTTGCACGTCTCGAACGACCTGAAGTCGGACGAAGTTAGGAGTCCATCATCATGGAGCTTCTTCATGCATTTCAGACTAATGTTCCCAAGCCGGCAATGTCAGAACTATGTCAGATTTATCTCACTAGGCTTGTGCCTCTTGAAATTCACGTTATAGACTGGTTCTGTTTCTGGATTTAAAATAAATAGCCCATCTACAATGGGTGCATAGACGTGGAACATTCCATTCAAATAAAATGAACAACCGTTGTCCTTTAAATTGAATTCATAACCTTGACTCATCAAGCAAGAGGCGGAAATAATGTTTCGACTAAGTGCGGGAATTTAATAACAATTATCCAATTCCAAAATAAATCCAGAAGGAAACTGGAGCTGCATCGTGGACCTCCAACGCTGCAACTCTTGCTTTGTTGCCGACCCTGATGTCAATCTCCCCTTGTGCCACACGCCTAGTTCTTACCAGCCTGCATCGAGTTGCTAATATGAACAATCGATCCAGTATCAAATACCCAAGAGCTACTAGGTATGTCAGCAAGGTAAATGTCTATAACATATGTAACAAGCGTACCTTTGCCTGAAGAAGCACCTTTGGCCTTCTTGCCATGCTCAGCAAGCCACTTGCTACAAATCCTCTTCCAATGACCAGCTTCCTTGCAATGAAAGCAAATGGTCTTTGTGTTCGGTCTAGACTTCGGCTCAGCGCCGGAGACAACCTTCTCCATGTCCTTTGCCTTACCCTTTTTCTTGGACCAACTATTTTTGAACTTAGCCGAATTCTGCACCATCAACACTTGATGCGTGCCTTTCTTAATATCTTGCTCTGCCACTTTGAACATCCCATGCAATTCAGTGAGCTTCTTATCCATGCCGTGCATATGATAGTTCGTGACGGATGTCCCATAGCTAGGTGGAAGAGAACCCAGAATTGCATATGTGGACAGCTCGTCCCCAAGTGGCAAGCCTAACTGATCCAAAGCTTGCATGTACCAAATCATCTTGATCACATGCGGGCTGAGTGGGTCACCCTCTTTCAGCATACAATCCATCAAGGATTGACAAATGTTGAACCTTTCGGTCCTAGCCTGCACTTGAAACATGCTCTTGAGACTCTCGATCATATCGAAAGCCTGAATGTTTTTGAAATGCTGTTGCAAATCAGTCTCCATACAAGCCAACATCAGGTAGTTGATCTTGTTTGGCTCATCAACGAGTTTCTGGTGGGCATTCTTGGTTGTGGCACTAGCATTCTCGATAGGTTCCTCTAGAAGTGGATCCTCTAGAAAATGTTCCTTTTTATCGTGCTTGAGAACAATTCTCAAATTTCTATACCAGGTGGTAAAGTTTGTTCCATTCAGTTTATCCTTTTCCAGAATTGATTTCAATGCAAAGTTGGGTTGAGCAGGTGGTGCCATTGATCTACAATAGAAAATATGCCATCACTAAGCAATGTGTTTATGTAGAGTAATTCAAGCCTTAAATAGAACTACTCTTAGTGAAGTCGGCATCCCTTTGCAAACTCTCGGTGATTCAGGATCCGACTAGCACAAGCGACTAGTGAGCTTTAGCATCACTACTAGCCAACGTGCCTATTCGGTAAGAAACACCTTGCTAATCATATC
Organism: Hordeum marinum; assembly: GCA_022496015.1. Lineage (NCBI taxonomy): Eukaryota > Viridiplantae > Streptophyta > Magnoliopsida > Poales > Poaceae > Hordeum > Hordeum marinum. The sequence continues at coordinate 239,617,119 of CM039678.1, forward strand.
TCTATACGACTCTTGTCGGTTGGGTAGGTACCTCATACCCCAGCTCCCAACCTTCTTTGCCACAAGGCCCAAAATCGTTTTGATATCCTTGTCAAGTTAACCTGATGCAGTGCATGTCCGTGTACGACACGAACCCTCCAGTTCAAGGACACCTAGTAGCACCTCAAATTTATGAGCCCACCACTAGATGTACTTGATGTGCAAAGGTGCAACATCTAGAATGGCAATGTGCTTGATATTTATGAGGGGTCTTTCTACCATTATAACATGCATAGAAACAAGAGGCAACATCAATCACATATAAACACAAATATGTGAAATAGTATGGCTCCTTTGTGGGCATGCTTTCAGGGCCAGCTCCAACTCCGATGACCAGGGAAGAACTCCATATTGTTCGTCATGCCGGGACACTAAAGCCTCGAACTTGATCTCTGTCCTCCAACTACTACAACTAGTAATGAATTTACAGAGAATCCCAAGTCGACAAGCATGTTGTTATACAATATAATGACAACACTTTGACTCCTTTCGGCTGACAATCATGAGACGGAGGTCATGTTAAAATACACACATGCATCACATACATATGAGCCATACTATTCACATCAAACCTGCAAAACAAACTTATGCATAGAATCACATTCTACCGTTTTGTGTGATCGTGTACAAAATACAAGGCACTACGCACACGACGGTCCCGCTAGCCGGTTAGCAGGCGAGGTTCGAAGGGGTAATGCCCCTCGCGGGTGCAGGAAGTGCCTGATGTTTTCGGAACTCACAGATCAAATCTGTATTCCGATCATGCCGAATTTTCTGATTTGACCAATCTCATCGATCATCGCGAACCCGATTCAGATTTACGTTTCACAGTTAACCTCGATGGCGGAAACCGACCGGTAGGGGTAGGTTGTGTTACGGGCTCTTCGATTCCGATTGATAGAAAACATAGCCTCAACGATCCCGATGTGAAGTTGATCTCATCAACCGTGCACATAGCGGATCTCATGAACAACGATATATCTCATCCGCTGCCTCCACATATCATATATGCATCCGATCTGAAACTAAAACCTATAGCAAAGGCTCTAATACCACTGTTGGTTTCTACCGTAGGTGCATCGCATGCAAATTAAATTTTTCCTACGCGCAGAACATCCAAGAACATGCTACGAAGATGGATAACAAATTGTTACCACTAGACGCGCAGTGCCGTGCGGCGGAAGTAGAGTTGGGGCAGCGTGTCCACGAGGTCCATCTCCTCCTCGCCCGATCTCCCCCGAACAGCAGGTCCGATATCCCTCCAATAGCTGATCGCTGATCTCCCTTGTACAGGTCCGTAGTAGCAGCACAAGTGCACCTCCTCTAATGGTATCCGCACGTGCAGGAGGAACACTGATAAGCCACAAGTATAGGAGATCGCAACAGTTTTCGAGGATAGAGTATTCAACCCAAATTTATTTATTCGACACAAGGGGAGCCAAAGAATATTCTCGAGTATTCGTAGCTGAGTTGTCAATTCAACCACACCTGAAAGACTTAATATCTACACCAAAGTATTTAGTAGAAAAGTAGTATGGAAGAAACGATAACGATAGCAAAAGTAACAGTAACAGTTTTGTAGTGATTGTAACAGTAGCAACGGAGAAGTAACTTAGCAGAGATCAATATGTGGAAAGCTCATAGGCAATGGATCGGTGATGAATAATTATGTTGGATGGCATTCATCATGCAATAGTTATAACATAGGGTGACACAGAACTAGCTCCAATTCATCAATATAATGTAGGCATGTATTCCATATATAGTCATACATGCTTATGGAAAAAACATGCATGACATCTTTTGTCCAACCCTCCCATGGCAGCGGGGTCCTAATGGAAACTAAGAGATATTAGGGCCTACTTTTAATAGAGAATCGGACCAAAGCATTAGCACTTAGTGAATACATGAACTCCTCAAACTACGGTAATCACCGAAAAGAATCCCAGTTATTGTCACCCTAGGGGATGTGGATCATAACTCGTAATAGGTGTCTACAACTTGCAATATAGGATCAAGAACACATATATATATTCATGAAAACATAATAGGCTCACATCTAAAATCATGGCACTCAGGCCCTAGTGACAAGCATTAATCATAGCAAAGTCATAACAACATCAATCTCAGAACATAATGGATACTAGGGATCAAACCCTCACAAAACTAACTCGATTACATGATAAATCTCATCCAACCCATCACCGTATAGCAAGCCTACGATGGAATTACTCACGAACGGCGGAGAGCGTCATGGAATTGGTGACGAAGGATGGTTGGTGATGATGACGACGTCGATTTCCCCTCTTTGGAGCCCAAAACTGACTCCATATCTGGCCTCCTAAGGAAGAACAGGTGGTGGCGGCGGCTCCGTATCGTGAAACATGATGAATCTTCTCCTTGATTTTTTCTTCGTGAATAGGAAAATATAGGAGTGGAATTGAGGTCGGTGGAGCAACAGGGGGGCACAAGCCTGCTAGGCGCGACCAGGGGGGTGGCCATGCCTGGCAGGCTTGCAACTGTGGGTGCCCCCCTCTAGTTTATTCTTTCACCAGTATTTTTATTAATTCCAAAAATATTCTGAGTAAATTTTTAGATCAATACGAGAACTTTTATTTCTACACAAAAATAACACCAAGGCAATTCTGCTAAAAACAACGTCAGTCCGGGTTAGTTCCATTCAAATCATGCAAATTAGAGTCCAAAACAAGGGCCAAAGAGTTTGGAAAATTAGATATGATGGAGACGTATCAACACCCCCAAGCATAACCCATTGCTTGTCCTCAAGCAATTCAGTTGATAAACTAAAAGTGATAAAGAAAAACTTTTACAAACTCTGTTTGATCTTGTTGTTGTAAATATGTTTAACTGATGTTTAGATTTTCAGCAAAGATCATGGACTAACCACGTTCACAATAACATTTAGGTGTCACATTCGCTCATATCAATAACATAATCAACTAGTGAGCAATAATAATAACTCTCGGATGACAACACTTTTATCAAAACAACCATGATACAATATGGTGAAATGATATCTCGCTAGCCCTTTCGGAGACTGCAAAAAATAAATGCAGAGCACCTCCAAAGAACAAGGACTAACTAGACATTGTAATTCACGATGAAAGAGATCCAGTCATGCTCATACTCAATATTAATTAACAACAAAGCATACAAATGACAATGGTGCTCTCTAACTGGTGTCTTTTATAAGAGGAGGATGACTCAACAATAAAGTAAATAGATAGGCCCTTCGTAGAGGGAAGCATTGATTTGCATAGGTGCCAGAGCTCGAGTTTTTAAAACAGAGATAAGTAATAATTTTTGAGCAGTATGCTTTCATTGCTCACATAACGACCAAGAGTTTTCAACATCTTCCATACTAGGTACATTATAGGCGGTTCCCAAATAGAATGATAAAGTTTTTACCCCCCCTCGACCAATCAGTCACACTCCACGGCAAGCCGAATCCACGGGTACCGTCCATACAAACACAGTCCCGGGGGAGTTTTGTTTAATTATATTTTGATTTTATTTTGAGCATGGAACTGGGCATCCCGATTACCAGCCACTTTCTCGTGGATGATAGTGAATCAACACTTCTCGTGAGAATAACCCACCTAGCATGGAAGATACTGACAGCCCCCAATCGCCACATGTAGGATTTGGGCATACAAAACAAAATGTTTATTTGAAGGTTTAGAGTTTGGCACATGCAAATTTACTTGGAACGGCAGGTAAATACCACATATAGGCAGGTATAGTGGACTCATATGGAACAACTTTGGGTTTGAGGAATTGGATGCACAAGCAGTATTCCCACTTAGTACACGTGAAGGCTAGCAAAAGACTGGGGAGCGACCAACTAGAGAGTGACACAGTCATCAACATGCTTTGAGATTAACCAACATTGAATGCAAGCATGAGTAGGATATAAATCACCATGAACATAAATACCATAGAGGCTATGTTGATTTTGTTTCAACTACATGCATGAACATGTGCCAAGTCGAGCCACTTGAATCGTTAAGAGGAGGATACCATCCCATCATACTACATCACAACCATTTTAATATGCATGTTGGCACCCAAGACAAACCATTATCTACTCTTAGCTAATTAAGCATGGCATGAGTAACTATAATCTCTAATTGTCATTGCAAATATGTTTCACCCATAATGAGCTGAATTTGGAACGATGAGCTAATCATATTTACAAAAGCAAGATAGGTCGAGTTCATACCAGTTTTTCTCCATCTCAATATTTTCATCAAATATCATCATTATTGCCTTTCACTTGCATGACCGAACAGTGTGGATAATAATAAGAGTGCACGTGCATTGGACTAAGCTAGAATCTGCAAACAATAACTCAAAGGAGGAGAAAAGGTAATATGGGCTCTCTGATCGATAAACAATTATGCATATAGGATCTACTCAACATTTTCATTGTGGTCTTCTCCTTACGACCCAAAGAAAGAAAAACCAGAACAAGAACGAGAAAAACTATTTACACGGGCAAGCTCCCAGCAAGCAAAAGAAGAATGAAAAATCTGTTTGGGTTTCCTTTTAATGCTACAACTAAGCAAACTAGAAGGTAAAGCTATAACTAATTTTTTTTGAATTTTTCTCAAAGTTAATTAAACACACAAGAAGAAAGTGAAAAAGAAATAAACTACCATGGATGGTACAACGAAAAAGTATGAACACCGACTACTAAGATGAGTGTGTGGACATGAATGTAATGTTGGTGAGAGATATGTACCCCCCAAGCTTAGGCTTTTGGCCTAAGTTGGTCTAGGACCATGGCTGCCCGAATGATATCCAAAGTCATAGTTGGGGTTGTACTAGATTGCGGCGGCAATCGCCTGAACAACTACAACATGGAGGCGAGCGGCTTCCGCATTTCTCTCGTACTCATTTGCCTCCTTCTTGTTATAAAGTATCTCCGTTTCCTGAAAGTTAAAGAAGGCGTGAGTAGGAAGGGTAACATGGACAACACGCTGTCTATCAAAAATTAGTCGGTACTGGAGGGATTCTTCATTCCTTTCAAGAAACTGGAAACGTACCAAAGCCTCATAATCAAGAAAAGCGGGTGGTAATTCAATATCATTTTTCCATATGGGTACCCCGAAATAATTAGCTATCCCACCAAAGAAATTTCCATCCTTAGCATTATTATGCAATCTTCTAGCAATAATGTCTCCTAAGTTATATCGCCTATCACCCATTACTGCACTCTTAAGAACATTGAGATCGGTAGCACAATGGTGGCTATGCTCAGTTTTACCGTTAATACATCTACCTAAGAATAGAGCAAAATGATGTATAGCAGGAAAGTGAATGCTCCCCACGGTAACCTGTGTAATATTTTTAGTTTCTCCGACGGTAATGATAGCAAGAAAATCATTATATTCAGTTTTATGTAGATCACTATAGCTTCCTGTTGTGGAATTTTGCGTGCATGATTAAAATCCTCTGTGTCCAAAGTATATGATTTGTCATAAGGTTAAATAGGATGGAAGGTTTATTATGATTGAATGAAAATACAAACCTCCGCATGAAAGAATCAGTGAGTTGATAGTATTGCTTGCATTTGTCCAAAATGAATTCCTCAAGGCTAGCATTCCTTGTGTATGCGTAGAATTCTTCCTTCAAACCGACACCACTCATAAATTGACCCGATGGCCATTCACAAGGTCATACTTGTGCTTCCCTCAGTAGTTCAAGGTCAGGCTCACATATTGCGAGTCTCGGGGCCTTCTTGCCCAAGGAACCCCTTGAAATACCCTCCTCAAGATTTTTTTTTTCTGAAAAATTCTGAAATTTTAGTGACCCAAAATAAAGGTGAACAAAACTCAACAAAACTCATAGTGACTACTCCCACAAATGCCTAGAGGCTATATCATGCATCAAAACTACTCGAGACCATACAAATTTGACATGCAAGCTCAAGAACATGGTTACCACAGCAGCAAAAAATTTCAATATATAAAGCACTAGAAAAAAACTAACTGGGCCATTTGAGGAGTCACATACCGAAGAACAATCTCCCAAAACAGTTTTGCGAATGAAGCTTTGCACAAGGAGATCGAAAATGGCAGCAAAATGAGCTAGAACACGGGTTTGAGAAATGGTGGGATTTTTTTTGGAGGAAGATGAAGTGGATGGGTGCTAGAATAAGTGAAGGGGAGCATGTGGGACCCACAAGCCCGCTTGGCGTGACCAAGGGGGTGGCCACGCCTTGTGGGCTTGTGACCCACTGGTGCAGCCCCCTGTTGTGTGCCCAGTGCCAGATATTTTTAAATATTCCAAGAAAATCATACTCCATTTTCAGGGTATTTGAAGAACTTTTATTTTCAGGTCATTTTTCTATTGCACGGAAAACTCAGAAAACCAAAAAATAATAGCATTTTTACTTAATTTAATCTAGCTAACAGAAAGTAAAGGTAGGGTACAGAAAGTTGTGCTTTTCTAAATTCATCCATCTCATGCTTATCAATAGGGATCCATCAATAAGGTTGGCCAAGTCTTATTAACAAACTTCTTTTGAATAACATGAAACCGAAGAATTTTTGAATAACACTAAGTTACCTCAATGGGGACATGCATGTCCCCAACAATAAGTATATCATATTTCTTATTGACAGTTGGAAGAGGGAATTCAAAGTCTCCAATAATAACCGCTGGATTTTTTTCAATGGAGTCGATACTATGAACTTGAGGTTGTTTCTTTGGAAAGTGTACAGTATGCTCATTACCATTAATATGACAAGTGACATTGCCTTTGTTGCAATCAATAACAACCCCTGCAGTATTCAAAATGGGTCTACCAAGGATGATCAACATACTATCTTCCTCGGGAATTTCAAGAATAACAAAGCCCGTTAAGGTAGTAGCATTTGCAACTATGACAGGTACATCCTCACAAATACCGATAGGTAGAGCAGTTGATTTATCAGCCATTTGCAAAGAGATTTCAGTAGGTGTCAACTTATTCAAATCAAGTCTATGATATAAAGAGAAATGCATAACACTAACACCAGCTCCCAAATCACATAAAGCAGTTTTAACATAATTCCCTTTAATAGAGCATGGTATAGTTGGTATTCCTGGATCTCCTAATTTCTTTGGTACTCCACCCTTAAAAGTATAATTAGCAAGCATGGTGGAAATTTCGCTTCCGGTATCTTCCTTTTATTAGTCACAATGTCTTTCATATACTTAGCATAAGGAGACATTTTCAAAATATCAGTCAAGCGCATACACAAAAAGATAGGTCTAAGCATTTCAACAAAGCGCTCAAAATCCTCATCATACTTTTTCTTGGATGGTTTAGGAGGAAATGTCATGGGTTTCTGAACCATGGTTCTCTTTCTTTACCATGCTTCCTAGCAATAAAATATCTTTTGTCATATCTTTTATTCTTAGGTTGTGGGTTATCAAGATCAACAGCAGGTTCGATCTCCACATCATTATCATTACTAGGTTGAGCATCAACATGAACATCATCATTAATATTATCACTAGGCTCATGTTCATCACCAGCTTGTGTCTCAGCATCAGAAACAAAAATATCATTTGGGTTTTCAGGTGTATCTATAATAGGTTCACTAGCAGCATGCAAAGTTCTATCATCATCCTTGTTCCTCTTATTACTAGAGCGACTAGGTGCATCAATATTACCCCTTTGAGAATCGTGCTCAATTCTCTTAGGGTGGCCCTCAGGATACAAAGGTTCCTGAGTAATTCGTCCACCTCTAGTCACAACTTTAACAGAATGATCATTGTTCTTACTATTCATCTCATTAAAAAAATCATTATGTGCCTTAAGTACTTGTTCTACTTGAGTAGTTACCATGGAAGCATGTTTACTAATGAGTTTAAGATCATTGATAGTTCTACTCATATAATCACCTAAGTGATCAAGCATGAAAGCATTATGTTTCAATTGTCTACTAACATAAGCATTAAATTTTCTTGCTTAACAACAAAATTATCAAACTCATCCAAGCATTGGCTAGTAGACTTATTATAAGGAATATAGCCTTCATCAAATCTACGAAGAGAGTTTACCTCTACTACCTATGTCGGGTTATCAAGACCATGTATTTCTTCAATAGGTCGTAGATTCTTAACATCTTCAGCTTTAATACCTTTTTCTTTCATAGATTTCTTTGCCTCTTGCATATCTTCAGGACCGAGAAATAGAATACCTCTTTTCTTCGGAGTTGGCTTCAGAGGTGGTCCAATCATTATCATTTCTCAATATATTATTCAATAGTAGTTCAGCTTGTTCAACAGTTCGTTCCCTGAAAACACAAACAACACAACTATCTGGGTGGTCCCTAGAAGTATCGGTTAGTCCATTATAAAAGATATCAAGTATTTCATTTATCTTGAGAGGATGATCAGGCAAAGCATTTAGTAATTGGAGAAGCCTCCCCCAATCTTGTGGGAGAGTCTCTTCTTCAATTTGCACAAAGTTAAATATTTCCTGCAAGGCAGCTTGTTTCGTATGGGTAGGAAAATATTTTCTGGGGAAATAATATATCGTATCCTGGGGACTACGCACACAACCAGGAGCAAGAGAACTGAACCATATCTTAGCATCACCCTTTAATGAGAAAGGAAACAACTTGAGAATATAATAATAACGAATTTTTCCTCATGAGTAAATAGGGTGGCTATATCATTTAATTTAGTGAGATGTGCCACAACAGTCTCAGATTCATAGCCATGGAAAGGATCAGATTCAACCAAAGTGATTAACTCAGGATGGTCACGAAATTCATAATCTTTATCAGTAACAAAGATAGGCGAAGTAGCAAACTTAGGATCATATTTCATTCCAGCATTCAAAGATTTTTTTCCACTTGCATAGTAATTTCTTAATATCATCTCTATCCTTACAACCAAGAAAGTCCCTAGCTACCTCTCCTTCCATAAACATAACCCTCGGGAATATCAGGCAATTCATATCTAGGAGGGCTAGGTCTAGCAGGTGTCTCATAGTGTTTAGTTTTAATAATTTCATCAGTTTCCGAAGTATCATAATTTTCAGCATTGACTCTAGCAATTTGTTCATCAAGATATTCACCCAGTGGCACAGTATTATCAAGCAAAGTATCATCACAAGAAGCATGCATAGCAGAAGTGGCATCATCAATTACTTGCAACATATCAGTATTACTAGCAGGTGGTGGTGTCGCAAACTTACTCATAACAGAAGGTGAATCAAGTGAAGAGCTAGATGTCAGTTCCTTACCTCCCCTTGTAGTAGAGGGATAGATCTTGTTTTTTGGATCTTTCAGATTCTTCATAGTGATCAACAGATACAAATCCCAAGTGACTCAAAGAATAGAGGTATGCTCCCCAGCAATGGCGCCAGAAAAAGGTCTTGATAACCCACAAGTATAGGGGATCACAACAGTTTTCGAGGGTAGAGTATTCAACCCAAATCTATTGATTCGACACAAGGGGAGCCAAAGAATATTCTCAAGTATTCGCAGCTGAGTTGTCAATTCAACCACACCTGAAAGACTTAATATCTGCAGCAAAGTATTTAGTAGAAAAGTAGTATGGAAGTAACAGTAACGATAGAAAAATAATAGTAGCAGTTTTGTAGTGATTGTAACAGTAGCAAGAGAGAAGTAACTTAGCAGATATCAATACGTGGAAAGCTCGTAGGCAATGGATCAGTGATGGATAATTATGTTGGATGGCATTCATCATGCAGTAGTTATAACATAGGGTGACATAGAACTAGCTCCAATTCCTCAATATAATGTATGCATGTATTCCATATATAGTCATACATGCTTATGGAAAAGAACTTGCATGACATATTTTGTCCTACCCTCACGTGGCAGCGGGGGCCTAATGGAAACTAAGAGATATTAAGTCCTCCTTTTCATAGATAAGCGGACCAAGGCATTAGCACTTACTGGATACATGAACTCCTCAAACTATGGTAATCACTGGAAAGAATCCCAGTTATTGTCACCCTGGGGGATGCGGATCATAACTCGTAATAGGTGTCTACAACTTGCAAGATTGGATCAAGAAGACATATATATATTCATGAAAACATAATAGGTTCACATTTGAAATCATGGCACTCGGGACCTAGTGACAAGCATTAAGCACATCAAAGTCATAGCAATATCAATCTCAAAACATAGTGGATACTAGGGATCAAACCCTAACAAAACTAACTCGATTACATGATCAATCTCATCCAATCCATCACCGTCTAGAAAGCCTACAATGGATTTACTCATCAACGACGGAGAGCATCATGGAATTGGTGATGAATGATGGTTGGTGATGACGATGGCGTCGGTTTCTCCTGTCCGGAGCCCCAAAACGGACTTCAGATCTGGCCTCCCGAGGTAGAACAGGAGGTGGCGGCAGATCCATATTGTGAAACGCGATGAACTCTTATCCTTGATTTTTTTCTCCACAAATAGGAATATATAGGAGTGGAATTGAGGTTGGTGGAGCAATAGGGGGGCCACAAGCCTGCTAGGCCCGACTAGGGGGGTGGCTGCGCCTGGCAGGCTTGCCACCTATGGGTGGCCCCGCTCCGGTTGATTCTTTCCCTAGTATTTTTATTAATTCCAAAAATATTCTCCGTAAAGTTTCAGATCAATCCAAGAACTTTTATTTCTGCACAAAAATAACACCAAGGCAATTCTGCTGAAAACAACATCAGTCCCGGCTTGTTCCATTCAAATCATGCAAACTAGAGTCCAAAACAAGGGCAAAAGAGTTTTGAAAAGTAGATACGATGGAGACATATCAAACACCGTGTGGCGTATTGGTAGGTCCGATCATACAGTCGGCGGCAGTGAGTGGAGGTTGCTAGTTGCAACTCATGCAAACCCTAACGATGGCGCCAAAGCGATCAATCAGATGGGTGAGCCCGTGGGGGATGCCTAGTAGCTCTATCAATTAAACTAATAATTCTCTTAGCCAGGTTACACTTGAGCAAGAAAATGATATATTGAAGGGGATTATAGAAAAAGGTGTCAGATTTCTATATCCGCAAAACCCTTAAGATTTGAACACAGGGGCATGTGTGAAGATCCCCTGCAGCCTCACCCAACCTAGCTCGCTACTCGATGAACGCAACAGCAAACTCGCACGATGACGAGGAAGAAGATGAACACGACAGTTTACCCAGGTTCGGGCCACTGCTAAGCGTAATACCCTACTCCTGCTTTGGTGGATTGCCTCTCGTGGAGGTGGTGTGAATGAACTTGTACAGTGTTCTAGGGCCTCATGAGGGATCCCTTTGAGGTGTTAGGGGCTCTCCGTGGCCCGGTGGTGGATGGATGGTGGAATTGACCAGATCGGATCGGATCTCTCTCAATGGTGCAGCCTACCCTATATATATAATTGAGTCTTGGGCCCTCTTCCCTTATCACAATGGAGGGAAGGGATCCCACAACGACCGATTTTGAAGGGGGACAAGAGTACGTGCTCGCCCTGCCCAAAGGCGGTCTTTGCCTGCAAAGTAGCCGTCGACGACGCAGGGATGGGCTCACGATGTCATCCGCCCAACGGGGTGGGTGGTGGTGGTCTTGTAGCACCGGAATGGGAACCTTTGGGGGAGGCTTTGGGAACCCATGTACATCCTTGATCCCTTTGGAACAAAGGGAAACTGCACCGCCTGGCGCGGTAGCACCCGCCTGTCCTTCGTTGCGTCACCCTTGACTACCGAGGCCGGGCCTTGCATAGAGATCTCCGCCGCTCCGGAGGGGGCCTGATGAGGCCCACCCCTTGCCGGCCCTGAAGTTGTTCTTCCTCGCAAGGCAAGGGCCCTTGCGAGGGCCTTGTCTTGAGTGAGGCCACGCCTAGGCGCGCTTGGTCGATGAAGTGGGCCATGCCCTGGGCTGCAAGCAGGCAGTTCTGGGTACCCCCATTCCCAAAACATTGACAGTAGCCCCCGGGCCCAAGGCGCGTTCGCGCTGGCTTACGGGCGAAGCCTGGAGGACGGCCCGAAGTGTTGTGGGCCCCAAACGCCCGTAGGCCAGGCCCTGCACATGTCGAACGCCCTACTAGCGGCGCCTTCGCTCTGTGAGGGCGTCCAAAACCGCTCCCAGCCAAACTAACACGATGCCTGGGTGTAGTGCGGGCCATCATTGCTTCCCGTTGAATGATGTTGTTGCTTCGGGCGACGCGGATGTGGCCCTTCAATGGGCCACGCGCCCTCGGAACGCGAGGGGGCGCCGAGCGGTCTTTGGCTATATATAAATAGGCGAGGGCGAGAAAACCCTCACACATCTTCGTATTCTTTGCCTCCACACCTCTCGAACCGTCCCTTCCAGCAATGGCGCCGGTGAGGAAGTTTTCTGCCACCGAGAAGGGGAAGGCTCTCGGGATGACCCTGCCGCACTGGAGGGGCCGTGGTCACCCCCGAAAATATGCCGTGATGCCGGCGGCGGCTCCCGGCGAGCTCATCCGTGTCCCAACGTTCCGCGACGAGCATGGTGGAACACCGTCTAGCGTGGGCAACCACGACGGCGAAAGCGGTGGCGGCCAAGGTGGGAGGTCGGCGGTGGCCACCTGGCCGCCGCACCCACGGCTTCATTCGGCCGACATAGCCCAGGAGTTCGTGATGTGGGTGGACATGCTGGAGGCCGCTTGGTTCCATCTTCTGAACTTCTTCGTGAAGGCCCTGCCGGCCTTTGGCTACAGGCGGACAGTTGCTGTAGCGGGGCGTCTTGGGTGGAGGTCGAGGTCACCCCCATAGGTTGCATGTACCTGAACCGTGGGTGGCAAGCGTTCGCTCGCGCCCGAGGCCTGAAGGGGAGTCACACCCTCCACTTCAAGTATGACGGGGAGGCGACGCTCTTCGTCAGGATCTTCGGGGATGAGGGCGAGCGCCTGGGGTGCTGCCCAGAGGATGTTGGTCGCGGTGATCCTAGAGATGAGCTTGCCCTTCATGACGGGCGCCACACCTCCACCAGCAGCAACACCCCCTCCAAGGAGAGCCCGAGCAACAACAGCTATGATGCGCCACCACGCCGATGCGCCCGGGTTTCGGGGGGTAGCCCACCGCCGCGGCGCCGTTCTCCCGCTTCGGGGGCGTCCATCCCTGCGTGCTTCCATGGGGACGAGCAGGAGGAGGAGGACACCAATTGAACGTTGGTGCGCCGGCATCGGGGCTCCTGAGGCGACAGCCGCCGTGCAGCTTTTCACTTCCTTTATCCTCCTTTTCTTTTGTACCTGCAATCCAAGAACCAAGGGAGGCACTATGGGCATGTAACGCATTCGGGCGCCTGCCCCTCTTTATTTGTACCTTCTGCATTCTATCAACTGGAGTTGCCTTCCGATCACAATTAGGATACTTAGCTTGTTAGGCCCCCAATAGTCCTTCGAGTCGTGGGGGCGCGGCTGTGGCGCTCGGATGGTTCGTTCACCCGGCCGGCCTCTTCTTCTTGCGATTGAGGTGAGTTGGGAGCTCTATTAACGCTCTGTGTCTACAGGTCCTAGTCCCGCACATTTCCCTACCATCGCAAGGTACGACCACTTACCTTGGACGTTCCTCGCAAGGCGGGGCCCCGACTCCCCTGATGCTGATCGGAAACCAAGGACGACATCAAGGGGGCCAAGTGGCCTTATGACAGGTAAGGCTCCGTAGGTGCGATGCTCAGGATCCCCCTTCGACACTCAAGCAGCTCTACGTCGGCAGGTCCTAGTCCCGCTCATTTCCCCAGCACCGTTAGGTATGACCGAAAACCAAGGATGCACATCACGGGGCAAGGCCTCGACACTCCTGAAGCCGACTGGAAACCTTGGATAGCAGCAGGAGGTCGAGTGGCCTTATGACCGGTAAGGCTCATGAGGCATGATGCTCAGGAGCCCCCTTAGATGCTCAAGCGGCTCCCGAAAATTCCGCTTCTTGAGGCTCCCTGAGGCTTCCTAAGGCTTTGAGTTGTCATTTGAGTAGCCCTGCGTTGACAGGTCCCAGTCCCACGCATTTCCCCACCACCATTAGGTACGACCGGAAACCAAGGACGCACTTCACGGGGCGAGGCCCCGACACTCCTGATGCCGACCGGAAACCAAGGATGAAACTAGGGGTCGAGTGGCTTTATGACCGGTAAGGCTCCTGAGGCGCGATGCTCAGGACCCCCTTAGACGCTGAAGTTGTCTAAAGAAAAATTTGTTTCCTTTCCAATATGGCGCGCCAGAATGAGAATAGGGCCTCTGGGCGAGTACGAGGCGGCATGCGCCTGCTAACCCACCCGTGAGTGCCATGCGAAGATCCGGGCGCCAAAAACTTGGCGAGGTGTAAGCATCGTGCCCCCAACCCCTGCTCGAGGGGTACGAGGGGGAGGAAAGCATGCGAGTGCTTTAGTTGGCGAGAGAGAAAGAGACACAAGAAATGGAAATGAAAACAAATCTCTGACCTTTCTGACCAAAACGTGATTTGGGAAACCCCGAGTTTAATTTCATAAAGGCTGGCAAATCCAAATAAGAGAAAGGCAAGCAATTGGCCGCGTACGGCACTCAGATTGGTCTTCGTCTTTCCACAGCGCTCAACGTAGGGCATCCATGTTGCATGGGCACAGCCATTGATGGGTGGTGTTGTCTTCTCTGCCAACTGTGGGCTATGGCTGCCACATTGCGTGGGAGGAACCCCTCTGCGTTCTCGAGGGGCTCCGGGCGTGTATAACCCGCTCATTATTACGTGAGAGTGTCACGGGTAGAACTTCCAGAGGTGCTAGATGTTCCAGGCATTCTGGATGGGGACCCCGTCCTGAGTCTCCAAGCACACGTCGCCAGGCTTGGAGACATGAACAACCTTGAACGGGCCCTCCCACATGGGTGAGAGCTTATGCAAGCCCTCCTTGGAGAGAACCCGCCTCAGGACGAGGTCTCCGACTTCGAGGGTCCTGGAGCGAATGTTGCGATAGTAGTAGCGCTGTAGTGCCTACTGGTACCGCGCATCTCGAAGAGAGGCCTGGTGATGCCCTCCTCTCCAAGCTGGAGGTATGTTCCCCGCTCGACATCCTAATGCTCCTCGTCAAATGCCAAGACTCGCGGGGACCGGTGCTTGATCTCGTGGGGGAGGACAGCTTCTGCTCCTTAGACAAGGAAGAACGGTATCTCGCCGGTGGGCTTAGTGGGGGTGGTGCGGATGGACCACAACACCGACTGAAGCTCATCGACCCAACCCCTTTCGCAAGCTTCAAGCTTCTTCTTGAAGCTCCTTGCCTTGAGGCCCCACAGGACTTCCGCGTTGGCGCACTCCACCTGGACGTTGCTCCTTGGGTGGGCCACCGAGGCGTAACATATCTGCATACCAAGGTTAGCACAATAGGTCTTGAAGAGGTTACTTGTGAACTGCGAACCGTTGTCGGTGATGATGCCGTTGGGGACGCCGAAGCGGCTCACAATGCCGTTGATGAACTTGACGGCTGACCCGGCCGAGATGGTGCGAATGGGCTCCACCTCTGCCCATTTGGTGAACTTATCGATGGCGACATAGAGGTAGCGGTACCTGCCTGCTGCTCGCGGAAAGGGCCCCAGAATGTCCAGCCCACAGACCGGAAAGGGCCAGGGGAGCGGAATGGTCTGGAGGCCCTACACGGGTTGGTGGGTCTACTTGGCATGAAACTGGCAGGCCTCGCAAGACCGGACCAGCTCGATGGTGTCGTCAAGTGCCAAGGGCCAGCAGAAGCCCGATCGGAACGCCTTACCTGCAAGCGTGCGCAAAGAGGAGTGATGCCCGTAGTCTCCTTCGTGGATATCGGCCAGCAGTTCGCACCCTTGTTCCTTGGAGATGCACCACAACGCAACATTGTTTGGGTGCCTGCAGTACAAGTCGCCGTATTTCAAGCAGTAGGCCATGGCTTGCCAAGCCACACGCTCCGCGACTTCCTCTTTTTCCGGTAGTGTGCCGTGAATTAGATATGCCTTGAAATCATGCATCTAGCTGTCGGACTGAGGCTCCAGGGCCAGGAGCAGTCAGGCTCCTGAGTCCTGGCCGCAGTCCAAAGCTCCCGAGGTCGGATCTGGGGGAAGCTCCTCACCTCGTGGCGCCAGGTCCTCAGCATGCGATGCCACGGAGGGCTTGAAGAGCTGCTCCTCAAAGACGCCTGGCTCCTGGGGCTTGCGACGCGAGGCCCTCTTGGCGATGTCGTCGGCTTCCTTGTTCGCGCTATGCTGGATATGTTGCAACTCCAGTCCTGAAATCGTTTTTAGATCTTATGTACCTCTTCCAAATATGGCTCCATGTGATTGTCCTTGGGCATATAATCCTTGTTAGAGAAGTTGACGAGAAGCTGGGAGTCACCCATGACGGTCAGGCACCGACTCCCAGAGCCGTCGCAGCCCTGAGGCCGGTGATGAGGCCCTCATACTCCTCGATGTTGTTGGAGACCTTCTCCCCATGCTAGAAGCAGAGTTGTATAGCATACCGGAGCTTGTCTCCCGTCGGGGAAGTGAGCACGACCCCAGCTCCAGCCCCCTTGCGCGTGAAGGCTCTGTCAAAATGCATGATCCATCCTTCTGGTGCCTCGTGGCCAGGGTCGAGGGACTAGCTCCCGTTTATCCCCCCGTCTGGGGCGTCTGTCCATTCTGCCACAAAATCCGCTAGGACTGCTCCTTTGATAGCCCTGGTCGTGCTGAAATCGATGTTGAAGGCCTGCAGCTCAATGTTCCATTCGGCGATCCTTCCCGTCGCGTTGGGGTTACACAGGATTTCCTCCAGTGTGTGTGTGTGTTGCATTTTGATCCCTCTTTGTGTTTCAAAAACATGTTGCATTTTTATCCCTCTCCGCATTTTAAAAACATTTGGTTTATCATTTGGTTGGAAACTTTTGTCGGTGTTTGATCATATACTTTTGTGTGATGCTACTATTGCCTATCATTGAGATGTATATATGATGATCATTCACTTAATGTTTGCTGTGAAGTGCTTATGTAATTCACTCATATTAATGTTTGTGCACCACCAAGTTGTATGTGACATGGAAGAGTGACCCATGATCCTAATCCGTTGTGCATTTGCATTCAAACACAAATTTAAAATAATGCAAAAATTTAGGGAGAACTTCTGCTTATCACACACCTCTCAAAGCAACGAAGCTATTCATGTTTTATCTTTATCGAATCTTTGATCTATATGTCATCATCAATTAGAAAAAAGGGGGAGATTGAAAGCACAACTTGTCCCTAGGTGGTTTTGGTAATTAATAACAACATATATTTCATTGAACTAATGTTGCCAGTAAGTATATTTTAGGAAAACGTTCAATTTCTTGATTGGCAAAGGATTGTGAGGAGATCCCAAGATGCAAGTCATGAAGACTCTATATTTTGCATTGTGAGAAATCACTTTGTGTCCATAGGAAAGCCAATACTATTAAAAGGGGGTGTCGGGGTAGGACGCACTCGATTACCTATGGGGCTGTAAGCCCCTTTGTGGTTCTGTAGGGGCGAGATAAAATGCACAAAGAGCGAAGATGATGAGATGGCACAACGATCGGAACACAGGTGTTTTACCCAGGTTCGGGCCGCTATTAAGCGTAAAACCATACTCCTGCTTTTGGTGGATTGATCAGAAGAACACGAAGAACACGCAACACTCAAGCCCATCAAGGGTTGCCTTCGAGGGAGCTGCTACGTGAGTACAAGTGTCCAAAGGTCTGAATCGTTAGGTAGGCTGCATTGGGCCTCCTTTTATAGTCCAAGGGGCAACCACGATGGTAAAACAAACATTGTCTGATGATTAGATGGCTAAAAGTTCTATCATACCTAACTCTGGCACTTAGGACAAAATGCCATAAATGAAGTCTAGGTGGCATGCGGGGGGTGCATCCCCGGCAAGCTTCTACCACTACTCTAGCTAACTATTGCACCACATCTTGACACGCCTCTGGACGGGTGTCAAGGGGGCATAATTTAACTTCCAGCGTGTCGCCACGTGCTTGTCTAGAGCCACTTGGCCACTTGGGAGCTTGACACCGCATCGATAAGTGACTGGCATTGCGATGTGGTGGAGCACTGGCTTATTGGCTCGTGCTTGTCAGGGGTTGGCTTGTCAGGTCTTCTTGAGGGAACGAGCGCCTCGGTCCCCGGCAGGCACTGGGGGCATTCTTGGCGCGCTTCGGGCCCGTTTTGGGATGTAGCGTTGATCTAGCCAGTGTTGCTTGGCCTGTCGTAGGTTGGTCTTGCCAGAGTCTTGGTCTTGGATGTTTGTTGGGTTTGCATCTGTGTTGATGGGTTATGCTACTACTGCCTGTGCATAAGTCAAGGGCACTAGGTACCCATGTCCTAGTGCACCGACAGGAACCCCCGGGTCTGGCCCACACATGCTCGCCCAGCGCCATTGGGTCAGGCCCAAAATTTATACACATGCGCGCAATGTGAGGAAGTAACCGCCAATTTACTAGTCAGCACTGACCCACTACCTCGGGCCGTTTCCGCCACGTGCACCGCATGCATTGCAGGGAGTTTGCGGTGGCCGCTCATGACTTAAAGGCCTGGTCATGGCAGAAACTGCAACACCATGGATTGGAGCAATGGGGTGGTTACCTGTTTGCCCGTGATCGTGGGTAGTGGAATTGGTGGAGACGGACAGCGGCCTTTAGAGTGGAGGAGAGCCAGCCCCTGCGTCCTCCCCTATAAATTGGGGGGTTGCGAGGGGCGATGCTCATCCACCTCCTTCTCCGCTTTGGTTCCAAATCCACAATGCTCGCCCTTCCTCTCCTGCCTTCAATAGCATACGTCACCACCATGACCAGGGGTCGAGGACGACTCCTATATTTCGTTGTGACAATGAGGGCCTCCCGTCGGGATCATGCCGCCGCTTAATCCATGGAGGTGGAGGGTGGTTCTAGCGCACGCGGTGGAAGTGTTGGAAGAGGTTGAGGCCGATTGGGCCTGTGGTCGGGGAAGGCGGAGCGCTGCTCCCGCTCCTGCTTCGCTGTCGGACCCTCCTCCCATGGAGGGGCACACCAAAGGTACGGTGCTGGATTTCGTCGTGAGGCTGCATGGCCCTCCCCGCAGTCGCTTGCGTCTCCCTCGCCCTTTCGCCAGGGTGATGGTGGTCGACAAGGCGCATGCGATATGGTTGCGGGTGCACGGTTGATGTAATGGTGCCATGCGGGTGGACGTCGAGTTTCCGGAGCGCCGCGTCATGTTCCTCAAGCGTGGGTGGAAATACTTCGCACGTGCCAACAACTTCACGGGTGGGCACGTCCTCTGCTTCAAGTTGGTGGAGGCCGACATGCTCTCCGTCAAGATTTACGAGCATTCAGGCGCTCGTCTTAGATATTGCGAGGAGAGCTCGAGTGACGTTGAAAACTCCTCCTCGAGTGATAGTGACGAGGAGGACAGTGTCGGTAAAGACGACGGAAGCAAGCCCCTAGCCGTCAAGTCAGAGTACGCCGACTTGGGCTCAAGCTGATTGCTGGTCGCACCATCACCGATAGCTAGACTTCCCTAGCAGAGCGATTTGCCGGGGGTTCTTGACTTCGGCGCTGCCTTCTCCCCTAGCTGGATCCCGGCAGACTCGTGGACTTTGGCTTCGTCTTCCCTTCAGGTGGACCTGTCGATCCGGGTAATGGTGTTCCTAACGGGGTCAAGCTGGGCTTCTGCTGGGGCTCTCCTTTTGTCCTTTTCCCCTTTAGTAGCTTGTTTCTAGGGGAGAAAGTCAAATAAAGGGCTAGTAAAGAGGCGCTTTCTAATGTAATCTTTATCCAATCTATACTGGAAATGACTTAAAGAATGTTATTTCTCTTCCTTAAGTACTATCCTTTTCTCCTTCTGTTTCTATTGTGTTTGCATGTTTGTCCTTGCCGCGCGGAGCCGCTTGTTGGGTCACTAACAACCACGAGCGCCAAAGGGGGAGCAAGCCCCCTGCAGCAGTCTAGCATCGTTTCCCGGCGGGGCTCCTTGTTAGTATCGGCGCGGCCCCCAGGGTTGAGAAGCATCAGGAGCTGGGGGACATCTCATCCCGGCAAGGGTTTTCACCACGTGGAGGTCTCCATCGTACACAACCAAAAGGAGATCAAGGGTTTCCTTTTAAAGGATCAAACACCATAGAGCTTTGGATACGCGATTAGACTTATCTTTTTAGGCAGTGTCCCTTTCTGGAGTACGCTGGGCCATTGTCCTTGTTCCTTTGCCCTCCTCCTATGCTTTCCTAGCGGTCAAACACGTGGGGTGAGAGACCTCCACCCCCAAAGAGAGAATGTGGCAACAAGGATTATACGCACAACAAGTACTATAGCAGATATCTAGAGCTTAAAAGCGATAATATTGCAATCATAAAAAATGCATAGTAAACATGCAATGCGATGATATGATGCAATTCCTAGCTTTATTCTTGCTCAGGGTCTGCACCTGGCTTTGTACAAAGGGTTACACGCAACTTTGGCAAGCCTTGTACAAAAGGTGGCTGCCAGGGACCGAGCCC
Organism: Hordeum marinum; assembly: GCA_022496015.1. NCBI lineage: Eukaryota > Viridiplantae > Streptophyta > Magnoliopsida > Poales > Poaceae > Hordeum > Hordeum marinum. The sequence goes on from CM039678.1 coordinate 239,637,598, forward strand.
GGTAGGGGCGCCTTACGGTAGAACTTACGAAGATGCTCAATATTCCATGAGTTAAGCACCTTGGTGCCATGTTCGGTCTCCAGACGGACAATGCCAGGTGTGGTGACTCGTGGTACCTGGTAAGGGCCTTCCCACTTTGGCGTCAACTTGTTGGTACCCTTGGCGGACTGAACGCGCCTAAGGACAAAGTCGCCTTCCTTAAGGCTCTGGGCGTGGACCCTGCGGCTAAGGTAGCAGCACAGGGCTTGCTGGGCGTGTAGCACGCACAGCAGCCTGAAGGCGATCTTCCTCGAGGAGCATGGCATCATCATGTCGTAGCTGCTCTTGCTCTACTTCATGGTAGGCAAGTACTCGAGGTGACTTGTATATGAGTTCCGTGGGGAGCACTGCTTCCGCCCCATACACTAGGGAGAAGGGCGTCTACTAGTAGCTCGATTCGGTGTCGTTCTAAGGGACCAAAGAACCACCAACAACTCATCTATCCAGCGCTTGTTGCTCTTCCGCGGCCTATTGAAAGTCCTTGTCTTGAGTCCTTGCATGACTTCAGCATTCATCCTCTCGACTTGCCCGTTGCTTCCTGGATGGGCAACAGAGGCGAAGGAGACCTTGCTTCCAAGGCTTTGGATGTATTGCATGAAAGCGAGGCTCATGAACCGGGTGCCGTTGTCGGTGATCACTCTGTTAGGCACTCCAAAATGGCACACCAATGCTTTCATGAACTTGATAGCCGACTACGCAGTTACCTTCCTCACTGGCTCCACCTTAGGCCACTTTGTGAACTTGTCGATTGCCACGAAGAAGAACTCAAAGCCCTCGATAGCGCGGGGAAAGGGGCCAAAATATCGAGCCCCCAAACCGAGAATGGCCAGGATAAAGGGGTCGTCTAGAGAGTTTGTGCTGGTTGATGGATATTCTTGGAATGGAACTAGTAGGCTTCACACTGGGTGACCAACTCAGTTGCATCTTGGAGGGCAATGGGCCAATAGAAACCCTATCGGATAGCTTTCCCGCCAAACGCCCATGATCCAATGTGAGAGCCACATACGCCTCCGTGAATCTCTCCCAACAGCTTTAGTCCTTCCTCCTGGCGGATGCACCTCAATTTCACACCGTTTGGTCGTCTTTTTTACAAGGTGTCATCGACAAACAGGTACATACTTGAATGACCGGCTACCTTTTCTACCTCTTCTTGCTCTTCAGGGAGTTCTCCTGTTTGAAGGAAATGGACTATATACTATGCCCAGGTTGGAGCCCGTGGCTCAACAACAAGGACTAAAGGCATCTCCTTGCTCGTGGGAGCGCTTGCGTCGATCGCATGAACCTGGGGTTCTGCAGGAGGGAGCTTCTCACCAACCGAAGCGAGACTTCCCTCGGCAGCCTCTCTACGAGCGGTTTCAGGAAGCTCTGTAGGGAAATGCTTTCCGGAGTTCATGTTTCTCCTTTCCTTGGACATTGATGATGGGGATACTGACTGCTGATTGAGGTGGAGGACAAAAGTCCCTGGTTCCACAGGAAGCTTCTGCGCAACACACTTCGATAGATGACCAACGATGTTGTTTCCGCATGCGGCACCTGTTCTGCTTGCAATCCATCGAAGTGCTCCTCCAGTTTCCTCACTTCTTCCACGTATGCTTCCATCAACGGTTTTTGATAATATTTGTTAACTTGCTTCACCACGAGCTGAGAATCTCCTCTGATAATTAGTTTCTTGATTCCCAACTCCATCGTGATTCTGAGTCCGGTAAGGATCCCCTCATACTCAATGGTGTTGTTGGTGGCTTCTTCCCGAGGGAAGTGCATTTGAACCGCATACTTGAGATGCTCTCTAGTGGGGGCGACGAGGAGCACCCTTGCTCTGACACTCTGGAGTGAGAAAGCACCGTCAAAATACATGATCCAATCCTTGGGTGCCTCCTTGCCAGGGAGAATTGTGTCTGGAACCTCTTCAGTTGGCGTGTGTGTCCATTCTGCAATGAACTCCGCCAATGCCCTACTATGAATTGTGGAAGTTCTCTCATACTTCAATCCAAAACTTGACAGCTCTAGCGCCCACTCAACTATCCCGTCACTGGCTTCGGGGTTCCTCAATATACGTTGCAACGGAAAGCGAGTGACAACTGTGATCTCATGGGCTTGGAAGTAGTGGCACAACTTCCTCGAGGCCATGATGAGGGCGAAGATCACCTTTTCACTCCAGAGTACCTTGACCTAGCCCCCTGCAACAGGGAGCTAACAAAGTACATGGGTCGCTACACCACTTTCTTCTTCGCCACTTCCACTGAACTGCCATCGTTTGCTTGCCGATGTTCCCCTTGATCTTATTGGGTCTTGTCACGGATGCTTCAGTCTTGTCCCCGGTAGACTCAGTTGCAGTGGCTACATCTTCATTTGCTTCTCCCCGGGCCACCAACGCTGCACTAACCACTTCATTCATTGCCGCCAAGTATAGCAGCAACAATTCTTACGGTTTAGGAGCGACCAAGGTGGGAATGGAGGAAAGGTAACCTTTCAGATCTTGTAGCAGTGCTTCTTCTTCCGGGGTCCACTTCATTAGGCCAGCCTTCTTTAGGATCTTAAGGAAAGAAAAGGTGTGTTCAGGGGATTTGGAGATGAATCTGCTCAACGCAAAAACACATCCGGTCAAACGTCTGATGTCCTTAATGGTCTTGGGTGTTCGTATGTGCTCAATTGCCTTGATATTTTCGGGATTGGCTTCTACTCCTCAATGAGATACAAATGACCCAAGCATCTTGTCGGAGGGGATGCCAAACACTAAAAGCACAACATGCTCCCATGGTGGTTTTGATAATTCATGACAACATACATTGTCTCTTTGACTAACACCTCTATCTACTGCAGTTCAGATAATAGTCCATGGAGACTTGGGTTGGTAAAAGGATTGTGAGATTGTGGAATTATCCAAGATGCAAGGAAATAGGTTGTCCAAGCTTCAAGCAAGAGGACTCTACATTTTACATTTGTGAGAAATAACTTTGAGTCCATAGGAAAGCCAATACTATTAAAAGGGGGTAGGGTTTTGTTGGTGAACAAAATACTCAGACGTGCACAAGTGATAGTCACCAAAAACATCCACCAGATCTCCCACCAAAGTCTGCCTATAGCCAAACATTCAAAATCGGTGCAACCAACATTCCTATCCCGGTGCCACCGATTCCAAAACCTAGACAGACTCAGCCAAACCCTAGCCACTTCGGTGCAACCGATTCCATACTGGTCCCATCGAGCTTAGGTTGCCAACTTTCTGTTATGCAAATTCACATTTTTGGTACAAGATTGTTGGGTCGGCGTCACCAAGATTGGAAATCTGATCGTTGGTCACCTTATCAGTGCAACCGAGATTCGTATATCGGTCCCTCCGAGATTCAAAAGTTGCCACTTTTTGATCACTTCGGTACCACCGAGATTAACACATCAGTGTCACCGAGTTGGTCATTTTGTGTGTAACAGTTGGATTTTTGGGGATGCCTATTTATACCCCTCCACCAGCACCTAGTCGAAAGAGAACACTAAGAACTATTCCATACCTATCCTATCAGATTTTCTGAGAGAGAACCACCTACCCTTGTGTTGAGATCAAGATCTTCCACTCCAACCATATGGATCTTGATTTATAGCCTCCCCAAGTTGCTTTCCACCAATCCCATCTCTTCTACCAAACCAAATCTATGAGAGAGTGATTGTGTGTTGAGGAGTCTATCATCTTGAAGCACAAGAGCAAGGAGTTCATCGTCATTACCAAGCCTATTACCTTTTGGAAGGTGGTGCCTCCTAGATTGGTTAGGTGTCGCTTGGGAGCCTCCTACTTCGTGTTGTGGAGTGAACCAAGAAGTTTGTAAGGGCAAGGAGATTGCCTACTTCGGGAAGATCTACCCATCGCGAGGCTAGTCCTTCGTGGACCGAAGCCATACGGAATAGTCAAGGTTGCTACTTCATGGACCCTTATGGGTGGAGCCCTCCGTGGACTATCACGACCGTTACCCTCCGTGTGTTGAAGACTCCTTAAACGTGGACGTACGATAGCACTACCTATTGGAACCACGGGAAAAATCTTTGCGTGTCCTATTGCGTTTGATCTGCCTATCTCATCTCTTTACTTCATATGCAATGTCTTTACTTGCCGCTGCCATATTTGTAGACATGCATTTGTAGGGCTATTAGACTTGCTAGACTTGCTAAAACTGTTAAAATCTGCCAACCAATTAACTTGGGAAAAGGTTAGGTTTTAGATTCCTGCTAGTATTCTATTCACACCCCCTCTAGACACCCTTCTAGTGATCCCCCAATTGGTCTTAGAGTATTGGTTTCCATTGCTTCGGTTTAATCACCATGGAGGAAGATGGATGTGTCTAGAGTAGAGAGTTTGAATTGTACTTGATGGAGAGTACTATAGTCAGTGGAAGAATGCCATGATTGATCTATTTGATCAATTCCATTTGAAAAAATATATTGAAAACCCCTATGTGCTCCCTATTGATGAATTGCATCCCACACACGAAGAGGAAATTAACGTGCTTGGTAACCTAAGAACTGTCAATCTTATTGTTAGAGGTTTACCAAGATTTGTGCTTTCTCAATTGAAGAACTTTGCATGTCCCTATACCTTGTGGACTGATTTTGAGAAACGATATCCAAATCTTTCATTAGGAAATCTTGAAGAAATTCTTTATAAAACTGTTGCTTTTCACAAAATGAAGCGTAGCGATCCAAACTTTGATAAATGCCTATTTGAGATCCATGATCTTATGCGTGCTAAAGGATATGTCACCACTATCAACAAAATTATCTTTGAAGCCATTCACATTCATAAACTTGAACATTGTCATGATCACAATTCTAACGAATCTCTTGTTCTTTATGACGAGGATTTCCCAACTGATGATGACAATGTGGAACATGGCTACTATGATGAAGATGATCTATTCGACATCGAGTATGTGAAGATCATGAAGAATCTAAGTCTAATGGAAAACCTTAAATATTACATGTCCAGAGGAAAAGAGCGGATTCTCTATAGCGGATGTACCGATCATATGACCGGAGATAGATAAATGTTCGAAGAGACCACACCAAACCATGGCCTGCGAAGGTACGTAACGTTTGGAGATAACTCTAAAGGTAAGGTACTTGGTCTTGGTAAGGTGACCATATCCCATGATAGCTCTATTCAGAATGTTATGCTTGTTGAATCTCTTGGCTACAATCTTCTTTCCGTATCTAGACTTGCCGACTTTGGTTTCAATGTGTTATTCATGAAAGCAGATTGCCAAGTGTTTCGTTAGGATAATCATAAAATGGTTTTATCGGTTTCTATAGAGGTGATCTATACATTGTTGATTTCTCTAAGAGATCCAAACCTTGTACTTGTCTTATTGCAAAATCTTCTAAAGGGTGGCTTCGGCATAGAAGACTAGCACATGTTGGCATGCGTAATTTAGATAAGCTTATCAAAGGTGATCATATACTTGGTGTTAAATATGTTATATTTGACAAAGATAGACTTTGTAGTGCTTGTCAAGCTAGAAATAAAGTAGGTGGAAGTCATCCCGCTAAGAATATCATTACTACTAGGAGACCACTCGAGTTACTTGACATGGATCTTTTTGGTCCTAATGCTTATAAGAGTCTCGGTGGAAATTCCTATGGTCTAGTTATAGTTGATGATTTTTCTAGATTTACATGGGTATTATTTCTTAATGATAAGTCGCAGGTTCAAAATATCTTCAAGAACTTCGCTTGCAAAGCACAAAATCAGTTTGAAGTGAAGATCAAGAAGGTTCGGAGCGATAACTGATCGGAGTTCAAGAACACCCATGTGGATACCTTTCCTGACGAACAAGGTGTCTCACATGAGTTCTCGGCTACGTACACACCTCAACAAAATGGAGTTGTTGAGAGGAAGAATCAGATGCTCATTGAGATGGCAAGAATGATGGTTGACGAATACAAGACCCCAAGACACTATTGGGCAAAAGCCGTTGAAACAACATGTCATGCCACAAACCGACTTTACTTGCACAAGCTTCTCGGTAAAACGACATACGAGCTACTCACCGGTAACAAACCCCAAGTCGGATACTTTCGGATATTTGGATCAAAGTGCTACACTCTTGATAAGCATTGTCGTACTAAATTTGCTCCTAAATCTCATGAAGGATTCCTACTTGGTTACGAATCGAACTCTCACACTTACCGTGTCTACAACAACTTCACTCAAAAAGTTGAAGAGATGGTAGATGTGAAGTTTGATGAAACTAATGGTTCGCAAGTCGAACAATTGCCAAATGATGTAGGTGATAAGGACCCTTCGGAAGCTATTCTAGATCTACCCATCGGCAAGATTCGTCCCATGGAGGTGAAAGAAAGTACTTCATCAACTCAAGTGGAAGCCCCTACTTCACGTCAAGGTGAACCTCAACACGACATGGAGGCATCCACAAGCGGTACATAACGAGATGATGAAGAGGAGGAAGTGCATCATGAAGATCCACCACAACTACCTTCACCGCCACCTCAAGGGAACAACACCTTCAACAACAATGAAGATGAAGGAGATGATGATGATGAAGAAGAAGCTCCACCATCCAACAATCGGAAGCTGACCCGAGTTCGAGCTCAAGTGACCAAGAACCATCCCCTAAACCAAATCTTTGGTGATATACAAACAGGGAGTATCACTCGCTCTAAAACCCATCAAGCTAACTTTTGTGAGCATTATTCTTTCATCTCTAGCATTGAGCCTTTGAAGGTAGAACACGCTCTTGAAGACGCGGATTGGGTGAACTCTATGCATGAAGATATTCACAAATTCGAAAGGAACGAAGTGTGGACACTCGTGGAGAAGCTTGAAGATGAGCACAACATCATCGGAACCAAATGGGTGTTTCGGAACAAACAAGACGAAGACGGTCAAGTCATGCGCAACAAGTCTCGTCTCGTAGCCCAAGGATATATGCAAGTCGAAGGTATGGACTACGGCGAGACTTATGCCCCCGCCGCTAGACTTGAAGCTATTCGTATTCTTCTTGCTTATGCTAATCACCATGATATCACGCTTTATTAAATGGATATCAAAAGTGCATTTTTAAATGGTGAAATTGAAGAAGAGGTTTATGTTAAGCAACCACCTGGTTTTGTGAATCCTAAGAAACCTAATCATGTTTACAAGCTTCATAAAGCTCTTTATGGTCTTAAGCAAGCCCCTCGTGCTTGGTATAAATGTTTAACGAAGTTTCTCATTGAAAAAGGTTTTGAAATTGGTAAAATTGATGCAACCTTGTTCACTAAGAGATTTAATGGTGAATTATTTTTGTGCCAAATCTATGTGGATGATATTATCTTTGGTTCCACTAACCCTTAGTTTAGTGAAAGATTTGGAAGGTTGATTTCCGAGAAGTATGAGATGTCTATGATGTGTGATCTGAAATTCTTTCTTGGTTTGCAAATCAAGCAATCAAGAGAATGAACTTTCATCTCTCAAACTAAGTATACAAGGACTTGATCAAGAAGTTCAACATGCAGGAGTGCAAAGGTATGAAAACTCCCATGCACACTAGTGGACACATTGATCTTACCAAGGAGGATGAATCAGTTGATTAAAAGGTTTATCGATCTATGATTGGTTCATTGTTATATCTATGTGCATATCGTCCCGATATTATGCTTAGTGTTTGCATGTGTGCTAAATATCAAGTTGCACCTAAAGAGTGTCATCTTTTGGCTGTGAAACATATTGTGAGATACTTGATACAAACACCAAACTTTGGCCTTTGGTATCCCAAGGGATCTTCTTTTAATCTTGTTGGCCATTCTGGTTCGGACTATGCTGGTGACAAGGTTGATAGAAAGTCCACCTTAGGTACTTGTCAATTTTTGGGTAGATATCTTGTGTCTTGGTCCTCCAAGAAACAAAACTCAGTATCTCTATCTACTACCGAAGCTGAGTATATTGCTGCTGGATCTTTATGTGAGCAATTACTATGGATGACACAAATGCTTAAGGATTATGGAATTTATGTTAAAAATGTTCCATTACTTTGTGACAATGAAAGTGCTATTAAGATTGGTCATAATCCTATGCAACATTCTCGAACTAAGCACATTCAAGTTCGACATCATTTCATTCGTGATCATGTTGCCAAAGGAGATATTAATCTTAAGCATGTTCGCACTAACAAGCAATTAGCCGATATCTTTACCAAGCCACTTGATGAGAAAACATTTTGTCACTTGAGGAGTGAATTGAACATCATTGATGCTTCAAACTTGAGCTAGACTCACTCGGTTGCAAGCAAGGGCATGAGCTTTCTTGTTACTTCCATGTTCCAGTAACTCGTTATCATATGCCATGGAATTCTATGCTCCCTTGTATTGCATCTAACCTTTTGTAGGTACTTGGAAGAACTTCATTCCACAAGATTTCCATCAACTCCAATCATAATAAATCTTGTCATTACCAAGTATCCACAACCCCTCTTGATGATGGAAGGAAGAAGACAACAAAAAACATATCCTTGACATATACTTGATCTTATTTGCAAAATCTTAAGTGGTATCATGTCAATTGGATATATCCATTGTTCTTCCTTGCATGACTAACCTTTGTAGGTGACTAGTGTACTAGAACAAGAAGGATTGCTCCCAATTCAAGATGATCTTCATCAACCTCGAGCATCCTCAACAAGTTCACCTACGAGCAACGTCATCAACATCACTCAAAGGTATGTACTCATATCCTTGAAAAGGCTTTACACCAAGTCATGGGCTAAAGCAACTCAAGTGATATGAAGACATTAAAATGCTTAATCGAAAAATGGTAACCCCATTTTGAGCTTAACATAGAGTATGACCTATGATCAAGTATTCTTGCTTGGCTCCTAAGTCAATATACTCTAATATAGGTGACATAATCACCGCCCATCATCTAGTTAAGTATCTTGTGTGGTTTGCTCTCTATTTGCATGATCTCTCATAACCACTCAAATCTTATCTAATTGACGTGCTTTGTAAAATTTCGCATTCCCTTTTTGAAACTATTTCTTTTGTCTCTCTGTAAATAGAAACGCGGTCTCTCATTCGGAGCCACTGACATAAATAACTCAGTTCTACCGAAATTGCAGAGAAGCTGCACTACACAATCTTGGTACCATCGATTTATTTATCCCGGAGTCACCGATTTTCCTTCTATTCTACATATGTGTTTCTTTCATAATTTTTTTGGTATCTGTACTTGTGTTGTTCTTGTTCCTTTGATAACCCCTTTATTAAAAAAGGGAGAGAGCATAACAAGCTAGTCTTAGGGGTAGAAATTATTTCTTCAAGGATCCCTAGCTCCAAGGAGAAGAAAACTAAAATTTGCCAAAGCGAGAGAAGTTACATTCAATGAGTCCCTTAGTTCTTTTCTATGAACCCTACTTTCAATGACACTTGATCTCGAGGATCCCTTCCTTGTCAATGATCCCTATAACTACTTCTACATTTAACCTTTTTGGTAATTTATGCAAAGGGGAAGATATGATTTAGGGGGAGAAGAAAATATCGAAAGTTTATACTTAGACAAGGTGAGAACAAAGTAAGGGGGGGGGGATTCCATGTGAACAGTCAACAAGCTCTCAATAATATTCTTGTTCACTTTAGAATTTTTCTCACCCTATCCAATCCCAATATCTACATGCTGAGATTCAGGGGGAGAGGATGAACTACCACTTTCATATCTAAGGGGAGAAAATCTATAAAAGATTAATGCTAAAGGAGGAGACATATCAATCTTAACGTTTATCATATTTTATATGTTCTCCATATATTGGTATCATTTGAGTTCTATTGCTTTTGTTTAGTAGAATACTCATGTGTTTCCTAGCATTGTTTTCTCAAGTGTGTCTCTACTACTAGAATGCTCAAGAACTCATGGTAAGTACATGCATCATATCTTCGATCAAGATGATCTCCTACTTCTTGCACATATTGTTTGCAAGAGTGAAGTCTTGAACGAGGATATACATTTCATTCATATACATTGATTCATATATCCAAGATACACATGACTTCCTATATCCCTTCATCTATATGTGTGTCCATGCATTCCAAAGCAACTATCATTTAAAGGACTGCACACATTTAGGGGGAGCATATCTAAGTCATGTGTTTATCAAAGTCTTCATTACATCCATGCATATATTTATTTGAAGCTTTGATTGTATGTTGTCATCAATTACAAAAAAGGGGGAGATTGAAAGCACAACATTCTCCCTTGGTGGTTTTGATAATTCATGGCAACATACATTGTCTCTTGGAGTAACACCTCTATCTAGTGTATTTCAGATAATAGTCCGTGGAGAGTTGGGTTGGCAAAAAGATTGTGGATATTGTGGAATTACCCCAAGATGCAAGGAAATAGGTTGGCCAAGCTTCAAGCAAGAGGACTCTACATTTTACATTTGTGATAAATCACTTTGAGTCCATAGGAAAGCCAATACTATTAAAAGGGGGTAAGGTTTTGTTGGTGAACAAAATGCTCATACATGCACAAGTGATAGTCACAAAAAACATCCACAAGATCTCCCACCAAAGTTTGTCTATAGACAAACATTCAAAATTGATGCAACCAACATTCCTATCCTGGTGCCACCGATTCCCGAACCTAGACAGACTCAGCCAAACCCTAGCCACTTCAGTGCAACCGATTCCATACCGGTGCCACCGAGTTTAGGTTGCCAACTTTCTGTTATGCAAATTCACATTTTTGGTACCACCGAGATTGTTGGGTCGGCGTCACCGAGATTGGAAATCTGACCGTTGGTCACCTTATCGGTGCAACCGAGATTCGTATATCGATCCCTTTGAGATTCAAAAGTTGCCACTTTTTGATCACTTCGGTACCATCGAGATTAACACATCGGTGTCACCGAGTTGGTCATTTTGTGTGTAACAGTTGGATTTTTGGGTATGCCTGTATACACCCCTCCACCACCACCTACTCGAAAGAGAAACACTGAGAACTATTCTATACCTATCCTATCAGATTTTCTGAGAGAGAACCACCTACCCTTGTGTTGAGATCAAGATCTTCCAATCCAACCATATGGATCTTGATTTCTAGCCTCCCCAAGTTGCTTTCCACCAATCCCATCTCTTCTACCAAGCCAAATCTGTGAGAGAGTGATTGTGCGTTGAGGAGTCTATCATCTTGAAGCACAAGAGAAAGGAGTTCATCGTCATTATCGAGCCTATTACCTTTTGGAGGGTGGTGCCTCCTAGAATGGTTAGGTGTCACTTGGGAGCCTCCTAGTTCGTGTTGTGGAGTGAACCAAGAAGTTTGTAAGGGCAAGGAGATCGCCCACTTCATGAAGATCTACCCATAGTGAGGCTAGTCCTTCATGGACGGAAGCCATATGGAATAGTCAAGGTTGCTACTTCGTGGACCCTTATGGGTGGAGCCCTTCATGGACTCTCGCAACCGTTACCCTCCGTGGGTTGAAGACTCCATAAACGTGGACGTACGATAGCACCACCTATTGGAACCACAAGAAAATCTGTGCGTCTCCTATTGCGTTTGATCTTCCTATCTCATCTCTTTACTTCTTATGCAATGTCTTTACTTTCCGCTGCCATATTTGTAGACATGCATGTGTAGGGCTATTAGATTCGCTAGACTTGCTAAAACTATTAAAATCTACCAACCAATTAACATGGGAAAAGGTTAGGTTTTAAATTCCTGCTAGTAGTCTATTCACCCCCCCTCTAGACACCCTTCTAGTGATCCTACAAATACACACATCTCACGGTTGAGCTTCAAATTGATCTTGCGCAAGTTTACAAAAGTTTCTTCCAAGTCTTGCATGAGAGTCGCTTCGTCCTTGGTTTTGACCACTATGTCATCCATGTAGGCTTCCACGTTTCTTTGCAACTGACGTCCAAATCCGATCTAAACGGCTCTAGCAAAGGTAGACCCGACGCTCTTTAACCCGAAAGGCATACATACAAAGCATTACATGCCACATGGAGTTATGAATGCGGTCTTTTCCTCATCTTCTTTAGTCATGAATATTTGGTGGTATCTGGAGTAGGCATCCAAAAAGGAGAGAAAAGCACACTTGGAAGTGGAATCAATGATTTGATCGATGCGCGGCAAGGGAAAAGGGTCCTTCGGGCATGCCTTGTTCAAGTTAGTGAAGTCTATGAAAAGCCTCCATTTTTCATTCACCTTGCGCACCACTACTGGGTTAGCTAACCAAGTTTGATGCAGTACTCCTATGACCAAACCAGGTGCTTCAAGTTTCTTGATCTCCTCTGCAATGAACTGCTGCCGTTCGAAAGCTTGCTTCCTAACCTTTTGCTTGGCGGGTCTGGCATGAGGGTAGAGAACAAGGTGGTGCTCAATTACCTCCCTGGGAACACTGGGGATGCCGGATGGTTTCCAATCAAACACATTGACATTCGCCCCCAGGAAGGCAACAAGCATGCTTTCCTATTTGTCAATAAGGGTGGCGCTGATGGTGAACGTACCACCAGTACCCTCCAGCCCTGCCGAGATATTCTTCGTCTCAGGATAGGCGACCTTGGACTTCTTGCTAGCGGAACTTTCCGCTAGGTCATCGTCAGGTGCAACGCACTCCTAAGAGGCACGCTTCCCCGAGTCCTTGCCAGTGTTCATGTTAGACTTCCTTGTTTTCTTCGAATCCTTGGCGGGAGCTGGGATTTCTGCCGCTTCAACTGCTACCGCGTCTCTATACATCTTGTCCACACATAGGACATCGTCCTTCTTGTCAGATGGGATGGAGATGATTCCAATGGGTCTTGGCATCTTCAAGGTGTTGTTAGCGTAGTGGGATGCTGACATGAACTTTGCCAGAGCCGGGCGACCAAGAATGCCGTTGTAAGGCAAGGGAAGTTCAAGCATATCAAATACCACTTTATGAGTCCGGTAGTTCAACTCCCCGCCAAACGTCACAGGCAAAGTGTTTTCCCTTGGGTCGGCTCCTGCTGGGGTTGAGACCTTGGAATGTACCCGTAGCCTTGAGCTCTCCGTCAGGGATCTGCATCCTTTCAACCACTTTAGGGGAAATCAGGTTCAATCCTTCCCCGCCGTGAACTAACATCTTAGTGACTCTGAAGTTGCTGATTATTGGGGATACCAACAATGGCAAGCATCAAGAAGAACATTAGAAGCGGATTGTGCTAGATATCAAACATTATCAATAATCAAGTTATGGTAGCATATCAAGGAGAACATTAGAAGCGGAGTGCTAAATGTCTCTCGGTCGATCATCCAGATTTCGTTCAATTGGCTTAGCCAATGTGAAATCTGAGAAGGTGCTATCTTCCTTTGCACCTACATCCTTGATACGTCTCTGTTGTATCTATAATTTTTGGTTGTTTCATGCCAATATTCTACAACTTTCATATACTTTTGGCAACTTTTTATACTATTTTTTGGGACTAACATATTGATCCAGTGCCCAGTGCCAATTCCTATTTGTTGCATTTTTTTGTTTTGCAGAAAATCCATATCAGACGAAGTCCAAACGGTATAAAAACTTACAGAGATTTTTTTGGAATATATGTGATTTTTGGGGGAAAATAATCAACGCGAGACAATGCCTGAGGAGGTCACAAGCCTGCTAGGCGCGCCCCACCCCCTGGCCACGCCCTGAGGTCTTGTGGCCACCCCTTAGGTCGGTTGGAGGTGTCCTTTGGTTGCAAGAAAGCTAATTTATGTATAAAGATCCCCTCCAAGATTTATCCTGACCAGAGTTACGGATCGCCGGATTTTTAAGAAACGGTGAAAGGCCAGAATCTGGGAGCACAGAAACACAAGGAAGCAGAGAGAGAGATCCAATCTCGGAGGGGCTGTCACCCCTCCGCCGCCATGGAGGGCAAGGACCATAGGGGAAACCCTCCTCCCATCTAGGGAGGAGGTCAAGAAAGAAGAAGAAGAAGGAGGGGGCTCTCTTCCCCTCTCTCCTAGTGGCACCGGAACGCCGCTGGGGCCATCGTCGTGACGGCGCCTACTCCAACAACTCCGCCATCTTCACCAATACCTCCATCACCTTCCCCCATCTATCTACAACGGTCCACTCTCCTGCAACCCGTTGTACCCTCTACTTGAACATGGTGCTTTATGCTTCATATTATTATCCAATGATGTGTTGCCATCCTATGATGTCTGAGTAGATCTATTTTGTCCTATTGGTTGATTGATGATCATGATTGGTTTGAGTTACATGTTTTGTTATTGGTGCTTTCCTATGGTGCCCTCCGTGTCGCAGAAGCGTGAGGGATCCTCGCTGTAGGGTGTTGCAATATGTTCATGATTTTCCTATGGTGGGTTGCTTGAGTGATAGAAGCATAAACCCGAGTAGGTGGGTTGTTGCATATGGGAGTAAAGAGGACTTGATACCTTATAATGCTATGGTTGGGTTTTACCTTATGATCTTTAGTACTTGTGGATGCTTGCTAGAGTTCCACTTTTCCACACTCGTTAAACTAACTTAGTTGTTTCTCTATCTTAGCAGCCCCTAGTTTTTACTTACGTGTTCTTTATTATGTTGCAAACCTATCCTATCACACCTACAAAGTACTACTAGTTTCATACTTTTTCTAGGTAAGGCAAACATTAAGCGTGCGTAGGGTTGTATCGGTGGTCGATAGAACTTGAAGGAATATTTGTTCTACCTTTTGCTCCTCGTTGGGTTTGACACTCTTACTTATCGAGAAAGGCTACAATTGATCCCATATAGTTGTGGGTTATCAATCCTCCATTGTTATTCATCATGGTAGTATGATGTGTCACCAAGATCCTTGGCATGGATGTTGGTAAAACTCTGATGAATATGGAAATGCTCAAGTTCTTGAGAGCACACTCAGACACTGGGTTATACCCTTGGTATCAATTGGAATGTGCCTTCCGTTGCTGAGTTGTGTTATAACTCTAGTTTCCTTTCCAATATGAGTATGCCATTTCTTGGAATTCTTTCGAACGATCGTTGATGATTTTCCTTAGGATGGTATGAAGAGTTTCAATGATCCTTGTATCAAAAGTAATTCCTTTTCCCACTTAGAGGATAATCCTGCGAGTCACCTTCCCTAAGGTACCTGTTATGGTACGAACGGCAATTAACTCCTTGCTACTTTCAAACCTTTTCACCATGTGTACGAAGCGTGGAATTGTTGCCTACCAATTGAACCTTTCATTATCTGCCTCGTTCTGTCGTTCTCGATGTATGTTTGTGTCTTAGCTCAAGAGACATTCTTACGTCCCATTCCATGAGTTTATCATGAGTTGCTCAATCTTCAAGAAGACTGATTCTTGTAGAGCTTCCTTATTCCCATTGTCGTCCTATTGGATGAAGATTTCGGAGGCAAAGATGCCAAGATCATCATGATGCAAAGAATCAACATCTTCGAGAAGAGCAATTGGATCGCAAAGATTGATATAGTTGTTTCCCCTCTGTCCTTTTATCCTATGCCCGAATCTCGGGATGGCATTCTTGTTTAGTGGGGGTGAGTTGTCATGGCCCTAGGACTTTTAGTGTCAATAGTTGTTTGGTGTGGTTGATTCCATCAACATCATCATGTCATCATATTTATCTTCTAAAAATTGAATTGAGGATTTGTGAAAGCCTCAAAATTAAATAAAAGGGACAAAGAACCCTGGAAATCTCATTCAATGGCTCCAAAATGTTCCTTTAATTATTTTGAGAATTTTGACAAGAACTATAATTCAAACCAAAATTTGTGAACATTTCTAAGTAATATTTTGGGCACTAAAATTAAATCACTATTGTATTTGAATTTGGATCTATATTCCTAATATCGGGAATATATTTTCAAAAACCCTGAAGCATTTGATGGGCATCTGGAATAATCCATTCTGCAACATAAAAATATTCAGAGGGAAGTTGACACTGGTTTTGAATTCTTTTGAAATTGCAAAATAGTGGAAAATGTTTGAAATAACAGGAAAGTAGAAATAGAAAAGAAAGAACTTACCTGCTGTCCCAACACTGTTGCTCGCGGCCCAGCCCACCAGCAATGTGCCAGTCGTCTCCTAGCTCGCGCCAGGAGGACGAGCGCGTGGCTAGAGCGTGCGAGCATGCTTCCACGCCACGTCCTGCCTGTCTGCCTGCCTGTGTGAGGGGATAGGGATCCATGGAGCCGTGTGGATCAAGCCATCTCCCTCACTAGTATCCCTTCCTCTCCCTCTACTCCTCCTTGCCCGCCCGAGCGACACGGCTGCCGCCGCTCAAAATGACCATGGCCACCGGCCTCCTCTAGCCCCTCTAGCGAGGCCAGTCGATCCGCCACGATACCCTAGACCTTTCTAGCACAGGAATCAAGCCGAGGCGCCTCCCATCATCGCCATCGAGCTCATCATCTCCGCCTCGGTTGCTGGAGCTTGATCATCGATTCGCTTGCTCCAGGACGTCCCCGAGCACGCCTCGCGTCTCTACGAGTTCCCTGTGAGCCTCTGTTTCTTTATCCTCTCTCCTCATGCCATCTACCATGCCGTAGCTATCGTCCCTTCCATGGCTGGAAGCTCGCCATTGCCGCCGCATAGCTTGTCATCACTAAGAAGCCTCCCTGGCCGAACCAAGAACTTAGGCATCTCCCTGGTATCCCCAAGAGCAAAACCCGCTACCCAACTCCTCCTGCCCTGCATCATAGCCCCAGCTACGTAGACCCCGTGCTCCGGCCGCTGCTCGGATGCTCGCCGTCGACATTGCAAGCCGTTGCAGCCACTCCAGATAGCTCAAGTGGATGCGGGTGAGTCCCCGATCCACGCCGAGCGTCTCAGCCATCGTTTTAGTCACTGGAGGGCCAATTCCAACGCCCTCCGTCGTCTCTGGCTTCATCGGTGACGACCGCGGGTCAACTCTGGCGAGTTTGACCCCGGTTGAACAAGATTTGACCTCCCTTGGGTCACCGACAGGTGGGGCCTAGCTCTGGTTAAGTTTAGGTTAGGCACTAAATTAATTAACTCGATTAATTATTCTAATGGGACACTGACTAGTGGGCCCTGTCCTATTAATTGGTATTAAGGGTTAAACTAAACTCTGTTAGTGACTGTGTCACTCACCAGTGGGACCTACTGGTCAGGTTTGACCTGAGAGGGTCAGTTGACCTGCTAAGGTCATGATGACATAGTGCTGATGCAATAAATGAATTTTCTATTTTAAAAAATAATCATGAAATTCCAGAAAATATTCAAAACTTCTAAAAATCATAGTAATTCAACCGTAACTCACATGGAAATAAATTATATATGAGAAATTATCAGAAAAATATGAAGAATCTGTTTGTGCCATGTTCATGCATGTTTGAGAAAGTTAGAATAACCAAGTAGGACATTTCATGATTAGGATAATTTAATAAATAGTGCTGGAGTTGGAATTTGGTAGATATTTGAATTCTACTTCACTTAATATGACTATTTATTGCACTAGGTCAATTAAATGCTCTTGCATGCCAGATCAGACATCATGTTTGTTGCATTGCTTGAATGTGCTCCTTTCCTGTTTGTCGGTGGTGTTACTTCCTGGTAGACGATGGTTTCGACGTAGAGATCGTTGTCATCGATGAAGACTTATTGATATCTTTAGAAGTGTCAGGCAAGCAAACCCCCTTGAGCATACTCATATGAACCCACTCTCTTGCTCCTGCTCTCTTTTATTGCATTAGGACAATAACGATTCAACTGTTACATTTTCTCGGTAGTTGAACCCATTCCTTCGCATGACCTATCATTGTCACAGTAAATAGTTCAAACCACTTAGCATGAGTAGCAACTGTTTGAGACTTGATGTGCCTACTCATCCATGCTTGTTTACTTACTGTGCCTGCTATGCTTTGAGTCGTGTCGTGTCGGGTCCAATCCATTTGAGTGATGAATCAGAATGGATGTGTTCATGTCCTACTGTGTGAGAGCTAAGTGTGTGAACACGATTTCGTAAAGGTAGCGATGAGAGGCCATGTAGGAGTACATGGCGGGCTATCTCATTGGGATTGTCCACAAGAACTGAGTTATGTGTATGCTATCCAAGACAAGATACTACCACACATTGGGTTCCGGTAACCCGACCCCTCTCGGCTTATTAACCTTCTAGATCTCTATCCAGGAGTTGCACCTAGTTTCTGATTTTTGTAGGAAAAGTGTTGGCGGACGTGCATAGCACTGCCCGACGGGGTGGGCTGCGATGCGGTAGATGCACAGTGGCACAATGTACCAAGTGGCACCCGAACGGTGGGCTTGGGAACCCTTCGCACATTATTTGAGGCTGTAGCGGAAACTTCGGTGGACTTCCGTGTGGGTTCAGTCTCAAATAGGCGATAAACCTAGACTAGGGTCTTGTGTGGTTGACGGTCATGGCCGACTCCCTTGCTGGGCTTCCGCTTGAAGGTTGTCGAGGTGCCTTTTTATGTGCACATGGCGATAAGTGGTGAGAGCGTGTGTGAAGAAGTGTACCCCTGCAGGGTTATGAATATGTTCGAATAGCCGCGTCCTCGGATATTGACTACTTGGATAACTTATGTAGTTCTTAGACAACTTGGAAGGGATACTCTAAAATGTGCAAGATAAGCGTGAGTGCTATGGATGGCCTTCTGATAGAGAGACGGGAGTGGATCCATAGTGGTGTATTGATTGGTGAATATGTGGACTTGTGTGCGCTATCCCACCTCAATGAAAGCACTTGTAGTCATAGTATAGGTTAGCCAAGAGTCAAAGCTAGCTTGATGTAATGAACTCCACAACCCCCTTCATTGATACTAATGCATATGTAGTTAGTTCTGATGTAAGTCTTGCTGAGTACCTTTGTACTCATAGTTGCTTAATTTATGTTTTTGTAGAGGAGATGCCAATCTCATTAGTGATTCTTACGACAAGAATTTCAATGCTAAGGATTAGCTTGGGAATCCTAGACAGAGGTCTTGTTACTTTGGTAGGGTCGTTATAGCTTTTTAGGGTCCTCCAACCACTTTAGTAGATGTCTGTACCCAGACGTGTTTTGCTTCTTCTTGTTGCCTATATGACTTGAGTGTTGGTTCATGTGACCCCTGTTTGTAATATCACACTATGTTGGCTTTTATGAGTCATTAATGAATACTTGAGTCATAGAGTTATGTTGTGATGCCATATTGTATCTACGCATATCGTGCATAATGTGTGTATGTTGGAAATGCATTGGTATGTGTGGGATTGGACACCTAGTTGTGTGCCTATAGTAGCCTTCTTTACGGGGAAATGCCTCTTTGTGCTTCCACCGAGCCTTGGTAGCTTGCTACTGCTCTGGACAGATTGATTGACCAGCGTGTATATTTCTTTGCTGATGTGTCTGTCCCTTCGGGGAAATGTCTCGCAATGTAATGGAGTCCCTGTAGCATGCTACGACTCGTCTATGTGTAGTGATGACATTAATGTCCAACGACGTAATGGAGTCCTTGTAGCTTGATATGATTCATCTACATACGCTAATGACCGGCACCTGCATTGTTGGTGTCGGTGTTCTGGGAACGGGGGTACCTAGTCCTACCTGCCTGCGGCCCAAGACATGGCCCACCTCGTCAGCTAGGCGAGGCCTGGCGCGACATTACTCAAGACAAGGCCTTCGCGAGGACCCTGGGCTCGCAAGGAAAAACAGCATCAAGACCAGCAAGGATGGGCCTCCTTAGACCCCCTCCCAAGGGGAGGAGATCTCTATGCAAGGCCCGGCCTCAGGAGTCAATGGTGATGCAAGGTAGGACAGGCGGGCGCAAGCGCGCCAGGCGGCACAGTTTCCTCTTGGGTGCAAAGGGGGAATGACATATGCAGATTCCCAAAGCGCCACCCAAAGGTTTCCCTTCCGATGCAACAAGGCCACGACCACGAGCCCCATAGGATGAATATCATCGCCAAGCCCACCACTGGATCACCAACATCTACTTTCCAGGCAAAGACCACCTTTGGACATGGCGCGGATGTACTCCTGGCCCCGTTCAAAATTGGCCGCTGTGGGATCCCTTCCCGCCATTGTGATAAGGGAAGAGGACCTGTGGCACCGCTAGATATGTAGAATCTAGGTCACACTATAGAGAGGACACCAGATCCGATCCAACACTTAGCCACTCAACTCACCACCACAGGGAAGGGTGTCAAGAACACACCTTGAGCACCCCTCGCAAGGCTCAAGCTCACTGTACTAGTTCATCCACCAATACCTCCACGAGAGGCAATCCACCAAAGCAGGAGTAGGGTATTACGCTTCACAGCGGCCCAAACCTAGGTAAACTGTCGTGTTCATCTTCTTCCTTGTCATCGAATGAGTTCGCCGTTATATCGATCGAGTAGGGATCTAGGTTGGGTGAGTCCACAGGGAAACGTTTGCATACGTCCCTGTGTTCGAACCTTAAGGGTTTTGCGGAGCCCAAAATTCGACATTTGGTGCGTCAGGTCGGGGGCGTGTCGAAGCACCCTCTCTACCCGACCCTCAAATCCCTGATTCGGCAACCCCATGGTGGGCAAGATCTTCGGCACCAGCCGGCCTGTCATGCGTGGTGTCACCAGGGCGTGTGGGGCCGGCCGCACGGTCACCTGCATCCTCGGTGGATCGTAGGCACCCTCCTCGAACTGTCAAGTCAAGCAGTTCCTCCGTCATGTGGGGGCGGTTCAGCCGCAGCCCAAGGTCACGCCACCCGGGTATGGCTGGAGATCGACATCACCTTCGGCCCCGATGATCACCTCAAGGCGACAACGGCCGTCGGGGTGCTCCCCATGTTGTGCACGCCCACCATAAGCGGTGTGGCCATCTCCGGGACTCTCGTCGACGGCGGGGCCAGCCTCAACGTCATCTCCGTGGAGGCTTTCGACGCGCTGCAGCTACCCCGCAGCTAGCTCACGCCTTTGGGGCCCTTCGCCAGGGTGGATGAGGGATCCATCGTCCTAGTGGAGCATGTGTGTCTTCCCATCACCTTCGGCACCCGCTCCAACTTCCGCACCAACCAGGTGGACTTTGACATCGCCCAGATCCACCTCCCGTACAACACCATCCTTGGCTATCCCGTGCTCGCCCAGTTCATGGCGGCGACACACCCGGGCTACAACATTGTCAAGATGCCCGAGACCGCCGACATTCTCACCGTTCAGGGGAGCATCAAGGATGTGTTGCACGCGCTCGGGATGTGTCTACAAGGCGGTGGCCGCGGCGCGCCCCAGCACAGGGGGAGTCGTGCCGGCCGTCGAGGATTCTGGGGGTGTCATCGACGTCATGCCAGTAAAAAGAAGCAGTTGTTCTCCCAGAGCCGGGTGGAGACAAAGCGGGTACCGGTGGATGAAGAAAACCCTGGTCCTACTTTCACCATTGGTGCCAACCTGCCCGGGATCAAGAGGTGGCACTGGTGGCATTCCTTCACACAAACAAGGATGCGTTCCACGAAGCGCCTACGATCTGGTGGGGGTCCCGAGGGACGTGATTGAGCACCACCTCATGGTGTGCCCGAACGGCCGTTTGGTTAACCAAAAGGCGAGAAGACAAGCGCTGGCGAAGCAGGCGTTCATTGCCCTGGAGGTCGGCAAGCTGAAGGAGGCTGGGGTCATCCGGGAGGAGCACTATCCGGAGTGGCTTGCCAACCCGGTGGTTGTCTCAAACAAGCGCGGGAAGGAGCGTATGTGTGTCGACTTCATGAGCCTCAACAATGCTTGCCCCCAGGACCCATTCCCGCTACCAAGCATCGACCAGATTGTGGACTCCACCATAGAGTGTGACCTCCTCTGCTTACTAGACGCCTTCTCAGGCTACCACCAGATCAAAAATGGTAGTAGAGGATGTAGAGAAGACCGCCTTCCTCACCTTGTGCGGGGTATTCTATTACACATGCATGCCCTTCGGACTACGGAACACTGGGGCAACCTTCCAGAGACTGATGCACATTGCCCTGGGGACGCAGCTCGCAAAAAATGTAGAAGCTTACATTGATAACATCGTGGTCAAGTCCAAGGAGGCCAAGACCCTGATCGAGGATTTGGAGGAGACGTTCGCTAGCCTGAGAGAGGTAAACCTAAAGCTCAACCCCGAAAAGTGCATCTTTGGAGTCCTCTCGGGCAAGCTACTTGGATTCCTGGTGTCGCACCCGGGAATCAAGGCGAATCTAGAGAAGATCAAAGCCATAAGCAAGATGAGTGCGCCCCAGACCCTCAAGCTGGGTGAGCGGGCCCTTTCGTTCTTCAAGATCGCCCTTTGAATGGACCCCGAAGGCAAACACTGCCTTTGAGGAGCTCAATCAATACCTCACGAGCCCGCCGGTGATGGTAGCATCTCGCCCTCATGAGCCATTGCTACTATACCTGGCTGCCACCCCCACTCCGCCATCGCTGAATTGGTGGTAGTCAGGGAAGAACGGGCCGTCACCCGCATCGCATCACCAAGCACAAGCGGGCCCCCATGCAAGGGGCAAGGGGGATCGCAAGATCCTGTGAAGCCCGCTTCTCCCCATGCCAGAACTCCTGAAGCTAACGCCGCTCTGGAGGCCCCCAAAGCGCATAGCCTCACCTGCTCCAATGGCCCCTGAGGCACCTAGTCCTCATGAGGTCCCGACCACTCCGACAGCCCTCGGGCTGCCCAAGCTTCATGACACTGTCGCGGGACAGGATGTCGCAAAAGAGCTCACCCTCTTCGAACACCCGGTATACTACGTCAGGACGGTGCTGCGGGATGCACGCTCTTGCTACCCCATGCAATAGAAGCTCCTACTGGTGCTCCTCGTCACTTCAAGAAAGTTGTGCCACTACTTCCAGGGGCACCCCATCAAGGTCGTGTCCGCATACCCCTTGGAGAAGGTCTTGTGCAACCCCAACGCGGTGGGAAGGGTCGCCGAGTGGAACATCGAGCTACAAGCCTTCAACATAGAGTTCAGCACGACCAGGGTCATCAAAGGGGCGGCCCTGGTAGACTTTGTGGCATAGTGGATAGACACTCCTAACCGGGGGCTGGACGGGAGTCAATCCTTCACCCCTGGTGACGAGACGCCGGAGGGGTGGACCATGCATTTTGATGGGGCCTTCACGCACATGGGGGCTAGGGCGGGAGTTGTTCTCACCTCCCTGGCAAGAGACAAGCTCCCATACACTGTACAACTCTGTTTCCAGCCTGGGGAGAAGGTCTCCAACAACATCATGGAGTACGAGGGCCTCATCGCAGGCCTCAAGGCAGCGGCGGCCTTGGGGGTCCGATGCCTCTCCATCATGGGCGACTCTTAGCTCCTCATCAACTTCTCCAACAAAGAGTATACACCCAAGGACAAGCACATGGGGGCATACTTGGAAGAGGTAAGTAAGCTAGAAAAACATTTTTAGGGCTTGGTATTGTAGCACATCCCACGCGACGCGAACAAGGAAGCCGACGACATCACCAAGAGGAAGGCGCGACGAGAGCTCTAGGAGCCTGACATCTTCAAGGAATGGCTCTTCAAGCCCTCCGCAGCGCCGCCCTCCGAGGGCTGGGCACCGTGAAGTGGGGAGCTCCCCTTGGCGCTGCTCCTGGGGGCTCCAGACTGCGGCCCAACCTCAGGAGCCCGACTGCTCCTGGCACTGGAGCCCTAGGCCGACGACTGGATGCAGGCGCTCAAGGCGTACATGCTTCACAACATGCTGCCAGAAAAGGAGGAAGACATAGAGCGTGTAACACGCTAGGCCATGGCCTACTGCCTGCGAGACGGTGAGTTGTACCGTAGACGCCGAATGACGTCTCGCTGCGGTGCATCTCCAAGGAGCAGAGGTGCGAGCTTCTAGCAGACATCCACGGAGGGGACTGTAGGCACCACTCCTCGTTGCGCACCCGTGTAGGGAAGGCATTCCAATTAGGCTTCTATTGGCCCTCTGCTCTCAATGACGCCATCGAGCTGGTACGGCCTTGCAAGGCAGGCCTGCCAATTCCACGCCAAGCAATTCCACCAGCCCGCCCAAGGCCTCCAGACCATCCCGCTCTCCTGGCCTTTTGCGATCTGGGGGATGGACATACTAGGGACCTTCCCATGGGCAGCGGGCTGGTACCACTATCTCTACGTCGCCATCGACAAGTTCACCAAGTGGGGCGAGGTGGATCCGGTGCGCACCATCCCAGCTGGGTCAGCCGTCAAGTTCATCAAGGGCATCGTGAGCCGCTTTGGCGCCCCCAACTGCATCATCGCCAACAATGGTTCGTAGTT
Organism: Hordeum marinum; assembly: GCA_022496015.1. Classification (NCBI taxonomy): domain Eukaryota; kingdom Viridiplantae; phylum Streptophyta; class Magnoliopsida; order Poales; family Poaceae; genus Hordeum; species Hordeum marinum. The sequence continues at coordinate 239,661,790 of CM039678.1, forward strand.
TACAAGCAGCCTCTTCAAGACTTATTGCGCTAACCTTGGAACGCAGATTTTCTACCCATCAGTAGCCTACCCCAAGAGGAACGGCCAAGCAAGCGCGCCAACACAGAGGTTCTACAAGGCCTCAAGACCAGGAGCTTCAAGATGAAATTGGAGGCCCGCGGCAGGGCTTGGGTCGATGAGCTTCAATCTGTGTTGTGGTCCATCCACACCACCGTGACAAAGCCCACCGAAGAAACCCCATTCTTCCTCGTCTACGGAGCCGAAGCCGTCCTCCCTCATGAGGTCAAGCACCACTATCCCCGGGTAATGGCATTCGATGAGAAGCGTCAAGATGCCGCGCGGGAGACAGACCTCTTAATTGGGGAGGAATCTCGTCGCCAAGCCTCGCTAAGAGCTGCAAGGTATCAACAAGCACTGCGACACTACCACTGTCGCAACATCCGCTCTAGGACCCTTGAAGTCGGTGACCTTGTCCTGAGTCGGGTTCTCTCCAGGGAGGGCTTGCACAAGCTCTTGCCCGTGTGGGAGGGCCCGTTCAAGATCGTTCATGTCTCCAGGCAAGGTGGAGTGCACTTGGAGACTCGGGACGGGGTCCCCATCCAGAATGCCTAGAACATCCAGCACTTCAGAAGGTTCTACTCGTGACACCTGCCCTCCACCGACCTGTGACACTCTCACATAATAATGAGCGGGTTGTATATGCCCGGAGCCCCTCGAGGATGCGGAGGGGTTTCTCCCACGCAATGTGGCAGCCATAGCTCCGTGCTGGCGGAGAAGTCAATGATAAGTCTCCAACGTATCTATAATTTACAAAGTATTCATGCCATGTTTACAATAATTCTATATGATTTTGGTATGATTTTATTAGAACTAACCTGGACTGACGCTGTTTTCAGCAGAACTACCATACCATGGTGTCGTTTTTGTGCAGAAATAGAAGTTCTCAGAATGGGCTGAAAATTTACAAAGAGTATTTTTGAAAATATAAAAAATACTGGAGCGAAAAGATACTGGAGATGAGTCACGAGGGAGTCACAAGCCTGTCAGGCACTGCCACCCCCTGGCCGCGCCTAGCAAGCTTGTCACCTCCTCGAGAACCTTCTGGACGTGGGATCGATGCCCAAAATTTCTATAAATACAGAAACCGCCGAAAAGAAACCTAGATCGGGAGTTCCGCCGCTGCAAGCCTCTAGAGCCACGAAAAACCAATCGGGAGCCTGTTCCAGCACCCTGCCGGAGGGGGAAACCATCACCGAAGGCCATCTTGATCATCCTAGGGCTCTCCATGACGAGTAGGGAGTAGTTCATCCTTGGGGCTGAGGATATGTACCAGTAGATATGTGTTTGATCTCTCTCTCTCTCTCTCTCTCATGTTCTTGAGATGGCACGATCTTGATGTACCGCGAGCTTTATTGATATAGATGAATCATATGGAGTTTTCCCCTCTCTATCTTCTTGTGATGAATTGAGTTTTCCCTTTGAAGTTTTCTTATCGGAATGAGTCCTTAAGGATTTGAGAACACTTGATGTATGTCTTGTGATGGGATATCCGTGGTGACAATGGGATGTTGTATTGATCCAATTGATGTATGTTTTGGTGATCAACTTGCGGGTTCCGTGACCTTGGGAATCTATGCATAGGGGGTTGGCACATGTTTTCGTCTTGAATCTCCGGTAGAAACTTTGGGGCACTCTTTGAAGTTCTTTGTGTTGGATTGAACATGATGAATCTGAAATTGTGTTGTGCATATCGTATAGTCAAGCCCATGGGTACTTGTGGTGACATTGGAGTATCTAGGTGACATTAGGGTTTTGGTTGATGTGTATCTTAAGGTGTTATTTTAGTACGTACTCTAGGGCTGTACATGACACTTATAGGGATAGCTCATAAGATTGATCGGAAAAGACAACTTGGAGGTGGTTTCGTACCTTGCAATAATTTCTTTGTTAGTTCTCCTCTATTTGTGACTTTGGAGTGAACTCTTTGTCACTCGAGAGGTATTTACATATGATTCAACTATGTTAGTATTGTTGAGAGATTCCACTAGTGAAAGTATGAACCCTAGGCCTTGTTTTCAAGAATTTGTTACTTGTTACCTTGCTGTTTTTATATTTCAGATTACAAAAACCTATATCTACCATCCATATTGCACTTGTATCACCATCTCTTCGCCGAACTAGTGCACCTATACAATTTGCCATTGTATTGGGTGGTTTGGGGACACAAGAGATTTCTTGTATTTGATTGCAGGGTTGTTTGAGAGAGACCATCTTCATCCTGCACCTCCCACGGATTGATAAACCTTAGGTCATCCACTTGAGGGAAAATTGCCACTGTCCTACAAAACTCGAGGCCCAACACGAGTCTACAAGAAGAAGGTTGTGTAGTAGACAAGAAGCTATTTTCTAGCACCGTTGCCAGGGAGGTGAGTGCTTGAAGCTATTTTCTTGTTTTTCAATAGTTTAGTTTTATAAAATAAAAGTAAAGAAAATGGAATTGAGGTTGCCTCATATGCTTCATCTTTTAAATGTCTTTCGTGAAAATGATGGAAAGGAAAATTGTGCTCAAGTGTTAGAATAAGAAGTTATTAAAATGTTTGACACTAAATCTTTGAGTGATGAGTATGATTGCAATGTTGTTAGTATGAATTCTTTGAATATACATAGTAGTAATGATGATTGCACTAGTCATGATAAAAAGATTTCTTATAAGCATGCCAATTTTTGTGGAGTGCATAGAGTTTGTGAAGACATGCCTAAAAGGGGATATAGATTTTGTAAGAGGCATAAGTATTTAGAAACTCAATGCTTGCAAGAGAGGCTATATATTTCTGTTGAAAGACTTAATATTTCTCGCCGTCCTTGTGAACTTTGCAATGAAAGTGGTCATTTTAATTTCCAATGTTCATTATTTCATGACCGAATTGTGTCCAAAAATTGTGATAACCTCATTACCCTTGAGCATCATAATACTTAGTCTATTTTTGGGTTATGAAGAAATGAGACATAAAACTAAGGATGTTCTAGCTTGGGTTCTCATGAAAATGATTGATTTTGATCTAAATTAAATCTATATGTATTGCGTGGTAAATTGCATTGATAATCCTTATATTGCCTATTACTTAAAGACAAGAAAACAAATAGAAGATGAAGATAATACTAATGAAGGGTAAGAGGTTTCCCAATATCCTCGTATTTTTTCTTATGATGAATCAGGTAACGAGGAGGAGCTTTTTATTCAACCAACCTCTTCAAAAAGAAGCTTGGAGGAATTAAATAAACCCACACATAATGTGGTGAAGAAGAAAAGAAGTAAAAGTAAAGGAAAATAAGTATCTCTCTCAAATAATGTTGTTCCCATTATTGATAGGCCTCATGAGAATGAATCAAAAATAGTTGTGGAAGATGATACACTTGAGATTGGTCTTGTTATGCCTATTGCTTGTTGTGATAATTATGACTGGGGAGATAATGATACTTCTTATAATCTTGAAAATATTTATGACACCAACTTGGAAGATGATGATAATAATTTCTATACTATTGGTGCCATTCATACTATTAATGATGAGAGTGATTATATTTATGATATACATAGCCACAAGATTGGGGATGCTATGTTTGATGAAAATGACATGTTTGAGAATTTATTTGCTAAAACTAATGTTTGTCCCAAGCTTTGGGATGCTATGCTTAATGAAGATGATTTTTTATTCCCCCCACTTTGAATGATCAAAATTGTTATAATGATTGCATGCCTCCTACTTATGATGATTATTGTGATGATACTTATGCGATGAAACAGAGTGATGATTACTATTACTATTCTTGTCATAATTATGAATAACCTTTGACTTAATATTACTCTTTTAATGTGGAACCAATTTTTAGTATTCGATTCTTTTTTGATGCTCCCACTATTAGTCATGAGAAGAAAATTTCTTGTGTGGAGAGTAGTAAAATTTCTATGCCTGTAGATCATGAAATGAATGCTTTATGTCCTGGTTATATTTTGTAATTCCTTCATGATGCTAGTGAAAATTATTATGAGGGAGGAACATATGCTTGTAGGAATTTCAATAATATCAAGTTTCCTCTGTTTGTCTTCAAGGTTTTGAAGTTATGCTTGTTTTGCCTTCCTATGCTAGTTGATTCTTTCTCCCATAAATTATTTGCTCACAAAATCCCTATGCATAGGAAGTGGGTTAGACTTAAATGTGCTTGTCATGTCATTCATGATGCTCTCTTGCATGTTTCAACTACTATTCATATACGAGCATCATTGAAATTATCATGCCTAGCTAAAAGGCATTAAAGAAACGAGCTTGTTAGGAGACAATCCAACACTTTTAATTTCTGTTTTGATGTGTTCACATTATTAATATGTTGTATTAATCATATTTTGTGTATTTTATTTCAATAAAGTTCCAAGTAAAGCCTTTGGGATAGTGTGGAAACTTGTTTGTTTGATTCTGTGCAAAAAACAGAAAGTTTTGTGTCCAGTATATGAATTATATGATTTTACTGGAGCATCAAAAAATTGTGAAATTTTTACACAACATTTATATGCAAATTCCTTGAGTTCTCATAATGTTTAAGAATTTTTAGAGTCAGGAAAGTATGGTGATCATTTAGATCTATACAGACTGTTCTATTTTTGACAAATTCTGTTTTGCATGCATAGTTTGCTTGTTTCAAGTGTTCCTATACCTTATATTGAGTAATATAAATTGCGGTAATGATGGAATACAGTAGGTATAATGTGTAAATAATTATGAATCTTGTATTGACAGTGCCTAAGTGAATGCCTTATCTTTACTACACTAACCCTTCTCACGAAGTTCCGTTAAGTTCTGTGTGATTGAAGTTTTCAAGTTTTGGGTGAGACACCAATATGATGAGAATAAGGAGTGAAAAGAACCAAATCTTGGGGATTCACAAGGCATCCCCGAGGTAATATTCAAGGAAGACTCAAGCGTCTAAGCTTGGGGATACCCCGCAAGACACCCCCTCTTTCGTTTTCATCACTATCGGTATATCTTACTTGGAGCTATATTTGTTGTCACATAATATGATTTTTTCTTGAAGTGTCATTTTAATTTGTTACTATATGTTAGGTATTATTTATAATCTTGTTTTCCAATAAAAAGTTCCAAGAATTGCCTTTAGGATGCTTGAACTACATGTTTGACGTGTGCTGGGTAAAAGTAGAAACTTTTTCTGTAGTGTTTGAATTTTCATATTTTACTGGAACGTTTAAGGTTTATGAAATTTTGGTACAGTGTTTCAATATAAATTTTATAGCATTTACTAAATTTTCGTAATTTTTTGAGTTACATAAGTACACTTGTTTTATAAATTGCTACAGACTGTTCTGTTTGGACAGATTGCTGTCATAGTTTTGTTATCTACTTATCCTATAGTTTCCATATCCTATATTGGTAGATATAAATTGTGGAAATGATAGTATACAGTACCTAATGTCTAAAAATTATTGTGCAACTTGTCTTGGCAGTACATAGAGAGTTGATTTATTATTATGTGTACTAACCTATCTCATGAGTTCTTTTTGAGTTTTGTGTGGATGAAGTTTTTGAGAATAGGTGAAACCGGGATATGAGAGGATTGAACAAGATACAAAATCTCAAGATTGGGGATGACCAAGGTACCCCAAGTAAATATTTCAAGAACTCTCAAGCATCTAAGCTTGGGGATGTTACGCATCCCACCTCTCTTTGCCAACTATCGGTTAGCCTATATTGAGCATAAATTTTTACTCGTTCACATGATGCGTCCTATTCTTGGAGTGCTATTTTTATTTTGCTTTATGTTAAATAAAATACTAATCTTAAAATCTTTATTGAGAGACAGAGGTAGAAAGTCCTCACCTGGCTACTTAATTTGTTTGACTACTCATTGATCTTCACTTATATTTTTGGAGTAGTTTTGTCATTTACTCTCGTGCTTCACTTATATCCTATGAGTAAATGGTTGAATGAATTGAATATCATAAATCTGAAATTCTATATGTTTTATATGCTTATCCCATGAGGATTAATGACTTCACATATAAGAAGTATAGGTGGTAAAATTTATTGAAAGTTAGCAAACACCGCATTGGTCACTTGAACAATTCATGAAAGAATATTGAAGGAAGAGAGATTTCACATATAAATATACTATCTTGGAAATCTTATATGATTGTGAATACCCACTAATTATTTTCAAACTTGAGCAAATTAGTTGAAGTTGTACAAGGAAGACAACGTAATGAGTTATCCTTGGGTATATTTGTATATAAGTTATATTGTTATGGATCCTCCAACATGTGGTGCTTGATTCCACCTAATACTAGCCAAAACTTCCACACCAAGTAGAAATACTACTTGTGCATCCAGACACCCTTAAACCAGTTTTGCCATGAGAGTCCACTATACCTACCTATGGATTGATAAGATCCCTCAAGTAAGTTGTCATCGGTGCAAAATGCAATAAAAATTGCTCCTAAATATGTATGATCTTTTATTGTAACGGAAAAATAAGCGTTGTACGAACTTGTGATGGTAAAGAAATAAAAGCGACAGACTGCATAATAAAGGTTTCTATCACAAAGGGCAATACAATGTGACATTCCTTTGCATTAAGGGTTTGTAGATCCAAAAACAAAAAGCGCATGAGAACCTCTACTTCCCTCTGCGAAGGGCCTATCTTTTACTTTCTAGTATGCAAGAGTCATGGTGATCTTCACCACTTCCTAGTTTTCGCCTTTTTCTCTTGGCAAGCATCATGTGTTGGGGAATGATCTAAGCATATATGTACATTGAAATATATTTGATCATGGATTATTATTGTTGACAGTTATTTGTATGATAAATAAGTTGGGACGAAAAACTTTAAGCCCCTATCTTTCTCTGTGTTCGACGGATGCCATTTGCTCTAAAAATAAGCTCTGAGTGTTAGCAATCATGGAAGACTATATGGTAGTTGAGTATGTGTAATTTACTAAATCAAATCTCTTACATAGACCCTTCCTAAAAGTAAGATGAATTGCAATTGTTTGGTGACTAACAACATAGTTTGTTAGTTTTCAAGAAACTTTACGGTCTATACTATAACTTGTGAATAGCTTGTTACTTTATCATGAGAATTTTTATGAGATGAGCTAATGTTTATGATATATAGTGATTCTAGACAAAAGTGTTTGGAACTATCATTGATCAAATTTATGCACTATGCTAGCATTCACACTTCATAAATTATTTCGTTTATCATTTACCTACTCGAGACGAGCAGGAATTAAGCTTGGGGATGCTGATACGTCTCCAACATATCTATAATTATGAAGTATTCATGCCATGTTTACAATAATTCTATATAATTTTGGTATGAGTTTATGAGAGCTAACCCGGACTGACGCTGTTTTCAGCAGAACTATCATGGTGTCGTTTTTGGGCAGAAATAAATGTTCTTAGAATGGGCTGAAAATTTACGAAGAATGTTTTTGGAAAATATAAAACAAATACTCGAGTGAAAATATACCAGAGAAGAGTCCTGAGGGAGTCACAATCCTGCCAGGCGTGGTCACCCCCTGGCCGTGCCTAGCGAGCTTGTGACCTCCTCGAGAACCTTCTGGACGTGGGACCGATGCCCAAAATTCCTATAAATACAGAAACCTCCGAAAAGAAACCTAGATCAGGAATTCCACCGCTACAAGCATCCATAGCCATGAAAAAACAACCGGGTCCCCGTTCCGGCACCCTGGCGGAGGGGGAAACCATCACCGGAGGCCATCTTCATCATCCTAGCGCTCTATATGATGAGGAGGGAGTAGTTCACCCTCGGGGCTGAGGGTATGTACTAGTAGCTATGTGTTTGATCTCTCTCTCTCTTGGTCTTGAGATGGCATGATCTTGATGTACTGCGAGCTTTATCGATATAGATGAATCATATGGAGTTTCCCCCTCTCTATCTTCTTGTGATGAATTGAGTTTTCCCTTTGAAGTTTTCTTATCGGATTGAGTCTTTAAGGACTTGAGAACACTTGATGTATGTATTACGATGGGATATCTATGGTGACAATGGGATGTTCAATTGATCCACTTGATGTATGTTTTGGTCATCAACTTGCGGGTTTCGTGACCTTGGGAATCTATGCATAGGGGTTGGCACATGTTTTCGTCTTGAATTTCTGGTAGAAACTTTGGGGCACTCTTTGAAGTTCTTTGTGTTGGATTGAACATGATGAATCTGAAATTTTGTGATGCATATCATATAATCAAGCCCATGGGTACTTGTGGTGACATTGGATTGTCCAGGTGACATTAGGATTTTGGTTCATGTGTATCTTAAGGTGTTATTTTAGTACGAACTCTAGGGCTGTACGTGACACTTATAGGCATAGCTCATAAGATTGATCATAAAACATAACTTTGAGGTGGTTTCGTACCCTAAATAACTTGGGGTGCCTTGGGCATCCCCAAGATTAGGCCCATCATTGGAACATACAAGCCAAGTTATATAAAGAAAAATTCCCACTAGTATATGAATGTGACAAAATAGGAGACTCTCTATCATGAAGATCATGGTGCTACTTGGAAGCACAAGTGTGGAAAAAGATAGTAGCAATGTCCCTTCTCTCTTTTCTCTCATTTTTTGGGTGGGCATCTAAGGCCACTTTTTTTATTTGGGCTTTGCTGGCCTCTTTTATTTTTTATCATGAAGTCTGGACTCTCATCCCAATTGAGAGGGAGTCATAGCTTCCATCATCCTTTCCTCACATGGGACATTCTCTAATAATGATAATCATCACACTTTTATTTACTTAAAACTCAAAAGAAAATTACAACTTGATACCTATGACAAAATATGACTCTATATGCAATATGGAAGTGATGTTGCAAGTCATAAAAGGAAACAGTGGAAGTTGCATGGCAATATATCTCGGAATGGCTATGGAAATGCCATAATAGGTAGGTATGGTGGCTGTTTTGAGGAAAAATAAATGGTAGCTATTTTGAGGAAGGATATATGGCGGCTATTTTGAGGAAAGTGTTTGTTGTACTGGCGAAAGTTGCGCGGTACTAGAGAGGCTAGCAAAGGTGGAAGGGTGAGATTGTGTATATTCCATGGACTCAACATTAGTCACAAAAACTCACATACTTATTGCAAAAGTCTATTAGTCATTGAAGAAAAGTATTAAACGCATGCTCCTAGGGGAGAGGTTGGTAGGAGTTAGCCATCGCACGCTCCCGACTGAGGGAGTCCTGGATTAAGGGGTCCTCGGGAGGACGGCCTATCTCTATGGGCCGGACTGTATGGGCTACTTACCAAACACATGAGTCATTGAAGACCTTATCTCCAAGATGGAAGCTTTGGGAAGTATGGCTTGTGCTCCACGTTTGATGTAGCGAATAGTCATGTTTATCTCTTCAGCATGTAACCGACCATGTGTAAACCCTAGGTACCCTCGGCGTCTATATAAGCCAGAGTGTTTTAGGTTGTAAAGACAGAACAACTCATCTAGGGTTAACTATTTGATCTCGAGGTAGATGAACTGTGTAACTCCCCATACCATCAATACAACCAAGCAGGACGTGGGGTATTACCTCCATAGGAGGGCCTAAACCTGGGTAAATCTGTGTCCCCTTCGTCTCCTGTTACCGTCGGTTCTAGTCTCATAGTTCGGGACCCCCTACCCGAGATCCGCCGGTTTTGACACCGACATTGGTGCTTTCATTGAGAGATCCTCTGTGAGCACTCAAGGGATCGATGTCTTGCCTTGTCATTAATGAAGAGGTCCGCAATATGGACACTTTCATCCCTGGACAGGTCATTGCCTTCGGCAGCATTGTGCTGCACGCCGACCCGACCGGCCATCTAGGCCGAGTCGAGAACTTCGCCCCTGATCGAGAGGTCAGATTCGGGAACCTAGAGTTCTTTGTAGACTCTCGGGGTGACTTTTCACTAACCAGGCTTGCGACTTTGCTTGCCATGCCCAAAGTCTCCGAGGCTTTAACCTCAAGTTCCTTCTCTGGTCACACCAACGGGGTCAACCATGGTGGTGTACCGACTCCTGGTCCGGATCCGGCCATACTGGCGGATGGCCGGACACTCGTTCTTGCCAAACATCCTTCTCGTTCGGACGCATCGAAGGTCAACTCTGAAGGTTCTGAACAGTATTATCTGATCAAGCCCTCGGCATTCGAAGAAACCCTAGATTAGATGTCGTCGATGGAAATTTCCAATCATTCAGCCCTGATCTACGCTCAAATCGGTTACAGTACCGGTCGGGATGAATTTTTCGACCCACCCACCACCCACTTGATAGCCACTGTCGAAGATTTAACCGACATGCTGGACTATGCCTCCGAGGAGGCAAAATACATGGATGAAGAGGATTGTGCCCTCACCGCTGCTAATACCGGGAGAGGGGCCGCCACTTCTACATATGACGTCTACATGGTGGACACTCCTAATGGTGACAAAATGCCTAATAATGATGGGGACAAGTTGGGCGATGCTCCATCAAGGCGCCAGAAACCCCATAAGCAGTCCAAAGGAAAAAGGGAAGGAAATCTATCATCGGCACCGGGGACGGAGTTACCCTCGAGGATCGTGGTGACCCTGATATCCCCGAACACCCGTTAGAGGGTCAGGAAAGGCCTAAAGAACAAAGCAATCCCAACGACATCAACGACTCTGAGGATGATAACTACCTCCCCCTGTCGAGGAGGAGGATATCCCGGCAGCCAATGACTTGGACATCCCTAATAACCATGAAGATCAGGAACTGTTCAGACATCAGCTCATAGCGACGGCGCGCAGCCTGAAAGCTAAGGAACGACAACTTAAAGCCGAACAGGATGACCTCAATGATCGATGGATAAGAGCCTCTAAGCTGAGGAAGGACATGGAGCCGGTCTATCGGACCATCCCAAAAGCTATCCATGAAGAAGGCTGCGGCGACAATTTGATGATGAGCTCACCGATACTCCGTCTCTGAAACATACTCCATACGACAGGCCAGACCGCCCTCCTTGCGGGCATGATCAGAAGGCTGACAACGCCGGTTATAGGCCGGCAATACCCCGAAGATGGGGAAAGGAGCCACTAGAGCCCAATGGCAGGCTCGACCTGCGTGATGACTTAGATCACATAGCAGGCCATAGAAGATCCATGTACAGATCCAAAGGATACTCACCCGATAAACGGGATCGATATAGACCATGGCTCGACCGAAGAGATAATAGAGACCGGGAACGTAAACAAGCTAGAACAGACGCCGATTACACGCGCGACATAGCTTGGTTTCGAGGCGCCGCTCACCCACTACGTTTCACTGATGAGGTGATGCGGCATCAGTTCCCGAGAGGGTTTAAACCCATGAATTTTGAACAGTACGATGGGACAACTGACCCAACCGTATGGATCGAGGACTTCCTCCTCCACATCCACTTGGCTCGAGGAGATGATCGCCATGCCATCAAATACCTCCCCCTTAAACTCAAGGGGCCAGCTCGGCATTGGCTAAATAGCCACCCCAAAAACTCCATCGGATGTTGGGAAGACCTCGAGGATGCATTCCGCTCTAACTTCTAAGGAACCTATTTTCGGCTGGCGGACTCCTCCGACCTAAGTAACGTCGTACAAAAACTCGGAGAGTCTGCATGACAATTACGGAATTAGTTCTTGACCAAGAAGAACCAGATTGTCGACTGTCCGGATGTCGAGGCAATAGCCTATTTTCGGCATAACATTCACACGAATGGCTGGCTCGCCAGCTCGGCCAGGATAAACCTCACACCATGTCCGCCCTTACTTCCCTGATGACCCTCTTTTGCACGAGTGAAGACAATTAGCTAGCAAGACGCAGCCACAACTCCAAAGCGCCCAAAACCTCTGAGGTTCAGGATGGCAACGGGAAGCTCAAGTGCAACAAGAACAAGCTTCGGCACAATAACAGTGATGCCGATGATACGGCCATCAGCACCGGCTTCCGTAGTTCTCGTCCTGGGCAGCGGAAGAAGCCTCCCAAAGGCAATCGCGACGGACCCACTCCGTAGGTAAAAAATCCTGGAAAGGCCTTGCCAAATCCACGGGACCCAAGAGAAGCCCGCCAACCACACACACCGCAATTGTTGGGTGTTTAAACAGGTCGGCAAGCTCCCACGCGAGGATCAAAGCAAGAGCCCTCACAACTAGGATGAGGATTAGCCTCGGGGTCCGATCAGTGGCAATCAAAAGAAATTTCCTCCAGAAGTTAAGACGGTAAATATGATATAAACCATCCATATACCCAAGAAGGAGAGGAATCGCGCCCTTTGAGAGGTCTATGCTATAGAGCCCGTGGCCTCGAAGTACAACCCATGGTCGGCATGGCCCATCACCCGACCAGTATCTATCACGGGGGTTTGGCCGCACTTGTCCTTGACCCCATTATCGATGGGTATCACCTCACAAAAGTGCTAATGGACGGAGGAAGTAGCCTTAACCTGATTTATTCAGACACGGTGAAAAAGATGGGCATAGACCCATCATAAATTAAACCCGGTAACACTACCTTTAAAGGGGTGATTCCAGGTGTCAAAGTCCGATGCACGGGCTCCGTTGCCCTAGAAGTTGTGTTCGGCTCACCCGATAACTTTCGCAGCGAAGACTTGATATTCAACATTGTGCCCTTCCGTAGCGGCTATCACGCCCTGCTCGGTCAAACAACGTTCGCCCATTTCAACACCGTCCCACATTACGTATACCTGAAGCTCAAGATGCCTAGCCCCAGAGGGGTCATCACTTTTAGCGGCAATATGGAGCAATCTTTAGAAACCGAGGAATATGCACTGGCCTTGGTTGCCGAATTTAGTTACAAATATGATCGGCAAGTTCCGGCATCTGCCGTAAAGGCACGCAAGGTCAGGAAGCAAGCTCGTTTGCAGGCCGAACTCCCAGAGCCTTCCCCTCCCCTCAAATAGGGACTCGCTCCCGATAGCACGCCCCCGGGACCAGCAAAGTACATGCCAAGAAGGCACAACTTCATGTTGGAAATATGCCCTAGAGGCAATAATAAAATGGTTATTATTGTATTTCCTTGTTCATGATAATTGTCTATTGTGCTATAACTGTGTTAACCGGAAACCATAATGCATGTGTGAACACATAGACCAGAACGTGCCCCTAGTGAGCCTCTAGTTGGCTAGCTCGTTGATCAATAGATGGTCACGGTTTCATGACCATGGAAATTGGATGTCATTGATAACGGGATCACATCATTAGGAGAATGATGTGATGGACAAGACCCAATCCTAAGCATAGCACAAGATCGTGTAGTTTGTCTGCTAAAGCTTTTCCAATGTCAAGTATCATTTACTTAGACCATGAGATTGTGCAACTCCCGGATACCGTAGGAATACTTTGGGTGTGCCAAACGTCACAACGTAACTGGGTGGATATAAAGGTACACTACAGGTATCTCCGAAAGTGTCTGTTGGGTTGGAACGAATAAAGACTGGGATTTGTCACTCCGTGTGACGGAGAGGTATCTCTAGGCCCACTCGGTAAGACATCATCATAATGAGCTCAATGTGACTAAGGAGTTAGCCACGGGATGATGTGTTGCGGAATGAGTAAAGAGACTTGCCGATAACAAGATTGAACAAGGTATAGGGATACCGACGATCGAATCTCGGACAAGTATATACCGGTACACAAAGGGAATTATATACGGGATTGATTGAATCCCTGACATCATGGTTCATCCGATGAGATCATCATGGAGCATGTGGGAGCCAACATGGGTATCCAGATCCCTCTATTGGTTATTGACTGGAGAGGTGTCTCGGTCATGTCTACGTGTCTCCCGAACCCGTAGGGTCTACACACTTAAGGTTCGATGACGCTAGGGTTATAGGGAAATGGTATACGTGATTACCGAAGGTTGTTCAGAGTTCCAGATGAGATCCTATATGTCACGAGGAGCTTCGTAATGGTATGGAGGTAAAAATTGATATATAGGAAGTCCTGTTTTGGTCACCGGAAAGTTTTCGGGCTCATCGATAGTGTACCGGGAGTGCCGGGAGGGTGCCGGAGGACCCCCGGGAGGGGTGTGACGACCAAAGGACCTTATGGGCTGTTATATAAAGTGTGCCAGCCCTTATTGGGCTGGGAAAGACCTTTGCTAAAGGCCCATGCGCATAGGGATAAAGAGATAAGGAAAAAAGCAGTTTGAAAGGAGGAGATCCACCTCCCTTGTGGGAGGTGGACTCCTCCCCTAGCTCGGCCGAACCTCTCCTCCTTGGAGGAGGGGCCAAGGCAGCCCTCCCTCTCCCTCCCCCTAAATATACTTGAGGTTTTGGCTGTTTTAAGAAAAGATTTGATCTCTCTCTCCCACGACGCAGCCCTACCTCTCTTCTTCCTCCTTCGAAGTGCTTAGGCAAAGCCCTGTCGGAATACATTGCTGCTCCACCACCACCACGCCGTCGTGCTGCTGTTTGAGCTCTTCCCCAACCTCTCCCTCCTCCTTGCAGGATCAAGTCATAGGAGAACGTCACCGGGGTGTACGTGTGTTGAACACGGAGGCGCCATTGTTCGGTGCTTAGATCGGAATCGACCGCGATCTGAATCGCTACGAGTACGACTCCACCAACCGCGTTCTTGTAACGCTTCCGCTTTGCAATCTTCGAAGGTATGAAGATGCACTTTACCTTACTCGTTGCTGGTTTCTCCATAGATTGATCTGGGTGAACACGTAGGAAAATTTTGATTTACTACTACGTCTCCCAACAGTGGTATCAGAGCTAGGTCTATGCGTAGAATCTATGCACGAGTAGAACACAAGTTGTTGTGGTCGTCGATCTTGTTAATATGCTTGTCGTTACTAGTCTTATCTTGATTTGGCAATATTGTGGGATGAAGCGGCCCAGACCAACTTTACACGTACGCTTACGTGAGACCGGTTCCACGTCTTGACATGCACTTGTTGCATAAGGTGGCTAGCGGGTGTCTGTCTCTCCCACCATAGTCAGATTGGATTCAATGAAAAGGGTCCTTATGAAGGGTAAAGAGCAATTGGTATATCACGTTGTGGTTTTAGCGTAGGTAATAAACGTTCTTGCTAGAAACCTATAGCAGCCATGTAAAAACTTGCAACCACAAATTAGAGGACGTCTAACTTGTTTTTGTAGCATATGCATTGTGATGTGATATGGCCAAAGGAGGTGATTTGATGCATTGTGATGTATGAGATTGATCATGTTCTTGTAATAGGATTCATGACTTGCATGTCGATGAGTATGACAACCGGCAGGAGCCATAGGAGTTGTTTTAATTTATTGTATGACCCTCGTGTCAATCATAAATGCCATGTAATTACTTTACTTTATTGCTAATCATTAGCCATAGTAGTAGAAGTAATAGTTGGCGAGACAACGTCATGAAGACACGATGATGGAGATCATGGTGTTGTGCCGGTGACAGTGATGATCATGGTTCCCCAAAGATGGAGATCAAAGGAGCAAGATGATATTGGCCATATCATGTCACTATATTGATTGCATGTGATGTTTATCATGTTTACATCTTATTTACTTAGAACGACGGTAGCTAAATAAGATGATCTCTCACTAAAATTTCAAGAAATGTGTTCACCCTAATTCTGCACCGTTGCTAAGGATCGTTGTTCCGAAGCACCACGTGATGATCGGGTGTGATAGGTTCTAACGTTCGTATACAACGGGTGTAAGCCAGATTTACACACGCAATACACTTAGGTTGACTTGACGAGCCTAGCATGTACAGACATGGCCTCGGAACACGGGAGACCAAAAGGTCAAACATGAGTCATATAGAAGATACGATCAACATGGAGATGTTCACCATGGATGACTAGTCCATCTCACATGATGATTGAACACGGGCTAGTTGGCATGGATCATGTGTCACTTGGATGACTAGAAAGATGTCTATCTAAGTGGGAATTCATTAAATAATTTGATTGTGTGAACTTAATTATCATGAACTTAGTCTAAAAGTGTCTTTGCAAATTATGTCGTAGATAGCTCGCGTTGTAGCTCCCCTGTTTTATTGACACGGTCCTAGAGAAAAGTAAGTTGAAAGTTGATGGTAGCAATAATGCGGACTGGTTCCGTGATCTGCGGATTGTCCTCATTGCTACACAGAAGGCTTGTGTCCTTGATGCACCGCTAAGTGCACCACTCCTTCAAGCGATGTCTGTAGATATTGACAGGCACTTTCTGATGACTACTTGATAGTCCAGTGCGTCATGCATTACGGCTTAGAATTAAGGCTCCAAAACGTTTTGAACGTCATGGAACATATGAGATGTTCTAAGAGCTGAAATTGGGATTTCAGGCTCATGCCTATGTTGAGAGGTATGAGACCTCCAACAAGATTCTTTGACTGCAAGATAAAAGAGAATAGCCCAATTGGTGAGCATGTGCTCAGATTGTCTGGATGCTACAATAACTTGAATCAAGTGGGAGTTAATGTTCTAGATAAGATAGTGATTAATGCAGTTCTCCAAGTCATTGCCACCAAGCTACTAGAGCTTCGTGATGAACTATAACATGCCAAGGATGGATAAGATGATCCTTGAGTTGTTCGTGATGTTTGACACCACGAAGGCAGAAATCAAGAAGGAGCATCAAGTGTTGATGGTTAAGTGAAAACGACTAGTTTCAAGAAGGGTAAGGGCGAGAAGGGAAATACTTCAGGAATGGCAAGCCAGTTGCCGCTCTAGTAAGAAACCCAAGGTTAAGTCCAAACCCAAGACTAAGTGCTTCTATTATGAGGAGAATGTTCGTTGAAGCAAAACAACCCTAGATACTTGGTAGATAAGAGGCTGGCAATGTCGACAGAAGTATACTTGATATACATGTTATTGATGTATACCTTGCTGGTACTCCTAGTAGCACCTAGGTATTGGATACCGGTTCGGTTGCTAAGTGTTAGCAACTCGAAATAAAAGCTATGGAATAAACGGAGGCTAGCTAAGTGAAAGGTGACGATGTGTGTTGGAGGTGTTTCCAAGGTTGATATGATCACCATCGCACGCTCTCTCTACCTTCGACCTTCGGGATTTGTGATAAACCTAAATAAATGTTATTTGGTGTTTGTGTTGAGAATGAACGCGATTAGATCATGTTTAGTGCAATACGGTTATTCATATAAGTTAGAGAATAATGGTTATTCTATTTACATGAATATTGCCTTCAATGGTCATGCACCCACTGGGAATGGTTTATTGAATCTTGATCATAGTAGTACACATGTTCATAACATTGGTACCAAAATATACAACGTTAATAATGATAGTACTACATACTTGTGGCATTGCCGCTAAATGTCATATTGGTATAAATCGCATGTAGAAACTCCATGCTGATGGATCTTTTGACTCACTCGATTTCGAATTAGTTGAGACACGCGAGCCATGCCTCTTGGGCAAGATGACTAAGACCCCGTATTCCGGTATGATGGAGCGGGCTAGTGTCTTGTTGGAATTAATACATGTTGTTGTATGTGGTCCAATGAGTGTTGAAACACACCGTGGATATCATTATTTTCTTTACCTTCACTGATGATTTGAGTAAATATGGGGATATTTGCTTAATGAAACACGAGTCTGAAATGTTTGATAGGTTCAAGGAGTTTCAGAGTAAAGTTAAAGATCATCATGACAAGAAGATAAAATGTCTACGATATGATCGTGGACATGAATATCTGAGTTACGAGTTTGGTATGCAATTTAAGACAATGTGGAAATTGTTTCACAGATCATGCCTCCTGGAACACCATAGTGTGATGGTGTGTCAGAACGTCGTAGTCGTGCTCTATTGGATATAGTGCGTACTATGATGTCTCTTATCGTTTTGCCACTATCGTTATGGGGTTATGCATTAAAGACAAATCCATTCACTTTAATAGGGCACCATCTATGTATGTTGAGATGACACCGTGAGAATTATGGTTTGACAGAAGCCTAAGCTGTCATTTCTTAATGTTTGGGGCTGCGACGCTTATGTGAAAATGGGTTTTCACCTAATGAGCTCGAACCCAAAGCAGGCAAATACATATTTATAGAATACCCTAAGGAGACATTGGATATACCTTCTATCTCAGATCCAAGCGCAAAAGGTGTTTGTTGCTAAGAACGGGTCCTTTCTCGAGAAAGAGTTTCTCTCGAAATAATTGAGTGGGAGGAAGATAGAACTTCATGACATGGTTGAACCTTTGTTTCAACTAGAGAGTAGCGTAACATAGAAATAAGTTTCTGTGGAGCCTACGTCAGTGGAAAAGGAAGTTAATGATGATGATGATCATGAAGCTTCGGATCAAGTTACTATCAAACCTCGTAGGTCGACAAGGACGTGTACTGCTCCTAAGTAGTACGGAACCCTGTCTTTGAAGTCATGTTGTTGGACAACGATGAACCTACGAACTATGGAGAAGCGACGGTGGGCCTGGATTCCAATAAATGGCTAAGAGCCAGGAAATCCGAGAAAGGATCCATGTATGAAAACCAAGTATGGACTTTGGTAGACTTGCCTGTTGAGTGGCAGGTCATTGAGTACAAATGGACCTTTGAGATGAACACAAACGCTAATGGTAAAATGTCACCATTTGTAAAGCTCGACTTGTCGCAAAGAAGTTTCCGCAAAGTTCAAGGAGTTGACTGCGATTAGATTTTCTCATCTGTAGTGATGCTAAAGTCTGTTAAAATTATGTTAGCAGTTGCTGCATTTTTCGATTATGAAATGTGGCAGATGGATGTCAAAACAAGGCTTCCTTAACGGTTTCCATGAGGAAGAGTTGTATGTGATACAACCAGAAGGTTTTGTCAATCCTAAGGATGCTAAAAGGTATGCAAACTCCAGCGATCCTTCTATGGACTGGAGCAAGCAACTCGGAGTTGGAATATGAGCTTTGATGAAGTGATCAAAGTATTTGAGTTTATACAAAGTTTATGAGAAACTTGTATTTACAAGAAAGTGAGTGGGAGCACTATAGAATTTCTGATAAGAATATGCAGTTGACATATTATTGATCTGAAATGATGTAGAATTTCTAGAAAGCATAAATGGTAGTTTGGAAAAAGTTTTTCAAAGGAGGACCTGGATAAAGCTACCTAATTGTTGGGCATCAAGATTTATAGAGATAGATAAAGATGCTTGATAGTAATTTCAATGAGTACATACCTTGACAAGATATTGAAGAAGTTCAATATGGATCAATCCAAGAAAGGGTTCTTGCCTGTATTAGAAGGTGTGAGATTGAGCACAACTCAATGCCCGACCACGGCAGAAAATAGAGAAAAGATGAGTGTCATCCCCTATGCTTCAGCCATAGGCTTTATATAGTATGACATGCTATGTACCGCACCTGTGTGTGCCTTGCCATGACTTTGTCAAGGGGTACAAGAGAGATCCAGGAGTGGATCACTGGACAACGGTCAAAATTATCCTTAGCAACTTGAGGACTAAGGAAATATTTCTCGATTATGGAGGTGATAAAGAGTTCGTCGTAAAGGGTTACATCGATGCAATATTTAACACCAATCCGGATGACTCTTAGTGGAAATCCGGATACATATAGTGGAGTAGCCATTTGGAATAGCTCCAAGTGGAGCGTGGGAGTAGTATCTACAGTAGGACATAGAAGTTTGCAAGGTACACACGGATCTGAATGTCGAAGACCCATTTACTAAAACCTCTTTCACGAGCAAAACATGATCAAACCCCAGAACTAATTGGGTGTTAATCACATGATGATATGAGCACATGGTGATATAAGTGTTAATCACATGGCGGTGTGAACTAGATTATTGACTCTAGTGCAAGTGGGAGACTGTTGGAAATATGCCCTAGAGGCAATAATAAAATGGTTATTATTGTATTTCCTTGTTCATGATAATTGTCTATTGTTCACGCTATAATTGTGTTAACCGGAAACCGTAATGCATGTGTGAATACATAGACCACAACGTGTCCCTAGTGAGCCTCTAGTTGGCTAGCTTGTTGATTAATAGATGGTCACGGTTTCATGACCATGGACATTGGATGTCGTTGATAATGGGATCACATCATTAGGAGAATGATGTGATGGACAAGACCCAATCCTAAGCATAGCACAAGATCGTGTAGTTCGTCTGCTAAAGCTTTTCCAATGTCAAGTATCATTTCCTTAGACCATGAGATTGTGCAACTCCCAGATACTGTAGGAATACTTTGGGTGTGCCAAACGTCACAACGTAACTGGGTGGCTATAAAGGTACACTACCGGTATCTCTGAAAGTGTCTGTTGGGTTGGCACGAATCGAGACTAGGATTTGTCACTCCGTGTGACGGGGAGGTATCTCTGGGCCCACTCGGTAAGACATCATCATAATGAGCTCAATGTTACTAAGGAGTTAGCCACGGGATGATGTGTTGCGGAACGAGTAAAGAGACTTGACGGTAACAAAATTGAACAAGGTATAGGAATAACGACGATCGAATCTTGGACAAGTATCATACCGGTAGACAAAGGGATTTGGATACGGGATTGATTGAATCCCCGACATCATGGTTCATCTGATGAGATCATCGTGGAGCATGTGGGTATCTAGAACCCTCTGTTGGTTATTGACCGGAGAGGTGTCTCGGTCATGTCTACGTGTCTCCCGAACCCGTAGGGTCTACACACTTAAGGTTCGATGACGCTAGGGTTATAGGGAAATGGTATACGTGATTAACGAAGGTTGTTTGGAGTCCTGGATGAGATCCCCAGACATCACAAGGAGCTCCAAAATGGTCCGGAGATAAAGATTGATATATAGGAAGTCCTGTTTTGGTCACCGGAAAGTTTTCGGGCTCATCAGTAGTGTATCGAGAGTGCCGGGAGGGTGCCGGAGGACCCCCGGGAGGGGTGTGACGACCAAAGGACCTTATGAGATGTTAGATGAAGTGTCCCAGCCATTATTGGGCTAGTAAATACCTTTTCTAAAGGCCCATGCGCATAGGGATAAAGAGATAAGGAAAAAAGGAGTTTGAAAGGAGGAGATCCACCTCCCATGTGGGGGGTGGACTCCTCCCCTAGCTCGGCCGAACCTCTCCTCCTTGGAGGAGGGGCCAAGGCAGACCTCCCTCTCCCTCCTCCTATATATACTTGAGGTTTTGGCTGTTTTGAGACAAGATTTGATCTCTCTTTCCCACGGCGCAGCCCTACCTCTCTTCTTCCTCCTCCGCAGTGCTTAGGCGAAGCCCTGCCGGAATACATTGCTGCTCCACCACCACCACGCCGTCGTGCTGCAGTTGGATCTCTTCCACAACCTCTCCCTCCTCCTTGCTGGATCAAGGCACGGGAGACGTCACCGGGCTGTACATGTGTTGAACGCGGAGGCAGCGTTGTTCGGCGCTTAGATCGGAATCGACCACGATCTGAATCGTTGCGAGTACGACTCCACCAACCGCGTTCTTGTAACGCTTCCACTTTGCGATCTTCAAAGGTATGAATATGCACTCTCCCTTACTCGTTTCTGGTTTCTCCATAGATTGATCTTGGTGAGCACGTAGGAAAATTTGATTTACTACTACGTCTCCCAACACTTCACACTTAAAATTCCATGCGCGGCGGAGGGGAAACAAAGGTGGGAGTCCGACTGGACCGGACTACTACCATTCAATACATCTTCAGACACAATGCATGGACCATTGAAGGGCCCACCAAGGGCGTAAGGCTTATTCATAATTCAGTGACTTTTCAATACCTTGTTTGCAAGATCCTCTTGCCGAACAACCAAATATCAGGAGTACACTAGCAAACATGACACATCGAGGACATAAGGCCACCGATCAAAGACCCCTGGTACAACCACTCCTGTAATCTCTCTTTTTGTCACATACTTGTAAGCAGTTGCTTAGGCACTCCGAGTAATAAGAGTTATGGAGAAAACAAAAAATATATAGCATCATTTTACATGTTTGTCTGGTTGTCCTTCTTGGCACATATTTTCCTTTTCTCCCTCTTCTCGTGACATAGTTTGATATGTTACGACGCAACCGGATAATATGCCGAGGGCTCGAGCTTAAAAACAAATCGCCTTACATATGTTTTATTATGTGTTCGGCGTCTTGGAGTTCACTTTATACGGATCGGTTCCAAACTATGTCTTGGGTTCATAGTTGGGTGGCCCGGCTCCTGTGCTTGCCCCTTTATGTTCCGCTCGTTCGTCTAAAAGGGAAAAGGGAAAACCCCTACGATTGTGTTTCTGGTTAATCTGGTCAAGCACCTTAGGGGAGAAAGCCGAAAACTGAACGTCATAGTATGCGAGAGCCGATCTGTGAACCCGAGCCTGAAATATTATACTTACATCCTCGTCAGAGGATATTCTGCATTGTGTGAAGGGTTTGCTATCCATGTGAACCATGTGACGCTGGCCTTAGCGGCGGTTCAGACGAACTTCACAACACTTTGGGGGCTAGTCCTTAGCCACCCACAGTCCTTTTCGCGCCCCTACAGCTAAGTGAAAGAAATAAGGCACTATAGTCTGATTGGCTAGTTCGCCGCACTCTACCGCCTTCGGGTTCTGATCACTCGGCTAAGGATTATTGTGCATTGGCACAGACACCCCATGTAGTATCTATATGGGGCTGAATCCGGCGACTCGCATCTTCAGTTTCAAACGGCCACACAAGAGTTATAAAGGAATGCAAAACATCAAACCTGAATCAATAACTTATAACATTAAAAACTTTGAAAAGTCTTCGGACGCATTACAATTCATTTGAATACATTATAGCCCAAACACTGAGAAGCTATCGCCCGAGCACCTTCCATTACTCTGGCAAAGTATAGCTCGGGTCGTGTGTGCTCCTTCCTGGGAGGCGGCAATGCAGTGGCTACCTTCATCGGATCCAGCCCTGGCCAGTGCACCTTGGCGTTGGCAAGGGCCATCTGGACTCCCTTGATGCAGGAGGAGTGCTTCACGGTGTCGAGGTTGGGCGAAGCGGCAATTAACTTCTGGACCAGGCCAAAGTAGTTGCCTCGCAGCGGCTTGCCAGGCCATAGGCGAATGCAGAGGTCCTTTATGGCCGGCTCCGCCATCTGGTGCAGCTCCATCAAATGCTTTAAATGCTCCATGAGAAGGGGAGAGTGCTCAGGGGATTCAAACTGTGCCCAGAATAGACGAGTTTCGTCTCCTTCTTCCTTCAAGGCGAACAACTGATTGGCATCCGCCATGCTCTTCTGGAGATCGGAGGAGGCATCTGAGGATCGCCACACCTGGATAAGCAATTTGAATTTTCTATCCCCGAAGACACACTGTAGTAAGTATAGTTTACCATCCATTATGTCCTTCGCTTGGCAGACCAACTCCTTATAGAACCGCCTGTCCACCCGCTCCTTCTCAAGATCGTTCTTCAGGGTGGACAGTTCGGCCGCGCTCTCCTTGCCCTTGCCTTGCACTTCTGGCGGGTGTCCTTGAGCTCCTGCTGGACCTCCACCACACGAGCCTCATGCTTGTCGCTAGTGGCTCGTAGGGCGGAGAGGGCGATAGCCGCTTCTTTGTCTGCCACCCTCTCGACGACCGCTTAGTCTTTCGCTTGTTGGAGCTCGGCCTTGAGCCTCTCCACCTCTTTCATCGAAGCTGTTTAAACATTAAAACACTATGAAAAACTGCATGGCCAGTGTTCGGGCAAAGGTATTTGGATTTTGTTTGGACCTACCTTGTGCCTCGTCGGATCTTCTATTGAGGGCATCAACTTCATCCTCGGAGCATTTAAGCTTCCGATCCGGTTCGTCCAGTTCGGCGCGATTTATGGCCGCCGCCAATGACGAAGACTGTATCACACATACAGTTGCCATGTTACATGGGTATTATACTCCCGATCTATAGTCAACCCGATCATACGTTCGACCTTATTAGGGGCTAATCTAACATTCCGGACACATAATTTGTATCTAGTCCGGAATCGGATCCATGATTGACCCCTAGGTAAGTTTTT
Organism: Hordeum marinum; assembly: GCA_022496015.1. NCBI lineage: Eukaryota > Viridiplantae > Streptophyta > Magnoliopsida > Poales > Poaceae > Hordeum > Hordeum marinum. The sequence continues at coordinate 239,685,783 of CM039678.1, forward strand.
CAAACTCACCTAGGGCTCGAGGGCTGACATGTATATAATTATAAAAATAAGAAAAAACTTTGCAAATAAGAGCATCATGTGACTTACTTGGAAACCCGTTAGGAGACCCTTGAAGGTCTCCTTCAGTCTATTGTCGACGGACTGAATGCTCTGTAATACTGCACCCATAAGGGTGTGGTGCTCCTTGAAGATGGAGGCGCTCGATAGAGCCTCCTCAATGACCGGCCACCCACTGATCGGTGGCGCCGGTGGTGATCGGATAACCCGCTCACCAACTGGCATGGTGCACTCCGGAGATGCCCTCGGAGGGGACTGAGCGGCCGATCGTCCAGCCTCCTCAGTATTCGGGCAGGGTCCATTCTCCCGGTCCTCGGTGAGCGAGGTATTAGCCTCGGCCATTATGTCGTCTCCCCCGCCGCCAGTGCCCGACTCCATAGGAGCATACTGGGACGACACCTCTGTGGTGTCCTTCGCGGCGCCTGGAGTGGCGGGATGCGAGGCATTCCCACTCTTTGCTAGTTCGGCGGGTGGGGTCTCCCCATCTGATATCTGATCGGTGGGAAGGACGCGCGGGGGGCTGCAAAATCGATAAGCACATGTGTGTTGATAAACTCTAAACCTGTTAAAGGACGAACAAGGGGTCTTCGGATCCTAACCTTCGGGCCGGGGGCTTGACCCTGAGGTTCCTTTCTGGAACCACCTCGAGGTCATCGGACTTGGTGTGTGAGTCCAAGTTGTCATCAGACAGGATCACCTATGCCCCACCCATTTTCTTCTGGGTAGGAGGGGGTACCTCCTCCGGGGCGCCCGATGACGCATCCCTAATTCTTGCGAGGAGGAATTGCCTTCCCCCTCGACTTCGTCCTCCTCTTTTTCCTCCTACTCCTCCTCTTCCACTTCCTCCTCATGCTCCTCTTGATTTGAGGAGGCATGGGTTTCCTCGGACATAGTCTCTGACTGGTCCCTGATGTGAAGGCCACCCCGACCTGGTTTCTTCTTCTTCTCCTTCTTTGTGGGGGCCTCGTAAGGCTTCAGCACGAGCATTTCGGCCAATAGACCGGACCTGGCGTCTTTGGGCTGAGGTGCCGGACGACTGATGTTAACGACTTTCCTTAGCCATGTCTGCAAGGGGATGATTGGAGGAAATGTTATGGATCCTCTCTAAGAAAAGTAAGGCCGATCAAGCATAATTGTACCGTACCTCGAAGGCGGGCTTGGAAGCGTGCAGGCCCCTGTCTTCATCCTCGGATGGCCAACTCTCCCTTCTCCCATGCAGTGCGTAAGAGGTTTCAGATTGTGGGCGCATCGTCAAGTTGACGAGCCCATAAGGGAGTATCCCGGCGCTAGCAAGGGACGATGCATCTCCGGAGCATCACCTAGACCACATTAGTCAGCTTGATGTCCTTCTCAACCATGGAGCCGATGCGCTTCTGCAGATCGCTCATCTCCTTGCTCGGTCCCTAGCTAAGGCCCTTTTTGAGCCATGAAGCTAGTCTAGTGGGGGTACCGAATCTGAATTCGACAGGGGGAATCTGGCCTTCTTCTTGTGGTTTTGTGATGTATAACCACTCCTTCTGCCATGCCTTGATGGTGTCGATGAAGGTGCTCGATGGCCACACGACACGGGTGAGCTTGCTGATGATAGTTCCGCTGTAGTCTGAATGCTTCCCGCCAACGCACTTCGGCTTGATGTTGAACGCCTTGAGCCATAGCCCAAAGTGCGGCTCGACTCGCAGGAAAGCCTCGCAAATGAGGATGAACGCTTAGATGTGCATGAAAGAGTTCGGTAGGAGGTCGTGGAAGTTGAGGCCGTAGAAAAACATCAACCCCCTGACGAAGGGGTGGAGCAAGAAGCTTAACCCCCTGATGAAGTGGGAGAGGAAGACCAGCCTTTTTCCCGGCCGGGGAGTGGGGATCACTTGGCCCTCCTCTGGTGCATAATGAGGGATGTCAGTGGAGAGGTAGCCGGCCTTCTTGAGGTCGCCGATGTCCCGGTCGGTGACTATGGAGGCCTCCCACTGGCTGTTGGAGCCCGCCATTGGTGAGCTGGAGGTGGGGGGAGGCGGAAGACCTAGATCTGTTATTCGGAGGCAGAGAGGATGGAAGACAGAGAATTGGAAAGGGGAGCGTGAATAGGTTTTGGGGTTTTCTTTCACTTGTATGAGGCTTATCTATTCGGTCTCCCCTCACTGCGTCTTGAATCCCTCCACTTACCGAGACGTGTGAGCCATTGCATGCGCATGATTGAACATATCCCGTGTAAAACGGGGCACAATCGGCACATTGATAGATCGTGTTGATTGAAACAGCCTCGAACCGCGAATCGAGTTTGTGTAACTGACCTACCAGTCGTGGTGGGGCATGACCTTTCGCCAGAAAGGTCGTCAGAGGACATAGTTTTGGTCCTTGATGTTTGTCCTTCAAGGCCGACCTATTTACAGTGTTCGGACGCGCCACTATGCGGAAGGCTACTTGTCACCGGAGGCCGAACTAAGTTTGGCAGGAAGAACACACCTCGCAAGCCAAAGACTCTGATCGTATGAAACAATTGAAGATGAGACCCTTGACGTTGGAGGCTATTTTAGGGGCTACTGAGGGAGTCCTGGATTAAGTGGTCCTCGGGAGGCCGACCTATCTCTATGGGTCGGACTGTATGGGACACTTACCAAACACAGGATTCATTGAAGACCTTATCTCCAGGATGGAAGCTTCGGGAAGTACGGCTTGTGCCCCACGTTTGATGTAGCGAATAGGCATGTTTAGCTCTTCGGCATGTAACCGACCATGTGTAAACCCTAGGTACCCTCAGCGTCTATATAAGCCGGAGGGTTTTAGGTTGTAGAGATAGAACAACTCATCTAGGGTTAGCTATTCGATCTCGAGGTAGATCAACTCTGTAACTCCCCATACCATCAATACAACCAAGAAGGACGTAGGGTATTTGTCAGATTTCAGGCTCCGTAAATCCCTTAAGATGCGTGTGCGAAGATCCCTTGCAGCCTCGTCCAACCTAGCTCACTACTCAATGAACACAGCAAAGAACTCGCACGACAACGAGGAAGAGAACGAACACGATAGTTTACCCAGGTTCGGGCCGCTGCGAAGCATAATACCCTACTCCTGCCTTTGGTGGATTGCCTCTCAGGGAGGTGAGGTGGATGAACAAGTACATTGTTTCGGGGCCTCCTTAGGGCTCTCGGTGGTGTTCAAGGCTCCTTGTGGCTTGATGGTTAGTGGTGGAGTTGGTCGAATGGGTTCCCACCCTCTCTATGAAGCAGCCTACCCTCTATATATAGCGGTGGCCTGGGTCCTCCCTTATCAAAATGGCGGGAAGGGATCCCACAACAACCAATTTTGAAGGGGCATAGGGGTTCGTGCTCGCCCTGCCCAAAGGCGGTCTTCGCCTGCAAAGTAGTTGTTGATGCCACAGGGACGGGCTCAGTGATGACGTCCGTCCTACGGAGCTGGTGGTTGCGGTCTTGTTGCACCGGAATGGAAACCTTTGGGGGTGCTTTGGGAAGTCGGGTATGTCCTTGCTCCCTTTGAACCAAAGGGGAAACTGTGCCGCCTGGCACACTAGCGCTCGCCTGTCCTTCCTTGCGTCATCTTTGACTCCTGAGGCCGGGCCTTGCATAGAGTTCTCCGCCGCTCCGGAGGGGGCCTCAGGAGGCCCATCCCTTGCCGGCCTTGATGCTCCTCCTCCTCGCGAGGCTTGGGCCCTCGCGAGGGCCATGTCTTCAGTGGGGTCGTGCCTGACTGCGTTTTCTGATGAAGTGGGCCATGCCCTGGGCCGCATGCAGGCAGGTCTGGGTACCCCCATTCCCAAAACGTCGATAGTCGCCCCCGGGTCCAAGGCGCACTCGAGCCAGCTTCTAGGCAAAGCCTTGAGGACGGCCCAAAGGGACGCGGGCCCCAATTGCCTGCGGGCCAGTCTTTACACGCGTTGAACGACCAGGCGGCGACGCCTCTGATCCATGAGGCATTTGGAAACGCTCCTGGTCAAACTGACATGATGTTCGGGTGTTGTGCCGGCCATCATTGCTTCTTATTGAATGTCACCTCTGCCCCATGTCTACGCCCGTCGGGTCTCGTGGATGTGACCTTTCAGTTGCAGGGGAGGCGATATGGACGGTAATGCACTAACCGAACCACCTCGCAGCGCCCAAGAAGCATGACGCCTGCCCTCCCACAACGCTTGGTGGCAAGGGGAGGGCATTGCAGTCTTGAGCCTTCTTCTTATTTCCTTTGCTCCACCAACAAAAATCCCCTTTTCTTCCCATCTTCTTGCCCTTCATGGCGTCCGGGGGGAGCAGCGCTAGTGGAGGGAAGCGCGCGGCTCCGCTAGCTCCCTTGTCCGCCTTCGGAGGGAGCAGTGAAGGGCCTTCTGGGTCGGCACAAACCCGCCGCTGCTGGGCCGTGGTCGATGACTGGGTATTTCGTTGCCTCCCCTTTCCTTATCTGCCCCGCCCACCGTTTCGAGCATGATCCTCCTTTTTTCAGGGCGCCCGCAGCCAAGAAACGCAAGCTTGGCAAGCTTCAGCAGGAGGTGAAGACGCCGCGGGCCCGGCTAGCGGCCGCCGAGGCCGCCTTCCAAGCCGCCCTTCGGGGTGAAGCGGGGCCAAGGTGGAGCCGGTGTCCCTGCAGACCCAAGTCTAGGAGGTGGCCGACGCCGTTCAGGCCGCTCAGGAAGAGGCGGCGCATGCCAGGCTACTAGAATCCGAGTGCGTCAAGCAGTTTCAGGGCATCGCCGATCGTGCAGCCGACGTGGTGAGCTGGTTCGTTGGGGACGCCCCCGCGCTGCTGAACGTGTGCGGCGACGGGGGCTTGATGTCTACTACACAACCTTCTTCTTGTAGACTCGTGTTGGGCCTCCAAACACAGAGTTCTGTAGGACAACATTAATTTTCCCTCAAGTGGATGACCTAAGCTTTATCAATCCATGGGAGGTGTAGGATGAAGATGGTCTCTCTCAAACAACCCTGCAATCAAATAGCAAAGAGTCTCTTGTGTCCCCAACACACCCAATACAATGGTAACTTGTATAGGTGCACTAGTTCGGCGAAGAGATGGTGATACAAGTGCAATATGGATGGTAGATATAGTTTTTTATAATCTTAAAATATAAAAAGAGCAAGGTAACTAATGGTAAAAGTGAGCACAAACGGTATTGCAATGCTTGAAAACAAGGCCTAGGGTTCATACTTTCACTAGTGCAATATCCCTCAACAATACCGGCATAGTTGAATCATATGTAAATACCTCTCATGCAACAAAAAGTTCACTCCAAAGTCACAAATATCGGAGAACAAATGTAGAAATTATTGTAGGCTACGAAACCACCTCAATGTTATCTTTTCTGATCAATCTTATGAGCTATCCCTTTAAGTGTCACGAACAGCCCCAGAGTTAGTACTAAGATAACACCTTAAGATACACATCAACCAAAACCCTAATGTCACCTAGATACTCCAATGCCACCACAAGTACCCATGGGCTTGATTATACGATATGCATCACACAATTTCAGATTTATTAATCAGACACAAAGAACTTCAACGAGTGCCTCAAAGTTTCTACCGGAACGTCAAGATAAGAACGTGTGCCAACCCCTATGCATAGATTCCCAATGTCACGGAACCCGCAAGTTGATCACATAAACATATATCATGTGGATCAATAGAACATCCCATTGTTACCACAGATATCCCATCACAAGACATACATCAAGTGTTCTCAAATCCTTAAAGACTCAATCCAATAAGTAAACTTCAAAGGGAAAACTCAATTCATCACAACTAGATAGAGAGGGGAAACAATCCATATGATTCAATCTATATCAACAAAGCTCGCGGTACATCAAGATCGTGCCATCCCAAGAACACGAGAGAGAGAGAGACAGATCAAACATATAGCTACTGGTACATACCCTCAGCCCCGAGGGTGAACTACTCCCTCCTCGTCATGGAGAGCGTCGAGTTGATGAAGATGGTCTCTAGTGATGGTTTCCCCTCCGGCAGGGTGCCGGAACGGGCTTCTGATTTGTTTTGCATGGCTCTGGAGGTTTGCACAGGTGGAACTCCCAATATAGGTTCTGCGTTGGGGTTTCTGGAATATTTGATGATTTATAGAGCTGAGAGGGAGGTCGGTGGACTCCCGAGGGGCCCACAAGCCTAGTGGCCGTGGCTAGGGGGTGGTTGTGCCCCTGAGGCTTGTGGCCTCCTCTAGAACCTTCTGGCCCAGCTCTTCTCTCAAGTATTTTTTATATTTTCCAAAAATATTCTCCGTAAATTTTCCGCTCATTCCGAGAACTTTTATTTCTGCACAAAAACAACACCACGCTAGTTTTGCTGAGAGCAGCGTCAATCCGGGTTAGTTCTAACAAAATCATACCAAAATCATATAGAATTATTGTAAACATGACATGAATACTTCATAAATTATAGATACGTTGGAGACGTATCATCATCCCCAAGCTTAATTCCTGCTCGTCCTCGAGTAGGTAAATTATAAAAGAAATAATTTATGAAGTGTTAATGCAAGCATAGTATATAAATTTGATCAATGATAGTTCCAATCACTTTTTCTAGCATCATTATGTATCATAAATAGTAGCTCATCTCATAAAACTTCTCAGGATAAAGTAACATGCTATCCACATGTTAATGTATAGACTAACAAACTATGCTTTCAGTCACCAAACAATTGCAATTCATCTTATTTTTAGGAAGGGTCTATGTAAGAGCTTTGATTTAGCAAATTCCACATACTCAATTATCATATAGTCTTCCATGATTGCTAGCACTCAAAGCATATATTTAGAACAAATAGCATCCATCGAACACAGAGAAAGATAGGGGCTTAATGTTTTGCCTCCCAACTTATTTATCATATAGATAATTGTCAACAATAATAATTCATGATCGAGTACATTTGAATGGCCATATATGCTTGGACCTTTCCCCAACACATGACGCTTGCCAAGACAAAAAGGCTAAATATAGGAAGTGGTGAAGATCACCATGACTCTTGTATAAAGGTAAGTACTAGAAAGTAAAAGATAGGCCCTTCACAAAGGTGCCAGAGCTCGAGCTTTTAAAATACATATGAATAATAATTTTGGGAGGTATGCTTTCATTGTCACCATAATAACCGAGAGATCTCGGTATCTTCCATGCTAGATAAATTATAGGAGGTTCCCAAAGAGAATGGTAAAGTTTTTACTCCCCTTCCACCAATCAATCACACTCCACGGCGAGCCAAATCCACGGGTACCGTCCATACCAACAACATTCCTCGGGGAGTTTTGTTTAATTATTTGCATTTTTTTCCTTTGATTTTGGGACTGGGAATCCCTATTACCAGCCACTTTCTCGTGAATGATAGTGAATCAACACATATCGTGAGAATAAGCCACCTAGCATGGAAGATACTGGCAACCCCTAGTTACTATATGAGCAATTCGGGCATACAAAACAGAATATTAATTTGAAGGTTTAGAGTTTGGCACATGCAAATTTACTTGGAATGGCAGGTAAATACCGCATATAGGTAGGTATGGTGGACTCATATGGGAGAACTTTGGGTTTAAAAGTGTTTGGATGCACAAGTATTATTTCTACTTGGTGCGGAAGTTTTGGCTAGTATGAGGTGGACGCAAGCACCACATGTTGGAGGATCCATAACAATATAACTTATATACAAATATACCCAAGCATAACTCATTACGTTGTCTTCCTTGTCCAACTTCAACTAATTTGCTCAAGTTCGAAAATAATTAATGGGTATTCACAATAATAGAAGAATTCCAAGATAGTATATTTATATGTGAAATCTCTCTTCCTTCAATATTCTTTCATGAATGGTTCAAGTGACCAATGCGATGTTTGCTATCTTTCAACAAATTTTACCAGCTATACTTCTTATATGTGAAGTCATTACTCCCAATGGTATAAGCATATTAAACATGTATAAACTCATATTTATGATATTCGATTCATTTAACCATTTACTCATAGGATATAAGTGAAGCATGAGAGTAAATGACAAGCTACTCTCAAAAGATATAAGTGAAGATCAATGAGTAGTCAAACAATTAAGTAGCTATGGGGGGACTCTCTATACCTCAATAAATATTTTCATATATTAAGTACTTTATTCAAACAGCAAGCAAAATAAAAATAGCACTCCAAGAATAGCACGCATCATGTGGACGAATAAAAATCTAGGCTCAACATAGGCTAACCGATAATTGTTGATGAAGAGAGGTGGCATGCGTAGCATCCCCAAGATTAGATGCTTGAGAGTTCTTGAAATATTTACTTGGGTGCCTTTTTGCATCCCCAAGCTTGAGCTTTTGTATCTCGTTCAATCCTCTCATACCACGGTTTCACCTACTCTCAAAAACTTCGTCCACATAAAACTCAAAAAGAACTCGTGAGATAGGTTAGTACACATAATAATAAATCAACTCTTTATGTACTGCCAAGACAAGTTGAATAATATTTTTAAAACATTAGGTACTGTACACTATCATTTCCACAATTTATATCTAACAATATAGGCTATGGAAACTATAGGATAAGTAGATAACAAAGCTATGACAGCAATCTGTCTAAGCAGAACAGTCTGTAGCAATTTATGAAAGCAATGTACTTATGTAACTCAAAAATTATGAAAATTTAATAAAAGATATAAAATTTGTATTACCATACTGTGTAAAAATTTCAGAAATTTTCCACATTACAGTAAAATATGAAAATTCAAACACTACAACAGCAGTTTATGTTTTTACACAGCACACATCAAACATGCAATTCAAGCATCGTAAAGGCAATTATTGGAACTTTTTATTGAACAGAAAGATTATAAATAACACCAAACAAAGAACAATAAAATATAATGACGATCCAACAAAAGCACATATTGTGTGACGAATAAAAATATAGCTCCAAGTAAGTTATACCGATAGTGTTGAAGACGAAAGAGGGGACGCCTTCCGAGGCATCCCCAAGGTTAGACGCTTGAGTCTTCCTTGGATATTACCTTGGGGGTACCTTGGGCATCCCCAATCTTTGGTTCTTGTCACTTCTTATTCTTCTCATATCGATGTCTCACCCAAAACTTGAAAACTTCAATCACACAAAACTTAACGGAACTCCGTGAGATGGGTTAGTGTAATTAATATAGATCATTCACCTAGGTACTATCAAGACAAGATTAATAATTGTTCACACATGATACCTACTGTATTACATCATTCCCATAATTTATATTACTCAATATAAGCTATAGGTACACTTGAAACAAGCAAACTATGCGTGCAAAACAGAATCTGTCAAAAACAGAACAGTCTGTAAAGATTTGAATGATCACCATACTTCCCCTACTCTAAAAATTATTAAAATTAGGAAAACTCAATAAATTTGCATATATAGTTTGTGTAAAAATTTCAGAATTGTTTGACGCTCTAGTAAAATCAGATAATTTGTATACTGGACGCAAAACTTTCTGTTTTTGCACAGAATCAAACAAGCAAGTATCAACACTATGTTGGGGAACGTTGCATGGGAAACAAAAAAAATTCTACGCACATGCAAGATCTATCCATGGTGATGAGCATCTAAGAGAGGGATAGTGGATCTATGTACCTTTCTAGATCACTGAGCGGGAAGCGTTAAGAAACACGGTTGATGTAGTCGAACTATTGAGTAATCTCTAGAACGTGCCTCCCAGGCGTTCTTAACGTCTTCGGATGACATGTATTTGGGTTGGTCACCAAGCGGTGCATCAAGGACATATGATTTCTGGGAAGCCATGAGGATAATCCTTAGATTATGGGCCCAGTCAACAAAGTTACTTCCATCATCTCTCAACTTAGCTTTCTCTAGGAACGCATTAAAATTTAGGGGTGCTACTGCACGAGCCATTGATCTACAACATAAATATGCAAAGGTTACTTAGACTATTGTTCAAGATAATGAATTTAGTTAATCAAATTACTAAAGCTCCCACTAAAATTGACACCCCTCAGGTTATCTGAGTGTCACATGATCCAAATTCACCAACTCATGTCCGATCATCATGTGAGTTGAGGTGGTTTCAATGGTGAACATCATCATGTTAATCATATCTACCATATGACTCATGTTCGACCTTTCGGTCTCTTGTGTTTCGAGGCCATGTCTGTACATGCTAGGCTTGTCAAGTTTAACCCGAGTGTTCTGCATGTGCAACACTGGCTTGCACCCATTGTATGTGAACGTAGAGTCTATCACAACTGATCATCATGTGGTGTCTCGACACGGCAAACTTTCGCAACACTACACACTCGGGGAGAACACAATTCATCTTGAAATTTAAGTGAGGGATAACCTTATAATTCTACCATCGTCCTAAGCAAAACAAGGTGCATAAAAGGATAAACATCACATGCAAATCATAAGTGACATGATATGGCCATGAACTTGTGCTTTTGATCTCCATCTTGAAAGCACCGGCATGAACTCCATCGTCACCGGCATGACACCATGTTCTCCATCATCTTGATCTCCATCAACGTGTCACCATTGTGGTTGTCGCGCCCACCATGCTTCTACTATGATTTCTACCATTTAACGATAAAGTAAAGCATTAAATAGCGCTTAATGATTGACATGCAGGTCATACAATAATTAAAGAGAATCCTATGGCTCCTGCCGGTTGCCGTACTCATCGACATGCAAGTCGTGATATTCTACACAACACATGATCATCTCATACATCACATATATCTCATCATGTGATTGGCCATATCACATCACAACATACCCTGCAAAAACAAGTTAGACGTCCTCTAATTCTTGTTGCATGTTTTACGTGGCTGCTATGGGTATCTAACAAGACAATTCTCACCTACGCAAAAACCACAACAGTGATACATAAGTTGCTTTTCAACCTACTCAAGGACCGCCTTAGTCTAATCCAATCCAACTAAAGTAGGAGAAACAGACACCCAACAGCTATCTTTGTGCAACGAAGTTACACGTCAGTCGATGGAACCGGTCTCTCGTAAGCGTACGAGTAAGGTTGGTCCGGGCCACTTCATCCCACAATACCGCTGAACCAAAACACGACCAAAGGAGGAAGCAATCCAAGCATAAACGCCCACAAACTCTTTGTGTTCTACTCGAGATCTCATCTACACAGAGACCTAGCTCATGATGCCACTGTTGGGGAACGTTGCATGGGAAACAAAAAAATTCCTACGCACACGCAAGATCTATCCATGGTGATGAGCATCTACGAGAGGGAGAGTGGATCTACATACCCTTGTAGATCTCTAAGCGGGAAGCGTTAAGAAACGCGGTTGATGTAGTCGAACGTCTTTGCGATCCAAATCGCCGAGCGTCCCGCGATCCACTCACGATTCGTTCCGATCAAGCACCGAACGGATGACACCTCCGCGTTCAGCACACGTACAGCTTGATGACGATCTCCGCCTTCTTGATCCAGCAAGAGGCAGTGGAGAGGTAGATGAGTTCTCCGGAAGCGTGACGGCACTGCAGCGATGGTGGTGGAGTAATCTCAGCAGGGATTCGCCTAAGCATAGCTGAAACCGATCTAGAGGAGAAACTACGAAGTAGAGGGTAGGGTTGCACGTGGCTGAAAATCTTGTGCCAAAACCCTAAAACCCTCTAGTATATATAGGAGGATAGGAGGAGGAGGCTTGGCGCAAGGTCCAGCCCCTCTAGGCTTTGGCCGATGTGGAGAGGAGGAGTCCTCCTCCTCCACTCCTAGTGGATTAGGACTCCTTCCTTATTTCCACCCTTTTTGCCTTTTTTCCACCTTTTCCACTTAGGAATCTCTTCCCAGCCGCATGGGCCTTGTGTGGGACTTTGGCCAGCCCACTAAGGGCTGGTATTAGTCCTCCCACAGCCCATGTAGCCTCTTGGGTCGAAATACCTCTCCCGATGGTCCCCCGGTACACTCCCGGCACTCCCGGTACACTACCGATGAGCCCAAAACTTTCCTGGCGACCAAAATAGAACTTCCTATATATCAATCTTTACCTCTGGACCATTCCGGAGCTCCTCGTGACCTCCGGTATCTCATTGGGGACTCCGAACAACCTTCGGTCACCACCATGCATAACTTTATACTACCAAAACGTCACCAAACCTTAAGTGTGCAGACCCTGCGGGTTCGAGAACTATGTAGACATGACCGAGACACCTCTACGGTCAATAACCAATAGCGGGACCTGGATGCCCATATTGGTTCCTACATATTCTACGACGATCTTTATCGGTCGAACCTCTATGTCAAGGATTCAGTTAATCCCGTATGATGTTCCCTTTGTTCTTCGGTATGTTACTTGCCCGAGATTCGATCGTCGGTATCTCCTTACCTAGTTCAACCTCGTTACCGGCAAGTCTCTTTACTCATTCTGTAATACAAGATCCCATGACTAACACTTAGTCACATTGCTTTCAAGGCTTATTATGAAGTTGTATTACCGAGCGGGCCCTGAGATACCTCTTCGTCACACGGAATAACAAATCCCAGTCTTGATCCATGCCAACCGAACACACACCCTCGGAGATACCTGTAGATCACCTTTATAGTCACCCAATTACGTTGCGAAATTTGATACACACAAGGCACTCCTCCGGTGTTTGTGAGTTGCATGATCTCATGGTCATAGGAACATATACTTGACATGCAGAAAACTGTAGCAATAAACTGACACGATCATATGCTACATTTATAGTTTGGGTCTTTTCCATCCCATTGTTCTCCTAATGATCTGATCCCATTATCAAATGACATCACATGTCAATGGCTAGGAAACCTTGACCATCTTTGATCAACGAGATAGTTGACTAGAGGCATACTAGGGACAAAGTGTTGTCTATTTATCCACACATGCAATGTGTTTCCAATCTATACAATTATAGCATGGATAATAAACAATTATCATGAACAAGGAAATATAATAATAAACAATTTATTTATTGCCTCCAGGGCATATTTCCAACAGTCTCCCACTTGCACTAGACTCAATAATCTAGTTCACATCACTATGTGATTTACATTGTAATGAATCAAACACCCATGCAGTTCTGGTGTTGATCATGTTTAGCCCTTGGAAGAGGTTTAGTTAACGGGTCTGCAACATTCAGATCTGTGTGCACTTTGCAAATATTTATGTCCATCTCCTGGATGTAATCGTGGATGGAATTGAAGCGTTGCTTTATGTGTGTGGTCCTCTTGTGAAACCTTGGTTCCTTGGCCAGAGCAATGGCACCAGTGTTGTCACAGAACAGAGTCATTGGATTCAGTGCACTAGGCACTACTCCAAGATCTGTCATGAACTGCTTCATCCAGACACCTTCCTTCGCTGCCTTCGAGGCTGCGATGTACTCCGCCTCGCATGTAGAATCGGCTACCACACTCTGCTTGGAACTGCACCAGCTTACCGCTCCCCCGTTGAGAATAAATACGTATCCGGTTTGCGACTTCGAATCATCCGGATCAATTTTAAAGCTTGCATCGACGTAACCCTTTATGACGAGCTCTTCATCACCTCCATAAACGAGAAACATCTCCTTAGTCCTTTTCAGGTACTTAAGGATATTCTTGACCGACGTCCAGTGCTCCATTCTAGGATCACTTTGAAACCTTTTGGCCATACTTATGGCAAGGCTGACATCGGGTCTTGTGCACAGCATTGCATACATGATAGAGCCTATGGCTGAATCATAGGGGATGACACTCATCTTCTCTCTATCTTCTGCAGTCATTGGGCATTGGGTCTTACTCACCTTCACACCTTGTAACACAGGCAAGAACCCCTTCTTGGACTAATCCATTTTGAACTTCTTCAAAACTTTATCAAGGTATGTGCTCTGTGAAAGTGCTATTAAGCGTCTCGATCTATCTCTATAGATCTTAATGCCTAATATGAAAGCAGCTTCTCCTAGGTCCTTCATTGAAAAACTCTTGTTCAAATATTCCTTCACACTTTCCAGCATTTCTATATTGTTTCCAATCAGCAATATGTCATCTACATATAATATTAGAAATGCTATAGAGCTCCCACTCACTTTCTTGTAAATACAAGCTTCTCCATAAACTTGTATAAACCCAAACGCCTTGATCACCTCATCAAAAGTGCTTATTCCAACTCCGAGATGCTTGCACCAGTCCATAAATGGATCGCTAGAGTTTGCAAACTTTGTCAGCATTCTCTGGATCGACAAAACCTTCCGGTTGCATCATATACAACTCTTCCTCAAGGAAACCGCTGAGGAACGCTGTTTTGACATCCATCTGCCAAATTTCATAGTCGAAATATGCAGCTATTGCTAACATGATTCTGACAGACTTAAGCATCGCTATGGGTGAGAAGGTCTCATCGTAGTCAACTCCATGAACTTGTGAAAAACCCTTTACCACAAGTCGAGCTTTATAGACGGTGACATTATTGTCTGCGTCTGTCTTCTTCTTAAAGATCCATTTGTTCTGAATGGCCTTTTGCCCTTCATGTAATACTTCCAAAGTTCATACTTTTTTTCAGACATGGATCCCATCTCGGATTTCATGTCCTCTAGCCATTTCTCGGAATCTGGGCCCATCATCACTCCTCCATAGCTCGTAGGTTCATTGTTGTCCAATAACATGACCTCTAAGACAGGGTTGCCGTACCACTCAGGAGCAGTACGCGCCCTTGTCGACCTACGAGGTTCAATAGTGACTTGATCCGAAGCTTCATGATCATCATCATTAACTTCCTCTTCAACTGCTGCGCTACTCTCTGGTTGAAGTAAAGGTTCAATAACCTCATCAAGCTCTATTTTCCTCCCACTCAATTCTTTCGAGAGAAACTCTTTCACAAGAAATGTTCTGTTCTTAGCAACAAACACTTTGTCGTCGGATCTTAGATAGAAGGTATACCCAACTGTCTCTTTTGGGTATCCTATGAAGACGCATTTCTCCGCTTTGGGTTCCAGCTTTTCAGGCTGAAGCTTTTTGACATAAGCATCACATCCCCAACCTTTAAGAAACGACAACTTTGGCCTCTTGCCAAACCAGAGTTCATATGGTGTCATCTCAATGGATATAGATGGTGCCCTATTTAAAGTGAATGCAGCTGTCTCTAATGCATAACCCCAAAACAATAGTGGCAAATTAGCAAGAGACATCATAGAATGCACCATATCTAATAAGGTTCGATTACGACGTTCGGACACACCATTACGCTGTGGTGTTCCAGGCGGTGTCAACTGTGAAACAATTCCACACTGTCTTAAGTGGCTGCCAAACTCATAACTCAGATATTCACCCTCTCGATCAGATCGCAAGAATTTAATCTTCTTGTTAAGAGGATTCTCAACTTCACTCTGAAATTGCTTGAACTTTTCAAACGTTTCAGACTTGTGTTTCATTAAGAAAATATATCCATATCTACTTAAGTCATGAGTGAAGGTGAGAAAATAATGATATCCACCGTGCGCTGCAACATTCATTGGACCGCACACATTAGTATGTATGATTTTCAACAAGTCACTTGCCCATTCCATTGTTCCAGAGAACGGCGTTTTAGTCATCTTGCCCATGAGGCATGGTTCACATGTGTCAAGTGATTCAAAATCAAGTGACTCCAAAAGTCCATCAGCATGGAGCTTCCTCATGCGTTTTACACCAATATGACCCAAATGGCAGTGCCACAAGAAAGTGGTACTATCATTATCAACTCTACATCTTTTGGCATCAATGTTATGAACATGTGTATCATCACTATCAAGATTCAATATGAACAAACCCCTCACATTGGGTGCATGACCATAAAAGATATTACTCATATAAATAGAACAACCATTATTCTCTGATTTAAATGAGTAACCGTCTCGCAATAAACAAGATCCAGATATAATGTTCATGCTTAATGCAGGCACTAAATAACAATTATTCAGGTTCATCACTAATCTCGATGGTAATCGAAGAGAGAGCGTGCCGACAGCGATCACATCAACCTTGGAACCATTTCCCACGTGCATCGTCACTTCGTCCTTCGCCAGCCTTCGTCTATTTTGTAGTTCCTGTTTTGAGTTGCAAATGTGAGCAACCGAACCGGTATCAAATACCCAGGCACTACAACGAGATCTAGTAAGGTACACATCAATAACATGTATATCATATATACCTTGTTTGTTGTTGGCCGCCTTTTGTCAGTCAGGTACTTGGGGCAGTTCCGCTTCCAGTGACCAGTTCCCTTGCAATCAAAGCACTCAGTTTCTGGCTTGGGTCCAGCCTTGGGCTTCTTTACATGAGTAGCAACTGCCTTTCCATCCGTCTTGGATTTACCCTTCTTGCCCTTGCCCTTTCCATTCTTCTTGAAACTAGTGGTTTTATTGACCATCAACACTTGATGTTCTTTCTGGATCTCAGACTTAGCGACTTTCAGCATCGCAAACAGCTCGGCGACTGACTTGTTCATCCAGTGCATGTTATAGTTCATCACAAAGCTCTTGTAGCTAGGTGGAATGTGATTGAAGATCTCTGTCAATGATCGCCTCTGTCGGAAGGGGCATTCCCAACTCCACCAGATGAGTCGAATACGCAGACATTCTGAGTATATGTTCACTGATAGACCCGTTCTCCTCCATTTTGCAAGCATAGAACTTATCGGACGTCTCATACCTCTCGATCCGGGCATTCTTCTGAAAGATAAACTTCAATTCCTGGAACATCTCGTATGCTCCATGACGTTCAAAATGTCTTTGAAGTCCAAGTTCCAAGCCATACAACGTTGTATACTGAACTATTGAGTAATCTCCAGAACGTGCCTCCCAGGCATTCTTAACGTCTTCGGATGACATGTCTTTGGGTTGGTCACCAAGCGGAGGACATATGATTTCTGGGAAGCCATGAGGATAATCCTTAGATTACGTGCCCAGTCAACAAAGTTACTCCCATCATCTTTCAACTTAGATTTCTCTAGGAACGCATTAAAATTCAGGGGTGCTACTGCGCGAGCCATTGATCTACAACAAAAATATGCAAAGGTTACTTAGACTATTGTTCAAGATAATGAGTTTAGTTAATCATATTACTAAATCTCCCACTCAAATTGACATCCCTCAGGTCATCTGAGTGTCACATGATCCAAATTCACCAACTCAAGTCCGATCATCACGTGAGTTGAGGTGGTTTCAATGGTGAACATCATCATGTTGATCATATCTACTATATGACTCAGGTTCGACCTTTCGGTCTCTTCTGTTCTAAGGCCATGTCTGTACATGCTAGGCTTGTCAAGTTTAACACGAGTGTTCTGCATGTGCAACACTGGCTTGCACCCATTGTATGTGAACGTAGAGTCTATCACACCCGATCATCACGTGGTGTCTCGACATGACGAACTTTTGCAACGGTGCACACTCGGGGAGAACACAATTCATCTTGCAATTTAAGTGAGGGGTCACATTATAATTCTACCGTCGTCCTAAGCAAAACAAGGTGCATAAAAGGATTAACATCACATGCAAATCATAAGTGACATGATATGGCCATGAACTTGTGCTTTTGATCTCCATCTTGAAAGCACCGGCATGAACTCCATCGTCACCGGCATGACACCATGATGTCCATCATCTTGATCTCAATCAACGTGTATCCATCGTGGTTGTCACACCCACCATGTTTCTACTACTATTTCTACCATTTAACGATAAAGTAAAGCATTACATAGTGCTTAATGATTGACATGCATGTCATACAATAATTAAAGACAACCCTATTGCTCCTACCGGTTGTCGTACTCATCGACATGCAAGTCGTGATATTCTATACAACACATGATCATATCATACATCACATATATCTCATCATGTAATTGGCCATATCACATCACAACTTACCCTGCAAAAACAAGTTAGACGTCCTCTAATTGTTGTTGCATGTTTTACGTGGCTGCTAAGGGTATCTAGCAAGAACAATTCTCACCTACGCATCAACCACAATGGTGATACATAAGTTGCTTTTCAACCTTATCAAGGACCGCCTTAGTCGAATCCTATCCAACTAAAGTAGGAGAAACAGACACCCAACAGCTATCTTTGTGCAAGGAAGTTACACGTCAGTCGATGGAACCGGTCTCTCGTAAGCGTACGAGTAAGGTTGCTCCGGGCCGCTTCATCCCACAATACCGCTGAACCAAAACATGGCCAAAGGAGGAAACAATCTAAGCATCAACGCCCACAAAATCTTTGTGTTCTACTCAAGATCTCATCTACACATAGACCTAGCTCATGATACCACTGTTGGGGAACGTTGCATGGGAAACAAAAAATTTCCTACGCACATGCAAGTTCTATCCATGATGATGAGCTTCTACGAGAGGGACAGTGGATCTACGTACCCTTGTAGATCGCTAAGAGGGAAGCGTTAAGAAACTCAGTTGATGTAGTCAAACGTCTTTGTGATCCAAATCACCGAGCGTCCTGCGATCCAATCATGATCCGTGACGATCAAGCACCGAACGGACGGCACCTCCGCGTTCAACACACGTACAGCTTGATGACGATCTCCACCTTCTTGATCCAGCAAGAGGGTGAGGAGAGGTAGATGAGTTCTCCGACAGCGTGACGGTGCTGCGGTGATGGTCGTGTAGTAATCTCAGTAGGGCTTCACCTAAGCACAGCTGAAACCGATCTAGAGGTGAAACTACGAAGTAGAGGGTAGGGTTGCACGTGGCTGAAAATCTTGTGCAAAAACCCTAAAACCCTCTAGTATATATAGGAGGAGAGGAGGAGGAGGCTTGGCACAAGGGACATCTCCTCTAGGCTTCGGCCAAAGTGGAAAGGAGGAGTCCTTCTCCTCCACTCCTAGTAGGATTAGGACTCCTTCCTTATTTCCACCCTTTTTGCCTTTTTCCACCTTTTCCACTTAGGAATCTCTTCCCGGCCGCATGGGCCTTGTGTGGGACTTTGGCCAGCCCACTAAGGGCTGGTATTAGTCCTCCCACAGACCATGTAGCCTCTTGGGTCGAAATACCTCTCCCGATGGTCCCCCGGTACCCTACCGGCACTCCCGGTACACTATCGATGAGCCCAAAACTTACCCGGCGACCAAAATAGGACTTCCTATATATCAATCTTTACCTCCGGACCATTCTGGATCTCCTCATGACATCCAGGATCTCATCTGGGACTCCGAACAACCTTCAATCACCACCATGCACAACTCTATACTATCGAAACATCACCGAACCTTAAGTGTGTAGACCCTGCGGGTTCGAGAACTATGTAGACATGACCGGGACACCTCTACGGTCAATAACCAATAGCGGGACCTGGATGCCCATATTGGTTCCTACATATTCTACGACGATCTTTATCGGTCGAACCTCTATGTCAAGGATTCAGTTAATCCCGTATGATGTTCCCTCTGTTCTTCGGTATGTTACTTGTCCGAGATTTGATCGTCGGTATCTCCATACCTAGTTCAACCTCATTACGGGCAAGTCTCTTTACTCGTTCCACAATACAAGATCCCGTGACTAACACTTAGTCACATTGCTTGCAAGGCTTATTATGATGTTGTATTACCGAGTGGGCCCTGAGATACCTCTCCGTCACACAGAGTAACAAATTCCAGTCTTGATCCGTGCCAACCCAACAGACACCCTCGAATATACCTGTAGAGCACCTTTATAGTCACCCAGTTACCTTGCAACATTTGATACCCACAAGGCACTCCTTTGGGTCCGTGAATTGCATGATCTCATGGTCATAGGAACATATACTTGACATGCAGAAAACTGTAGCAATAAACTGACACGATCATATGCTACATTTATAGTTTGGGTCTTGTCCATCCCATCATTCTCCTAATGATGTGATCCCATTATCAAATGACATCACATGTCAATGGCTAGGAAACCTTGACCATCTTTGATCAACGAGCTAGTTCACTAGAGGTATACTAGGAACAAAGTGTTGTCTATTTATCCACAGATGCAATGTGTTTCCAGTCAATACAATTATAGCATGGATAATAAACAATTATCATGAACAAGGAAATATAATAATAAACACTTTGTTTATTGCCTCTAGGGCATATTTCCAACACACTATCCCAAAGGCTTTACTTGTCACTTTATTGAAATAAAAGACACAAATCATGATTACTATAGTTGCTTAATCATGTGAACACACAAAACATAAAGTAAAAGTGTTGGGTTGTCTGCCAACAAGCGCTTTTCTTTAATGCCTTTTAGCTAGGCATGATGATTTCAATGATGCTCACATAGGAATAGTAATTGAGACATGCAAAAGAGCATCATGAATGTAATGACAAGCACATTTAAGACTAACCCACTTCCTATGCATAGGGATTTTTTGAGCAACCATTTTATGGGAACATGAATCATCTAGCATAGGAAGGTAAAACAAGCATAACTTCAAAACCTTGAACACATTGAGAGGAAAATTGATATTATTGCAATTCCTACAAGAATATGTTCCTCCCTCATAATAATTTTCAGTAGCATCATGAAGGAATTCCACAATATAACCAGCACATAAAGCATTCTTTTCATGATCTACAAGCATAGAAATTTTACTACCCTCCTCATAAGCAAATTTCTTCTCATGACTAATAGTGCGTATCATAAAAGACTTGAATACTACAAATTGGTTCCACACTAAAAGAGTAATATTTAGTAAGAGGATATTCATAATTATAAAAAGTATCATAATAGTAATCATCACTCTTTTTCATTGCATAAGTATCATCACAATAATCATCATAAGTAGGAGGCGTGCAATCATTATAATGAATTTTATCATTCAAAGTAGGGGGGATAAAAATATCATATTCATTAAGCATAGCATCCCCAAGGTTGGGACAAACATTAATTGCAGCAAATAAATTCTCAAACATTTCATTTTCATCAAACATAGCATCCCAAAGCTTGTGGCTTTGTATATCATAAACATAATCACTTTCATCATTAATGGTATGAATAGCACCAATAGTATAGCAATTATTATCATCATACTCCAAGTTGGTGCCATAAATATTTTCAAGATTGTAAGAAGTATCATTATCTTCCCAATCATAATTATCACAACAAGCAATAGGCATACCAAAATCATCCTCAAGTGTGTCATCTTCCACAACTATTTTTGATTCATTCTCATGAGGCCTATCAATAATGGGAGCAACATTATTTGGGAGAGATACCTCTTTACCTTTACTTTTCCTTCTTTTTTTCTTCTTCACCATATTATGTGTTGCTTTATTTAATTCCTCCAAACTTCTTTTTGAAGAGATTGGTTTAATAAAAAGCTTCTCCTCGTTACCTTATTTATCATAAGAAAAAATAGGAGGACATTGGGAAACCTCTTCCCCTTCATTAGTATTGTCTTCCTCCTCTAATTGTTTTCTTGTCTTCAAGTAATTGGGAATATAAGGATTCTCAATGCAATTTACCATGCAATACATATAGATTTCATTTATATCAAAATCAATCACTTTCATGAGAGCCCATGCCGGAAGATCCTTAGTTTCACGTTTCATTTCTTCATACCCCAAAAATAGACTAAGTTCATTGTGATGCTCAAGGGTAATGAGGTTATCACAATTTTTGGACACAATTCGATCATGAAATAATTCAGACTGGAAATTATAATGACCACGTTCATTGCAATTTTCACAAGGATGGCAAGAAATATGAAGTCTTTCAGCACAAACATATAGCCTCTATTGCAACCATTTAGTTTCTAAATAATTATGCCTCTTACAAAATGTATATTTCCTTTAGGCATGTCTTGATAAACTCTATGCACTCCACAAAAAATGACATTCTTATAAGAAATATTTTTATCATAACTAGTGCAATCATCATTAGTACTATGGATATCCAAAGAATTTATACTGACAACATTGCAATCATGCTCATCATTCAAAGATTTATTTCCAAACATTTTAATAACTTCTTCTTCTAACACTTGAGCACAATTTTCCTTTCCATCATTTTCACGAAAAGCGTTAAAAAGATGAAGCATATCAGGCAACCTCAATTCCATTTTTTAGTTTTATTTTATAAAACCAAACTAGTGAAAAACAAGAAACTAAAAGATTTAGTTGCAAGATCTAAAGATATACCTTCAAGAACTCACCTCCCCGGCAACGACGCCAGAAAAGAGCTTGATGTCTACTACAAAACCTTCTTCTTGTAGACTCGTGTTGGGCCTCCAAGCATAGAGTTTTGTAGGACAACGACAATTTCCCTGAAGTGGATGACCTAAGGTTTATCAATCTGTGGGAGGCGTAGGATGAAGATGGTCTCTCTCAAACGACCCTACAATCAAATAGCAAAGAGTCTCTTGTGTCCCGAACACCCAATACAATGGTAAATTGTATAGGTGCACTAGTTCGGTGAAGAGATGGTGATACAAGTGCAATATGGATGGTAGATATAGTTTTTTGTAATCTGAAAATATAAAAACAGCAAGGTAACTAATGATAAAAGTGATCACAAATGATATTGCAATGCTTCAAAAAAAGGCCTAGGGTTCATACTTTCACTAGTGCAATTTCTCTGAACAATATTGGCATAGTTGAATCATATGTAAATACCTATCATGCGACAAAGAGTTCACTCCAAAGACACAAATATCGGAGAACAAACATAGAAATTATTGAAGGGTACGAAATCACCTCAAAGTTATCTTTTCTGATCAATCTTATGAGCTATCCCTATAAGTGTCACGAGCTGCCCTAGAGTTCGTACTAAGATAACACCTTAAGATACACATAAACAAAAACCCTAATTTCACCTAGATACTCCAATGTCACCACAAGTACCCATGGGCTTGATTAGACGATATGAATCACACAATTTCAGATTTATTAATCCAACACAAAGAACTTCAAATAGTGCCTCAAAGTTTCTACCGGAACGTCAAGATAAGAATGTGGGCCAACCCCTATGCATAGATTCCCAAGGTCACGGAACCCGCAAGTTGATCACCTAAACATACATCAAGTGGATCAATGGAACATCCCATTGTCACCATAGATATCCCATCGCAAGACATACATCAAGTGTTCTCAAATCCTTATAGACTCAATCCGATAAGTAAACTTGAAAGGGAAAACTCAATTCATCACAACTAGATAGAGAGGGGAAACACTCCATATGATTCAATCTATATCAACAAAGCTCGCGGTACATCAAGATCGTGCCATCTCAAGAACAAGAGAGATAGATAGTGTGAGATCAAACACATAGCTACTGGTACATACCCTCAGCCCCGAGGGTGAACTACTCCCTCCTCATCATGGAGAGCATCAGGATGATGAAGATGGCCTCCGGTGATGGTTTCCCCCTCCGACAGGGTGCCAAAACAAGCTCTCGATTGGTTTTTCGTGGCTCTGGAGGTTTGCGGCAGCGGAACTCCCGATCTAGGTTCTGCGTTGGGGTTTCTAGAATATTTGATGATTAATAGAGCTGAGAGGGAGGTCAATGGACTCCCAAGGGGCCAACAAGCCTGATGGCTGTAGCCAGGGGGGTGGTCGCGCCCCTGAGGCTTGTGGCCTCCTCGGGATTCTTCTCGTCCAGCTCTTCGCTCCAATATTTTTTATATTTTCCAAAAATATTCTTCGTAAATTTTCAGCTCATTTCGTGAACTTCTATTTCTGCACAAAAACAACACCACGGTAGTTCTGCTGAAAACAGTGTCAGTACGGGTTAGTTCTAATAAAATCATATAGAATTATTGTAAACATGGCATGAATACTTCATAAATTATAGATATGTTGGAGACGTATCAGGGCTATCTTGACTTCTTCCAGAAGGTGGTTGAGACGCTAGAGACCGGCGTCTCCCGCGTGGATGCGGACAGCGTGTCTGACGCTTGTGACCTTTTGGACCTCGCCTTGATGCTCTTCTTCTCCAACCTGCACCGCTTCGCCCCGTAGGTCGACCTCCGGCACGTCTGGGAGCCGGTACCTGACGAGCTCTAGCGCCCCCTTCGAGATGAGGTGCACCCGTGCACAGAGGCCATGGTGGAGAGGTTCATCCAGGTGCCCACCTCCAGCGAGGAGGATGGCTCCTACGCCGAGCCGGCCGGCGACGCGGGTGGCGACGGCAGCTTCTCCCCCTAGGCGTCCTCATGTTTCTTCTCCCCGGTTCCTGTAACGTTTGAAGGAGAACTCTGCCCTGATGAGCATTAATCTTTCGCGTGTTACCTTCGCCTTTTACCTTGCTTCCTTGAACCGCTGGTCATTCGCTTGCCATTGTCGTGGCTTATTTTCCTCGTGCAGGGCCTAATGCCGACTTTGCCGCAGCCTGGTGACTACGGTCGTCAGAGCCCTCACGAGGTGTCTCCTCTCAAGGCGCCGCCTGCGCCACCGTTTGCCTGGTCGATGGCCTTGCTACTTATTGTGGCTCGGTCCATAGTAGCTGCATCCTCTGGTTAGTATGCACAACTCTTGACCGCCATTGGGTCGATATGAGGCCAGGAGGCCCTTGCTCGATTTCGCAGTGTACTTAGATTATGGGGTGGCGACAACTTCATTCGTAACTCCTCCTGAGTTGCTCCTTTCTTGTTCATGGGACGGTTTTGGGGTCCTTTCGGCACTTTGCGTCTGCATGTCCCAGTCCCGTGCATTTCTCGACCACCATTGCATATGACCGGATAACCATGGACGTAGCTATGGGGTCAGGCCCCGACACCCCTGATGCCGACCGGATAACCAAGGACGACATCAAGGTGGTCGAGTGGCTATATGAATGGTATAGCTCCTGAGGCGTGCTGCTCAGGAGCCCCCTTTGACACTCAAACCGCTCTACGTCGTCAGGTCCTAGTCCTGCACATTTCCCCCACCACCATTAGGTACGACAGGAAACCAATGCCACACTTCACGGGGTGAGTCCCCGACACCTCTAATGTCGACCGGAAACCAAGGACGGCATCAGAGAGGCCGAATAGCTATGTGACCGGTAAGGCTCCTGAGGCGTGCTACTCAGGAGCCCCCTTTGAAGCTCGAGCGATCCCCCATTTTGTCCCTTCATTCACCGCCCTAGGAGGCCCTAAGGCCTCCTGAGGCTCCATGCGACGGTATCGTGCTGCAGTCGCAGCCCATAGCTTCTCGCAAAATGCCAATCCAGAAAGAGAGAGAGAGAGAACTCAAGATCGGTAAAATGAGAAAACAAAGAGAAAAAGTCCCCACCCTTCTTTTCTTTTAAAACATAGGATCACGAAATCTTCGAGCTTCTGACAAGCTCAAGCACAAAAAGGACCATCGAAGGCTACAACTCGAAATACAAAAAAGAGTGAAAAAACGACCGCGTCCAGGTTTTTAGGGTTGTCCCCGCCTTCGTCTTCCCCCAATGTTGAGCATAGGGCATCCACGTTGCATGTGCATAGCCATTGATGGGAAGTGTTGACTTCTCTACCAGCTCTGGGTTGTGGCTGCCACATTGTATGGGAGGAACCCCTCCACGTCCTCGGGGGGCTCTAGGCGTATACAGCCCGCTCGTTATTATGTGAGAGTGTCACAGGTTGATGTAAGTAGCTGGGTGAGCCCCCAGGCGCACGGCCTGGTGGCTCCTAACTCCATCAAGAACAGTCCCGTGCATTTCGGCCTGGTTGCGCACCCTTATGACCCTAACCCGATCGCATCGTTCCCCGCGTAACCTCAGGATTGCGCCCCCGAGGCCCAAACATGAGCATGATGCATTGGTGCGGCCATAAGGGTGTTTTGTTAGTGAAGATTGCCTCATGAGGTGTCCATGCGCCCTCCGGACAAGGTCCCAAGGATCTCATGAGACCCGGCCTTCCGAGGCTGTATCGGTGCCGTGGTTGCCGTGGGTGGCCCATGCTGCTTGTGCCTTGCCGCTCCCCCCAGGTCATCACTCCTAGGGCCTAAGGGCTTGGTCTATCGTCACTTTCCCGTGGGGGCACCGGCTGGTGCCGTGCTCCGCGGCTTGGGGCGCCCTCCTGCTCGTGCTGCCCAGGCTCAGTGCTCCGCTGACGGGAGCCCCCAGGCCCGGCTCGAGGAGGACGCCCAGGATACTTCTTACTCTTGGGGGGTGCTGGCGCCTATGGTGGGCGCTTGAACCTCCCCCATGAGGTGGGCCAGGTGGTATGACGTAGCACGATACGTAGGGCTCCACGTAGGTGCTCGGTCCGCCTCCTAAGTCATGCGCCGGGGACGGTTCGTCCCAGCGGCGGGGGGAGGTCACCCCGTGCGTGTCGCTCACAGACCCTCCTCTGCCGGGCCTTAGAGCGGAGTTGCTTACCTTTTCCACCGCCGTTGGGTGGGCCTCACATCCCCTGGTGTATATTCCCTCCCTTGGTACCCTAATGCGCCTCCGCCGTCATTGCTTGCTCGTCCGGATGCCTGTGCCGCCCGCTCACTGCGCCGGATGGCGTGCTCCCGCCTGGCCAACCCGGGCTGCTGGCGGCCCGCCGGGTTGTGTGGATGCATGTCGCTATGTGCACCGGGTACCCTATCGTTTTCTCCATGTGCTTGGTGCTTATTGTTGGGCTGCGCCTCGAAACTAGTCACCAGGATTCGGAGGATAAGGAGCACAGCGTGTGGCGTGCCCCGTTCGACCACATCCGGCATGGGAGGGGCCCTTCCATCGGCAAGCCCGGGGGCAGGCTCGGCATGCAAGCCCACAGCGCCTAGCACTTGCGGTTTTTGAAGAAGAGTGAGAAAGGATGGCGCTCTAGGCGACGACGACTAGCTCCGCGATGCGATCCGCCCATGCGTCAAAGCCCCCGTGCGTCGGTCGGTGGTGGAGCATCTCGCTTGCCAGTAGTAGCGTATCGTGCGCGACGAGGTCTCCCGTGTAGGTGTGACGTGTTAATGATGCTGGGGGAGCTGCCCGCCCGCCATGCGCCTGAGCGACACGGGGGGCGGTAACGGTGGAGGTGATGCTAGCGAGCTGGTACTGGCCACTAGGTACCAAGACGCCGATGCGTGGGCCTCCGACTACCGTGGCGAGGTTGACAGAGGCCGGCCCGCTACAACCCGGAGAATCTTGTTGAGCACCGGGCAGCGGAGCAATGAAGCTTGGGAAGGACGAAGCTTTGGAGAAGACCTTGACACACACCCTACCTGGCGCACCAAATGTCGGATTTCGAGCTCCTTGAAACCCTTAAGATTCGATCACAGGGGCGTGTGCAAAGAGCCCCTGCGGCCTCGTCCAACCTAGCTCGCTACTCGATGAACACAACAAAGAACTCACACGACAACGAGGAAGAGAACGAACATGACAGTTTACCTAGGTTAGGGCCGCTTCGAAGCATAATACCCTACTCCTGCCTTTGGTGGATTGTCTCTCGAGAAGGTGAGTTGGATGAACAAGTACAGTGTTTTGGGGCCTCCCGAGGGCTCTCGGTGGTGTTCAAGGCTCCTTGTGGCTTGATGGTGAGTGGTGGAGTTGGTGGAATGGGTTCCCTCCCCCTCTACGAAGCATCCTACCCTCTATATATAGCGGTGGCACGGGTCCTCTTCCCTTATCGCAACAGCGGGAAGGGATCTCACAACGGCCAATTTTGAAGGGGAACAGGGGTTCGTGCTCGCCCTGCCCAAAGGCGGTCTTCGCCTGCAAAGTAGATGTCGACGCTGCAGGGATGGTCTCAGCGATGACGTTCATCCTGTGGAGCTGGTGGTTGTGGTCTTGTTGCACCGGAATGGAAACCTTTGGGGGTGCTTTGGGAACCCGCGTATGTCCTTGCTCCCTTTGCACCAAAGGGGAAATTGCGCCGCCTAGCGCACTGGTGCTCGCCTGTCCTTCCTTGTGTCATCTTTGACTCCTGAGGCCTGGCCTCGCATAGAGTTCTCCACCGCCCCGGAGGTGGCCTGGGTAGGCCCATCCTTTGCCGGCCTTGATGCTCCTCCTCCTCGCGATGCTGGGCCCTCGCGAGGGCCTTGTCTTCAGTGGGGTCACGCCCGGCTGCATTGGTTGATGAAGTGGGCCATGCCCTGGGCTGCAGGCAGGCAGGTCTGGGTACCCTCGTTCCCAGAACGCCGATAGTATTACCTCCATAGGAGTGCCCAAACTTGGGTAAATATGTGTCCCCTTCGTCTCATGTTACCATCGGTTCTAGTCTCACAGTTCGGGACCCCCTACCTGAGATCCGCCGGTTTTGACACCTACAGCGACCCTCACACAAAGGTTGACAATCTATAAACAAATCATGCTCCGACTTCCTTACATAACGGTTCACCATACGTGCATGCTACCAGAATCACAAACCTTTACACAAGTATTTTTACCAAATCACAATTACTTCCTAACATGACTCTTAACATTACCATCTTTATATCTCAAAACTTTATGAAAGGAATCAAACATCTCAAAAATACTCAATGCACTTAATATGGAAGTTTTTATTATATCCCTCTTGGATGCCTATCATATTAGGACTAAATTCATAACATAGATCAATTACCATGTTGTTTAGAGACTGTCGGTGTCAAAACCGACAGATCTCGGGTAGGGGGTCCTGAACTATGAGACTAGGATCGACAGTAACAGGAGACGAAGGGGACACGAATTTACCTAGGTTCGGCCCTCCAATGGAGGTAATACCCTATGTCCTGCTTGATTGTATTGATGGTGTATGGGAATACATAGTTGATCTACCTCGAGATCGTATGTCTAACCCTAGATGAGTTATCCTGCCTCTATACCCTAAAACCTTCCAGCTTATATAGATGCCGAGGAGGCCTAGGGTTTACACATGGTCGGTTACATGCCGAAGAGATAAACATGCCTATTTACTACATGAAACATGGAGCGCAAGACGGGTTCCTCAAAGCTTCCATCTGGAAACTGGGCCTTCAAACCATCCAGTGTTTGGCAAACAACCCATATAGTCTGGCCCATAAACAACAGGTCGGATATCCGAGGTCCCCTAATCCAGGACTCCCTCAGTAGCCCCCGAACTTGCCTCCAACGCCAAGGGTCTTCAGCTCCAATTGCTTCGCAAATAGAGTCTTTAGCTTGCGATGTGAGTTCTTTTCTGCTGAACCATAGTTCGGCCTCCGATGATAAGTAGTTTTCCGTATAGTGGCACGTCCGAATCCTGTGAGATAAGTTGGCTTTGAAGGCCAAACTTTAGGGGGGAAATGGTAATATTTCCTCACAACCTCTCCGACGAAAGGTCACAGCCCACCACGACCGATAGGCCAGTTACAGGCACTCGATGCGCGGTTCGAGGCCGTTCCATCCACACGATCTATCAACATGTTGATCGTGTCCCGTTTTAAATGGGATATACTTAATCATGTGCCCGCAACGGCTCGTGCATCTTGGGAAGTGGAGGGATTCATGGCGCGGCAAGGGGATCCCAAATCAACATACCTTATAAAAGGTGAAAGAAACCCCTGAAGGCCCCTCATGCTCTCCATTCGACTTCTCCGCCTCCTATTCACATGCGCCTTCAAAGCACATATCTAGGTTTCCTTACCCCCGCTTCTGAGCCCAACAATGGCGGGCTCCAATGGCCAATGGGAAGTTTCCACGGTCAACAACCAAGACATAATTGACCTCAAGAAGGCCGGTTATCTTCCTACCGACATCCCTCATCGCGAGGCAGAGAAAGGACAATTAATCCCCACCCCTAAGCCAGGCGAGCGGGTGGTGTTCATCCCCCACTTCATCAGGGGGTTGAGCTTTCTGCTCCACCCCTTTGTCAGGGGTTTAATGTTCTTCTATGGCCTCGACTTCCACAAACTCTAGCTGAACTCCATCACGCACCTCCCCACCTTCATCCTCTTCTGCGAGGTATTCCTGCATATCGAGCAGCACTTTGGGCTCTCGCTGCAGGTTTTCAACATCAAACTGAAGTGCGTCGGCAGCAAGCATGCCGACTGTGGTGGTGCGGTCATTAACATACTCACTCGTATTGAGTGGCCGGTGGGCACCCTCATCGACACCATCAAGGGGTGGTAGAAAGAGTGGTTCTACATCACCGAACCATGGGAACAAGGTGTGCACCCTGCCACCGCATTCAGATCTGGTCCTCCGACTAGACTAGCTTCATGGATCGAAAAGGGTCTCATCTGGGGGTCGAGCAAGGAGGTGGCTGATCTACAAAAGCAGATCCGCTCCTTGGTCGAGAACGGCACCAAGCTGACCGATGTGGTCTAGGTAATGTTTCGAAGATGCATCCTCCCCTGCCAGCGTCGGGACACTCCCATGTGGGCTCAAAAACTCAACACCGAGTCCACAGTTCGGAAACTCTTCCGCACTACGCAGGAGAAGCTATGGAAGGCATTCTTCAAATCAATGAAGAGCTGGCCAGCCGAGGAGGAGGACAAGGGCCTAAACGCCGCCAAGACGGACTCCGAGGTACGACTCATCCTAGCATGATTGGTTCTATATATAGAAGGTCCATAACCGTGTGTCTGGTATGTTTCTGAAGAGATGGCTAAAGAAAGCCATCAACATCAGCAGTCCGGCTCCTCAGCCTGAAGACGAGAGGACCAGGTTGTTAGCCAACATGCTCGTGGAGAAGCCCTACGAGGCTCCCACGAAGGAGAAGAAGTAGAAACTAGGTTAGGCTGGCCTTCGCATCAAGGATCAGCCTGATGCTGCTTCCGAAAACACGCCCGCCTCCTCGAATCAGGAGGAGGCCGAAGAGGCGGAAGAAGAGGAGGAGGAGGTCAAGAGCGAGGGGGAGGCGATCTCCCTCGCGCCAAGAAGAGAGCGGCAACTTCGGACGCCCTGGGGTAGGCAACCTCTCCTGCCTCGAAGAGGGCGCAACAAGTGCGGATGATCTTATCCAACGATAGATCGGACTCGAGCTCCGCATCCGAAGACGCTGATGAGGTTCCCCGAATGAGCCTTAGGGTCAAGCCCCCTCCATCCAGGTTAGGATCTGAAGACCCTCCTTCCCGTAACCAGTAAATTCAGAGTTTGTTGACACGCACGCTATTGGTCCTACAGCCCCCCGCGCATCATTCCCACCGAGGTGGTATCGGATGGGGAGACCCCGCCCACCGAACTAGCGGAGAGCGGGGATGCCTCACACCCTACCACTTGAGGCGCTACGAAGGATGCCATGGAGGTTTCATCCCAGCCTACTCCCATGGAGGCAGACGCAGGGGGCGAGGGAGATATTACCGTGGCTGAGGCTAATGCTTCGGCCACCGGAGACCAGGGGACAATCCCCCGTCCGGACACCTAGGAGGCCGGACGGACAGGCATCAGTCCCCTGCAAGGAAATCTCCGGAGTGCACTATGCCTCCGAAGGCACCGATCCAATCCCCGATGGGTGATCAGGAAATCCGATCTTCCCCGGCACCGCCGACCACCGGGTGGTCGGCCATGAGGGAGGCTCTGTCAAGCGCCTCCATCCGAGAGGAGCACCGCACCCTTATGGGTGCGGTACTACAGAGCATCCAGTCCGTTGACAACGGACTGAAGGAGGTCTTCAAATGTCTCCTTGCAGGCTTTCAAGTAAGTCACCTGTCATTTTTGCTAAGTTTTAATTTAGTCGTATTGTATACATGGCAGCCCCCGAGCCCTAGGTGAGGTGAGCAAACTCGCCTAGGGGTCATTTCTATATTCGGGAACTAAGTGTCGATGTAATGTATTCATTATGTGCGGTGTAGGCCTTGTCATCGGTGGCAACCAAAAATGGCGCCAAGCTAGACGAGCTACATGGGAAGCTGAAGCGCTCCGAGGATGAGGTGGAAGCCCTCAACAAGAGGTTCAACGAGGCATAGGGTAAGTTTGAAATAAATCTTAATGTTGCCCCCGAGTTTTGTCTATACAGATTCTTTTTGTATATGGCTTTATCATGTTTGTAGCCTCGTCTAAAGAGATCGAAGACCTCAAGGCCGAGCTTCAATGTGACAAAGATGAATCGGCCGTCGAGAAGGCGGCGGCCAAAGAAGCGGACACCGCTCTCTCCGCCCTACGAGCCACTAGTGATAAACACCAGGCTCATGTGGCGGAGATATAGGATGAGCTCAAGGACGCCAGCAACAAGTGCAAGGCCTTGGAGGAAAAGAATAATGCACTCTCATTCGAACTGTCCACCATGAAGTACGATCTCCATTAGCAGTGGGTGGACAGATGGTTCTTTGAGGAACTAATTCGCCAGACCAAGGAAATAGCCGATGGTAAGCCGTACTCCCTAAAGTGCGTATTCGGGGATAGCAGATTCGAATTGCTGACCCGGGTGTGGCGACCTTAGGAGCATCCGCCGATCTCCAGAAGAGCGTGGCGGACGCCAATCAGTTGCTTGCCATGAGGGAGAGGAAGATGAAGCTCGGACATTCTGGGCGCAGTTCGGAACCCCTGAGCGTCCTCCTCTTTCGGTGGAGGAGCTGAAACAGCTGATGGAGATGCACCGGATGGCGGAGCCGGCCATCCAGGACCTCTGCGTCTGCTTATGGCCCAGTGAGTCACTTGTAACAGCCCTGGACCGCCGCTCTAGAAGATTCCCCTTTTATTCCATTGTTGTCGTGTGATTCGTTTGGTCGTCGCAGTCATCATCGCATCATTCGCATCATCTGCATAGCATCATCACTCATTTTTGAAAATTGCATCCATTCGTAGTCGCAGGTTCTCTCCGTTCTTGCCATTGCCTGTTTCGAGACCAATCACACACGCCCGCGCCTGCGACATCATTTAAAAAACTGTTTTTAAAGTGCGCAAAAAATATTCTCGTATTGGGTCGAAACTTGGTGTGTGGTCTTATTATATCGTAGGTGGACTGCTTGCCAAATTCTATTGCATTCCGAGTTCGTTTGATACCCGAACGGTCGACCGTAGCGGCACCGTCATCTATTATTCGTCAGGCATTTCGGTTTCTAAAACTCCATTGCCGGGCCTCAACCTCCCTCTCATCTTAGCCCAACCCCTCTCCATAGCCCACCTAACCCCCCCTCCGCTTCCGGACTGTCGGATCAAGATCACATGGCCCAAAAACGGATGAAACCCTCCAAACCCTAGCCCCTACCCTATATAACAACCCCACCTGCCTAAGATAGACTCCTCCCTCCTCCCACCTCGTTTTCCGTGCGTACCCTGCCCACCGCCAATACTTTCCACGCCGTCGACCACCTAGCGCCATCGCAGCCGCCACCCACAACCAATCAGGGGCTGCCACGCGTCCCCTGGCAACCCCAAGGCGCCGTGGCCCGTCCGGACCCGTCCGGGCCCGAGGGGAGCCCGCCCGAGCCCATTGGGGGCCGACCGAGCCGCCCGTACCCCGCTCGCCCCAGGCACCCGAGCTCCGCTCGATCTTCCCCGCAGCCTCGACCAGCGCCTCCCCATGCCCTCGCCGGAGGCCTCGCTAGCGGCCGCCAGAGGATCCCCGCAGCCCTGTCTCGAGCTCCCAGCGCTGCCATGGACCAGAGGCCCCGAGCTCGAGCGCCTCCGCCCCATTGCCATCCTTGCCGCCCCATGTCGGGAATCGCAGATCTGGGTCGCTAGGGTCCCGACCCGTCACCGCCGTCGTTGTTCTCTGAAGTGGTCGCCTCCCCGTCGGAGTGCACCGCCGCCGCTCCTTCCTGCGCCCAACAGGGACGAGGCACCGAGCGCCCGTTCTCCCCACATCGGTTGCTGCCTTGGCCATCGCTCGAGGCCCAGCCAAGCCCGTTGTGAGCCCGCACCCAGCCCCTTCCGTATGAAGTGCCCAGTGCACATTTTATTATGTTGCACACACGTATTGTTGTATCCTAGTTTGCCTAGATTTGGCCCGTTGTATATATTTTTTACGTGTTGTGATTTCTAAATTATTCCAGTGAATTACAGTTTTACAGAAAAAAAACTTTGACCATGCATTTAATAACTTTCAAACCGTGCAACATATGTAAAAACTTTATATATGGAAAGCGACTAGAATTTCGTGTAGATTCACAATACCCAACTCTCACATGTGTTTAAGATGTTTAACTGGCTGTTTTCATGCAATTTGCATAAATGCCATGTCCAAAATGAATTGTTTAATAACTTTTGATCCATGACTCCGATGCAAATGTTTTACATATGTAACTTGCTTAGAAAAATTGCGTAGAATCTCATGGTGACAATTATTTTTCTGTTTAACAGCTCTAACATTTGGTTAGTTCAGATTTGGACCAAGCTTTAAATTTGCATATGGGGACGTTTCGGATATGCTATATGTTGCTTCCAGGCCCATTTAAAATGCCTAGATGATATAGTTATTCATGCTTCACCTCTTGCCATGCCTAACAACATTTAACATTGATGTGTACCTAAACGGGAGTGAACTAAATAATTGATCGTGGAGTTTCATCAATATGCAACCCGATGCATATTGAGATTTATTGTAATGTGAGTAATTATTTGATGTGATTTGCCGTGCCTTGCATATTTAAACCGGACATGCATCATATTTGTTTGGGCATCATGTCATGCATATGTTGTGGTGTATCATGTGTTAATTGTTGTTTTCAGATTGTTCCTTCTCGATAGAGTTCCAAAAGCATTCGGAGTGTGAGGATTCGTTCGTCTACTTCACAGATCGTCTTCTTCATGGACACGTTCTTCTTCCAAGCGGGATCTCAGGCAAGATGACACATTTCCTTGGATACCACTGCTATCATTGCTATGCTAGTTGTTCCGCTTTTATCGTTATGTCTTGCTACCTACCACTTGTTTGTCAAGCCTCCCAACATTGCCATGATAAGCCTCTAACCTCCACCTCCTAGCAAACCATTGTGTGGCTATGTTACCGCTTGCTCAGCCCTTCTTATAGCATTTCTAGCTGCAGGTGCAATTGCCTCCATGTGTCAACATGGACATTCTT
The DNA here is from genome assembly GCA_022496015.1 of Hordeum marinum. Taxonomy (NCBI): domain Eukaryota; kingdom Viridiplantae; phylum Streptophyta; class Magnoliopsida; order Poales; family Poaceae; genus Hordeum; species Hordeum marinum. The sequence continues at coordinate 239,720,582 of CM039678.1, forward strand.
TTGTTATCACAATATTATTGCTATTTAATTTAATGCACACATATACTTGGTAAAGGGTGGAAGGCTTGGCCTTTTGCTCGGTGTTTTGTTCCACTCTTGCCGCCCCTAGTTACTTGTGAATCGGTGTTATGTTCCATAATTGAGCGCTCCTAACATGCTCGGGGTTGTTATGGGGACACTCTTGATTTTCATTTTGGTATAGAACTTATCTCGCAAGGCCCAACATTGGTACTACATTTTCCTAATAACTAATAAAATGCATAGGGACCCACTGGCACCCATGGATAATTTAATCAACCCCCGTGCCAGTGCTCCTCATGAGTGTTGGTCCAAAATAGAGCACTGTGCGGGGCCAACCCGGGGCAAACTGGGAGATTTCTATCAGGCCACTGTACGCATAGTTCATCTCCCGTGCCCTAAGAACGAGATACGTGGCTCCTATCGGGATTGTCGGAATATCGGGCGGCCTTGCTAGATTTGTTTTACCTTTCTCCAATGTCTTGCGTGAGGAACTCCGATCTTCTTCGTGCTATCTCGAGGTGTCGGTTTTCCTGTAGAATTGCCTAGGAAGATAACGAGATCCGTGGTCGAGGTTATTCCCGTGGCATGTGGTTAATTTCTGATGGATGAGTTGGAGCACCCCTGCAGGGTTAAATCTTTCGGAAAGCCGTGCCCGCGGTTATGTGGCAAACTTCAAGTAAACTCAAATAAAATACACCAACCGTGAGCGTAACCATGATTGTCTCTTCTCGTGAGTCCTTATCCGAGAGAGAACACGGTGGGGTTATGTTTGACGTAAGTAGGTGTTCAGGATCATTTAGTGATCATTTCTAGTTCACGTCCGTTATGCATAGACCACCTACTTTACTAACTGTATTCGTAAGTTAGCCAATCAAATAAATGCTTAGTTTCTTGCTTCAGCCTCACTACTTAACCATACCTCACCCATTAAGCTTTAATAGTCTTGATACCCTTGGAAATGAGATTTCCGAGGCCTTATGGCTCACAGATTACTACAACAACAGTTGCAGGTACAGGTAATGTGATGCTTTGATGTGAGAGCGATGATTGTTTGTTTTGGAGTTCTTCTTCTTCATCATCAATGTAGGATGGGTTCCAGGCGGCAGTCTGGGATAGCAAGGATAGATGTCATTTTATTGTTTGATTTCGTCCGTAGTCGGACCCTGCTCTTTCGTATGATGTTTGAATATGTTGTTGTATTGATGTGATCTTGATGTAGCTTGTGGTGTGTGTAAGCCAATTCCATATATTCATCTCTTCTGTACATGTACTTGTAATGATATCCATTCTTGCAACACAACGAGATGCGCTCCTATCCCTGTCGAGGCCCTCAAGCCAAAATAAGGATAGGGTCACATCTTGGGCATGACAAGTTGGTATTAGAGCCTGTAACGACCTAGGAGCCCCCTTGATTGATCGAACTTGGCCAACTCGGGTCTAGTGAAAAACTATTTTTGAGTCTAGTTATATCCAAGAGTAGGATTCTTTCTACTTCTCTTCTATGTTCTGGTGAGGAATTACGACTTAGGAATTTTGATTCTACCCTCTTCTCACTCAAGTTTCTTTAGGATCACGTGGGTATTTTGGAAACTATATGATGCCGATGTGACGGAGTTCTGTCTTGGTGCCTCCTGTCTGACTTGATTTCTCCTAGGGAGTTGAGCTCCAGGGGATTCTTGACACATCGTTGTCATTCAGTTTCCTTAGTATCTCAGGACGGAGGATGTTCAAAATTGCTTCAATACTTTTCGTGGCGACATAAGGTCGGAGTGACCCAGTACTAGGGAAGCATCCAGGGTACTGTCATGTTTGGTATCATTGTGTTTTCGAGGGTCCGAGATAGAGGGGGTTCCGAAGCCTCTGGTTATGTGTTGACGGATGGATACAATTGGAGTGTAGAGATTGTTAGTTTTGTGAGATATTTTGCCTCGATGTATCCCCAACACCTGATTGCATAACCAGAAGATTTCGGAAGTTCATAGGTGGGAATTCAAGTAGTTACCTAGTCTTATCATTCAACAAATGCATGATGTGAGGTTGGGGTTCGACATCTAGTGGATTCGTTTATTCACGGTCTTTCTTGCGGAGGACAGTCTCGATATATGTCATCAGATATGCTTCGTTAAGCCTTGTAGTTTGTTACGCCTAGGGAGCATATTCGAGCGTCATTTCAATATGACAATCCAATGTAAAATCAAGCCCTTGCGAACCTTACCAGAAAAATATCGAGCGGAATCTCTATCATGAATTTGTTCTGGCTTGTTTCGTAAGCCTCATCCTTTGTTTTGTTGGAGTATGGTAATTTGATTTGCTTCGATGTCAGCTGGTGATCTCATATCTTTCCGAAGCGGTGTTCTCATATTTCTGTGGGAATGCTAATTCTTTTGCTCAATCAAGTTGTCATATCAATTCTTTTCAACCGGTGCGCTTCTCTTCAAGTGAATTCAATCCTTTCAATATTTGCAAGATCAATCCTCATGTTTCTTTTCGGAGTTCTTTTCATCTGTCCCAAGTTTTCTTTGTTATTCCCACCCTCCCACCTTTTTTCTTCAATGATTAAATTCTCATCCAAGTGCCTTTTCCATTCATGTGATGCTTCCGCTATCTTTTCTCTCGTATTGTTGCTGATGATCCCTTGTAAATATTCTCAGGAGTTTCAGTTTCAAGATCTATATATCCTCATATTCCTTGTTCTCGTTGTTATTCTTCTCCAGTGGATTCAATTCAAGATCTCGGTGCTCTTCATATCCTTTTCAATTGCTAAGTGATTGCCCATGTGGGAAATTCTTGTCCTTGTATCCCTTGTTTATTCATATCTCTCTATTCTATCCGGTGTGTTGAAGAGATCTCGCAACTCTTGTGTTTTCATTCAAATCCTTTCAAATTATTTCGAGGTTCTCACCTCATCAAGTTTTTCATTTGTACCGGTGAATTCTCTCTTTCTAAGCAATTGTCTCAATGGTGGTTCTTTTGAGTGGGCCCATAACCCACATGTTTTTCCCCCAGGATCTTACCTGGCTCTTCTATTCTTTCCGGAGATATCCTGAAGTTCTGTTCATATGATGTAAGAATGATTTTCATCAGTCATATTCCTTCTCCATGATCGCGTCATATTTATTTTCATTATTGGCTCAACGTTTCCTTATTTATCGTTCCAGAGTATCTTAGTGATTCATGGTGTTGCTTCTTGTCATTATTCTTAGTATTGAAGACCGAAGGAGAGTTTCTCTTAATCTTGGTCCATTCTCTTGAAGATTTGTCATCTCATATTGATACTTTCCTCTCAAGTTGTTAGCATTCATGAGAATTTTCTCCCATATCTATTTGGTCCATTCAGAGTTGTTTTAATTTGTCGATCCTCCGAAGGCCATCATTTTAGAAGATTTCTTCGTTCTCAGCTTTCGGCTTTCATTCTCAAATTCTTCTCAATTGTTGTCCCTTTGTTCATATCTCAATTATTTCGGTGCCTTGTGATATTTTCCATTAGGTGGATCGTGATCTCATTCCCATGTATCGTTGTTCAATCGTAGTATCCTCATTCGTTGTGAATTCTTACCGGTGTTCTTGTTCAAGACTTCTTCCAGTTTGTGATCTATCTCTTGCTTTCTCTTAAATTCTTTGCAAGAAGAATAAGTGGTGTGTGAAAACCGTTGTTTGTCATCAATTTAACTTGAGGAAGGATAAGCATAAGATAATTTCTTATTCTAGTTTCATCAAGGTGATTTCAATCCTTCTTCCAGAGTGTTCATGTCATCAAATTTTTGGTTATAAGTTGTTCATCTTTTCTTTCTGGGGTTCCAAGCTTGTCGCGGAGCTTCATCTAATCATAACAAGGCCCCAATCTTGTTCTTTTCTGCCTTCACTTATTTTCTATCATCCTTTTATTCCGCAGTTCATCTCGATGCTTCTTCATGGTGGTTTGTTAAGGATGTAATTCTTCTCGAAGTGTTCTTCAAGATTCTTGTTGGAGGTGCTCAAGTGTTCTTTATCTTGGATTTCTAAGTTCAATTCCTTCTACGTTGTCTTTTGAGATGGTGTTATTAAATTCTTGATTATGAGAACTCTCGAAGGAAATTGTCAAGAATAAGATAAGTAAACCCATCATGTCTTCTCGGAGTTATCTTGGGATGTATTTCACCTAAATCATTTCCTAAGGATTATCGCAATCGTGGTATCATAAATGGTCCAAGTTTTCTCGTTGTTCTCTAGGGGAAAGAAGTTTTGCATATCTTGTTGCTCTCAAGCAATCTGTTGTTTCTATTGTGGCAGGTTGTCACCTCATAATTTTGAAATGTTTTCCGTAAGACCATAACAAGCTATTCTTTTTGTTTTTGTTTTTTCCATCAACTCCGTTCAACCATGCTTTCAAATTCATTTGTGGTAGGAGTTGTCATTTTCTTCTCCGTTCTCTTCTCTCCAAAGATCTAGCTTCTATTCTTTTGTTCAGGAGGCATTGTGGTGTTGCTCTTTTCAACTCACATCTAGTTCGATTAAGATCATGTTATTTTGTTGCATACTCATTTGACCTGAGTGTTATGTTATCTATTCAAGTTCTTGCATCTTATCAATTTTGCCTCTCTTTTCTACCGAAGTGCTGCCGAAATTTCTTTTGAGTTCTTGGTTTTTCCTCATGTCGTTCTTCATATCTTTCCAACCTTCATGTTTCATTGGTTTCACTCGTTTGTCAAAGAAGCAACTAAGTTTACCTCTTGCTCTTTGTCTCCCCCTTCTCATTCTAGATCTTGGGACGAGATGCTCATGTAGTGGAGGAGAGTTGTAACAGCCCGAGACAGACACTCCAGAAGATTCCCCTTTTATTCCATTGTTGTCGTGTGATTCGTTTTGTTGTCGCATTAATCATCGCATCATTCACATCATCTGCATACAATCATCACTCGTTTTTCAAAACTTGCATCCGTTCGTAGTCGCCGGTTCTCTCCGTTCTTGTTGTTGCCCGTTTCGAGACAAATCACACACGCACGCGCCCATGACATCGTTTAAAAATTCATTTTTAAAGCACGCAAAAAATGTTTTCGGATTGGGTCGAAACATGGCGTGCGGTCTTATTATATTGTAGGTGGACCGCGTGCCAAATTTCATCGCATTCCGAGTTCGTTTGATACCCGAATGGTCGACCGTAGCGGCACCCTCATCGGTTATTCGTCAGGCATTTCGGTTTCTAAAACTCCGTTGCCGGGCCGCAACCTCCCTCTCATCTTAGCCCAACCCCTCTCCACAGTCCAGCTAACCCCCCCCCATCCACTTCCGGACCGTTCGATCGAGATCGCACGGCCCGAAAACGGATGAAACCCTCCAAACCCTAGCCCCTACCCTATATAAACACCCCACCTGTCAAAATAGACTCCTCCCTCCTCCCAACTTGTTTTCCGCATGCAGCCTGCTCACCGCCGCCACTTGCCGCGCCGCCGACCACCCAACACCGCCACAGCCACCGCCCGTAGCCAATCAGGGGCTGCCACGCGTCCCCTGGACACCCCAAGCCGCCGTGGCCCGTTCGGGCCCGAGGGGAACCCGCCCGAGCCCATCGGGGCCCGACCGAGCCGCCCATACCCAGCTCGCCCCAGGCACCCAAGCTCCCACTCGATCTTTCGTGTAGCCTCGACCAGCGCCTCCTCGCGCCCTTGCCGGAGGCCTCGCCGGCGGCCGCCGGAGGATCCCCGTCGCCGCCCAAGCTTGCCTCCGGGCCGGTCCTCGTCAGAGCTGCCTAGTGTGCCACCCTATCTCGAGCTCCCAGCGTCGCCATGGACCAGAGGCCCCAAGCTGGAGCGCCTGCGCCCCGTCGCCATCTTTGCCGCCCCGCGCCGGGAATCACCGGATCTGGGTCGCTGGGTCCTGACCCATCACCGCCGTCGTCGTTCTCTACAGCGACCGCCTCCCCGCCGGAGCGCACCACCGCTGCTCCTTCCTGCGCCCGACAGGGACGAGGCAATGAGTGCCCGTTCACCCTGCATCGGTTATTGCCTGGGCGGTCGCTCGAGGCCCAACGCATGCCTCCCCAGGTCCAGTCAAGCCCGTTGTGAGCCCGCACCCAACCCCTTCCTTATGCAGTGCCTAGTGCCCATTTTATTATGTTATGCATATGTACTGTTGTAGCCCGGTTTGCCTAGATTCGGCCCGTTGTTTTTTTTGTGTGCTGCGATTTCTCAATTATTCCAGTGAATTACAATTTTACAGAAAACCCCCTTTGACCATGCAATTAATAACTTTCAAACCGTGCAACATATGTAAAAACTTTATATATGAAAAGTGACTAGAATTTTGTTTAGATTCACAATGACCAACTCTCACACGTGTTTAAGATGTTTAACTTGCTGTTTTCATGCAATTTGCGTAAATGTCATGTCCAAAATTAATTGTTTAATAACTTTTGATCTGTGACTCCGATGCAAATGTTTTACATATGTAACTTGACTAGAAAAATGCGTAGAATCTCATGGTACCAATTATTTTTCTGTTTAAAAACTTTAAAATATGGTTAGTTCAGATCTAGACCAAACTTAAAATTTGCATATGGTGATGTTTCGGATATGCTATATGTTGCTTCCGGGCCCATTTAAAATTCCTAGATGATATAGTTGTTCATGCTTCACCTCTTGCCATGTCTAACAACATTTAACATTGATGTGTACCTAAACGGGAGTGAACTAAATAATCGATCGTAGAGTTGCATATTGAGCTTCATTTTAATGTGTAGTAGTTGTTTGATGTGATTTGCCGTGCCTTGCATATTTAAACCGGACATGCATCATATTTGTTTGGGCATCATGGCATGCATATGTTGTGGTGTATCATGTGCTGATTGTTGTTTCGGATTGTTCCTTCTCAATAGAGTTCCGAAAGCATTTAGAGTGTGAGGATTCGTTCGTCTACTTCACGGATAGTCTTCTTCATGGACACATTCTTCTTCCAAGCGGGATCTTAGGCAAGATGACACATTTCCCCGGATACCAGTACTATCATTGCTACGCTAGTTGTTCCGCTTTGATCATTATGTCTCGCTACCTACTACTTGTTTGTCAAGCCTACCAACATTGCCATGATAAGCCTCTAACCTCCACCTCCCAGCAAACCATTGTGTGGCTATGTTACCGCTTGCTCAGCCCTTCTTATAGCGTTTCTAGCTACAGGTGCAATTCCTTCCATGTGTTAACATGAGCATTCTTTTGTTATCAAAATATTATTGCTATTTAATTTAATGCACATATATACTTGGTAAAGGGTGGAAGGCTTGGCCTTTTGCTCGGTATTTTGTTCCACTCTTGCCGCCCCTAGTTACTTATGAATCTATGTTATGTTCCATAATTGAGCGCTCCTAATATGCTCGTGGTTGTTATGGGGACCCCCTTGATTTTTGTTTTGGGATAAAACTTATCTGGCAAGGCCCAACATTGGTACTACATTTGCCTAATAACTAATAAAATGCATAGGGACCCGCCGACACCCGCGGATAATTTAATCAATCCCCGGGCCAGTGCTCCTCATGAGTGTTGGTACAAAAATAGAGCACTGTGCGGGGCCAACCCGGGGCAACTCAGGAGATTTCTATCAGGCCACTGTACGTGTAGCTCATCTGCCATGCCCTGGGAACGAGATACGCGGCTCCTATCGGGATTGTCGGCACATCAGGCGGCCTTGCTGGATTTTTTTACCTTTCTCGAATGTCTTGCATGAGGAACTCCAATCTTCTTCGAGCTATCTGGATGTGTCGGGTTTCCTGTGGAATTGCCTAGGAAGAACACGAGATCTGTGGTCGAGGTTATTCCCGTGGCGTGTGGTTAATTTGTGAAGGATGAGTTGGAGCACCCCTACAAGGTTAAATCTTTCGGAGAGCCGTGCCCGTGGTTATGTGGTAAACTTGGAAACTTTGTTTAACACTTGGTCATAGCAAACTTGAAGGAAACTCAAATAAAATACACCAACCGTGAGCGTAACCGTGACTGTCTCGTCTCGTGAGTTCTTATCCGAGATAGAACACGATGGGGTTATGTTTGACGTAAGTATTTGTTCAGGACCATTTAGCGATCATTTCTAGTTCACGTCCATTATGTGTAGACCACCCACTTTACTTACTGTATTCCTTGTTCAAGACTTCGTCCGATTAACCAGTTAACTTGCCGATTAATCCCTACTTGTTGGGTCACCGAGTAGCCGATTAACTGATAAATCGCCCGATTAACTGATTAAATGTCCTATTAACTTGCCGATTAGCATATTAACCCCCTACTCGCTAGCCAACCAAGCAGCTACCAGTTAACGATTTCCTAAATAATGTTGCAGCCTCACTACTTAACCATACCTCACCCATTAAGCTTTAATAGTCTTGATACCCTTGGAAATGAGATTGCTGAGTCCTTGTGGCTCACAGATTACTACAACAACAGTTGCAGGTATAGGTAATACGATGCTTTGATGTGCGAGCGATGATTGTTTGTTTTGGAGTTCTTCTTCTTCATCATCGATCTAGGATGGGTTCCAGGCGGCAGCCTGGGATAGCAAGGATGGATGTCATTTTATCATTTGAATTCATCCATAGTCGGACCCTGCTCTTCTGTATGATGTTTGAATATATTGTTGTATTGATGTGATCTTGATGTAGCTTGTGGCGACTATAATCCAATTCCATATATTCATCTCTTCTGTACATGTACTTGTAATGATATCCGTTCTTGCAACACGATGAGATGTGCTCCTATCCCTATCGATGCCCTTGAGCCCAAATAAGGATAGGGTCGCATCTTGGGCGTGACAACACTCCCAGACAGCTACTTCGGCCTGGCGTAATGGCTGATTGATGCTACGCCCTGCCTCGACGCCATCAAGCGCTCTTCCTGCATTGAAGGTGTCCGGATGACCCTTGCTAAGGACAAAGTGCACTGGTCGGGGCTCCATCTGATGAAGGTCTCCACCAACCCACCGCCGCCCGAAAAGGAGCACCGGCGCCTCGAGCTTTACTTCGATGGAGTGATGGAGAGTGCGCGGGTGATAGCGTCGCAGTGTTCGGGTGAAAAAAATATTTGAGTGAGCTTGTAATATGTCTGAAGACATTTGTGATAACTTCCAATGATATTAGTATCCACTCTTATATGGTTTTGCATTCCTTTATAACCCCTGTATGGTTGTTTAGTACTGAAACATGCGAGTTGTCGGCTTCATCCCCCACATAGATACTACATGGGGTGTCTATGCCAACGTACTATGTCCCATAGACAAATTATAGGAGCCTGAAGGCGGTTTAGTGTGGCAGACTAGGCAATCAAACTATTATGCTTTATTTCTTTCACTTAGCCAAAGGGGCGCGAAAAGGACTGCAGGAAGCTTATGATTAGCCACCAGAGTTTTTGCGATGCTCGAACGAGCCGACGCCGAAGCCGACATCATAGCATTTTCACAAAGGGCAAATTCCTCGTATAACACGGAATAACCGCTTACGAGGGTTGAAGTGTAATAATTTTAACTTGGATTCACAGATAAGATCGCGCATACTATGACAGTCCGTTTTCGGATTTCTCCCTTGAGATGCTTGACCAGACTATCCAGAAGCTCAATCGCAGGGGTGCTCCCTTTGCCCTTTTAGCCGAATGAGCGGAACATAAAGGGGCAAGAACAAGAGCTGGGCGACCCAACTTAGACATAGTTCAAAACCGATGCATATAAAGCGAATGCCAAGACACTGGACACACGATGGTTAGGGCGTTTTGTGTTTGAAATCGAGCCCCCGGTCTATTAGCCAGTGACCTCGAGTCATACCGAACAAATGCACGAGAAGAGGGAGGAAAGGAAAAAGTATGTGCCATAAAAGGAAGGATAAATGAGGCGTACGTGGCCCATGCAATTTCGCGTTTCCTCAACAACTCTTATAATTTGGATTGCCGAAGCAACTATTTACTGGTATGTTATAAGAAATAAAGTTCGACAGGAGTTGTTGTACCAGGGGTCTTCAAGTGGTGACCAAACGTCTTCGATATGCCCTGTTGCTAGTTGACTCCTGCTTTTGGATGCACCTTGATGGGTGTTAGTTCAGATGGATCTTGTGAACAAAATATTGAGAGGCCGCAGTGCTAAAGGTGAGATTTACGCCATGGACAGGCTCTTTTAGGAGCACCCATAGTTTGTCCGAAGACGTGTTGAAGGTAACAGTTTGGAACAACCGAACACCTATCGTAAGTTCCCCAATGCTACCCATGGAATCTTAAGTGCGAAGTTGTGCCTCCTTGGCACATACTTTGCTGGTCCTAAGGTTGTGCAGTGGGGGCGAGTCCCTATTGGGGGAGGAAGGAGGATCGGGGTGTTCGATCTAAATTCAAACTTGCTTCCCAGCCTTTCGTGCCTTTAGGGCGAATGCCGAAGCTTGTCGGTCGTCTTTGTAGCTTAATTCGGCCGCTAGTTCCAGTGCATGTTCCTCCATTCTAAGGGACCGCTTTGTATAGCCGTTGACAGTGATGACCCCCTTGGGGCCTGACATCTTGAGCTTGAGGTATGCGTAATGCGGGACTGCGTTGAACCGAGCAAACGCCATCCGGCCGAGCAACACGCGATAGCCGCTGCGAAAGGGCACGATGTCAAAGACCAAGTCCTCGTTGCGGAAGTTATCGAGCGATCCAAACACAACCTCCATGGTTACCGAGCCCATACATTGGGCCTCAACACCTGGGATCACTCCCTTGAAGGTAGTGCTGCTGGGCTTGATCCTTGATGGATCTACACCCATCTTTTTCACCGTGTCTGAGTAAATCAGATTGAGGCTGCTTCCTCCATCCATTATGACTTTAGTGAGGTGATACCCATCTATAATGGGATCTAGGACGAGGGCAGCCGAGCCCCCATGACGGATACTGGTCAGATGGTAGTGCCAGTCAAAGGTGATCGGGTATGCTGACCATGGGTTATACCTCGGAGCTACGGGCTCCACGACATAGACCTCTCGAAGGTCCCGCTTCCTCTCTTTCTTAGGTATGTGGGTGGCGTATATCATATTCACTGTTTTGATTTTGGGAGGGAATTTCTTCTGACCGCCACCTATTGGACCCCGAGGCTCTTCTTCGTCCTTGTTGCGCGAGCTCTTGCCCTGCTCTTCGGGTTGTATTTTGCCGGTCTGTTTAAACACCCAACAGTTGCGGTGTGTATGATTGGCTGGCTTTTCCGAAGTTCCATGAATTTGGAAACTCCTGTCCATGATCTTCTCGAGCTGAGTGGGTCCATCGCGATTGCCTTTAGGGGGCTTCTTCCGCTGCCCGGGTCAGGAGTTGTGGAATCCGGCATTAGCCGCCGTGTCATCGGCGTCGTTGCTATTGTGCCGGTGTTTATTCTTATTGCGCTTCGGCTTTGAGTTGCCATCCAGGGCTTCAGGTGTTGGGGAACATAGTAACAATTCAAAAAATTCCTACGTGTCACCAAGATCAATCTAGGAGATGCTAGCAACGAGAGAGAGAGGGAGTGCATCTTCATACCCTCGAAGATCGCTAAGCGGAAGCGTTACAAAGAACACGGTTGATGGAGTCGTACTCGCGGCGATTCAAATCATGGAAGATCCGATCCAAATGCCGAACGGACTGCGCCTCCGTGTTCAACACACGTATAGCCCGGGTACGTCTCCTCCTTCTTGATCCAGCAAGGGGGGAGGAGAAGTTGAGGGAGAGCTCCGACAGCACGACGGCGTGGTGGCGGTGGAGCTCGTGGTTTTCCAGTAGAGCTTCGCTAAGCGCTACGGAGGAGGAGGAGGTGTAGGAGGGGGAAGGGCTGCGCTAGGGGAAGGGGTGCGGCTACCCTCCCGCCCCCCACTATATATAGGGGAAGGGGTGTAACAGCCCAAGTTCTACCCTTGCCATTTATGTTCATGTAACCCATTTGAACCTCTTGCTTGCCATGTGCTTGATTGAATTATGTTTTTGCTTCATTGCCATTTCCATCCCATGCATCATGCATCATGCGTCATGCTCATCATATCATTTGCATACTAGTGTTGGGTTGTGCTTGTGAAGTGTTGTGGTAGTTCCTTCCATATTCAAAACTATTCATATCTCTCTCTTTATTCAAATTTGCTACTTGTTTAATATTTGCTTGATATTTTACCTTGTTTTAAATGTTGGTCATATTCTACATATTCTACTTAGATTTCTAAAGCAGTCCTATGCCATGGTTGGGGTTGTTTTCCTTTCTAATAATTTTTGACACCATGCATAGTTAATTACTAGGTTAAATATTTGCTTGGTCTAAAAATGTCCTAACCATTTTATTTAAATAGCTTGTATTTCAGTGAGCTCAAAAGTATTTTTTTGTTCTTGGTAAAGCCCCTTCCTTTTCTGTGTGGTTTTATTTTGCTGTGGGCTTATTAAACAAAGGAAAACCCATTCCTTTGTTTTTCCTATGCAAGAGAGAGTTAGTTGGGCCTCTCCTCCTCCCGCGGCCGAGCAAGAGCACCCGTAGCCCAGCTGGCCCCCCGTAGTGGCAGTCATTGTCTTCCCTGTACGGCAGGGCATCCAGCCATGCCACGTACCTGACCCCCTTGATTTGATGGCTGTCCAGCTCCCACAACCACTTTATAAGATGTCGCAGTGCCCTAGGATCTCCCCTCGTCCCATTACCTCCTTCTCTTCCCTCGCCGGTGTCGTAGGTAAGTCCCCAAGCGTCATGTCGTCGCCGCGTTCGCCGTGCTCCGGCCAAGCTGCTGCTTGTGCCCGGAGATAGCCTCCTCGCCGCTCTCCGCCATGCAGGTGACACAAAAAGGACGCCTTGCTTCAGCCTCTTCTTCCTCGTCAATCGAGGGAGCGCCAAGACCTCTAGATTGGTGCGTCCCCGAGCCTCCTCTTCCTCTGCTTCGCGTCCAGGAGCATCGCCGCGCTCCGTCGTCATTCACGCCGTCTCCAGCGCGCACTCGGCCACACCGTCATGTCCAGTGGACACTAGGTGAGCCTCCCCTGCCCTCTACCCTTCCTTGCAGCCATTCGCTTCACATAGTCATCGCCGCGTCCGTGCCATCGTCGTGTTCCCGCAGCTTTGGTCAAGGCGTGGTCTTTAGGTGTGTGTGTGTGTCCTGTTGTGCTCGAATCATGCCCAGCCTTCGCTCCATCACACGTGCGCCCATGCACACCAGTACCCTATGACCCCGCAGCCTCACCGTTGGCCTCCCTTGCCAGAGACCCACCCCCTATGCTTGCCTCTGTCCTCGTTCGCTAGCGCCGCCGCGTAGTATTCAACAATTCAGTTTTGTCAGTTAAGTCTCAGGTTAGTACTATTTGGATGCATCCCCTTCCCTGTCAAGTACCCGCTCGCTAGCCCGACTGGTCAGTGCTCCCGCTCCCGAGAGGGAGGTCGCGGGTTCGAATCCCTGGCATGCCTCCCTTTTTTCCTATTTTTGCATTGGGTGATCGTGGTGTGTGGTGGTGTGGATCCCGTGTGGCCACATAGGATCTGGTGTGGCCATGTGCAGTTGTGTGTGTGTGTGCCTGCGTGTGTGTAGGTGTGTGTAGGATTCCCTGTGGCAGGGAGATCCAGTGGGTCTGTGTGTGTATGCTATGTGAGATTGTGTGTGTATGTGTGTTAGTGTGTGTATGACAAGTGGGCCCTGGCCCCACTTGTCATCCACTAGAGGGGCCCTGGTGTCTATGCGAGGTGGGCCCCTCCCATCTAGTTGTTTTATCTGTTTTATTTTCTTTTGTGTTTTATTTAGTTTATTTCCTTTTCTGGTAAATTACTAAATCTGGACATGTGCATTTTTACCTATGAGTATTTTTAGTAAGTTTTAACTTATGGGAATGTTATGATAATTTTACAGCTTGGTTTTGTGAGTTTTGCAAAAGCTTATATATGAGTATGATATATGAAATTGGGGTAGAATTTCCCAATGAATCGATTGGTGCAATTTGTTTTGTCATTTGAGTAAGTTTGAAAAAAATGTCATTTTTGTCCCAATATGCCATTTTGTTATTTTAGTTAGAATTATTCCATGCATGCTTTGATATTGGTGTCAACATGGCAGTGGTGGTATTTCATGAGTAGTATGCCATGGTATTTTCTTTTGACATGATAATCTTGCATACGAGTGGGAACCATGCGCCAAAGTGGATATTAAAATGTTGTTGTCTTCAACATGCTAAATATTTCGAAGTTTGAGAATCTGTTAATATTTTTATGCCATGATGAGTGGTTACTACCAAGTGATATGTTGAGTTTTAGCTCAAGCTCAGTGCTAGTGTTTTGTAGTAGATGTTGTCCTATACCATCCTTTTAATTTTCATGCCATGAGGTGGTCTCTAGCACCATTAGTTTCTGTTGTAAACTTGCTACCAGCTTAACTCGGATTCCAGAAAACAGTGATTTTCACTAAGTCCCTAGAATCTGTTTCATCATGCCATCTTGTGAGCTTCATGCTTATTGATATGTGCTTCCTTCCCAGTTTGTGTAGTTAGATGATTTGATAAGCATGTTATGTAGTTTCTATAGATGCTTTGCTTGAGGTTGGAAACTTCATGTAGCTCTATATACTTGTTGTGGAAGTTGCTATGTTGTTGTTTTGGGACAGACTGTGTGTGTTGGTGTTTTATGACTTGTGGGAGCTATGCTCCATTGTTTTGTTTGATATTTGGCTATATTTTGGTTGGTTTTTCATTTCCTATCCAGTGGCTACCTTGGAATACCAAGGAATATCCCATGGCCTTCATTGTCTTGTATTTTGCCTTCGTAACTTGTCATGAGCATAGCGTGAGATCCCTTACTCATTTTCCCACGTTCTACATATGCATTTGCATCGATTTTTCATTAAGCATCCATATTTTCCATGATCATGCATGTTCAAACAACTTAACATGAGGTTATGTACAGAATTTTAGATAACTTAACTATTGCATGAGAAACATGACTAGTTTAGGATTACCATGCTAAATACTTCAAATGGATCATGCATCATCTTGTTTGTGCATTGCACCTTGGTTGGTTGTTTATTGTTGTTGTTTCTCTCGGGTAGACGTGAGTGTTGAACCTGAGCATGAGGATCCGGGAGTACCACTACGAGGACCCCGCTCTTTGTCCCTCTGAAGAACCAACATGCAAGATGATCGTACCCAGATCCCGACACTATTTTTGCTTTGCTAGTTGTCTCACTATTATCTTTACATATGCGTTACCTACCACTTGAATGTCAAGCCTCCTACATTGCCATGATAGCCTCTAACCCCTCCACATCCTAGCAAACCTTGTTTGGCTAAGTTACCGCTGCTCGACCCCTCTTACAGCGTTCTTAGTTGCAGGTGCAGGTGATAACATGGATATCTGGTGATATCACAATATTTACTGCTATTTAATTTAATGCACATATATACCTTGGTATGGTGGAAGGCTTGGTCTTTTGCTTGGTGTTTTGTTCCACTTTTACCGCCATAGTTACTTGTTACCGATGTTACGTTTCCATATTTTGCGCTCCTAACATGCTCGGGGTTTTTATGGGGACCCCCTTGATTATTCGGTTGAGATTAAAACTTGTCTGGCAAGATCCAACATTGGTACTATTTGCTTAAATAACTTAATAAAATTGCATAGGGCTTTGCAACCCCGTGGATAATTAATCAACAACCCGGGCCAGTGCTCCTCATGAGTGTTGGTCCAAACCAGAGTCGTGTGCGGGGCCAACCCGGGGCAACTCGGGAGATTTCTATCAGGCCACCGTACGCTGTGCTCATCCGGTCGTATCTTGAGAACGAGATACATGGCTCTTATCGGGTTCATCGACACATCGGGTGGTCTTGCTGGACTTGTTTTACCTTTCTTGAATGGCTTGTGTGAGGGACTCTAGTTTTCTTCGGGCTATCTCGAGGTGTCATAATTCCTTTGGAATTACCTCGGATGATCACGAGATCCGTGGTCGAGGTTATCCCCGCGGAGTGTGGTTAATTTATGATGGACTAGTTGGAGCACCCCTGCAGGGTTAAATCTTTTGGAAAGTCATGCCCATGGTTATGTGGCAACTTGGATATTTGTTTAACACCTAGTTATAGTTAACTTGAAGTAAACTGCAATAAAATACACCAACTATGTGAGTAACCGTGATCGTGTTTGCTCGTGAACATGAACCGAGAGAGAACACGGTGGGGTTATGTTTGATGTAAGTAGGTGTTAAGGATCGCTTAGCGATCATGCTAGTTCTCGATCGTTTATCGTAGACCACATATTTACATTCATGTTCTTGTAAGTTAGCCAACATAAAATGCTTAGTCTGCTGCAAACTAAACACTTACCCCCCATCCAACCCAACAAGCTTGAATAGTCTCGGTACCCAGTTGCGAGATTGTTGAGTCCCCGTGACTCATGGATTACTACAACAAATACAGGTGCAGGTGCAGATGAGACCATGCCAGATGATGTGATGCAGCTCCAGTGGGAGTATGACGAGGAACATGGCAGGATATACGTCACTTAACTAGACGAGTAGAGAGGCCTTGGTCGTGATCTTTGGGGCTAGCAAGACAGTTTCATTGCATCTTTTCTCGTTTGTTTTCGCCCATAGACGGATCCTATCTTTTAAATGATGTTTGAAAAAAGTGTGTGGATTGTAATTTAGCATGTGGCGAGTGTAAGCCAACTCATATACTCCTCTCTTCATAAATGTATGTGATGATACTGAACTTGCGAAATGACTAGATGCACCTCTATCCCTATCGAGGGCCCCATGCCCAAATATGGATAGGCGCGCATCTTGGGCGTTACAAGTTGGTATTCAGAGCCATACGACCATAGAAGCCCTTTGCTTGATCGAATTTGGCCGAGTCGAGTCTAGGAAAAAACTATTTTGATCTAGTTATATCGGAGAGTAGGTTTATTTTTACTCCTCTTCTATACTCTGCTGAGGTATTCGACTTAGGAATTTTGATTCTACTCCTCTTCTTGCTCAAAATTTTGTAGGATCACGCGGGTATTTTGGAAACTATATGATACCGATGTGACGGAGTTCAGTCTTGGTGCCTCCTGTTTGACTTGATTTCTTCCGGGGAGTTGAGCTCCACGGAATTCTTGGCACATTGTTATCATTCAGCTTCCTTAGTATCTCAGGACAGAGGGTGTTCGGAATTGCTTCTATACTTGTCGTGGTGAGATAAGGTTGGAGTCACCCAGTACAGGGGAGGCGTCCGGGGTACCACCATGGATAGTATTGTTGTGCTTTTAAGGATCCGAGTTAGATGGATTTCTGGAAGCCTCTGGTTATGTGTTGAAGGATGGATACAATTGGAGTGTAGGTTTGTTAGTTGTGTTAGATATTTCCTTCTTTTATCCCCAACACCGGATTGGATAACCAGAAAGTTTTTGGAAGTTCTTAGGTGGGAACTCATGTAGTTATCTAGGATCATCTTCTTCAGATTTATGAGGGCATATACATTTGTTCCGAGAAAAATTAGCTCAATAGTTTTGTGTTATTGCAAGTGGCTTATAATATCTGATGATGTTATCGCAAACCCGAAGAAGGCATTCTTACTGATTTTTTAGTAGGAAGGTTGTTTGTGTTATTCATTCAATTTCTTTCAAGTCATTTGATTCAGCTGATTGCTATCATCTTTGTCAATGAGGTGTTGATGTTCTTCTCCATCTCCAGGATGGCTCCAACAACTCGCATGAGTTCGGGTCATGATGGGGAGCAGTCTGATCCCCCACCACCCTCACCACCGCCTCCTCCTCTAGAATCTGGGCAAGCTATGATGGCCGCAACCAATGCAAATACTCAGATGTTTCTCAGGCTGTTGCAAGAAAGAGATCAGGGTCAGCAAGGTTTTCAAGGGAATTTTCAGAATCAACCTCAGTTCACGACGCTCAACCAGTTCCTTGCCAACCATCCCAAGTCTTTCACCTGTTGTGAGCAGCCTTGTGATGCAGATGATTGGCTCCATGAGATGAGTCAGCATTTTGAGTGCAGCAATGTCAGACCATAGGACTTTGTCAGATTCGCGTCGTTCCATCTCAAGGGTCGGGCAACAGATTGATGGCAGCAATACAAGGACTCCAGGGGCGATCGTTTTGTCACTTGGGACGATTTCTATCGTGACTTCAGGGCCCATTACATTCTAACAAGCTTTGTCGAGGAGATGCGTGAGAAGTTCAGGCACCTGAAGTAGGGGAGCAAGTCTGTCTATCAGTACAACATCGAGTTCCAGAATCTGGCCCGCTATGCTAAGCAAGATGTTCCAGATGACAAGTCCATGATTTATCAGTTCAGAGGTGGTCTCAAGGATGAGCTTCTGCTGGGTCTGGTCCTTCAAGAGCCTCGTGAGTTTGGTCAGTTCTACAACATGGCTTTGAAGGTCGAGGCAACGCAGCTCAAGTTAGAGAACTCAAGGAAGCGTTCTAGGGATTCCTATTCTTCTTCTTCCAGCTCTCAGATGGTCCCTAAGTAGCAGAAATATTGGGTTCCTAATCCTCCTCCGTTTCATCCTCCTCAGCAGCAGAGACAGTTCGATGGCCGTGGTTCTTCCCACCCACCCAACCCAGGATATCAGCAGAGACCCCAAGCACCCAATTCAGCTAATGTTCCTCCTCCAGGCAACTTTCGTCCGCTCTCTGAGGTTACTTGTCACAAGTGTGGTCAGAAGGGTCACTACTCAAACAAGTGCAACTAGCAGCATCTTTCGCCTCCTCCTCCAGGCAATGATATGGTGAAGCATAATCCCAAGTCAGCAAGGGTGAACATGGTGAATGCAGCTAAAGCAGAGCAATCTCATGAAGTGATTATGGGTAATCTCTTAGTTAATTCTATTCCTGCAAAAGTTTGTTTGATACTGGTGTATCGCATTCTTTCATGTCTCGTCCATTCTTTGTCAAGCATGAGTTCGATTATCAAGATTTGCCTAGGTCCTTGTCTGTTGTTTCGCCCGGTAAGATGTTGAATTCCAATCGCATTGTTCCGGATGTCTCTATCAAGATGGGCAATTATTATTTTCTGGCCTCTCCAATTGTTCTCGATAATTCCGATATTGATCTCATTCTGGGCATGGACTTTCTGGCTATGAACAAGGCGCATGTTGATTGTCAAGCCAAGGAAGTCAAGTTGACTCATCCTTCAGAAGATGTGATTATTCTCGTAGCTCGTGATGACACAATCCGTCTCTTTGCTCTTAATGAGAAGGGTGAAATCTCAGCTATTTCTAAAATTCCGGTGGTTTGTGAGTATGAAGATGTCTTTCCAAAAGAATTGTCGGGAATGCCTCCGCATTGGCCGGTCGAGTTTGTGATTGACCTCGAGCCCGGAACTGAACCGGTTTGAAAGCGCCCTTATAAACTTGGCCCCGAAGAGCTGAAAGAGTTGAAGAAGCAGCTAGATGAACAAGAACGTCTGGGTTTGATCAGACCAAGTTCTTCTCGATGGGGTTGTGGTGTTTTGTTTGTCAAGAAGAAGGATGGCACGGACCAACTTTGTGTCGATTACCGCCCATTGAATAAAAAGACAACAAAAACAAGTACCCACTTCCTAACATCAATGAGTTGTTTGAACAACTGAAAGGTGCCAAGGTTTTCTCGAAGCTTGATCTTCGCATGGGCTATCATCAGATTCGCATTCGCGATGAAGATATTCCAAAGACTGCTTTCAGGACGAGTTTTGGCTCTTATGAGTACACCATCATGTCATTTGGTCTCTCCAATGCTCCTCCAACCTTCTCAAGAATGATGAACTTCATATTCTCTCCTTTCAAGAAAGAGTTCGTCTTGGTGTATCTGGATGATATCCTCGTGTTCTCGGAGACTGAAGAAGAGCATGCAGAACATCTCCGACTTGTGCATGACAAGCTAAGAGAGCATCGATTCTATGTTAAGTTTTCCAAGTGTGAGTTTTGGCTCAATGAAGTGGTGTACCTTGGGCATGTTCTGCCGAGGGCATTAAATTGCACCCTGAGAAAGTTGAGGCAATCTTGAAGTGGGAGCCTCCTCAGAATGTGAAGCAGCTTTGTAGCTTCCTCGGGCTTGCTAGTTATTGCAGAAGATTCGTGGAGAACTTCTCTCAAATTGCTAAGCCTCTGTCTAATCTCCTCCAGAAGAGTGTCAAGTATGTTTGGTCTCCTAAGTGTGAGGTGGTGTTCAATACGCTCAAGCAGAGACTAACTTCATCTCCTGTTCTTGTCCCTCCCGAGCAATCAAAGCCTTTCCAAGTTTTCTGTGATGCTTCTCTCCAAGGTCTTGGTGGTGTTCTCATGCAAGATAAGAGGATAGTTGCTTATACCTGCATTAGTTGAAGCCTGCCGACAAGAACTACCCCACTCATGATCTTGAGTTGGCGGCAGTTGTGCATGCTCTGATGACTTGGAGGCATTCGTTGTTGGGTAGACCAGTTGAGGTGTAGACCAATCACAAGATCTTGAAGTACATTTTCACTCAACCCAATCTTGATATTCGGCAGCCTCGTTGGGTGGAAATGCTTGAGGAATTCAATCCAAGCATTGAGTATACTCCTGGAAAAACAAATGTCATTGCAGACGTGCTCAGCCGACAGGCGTACTGCAATAGTCTTATCCTGAAGCCTCTTCAACCTGAGCTTTGTGAAGCCTTCCGCATGCTCAATCTTCAAATGATTCCACAAGGATTTCTTGCCAATCTTCAAGTATCTCTGACTCTGGAAGATCAGGTTCACCAAGCTCAACTTCTTGATGCAATGGTGAAGAAAGTGAAGAAAGGTGTGGCCAAGGGCATTCCGAAGTATAAGTTCTTGCGCGTTGATGACAAAAATACCTTGTTCTTTGAGGACCGTCTTGTGGTTCCAAAAGGTGATCTCAGGAAGGTTATCATGGACGAAGAACACAATTGTCTTCTATCCATTCATCTAGGAAGTTCCAAGATGTATCAGGACCTCAAGCAAACCTTCTAGTGCACTCGCATGAAACGTGAAATTGCTCAGTTCGTGAATGAGTGTGATGTTTGTTGCAGAATGAAGGCGGAACATCAATGTCCAGCAGGTCTCCTTCAGCCTTTGCCTATTCTAGAGTGGAAATTCGAACATGTGGAGATGGATTTCGTCACTGGGTTTCCCAAGTCCAAGAGGGCAACGATGCCATATTTGTGGTTATCGAGAAGCTGACCAAAGTTGCTCATTTCCTTCCGGTCAAAGAATCTATCTCGGCAGCTCAGCTAGCAGAGTTGTATACGTCAAGGATAGTTTCTTTGCACGGTATTCCTCAGCTCATCTCATTTGATCGTGGAAGCCTCCTCACTTCCAAATTTTGGGAGTCCTTCTAGACTTGTATGGGTACCAAGATCCATTTCAGCACTGCATTCCATCCGCAGACAAGTGGTCAAGTTGAGAGAGTTAATCAGATCCTTGAAGACATGCTCGAAGCCTGTGTGATTTCGTCCGACATGAAATGGGAAGTCTGCCTTCCATACGCTGAATTTTCATACAACAACAACATTCAGGCTAGCTCAGGCAAGGCCCCTTTCAAGATTCTCTACGGCAGGAAGTGTCGTACCCCGCTCAATTGGTCTGAAACCGATGAGCGTCAAATTTTGGGCAATGCCATGATCACCGAAGCAGAAGAGATGTGTCGTGTCATTCATGAGAACCTCAAAGCATCTCAATCCCGACAGAAGAGTTATTATGATAACAAACATCGGGATGTCTCCTTTCAAGTGGATGATCTAGTCTATCTCAGAGTCTCTCCCATGAAGGACACTCAGCGGTTTGGAATTAATGGGAAGCTAGCTCCTTGCTTTGTGGGTCCTTTCAAAGTTGTTGGCAAGAGAGGTGAACTTGCCTATCAACTGGAGCTTCCTCCAAACTTCGCAAATGTGCATGATGTCTTCCATGTCTCCCAGATCCGGAGGTGCATCAAGACTCCCGAGCACACCATTGACCTCCAAGACATTGATCTCCAAGAAGACATGTCTTATCATGAGCATCCAGTTGCTATTCTCGATGAAACTGAGCATAAGACTCGCAACAAATCAATCAAGATTCTCAAGGTGAAGTGGTCTCATCATTCCAATAAATAAGCTACTTGGGAACTTGAGGATCTTCTCCGTTCCAAATATCCAGAGTTCTTTCGTTCTTAGATCTCGGGTCAAGATCCTCTTGTAGTGTGGGAGAGTTGTAACAGCCCAAGTGCTACCCTTGCCATTTATGGTCATGTAACCCATTTGAACCTCTAGCTTGCCATTTGCTTGAATGAATTATGTTTTTGCTTCATTACCATTTCCATCTCATGCATCATGCATCATGCATCATGCTCATCATATCATTTGCATACTAGTGTTGGTTGTGCCTGTGAAGTGTTGTGGTGTGAAGTGTGATGTGGTGAATGGATGTGTGTGTTGGGGTGTTACTCTAGTTCCTTCCATATTCAAAACTATTCCTATCTCTCTCTTTTTTCAAATTTGCTACATGTTTAGTATTTGCTTGAAGTTTTTCTTATTTTAAATGTTGGTCATATTCTACATATTCTACTTAGATTTCTAAAGTAGTCCTATGCCATGGTTGGGGTTGTTTTCCTTTCTAATAATTTTTGACACCATGCATAGTTAATTAATAGGTTAAATATTTGCTTGGTCTAAAAATGTCCTAACCATTTTATTTAAATAGCTTGTATTTTAGTGAGCTCAAAAGTATTTTTTTTGTTCTTGGTAAAGCCCCTTCCTTTTCTGTGTGGTTTTATTTTGCTGTGGGCTTACTTAAAAAAAAGGAAAACCCTTTCCTTTTTTTCCTATGAGAGAGAGTTAGCTCGGCCTCTCCTCCTCCCGCGGCCCAGCAAGAGCACCCGCAGCCCAGTCGGCCTCCTGCAGCGGCAGTCATCGTCTTCCCTGTATGGCAAGGCATCCAGCCACGCCACGTACCTGACCCCCTTGATTTGACGGCCGTCCGGCGCCCGCAGCCGCTTTATAAGATGTCGTCAGTGCCCTAGGATCTCCCCTCATCCCATTCCCTCCTTCTCTTCCCTCGCCGCCGCCGCAGGTAAGTCCCCAAATGCCATACCGTCGTCGCGCCTGCCGTGCTCTGGCCAAGATGCTACTTGTGCCCGAAGATAGCCTCCTCACCGCTCTCGGCCATGTTGGTGACGCGGGAAGGACGCCCTGCTTCATCCTCTTCTTCCTCGTCGACCGAGGGAGTGTTAGGACCTGTGGATCGGCGCATCCACGAGCCTCCTCTTCCACTGCTTTGCGTCTAGGAGCATCGCCGTGCTCCGCGTCATCCTCGTCGTCTCCATCGCGCGCTTGGCCACACCGTCATGTCTAGTGGACACTAGGTGAGCCTCCCCTACCCTTTGCCCTTTCTTGCGGCCGTTTTCTTTGCGTAGTCGTTGCCGCATCCGTGCCATCACCGTGTTCCCGCAGCTTTGGTCAAGGCGTGGTCTTTAGGTGTGTGTGTCCTGTTGTGCTCGAGTCATGCCCAGCCTTCGCTCCATCGCGCGTGTGCCCATGCACACCAGTACCCTGTGACCCTACAGCCTCGCCGTTGGCCTCCCTCGCCAGAGACCCACCCCCTATGCTCGCCTCTGTCCTCTGTCGCTAGTGCTGCCGCGTGGTGTTCAACGATTCAGTTTCGTTAGTTAAATCTCAGGTTAGTTCTAGATGGATGCATCCCCTTCCCTGTCAAGTACCCGCTCGCTAGCCCGACTGGTCAGCGCCCCCGCTCCCGAGAGGGAGGTCGTAGGTTTGAATCCCCGGAGCGCCACCCTTTTTCCTATTTTTGCATTGGGTGATCGTGGTGTGTGGTGGTGTGGATTCCATGTGGCCACATAGGATCTGGTGTGGCCATGTGCAGTTGTGTGTGTGCCTGCGTTGTGTAGGTGTGTGTAGGATTCCCTGTGGCAGGGAGATCCAGTGGGGGGTGTATGATGTGTGAGATTGTGTGTGTATGTGTGTTAGTGTGTGTATGACAAGTGGGCCCTGGCCCCACTTGTCATCCACTAGAGGGGCCCTGGTGTCTATGCCAGGTGGGCCCCTCCTATCTAGTTGTTTTATCTGTTTTATTTTCTTTTCCTTTGTGTTTTATTTAGTTTATTTCCTTTTCTAGTAAATTACTAAATATGGACATGTG
The DNA here is from genome assembly GCA_022496015.1 of Hordeum marinum. NCBI lineage: Eukaryota > Viridiplantae > Streptophyta > Magnoliopsida > Poales > Poaceae > Hordeum > Hordeum marinum. The sequence continues at coordinate 239,744,616 of CM039678.1, forward strand.
CGTTTTTGCCTATGAGCATTTTTAGTATGTTTTAACTTATGGGAATGTTATGATAATTTTAGAGCATGGTTTTGTGAGTTTTGCAAAAGCTTATATATGAGTATGATATATGAAATTGGGGTAGAATTTCCCAATGAATCCGTTGGTCCAATTTGTTTTGTCATATGAGTAAGTTTGACAAAATGTCAGTTTTTCCCAATATGCCAGTGTACGCTGTGCTCATCCGGTCGTGTCCTGAGAATGAGATATGCGGCTCTTATAGGGTTCGTCGACACGTCGGGTGGTCTTGCTGGACTTGTTTTACCTTTCTCGAATGGCTTGCGTGAGGGACTCTTATTTTCTTCGGGCTATCTCGAGGTGTAGGAATTCCTTTGAAATTACCTAGGATGATCACGCGATCCGTGGTCAAGGTTATTCCCGCGGAGTGTGGTTAATTTATGATGGACTAGTTGGAGCACCCCTGCAGGGTTAAATCTTTCGGAAAGTCGTGCCCGCAGTTATGTGGTAACTTGGATATTTGTTTCACACCCGGTTATAGTTAACTTGAAGTAAACTCCAATAAAATACACCAACTGTGTGAGTAACCGTGATCGTCTCTACTAATAAACATGAACTGAGAGAGAACATGGTGGGGTTATGTTTGACGTAAGTAGGTGTTCAGGATCGCTTAGCGATCATGCTAGTTCTCGATCGTTTATCGTAGACCATATATTTACATTCATGTTCTAGTAAGTTAGCCACCATAAAATGCTAAGTGCTGCTGCAAACTAAACACTTACCCCCATCCAACCCAACAAGCTTGAATAGTCTCGGTACCCGGTTGCGAGATTGCTGATTCCCCATGGCTCACAGATTACTACAACAAATACAGGTGCAGGTGCGGATGAGACCGTGCCAGATGATGTGACGCAGCTCTAGTGGGAGTATGATGAGGAACGTGGCAGGATGTACGTCACTTATCGAGACGAGTAGAGAGGCCTTGGTCGTGATCTTTGGGGCTAGCAAGATAGTTTCGTCGCATCTTTTCTCATTTGTCTTCGTCCGTAGACGGACCCGGTCTTTTGAATCATGTTTGAATAAACTGTGTGGATTGTAATTTAGCATGTGGCGAGTGTAAGCCAACTCATATACTCCTCTCTTCATAAATGTATGTGATGATATTGAACTTGCAAAACGACTAGATGCGCCTCTATCCCAATCGAGGCCCCCATGCCCAAATATGGATGGGCGCGCATCTTGGGCATTACAAGGGGAGAGGTTCCCCGGCCCACCTAGATCCATCTAGAGGGGGGCGGCGGCCAAGGGGGGCAACTTGCCTCCCAAGTTAGGTGTAGGCACCCCCACCCCTTGGGGTTTCCAACCCTAGGCACCATGGGCCCTTGGGGGGCGCACCAGCCCAATAAGGGGCTGGTCCCAATGCAACTTCATCCCATTAGGCCCTCCGGGACAGGTGGACCCTCCCGGTGGACCCTTGGAACCCCTTCGGTGGTCCCGGTACAATATCGATAAATCCTGAAACCTTTCCGGTGACTGAAACTAGACTTCCCATATATAAATCTTCACCTCCGAACCATTCCAGAACTCTTGTGACGTCCGAGAGCTCATCCGGGACTCCGAACAACTTTCGTTAACCACATACAATTCCCATTACAACTCTAGTGTCACCAAACCTTAAGGGTGTAGACCCTACAGGTTCGGAAACCATGCAATCATGACCAAGACACCTCTTCGACCAATAACCAATAGCGGGATATGGATACCCATATTGTCTCCCACATGTTCCACGATGATATCATCAGATGAACCACGATGTCGGGGATTCAATTAATCCCGTATACAATTCCCTTTGTCCATCGGTATGTTACTTGCCCAAGATTCGATCGTCGGTATCCCTATACCTTGTTCAATCTCGTTACCGGCAAGTCTCTTTACTCGTGCCGTCACACATGATCCTGTGACTAACTCCTTAGTCACATTGAGCTCATTATGATGATGTATTATCGAGTGTGCCTAGAGATACCTCTCCATCACTCGGAGTGAAAAATCCTAGTCTCGATTCGTGCCAACCCAACAGACCCTTTCGGAGATACCTGTAGTGCACCTTTATAGTCACCCAGTTACATTGTGACGTTTGATACACCCAAAGCATTCCTATGGTATCCTAGAGGTGCAAAATCTCATGGTCTAAGGAAATGATACTTGACATTAGAAAAGCTCTAGCAAACAAACTACACGATCTTGTGCTATGTTTAGGATTGGGTCTTGTCCATCACATCATTCTCCTAATGATGTGATCCCGTTATCAACGACATCCAATGTCCATGGCTAGGAAACCATGACCATCTATTGATCAACGAGCTAGTCAACTAGAGGCTCACTAGGGACATGGTATGGTCTATGTATTCACACATGTATTACGGTTTCCGGCTAATACAATTATAGCATGAACAATAGACAATTATCATGAAAAAGGAAATATAATAATGACCATTTTATTATTGCCTCTAGGTCATATTTCCAACAGTCTGCCACTTGCAGTAGAGTCAATAATCTAGTTACATTGTGATGAATCGAACACCCATAGAGTTCTGGTGCTAATCAAGTTTCGCTCGTGAAAGAGGTTTAGTCAACGGATCTGCGACATTCAGATCCGTATGCACTTTACAAATACCTATATATCCATCCTAAATGTAACCACGAATGGAGTTGAAGCGGCGCTTGATGTGCTTGGTCTTCTTGTAAAACCTGGGCTCGTTGGCAATGGCAATATCTCCAGTGTTGTCACAAAAGAGAGTCATCGGGCCAGACGCATTGGGAATCACTCCTAGGTCAATGATGAACTCCTTCATCTAGACTCCTTCCTGTGCTGCTTCCGAAGCACCTATGTACTCCGCTTCACATGTAGATGCCGCCACAATAGTTTGCTTACAACTGCACCAGCTGACTGCCCCACCATTGAAAATATAAATGTATCAGCTTTGTGACTTGGAGTCATCCGGATCTATGTCGAAGCTAGCATCAACGTAACCCTTTATGACAAGCTCTTTGGCACCTCCATAAACGAGAAACATATCCTTAGTCCTTTTCAGGTACTTAAGGATATTCTTGACCGCTATCCAGTGTTCCATTCCGGGATCACTTTGGTACCTCCCTACCAAACTTATGGCAAGGATCACATCAGGTCTGGTACATAGCATGGCATACATAATAGAGCCTATGGCTGAGGCATAGCGGATGACACTCATCTTTTCTCTATCTTTTGCCGAGGTCGGGCATTGAGCTGTGCGCAATCTCACACCTTGCAATACAGGAAAGAACCCCTTCTTGGACTGATCCATATTGAACTTCTTCAATATCTTGTCAAGGTATGTGCTTTGTCAAATACCAATGAGGCGTCTTGATCTATCTCTATAGATCTTGATGCCTAATATGTAAGCAGCTTCTCCAAGGTCCTTCATTGAAAAAAACTTATTCAAGTAGGCCTTTTTTTGCTTTCCAAAAGTTCTATATCATTTCCCATCAATAATATGTCATCCACATATAAAATGAGAAATGCTATAGAGCTCCCACTCACTTTCTTGTAAATACGGGCTTCTCCATAAGTCTGTATAAACGCAAACGCTTTGATCACCTCATCAAAGCGAATGTTCCAACACTGAGATGCTTGCACCAGCCCATAGACGGAGCGCTGGAGCTTGCATACCTTGTCAGCATTCTTAGGATCGACAAAACCTTCGGGCTGCATCATATACAATTCTTCCTTAAGGAAACCGTTAAGGTCATAATCATAATATTCGGCAACTGCTAACATGATTCGGATGGACTTCAGCATCACTATGGGTGAGAAGGTCTCATCGTAGTCAACTCCTTGAGCCTTATAGACAGTCACATTACCATCCGCGTCAGTCTTCTTCTTAAAGATCCATTTATTTTCTACGGCTTTCCGGTCATCGGGCAAGTCCACCAAAGTCAACACTTTGCTCTCATACATGGATCCTATCTCGGATTTCATGGATTCAAGCCATTAGTTGGAATCTGGGCCCGCCATGATTTCTTCATAGTTCGAGGGTTCACTGTTGTCTAACAACATGATTTCCAAGACAGGGTTACCGTACCACTCTGGTGCGGAACTTGTCCTCGTGGACCTACGAAGTTCAGTAGTAACTTAATCAGAAGTTTCATGATCATCATCATTAGCTTCCTCTCTAGTTGGTGTAGGCACCACAGAAACACTCTCCTGCGCTGCGCTACTTTCCGGTTCGAGAGGGGGTACAATTACCTCCTCAAATTCTACTTTCCTCCCACTTACTTCTTTCGAGAGAAACTCTTTCTCTAGCAAGGATCCATTCTTGGCAACAAAGATCTTTCCTTCGGATCTGAGGTAGAAGGTATACCCAATAGTTTTCCTAGGGTATCCTATGAAGATGCACTTTTCTGATTTGGGTTCGAGCTTTTCAGGTTCAAGTTTCTTGACATAAGCATCGCATCCCCAAACTTTCAGAAACGACAGCTTAGGCTTCTTCCCAAACCATAATTCATACGATGTCATCTCAACGAATTTAGACGGTGCCCTATTGAAAGTGAATGCGGCAGTCTCTAATGCATATCCCCAGAATGATAGCGGTAAGTCAGTAAGAGACATCATAGATCGCACCATATCCAACAGAGTGCGATTATGATGTTCGGACACACCATTACGCTGAGGTGTGCCAGGCGGCATGAGTTGTGAAACAATTCCACATTTCCTTAAGTGCGTGTCAAACTCGTGACTCAAATATTCTCCTCCACAATCAGATCGTAAGAACTTTATTTTCTTGTCACGTTGATTCTCTACCTCACTCTAAAATTCCTTGAACTTTTCAAAGGTCTCAGACTTGTGTTTCATCAAGTAGACATACCCATATCTGCTTAAGTCATCAGTGAGTGTGAGAACATAACGATAGCCACCGCGAGCCTCAACGCTCATCGGTCCACATACATCGGTATGTATTATTTCTAACAAGATGGTTGCTCGCTCCATTGTTCCGCAGAACAGAGTCTTAGTCATCTTGCCCATGAAACATGGTTCGCACGTGTCAAATGATTCATAATCAAGAGACTCCAAAAGTCCATATGCATGGAGTTTCTTCATGCATTTGACACCAATATGACCAAGGCGGCAGTGCCACAAGTATGTGGGACTATCATTATCAACCTTACATTGCTTGGTATTCACACTATGAATATGTGTAACATCACGTTCGAGATTCAATAAAAATAAACCATTGACCAGCGGGGCATGCCATAAAACATATCTCTCATATAAACAAAACAATCATTATTCTCGGATTTAAATGAGTAGCTATCTCGCATCAAACGAGATCCAGACACAATGTTCATGCTCAAAGCTGGTACTAAATAACAATTATTGAGGTTTAAATCTAATCTCGAAGGTAGATGTAGAGGTAGCGTGCCGACGGTGATCACATCGACCTTGGAACCATTCCCGACGTGCATCGTCACCTCGTCCTTTGCCAGTCTCCGCTTATTCCACAACTCCTATTTTGAGTTACAAATGTGAGCAACCGCACCAGTATCAAATACCCAGGAGCTACTACGAGCACTGGTAAGGTACACATCAATAACATGTATATCATATATACCTTTGACGTTGCCGGCCTTCTTATCTACTAAGTACTTGGGGCAGTTCCGCTTCCAGTGACCGGTTCCCTTGCAATAAAAGCACTCAGTCTCAGGCTTGGGTCCATTCTTGGGCTTCTTCCTAGTAACTGATTTATCGGGCGCGGCAATTGATTTGCCGTCCTTTTTGAAGTTCTTATTACCCTTGCCTTTCTTGAAACTAGTGGTCTTATTCACCATCAACACGTGATGTTCCTTTTTGATTTCCACCTCCGCTGATTTTAGCATCGAATATAACTCAGGAATGGACTTTTCCGTCCCTTGCATATTGTCATTCATCACAAAGCTCTTGTAGCTAGGTGGAAGCGGCTGGAGGATTCTGTCAATAACCGAGTCATATAGAAGATTGACTCCCAGCTGAGACAAGCGGTTGTGCAACCCAGACATTTTGAGTATGTGCTCGCTAACAGAACTATTTTCCTCCATCTTACAACTAAATAACTTGTCGGAGACTTCATATCTCTCACCCCGGGCATGAGCATGGAAAACCATTCTCAGCTCTTGGAACATCTCATATGCTCCGTGTTGCTCAAAACGCTTTTGGAGCCCTAGTTCTAAGCTGTAAAGCATGCCGCACTAAAGCAGGGAGTAATCATCACTACGCGACTGCCAGGCGATCATAACGTCTTGAGTTGCTGGGAAAACGGGTGCGTCACCTAGCGGTGCATCAAGGAAATATAATTTCTTGGAAGCTATGAGGATGATCCTCAAGTTACAGACCAAGTCCATATAGTTGCTTCCATCGTCTTTCAGCTTGGTTTTCTCTAGGAGTGCGTTGATGTTGAGGGAAACATTAGCATGGGTCATTGGATCTACAAGATAGATTTTAAAGACAATTTTAGACTAAGATCATGATAATTAAGTTCATCTAATCAAATTATTTAATGAACTCCCACTTAGATAGACATCCCTCTAGTCATCTAAGTGATACATGGTCCACATCGACAAGGACATGTCCGATCATCACGTGAGACGGACTAGTCATCAATGGTGAACATCTCCATGTTGATCGCATCTACTATATGACTCATGTTTGACCTTTCGGTCTCTCGTGTTCAGAGTCCATGTTTGTACATGTTAGGCTCGTTAAGTTAACCTAAGTGTTTCACGTGTGTAAATCTGGCTTACACCCGTTGTATGGAAACTTTAGAATCTATCGCACCCGATCATCATGTGGTGCTTCGAAACAACGATCCTTCGCAGCGGTGCACACTTAGGGGGAACACATTTCTTGAAATTTTAGTGAGGGATCATATTATTTATGCTACCGTCATTCTAAGAAAATAAGATGTAGGAACCTGATAAACATCACATGCAAATAATAAAGTGACATGATATGGCCAATATCATCTTGCGCCTTTGATCTCCATCTTCGGGGCGCGGCATGATCACCATCGTGACCGGCACGACACCATGATCTCCATCATCATGATCTCTATCATCGTGTCTTCATGAAGTTGTCTTGCCAACTATTACTTCTACTAATATGGCTAACGGTTAGCAATAAAGTAAAGTAATTACATGGCATTTTTGATTGACACGCTGGTCATACATAAATTAAGACAACTCCTATGGCTCCTGCCGGTTGTCATACTCATCGACATGCAAGTCGTGATTCCTATTACAAGAACATGATCAATCTCATACATCACATATATTTCATCACATCCTTTTGGCCATATCACATCACATAGCATACCCTGAAAAAACAAGTTAGACGTCCTCTAGTTGTTGTTGCAAGTTTTACGTTGCTGCAATGGGTTTCTAGCTCGAATGTTTCTTACCTACGCAAAAGCCACAACGGTGATATGCCAATTGCTATTTACCCTTCATAAGGACCCTCTTCTTCGAATCCGATCCGACTAAAGTGGTAGAGACAGACACCCGCTAGCCACCTTATGTGACAAGTGCATGTCAGACGGTGGAACCTATCTCACGTAAGCGTACGTGTAAAGTCAGTACGGGCCGCTTCATCCCACAATGCCGCCGAATCAAGATAAAACTACTAACGGAAAGAAAATTGAACAAATCATTGCCCACAACTATTGGGGAACGTAGTAACAATTCAAAAAAATTCCTACGTGTCACCAAGATCAATCTAGGAGATGCTAGCAACGAGAGAGAGGGAGTGCATCTTCATACCCTTGAAGATCGCTAAGCGGAAGCATTACAAAGAACGCAGTTGATGGAGTCGTACTCGTGGCGATTCAAATCGCGGAAGATCCGATCCAACCGCCGAACGGACGGTGCCTACGCGTTCAACACACATACAACCTGGGGACGTCTCCTCCTCCTTCATCCAACAAGGGGGGAGGATAAGTTGAGGGAGAGCTCCGGCAGCACGGCGGCGTGGTGGCGGTGGAGCTCGTGGTTTTCCGACAGAGCTTCGCTAAGTGCTATAGAGGAGGAGGGGGTGTAGGAGGGGGAAGGGCTGCGCCAGGGGCAGGGGTGTGGCTGCCCTCCCACCCCCACTATTTATAGGGGGAAGCGAAGAGGTGGCCCTCCCCCCTAGATCCATCTAGAGGGGGCAACAGCCAAAGGGGGGGCAACTTGCCTCCCAAGTTAGGTGGAGGCGCCCCCACCCCCTAGGGTTTCAAACCCTAGGCAACATGGGCCCTTGGGGGGCGGACCAGCCCACTAAGCGGCTGGCCCCCATGCAACTTCGGCCCATTAGACCCTCTGAGGCAGGTGGATCCCCGGAACCCCTTCGGTGGTCCCGGTACAATACCGATAAACCCCAAAACCTTTCCGGTGACTGAAACTGGACTTCCCATCTATAAATCTTCACCTCCGGACCATTCCGGAACTCCTCGTGACATCTGGGATCTCATCCGGGACTATGAACAACTTTCGTTAACCACATACAATTCCCATTACAACTCTAGCATCACCAAACCTTAAGTGTGTAGACCCTATGGGTTCGGGAACCATGCAGTCATGACCGAGACACCTCTACGGCCAATAACCAATAGCGGGATCTGGATACCCATATTGGCTCCCACATGTTCCACAATGATCTCATTGGATGAACCACGATGCTGGGGATTTAGTTAATCCCGTATACAATTCCCTTTGTCCATCGGTATGTTACTTTCGCGAGATTCAATCGTCGGTATCCCTATACCTTGTTCAATCTCATTATCGGCATGTCTCTTTACTCGTTCCATAACACATGATCCCGTGACTAACTCCTTAGTCACATCGAGCTCATTATGATGATGTATCACTGAGTGGGCCCAGAGATACCTCTCCGTCACACAGAGTGACAAATCCCGGTCTCAATTCGTGCCAACCCAACAAACACTTTCAGAGATACCTATAGTGCACCTTTATAGTCACCTAGTTACGTTGTGACGTTTGATACACCCAAAGCATTCCTACGGTATCTAGGAGTTGCACAATCTCATGGTCTAAGGAAATGATACTTGACATTAGAAAAGCTCCAGTAGACGAACTACACGATCTTATGTTATGCTTAGGATTGGGTCTTGTCCATCACATCATTAGGAATCATTCTCCTAATGATGTGATCCCGTTATCAACGACAGTGTCCATGTCCAGGAAACCCTGACCATCTATTGATTAACGAGCTAGTCAACTAGAGGCTCACTAGGGACATGGTGTGGTCTATGTATTCACACATGTATTAAGGTTTCCGGCTAATACAATTATAGCATGAACAATAGACAATTATCATGAACAAGGAAATATAATAATAACCATTTTATTATTGCCTCTAGGGCATATTTCCAACATCAGGTGCCACAGGATCTTCAGAATTGTGGTTGCGTCTTGCCAGCCAGTTGTCTTCACCCGCGCAAAAGCAAGTCATGAGGGAGGTAAGGGCGGACATAGTCCGAGTCTTGTCTTGGCCTAGCTGGCGGGCTAGCCATTCGTCCTGAATATTGTGCTGGAAGGAGGCAATGGCCTCGGCATCCGTACAATCGACAATTTGGTTCTTCTTGGTTAAGAACCGATTCCAGAACTGTCGGGCGGACTCACCAGGCTTCTAGACGATGTTACTAGGGTCAAAAGAGTCCAGCGGGCGGACATAGGTCCTCTAGAAGTTAGAGAGAAACGCGTCTTCCAAGTCTTCCCAGCATGCTATGGAGTTTTCGGGGAGGTTGTTTAACCAGTGCCGAGTTGGCCCCTTAAGCTTACGGGGTAAGTATTTGATGGCATGGAGATCATCTCCTCATGCCACATGGATATGGAGGAGGAAGTCCTCAATTCATATAGTTGGGTTAGTGGTCCCATCATACTGTTCTATATTTACGGGTGTAAACCCTTCGGCAAACTGATGCCGCATTACTTCATCTATGAAGCACAGTGGGTGAGCGGCGCCTCTGACCTGAGCTAGGTCCCGCCTGTACTCAGCATTTGTATGGGACCGGTTGCGTTCCCGGCCTCTATTATTTTGGTTGAACCATGGTCTATATTCTCCCTGTCTATCCGGTGAGTAATCTCTGGATCCATAGATGGATCTTGTATGACCTGCTCTGTGATTTAAGTCGTTGCGCAGGTCGAACCAGTCATTGGGCTCGAATGGCTCCTTACCCTGTCTTCGGGGCATCACCGGTACATAACTCGTGTCTTTAGCCGCTGTGTCACGCCCACGAGGAGGGCAGTCCGGCTCATCATAGGCGGTATGATGCGGAGGCAGAGTGTTAGTGAGCTCATCATCGAATTGTGTCAGCAGCCTCCTCCGAGGATACATTTTGGGCTAGTTTGACAGACAGCGTCGTATACTTCTTCGGATGAGAGGACTTTCATCCATCGATTAGTGAGGTTGGCTTGTTCGGCTTTGAGTTGCCGCTCTTTGGCCTTTAGGCTGAGAGCCACTGCTATGAGCCGTTGCTTGATTTTTTCCTAATCCTCGAGGTTATCAGGGATGTACAAGTCATCGGCTTCTGGTAGGTCTTCCTCCTCGACGGGGGGAAGTTAATCGTCGCCTTCAGGGTCATTGACAGCATCGGGGTCATTTTGGTCCATAGGTTCGTCCGGACCCTCAAATGGGTGCTCGGGAACATTGGCAATGGTCATGATCGGCAGGGGCGTTACCATCCCTACTGCTGATAATAGTTCTTCTTCTCTTTTTTGCTTTTAGACCGCTTATACAATTTTCGGCGCCTTAATGGTGCATCGCTTAATTTGTCGCCGTCTGTGAGGTGTGTTGTCGTCGTTCGTGGCGGGAGTATCTACCATGTAGACATCATATGTAGAAGTGGCGGTCCAATTCCTGGTGTTAACGGGAGTGGGAGCACAGTCTTCTTCATCCACGTATTCTGCCTCCTTAGAGGCATAATCTATCACATCGGTTAAGTCTTCGATGGTGGCTATTAAGTGGGTGGTGGGTTGGTCGAAAAATCCGTCCCTTCCCAAACTGTAGCCGGGCCGAACATAGATCGGGGTTGCATCGTTGCTACTTCTCGAGCATGTGTTGGTTTCCCGTGAAGAGGAACAGTTTGATGTAGCAAAGTAGATAAGTATTTCCCTGAGTTTTTGAGAACCAAGGTATCAATCCAATAGGAGATACAAGCGAGCCACCAAAAGATATACCTGCACAAGGAATCAACCTCTTGCACCCAACGCTATAAAGGGGTTGTCAATCCCTTCACAGTTATTTGCAAGGATGAGATCTAGTAGAGATAGATATAATAGGATGCTTGAACGGAAAGTAAAACTAAAAGTAAAAATAATGCAGCAAGTATTTTTGGTATTTTTAGTTTTAGATATGAAAATATAATATGGAAAATAGACCCGGGGGCCATAGGTTTCACTAGATGGCTTCTCTCATGATGGCAAGTATTACGGTGGGTGAACAAATTACTGTCGAGCAATTGATAGAAAAGCGAATAATTATGAAGATATCCATGGCAACGATTATGCATATAGGCATCACGTGCATGACAAATAGACCGGAATGATTCTGCATCTACTACTATTACTCCACACATCGACTGACTCCTGCCTGCATCTAGAGTATTAAGTTCATGAAGAATAGAGTAACGCATTAAGTAAGATGACATGATGTAGAGGGATAAACTCGATCAATATGATGAAACCCCCATCTTTTCACCCTTGATGGCAACAATACAATACGTGCCTCGCTACCCCTACTTTGTCATTGGGTGAGGACACCGCAAGATTGAACCCAAAACTAAGCACTTCTCCTATTGCAAGAATTACCAATCTAGTTGGCCAAACCAAACCAATAACTCAAAGAGACTTGAAAAGATATGAAATCATGCATATAAGAATTCAGGAAAGACTCAAATAATATTCATGGATATTCTGAACATAAACCCATAATTCATCGGATCTCGACAAACACACCGCAAAAGAGTATTACATCTGATAGATTTTGTAGCGACCCGACTTAAAACGAGTCAAGGCTCTGTGTTTTCTGTGCTATCCCTGGATCAGTATGCTGGCACACATAGTACATCAATGTATATATCAAAGTGCAATCACATGTAATTAACGTAAAACTAATATATACCTTAAAATCTCAGCGGAAACAATCAACGGGAGTGGAGTCCCAATAAACACCAACGGCAGGTTGAGTGTACACCGTAACCCTGAATTGTACTCTTACCCGTCGTAGAGCTTATCTGCAACATAAGACATTGCAGCCGTGTAGGTCAGTACATTGAATGTACCGACAAGATCACCATAGTAGAGCAGAAGATAAAAACTATTCTATATGCAGTAAGGCTTTATGGCTCTATGTCTGAGTTTATGCATAAAAGCTGATTTTATTTCTTTTCCTACAACAAAGGAATATCAGGAATTTTCACTACAGAGTTACATAACATGACATGGTTCCGCCAACTGATGTCTTAATGCCCACAAGTATCATAAGTTGCCCATAATTAATTATCAGACCAGTGTTGAGAGTTTAGAGATAGATCCAAGTCCAGAGGCTCAAATTGTCCGTAACCGGGGACACGGCTAATCGATTAGGTTTAACTCTGCAGAGTGTTGTGTACTTTACCCACAGGATTCGTTCCCTCCTTGTAAGTCCTCGCACTGCATGGTGTTTGAGAACAGGACGAATGAAACATGGTCTTTCAGAGTGTGTCCCTGACTACTGTCAGTGCCCATCCATTCCTAACGTCGACTACATGTCGTAGCACTGCCCAGCCAGAGTCACAACAAAGATCAACCAAGCTAGAGACCATAATGACTTGTGGCTACACAGGTAGGCTTCTAGGCATGAAATATTCATCCGTCTCTTTGACTCTGGGTGAAGCTTTCCGCAAGCTGTCATGGCGCTTCTCCATGCATCCCGACCATCCACTGGTTAATCTAGGGATGCCCAATCAACCATCCTTCACCCAGTAGTGTGTATTGAAAACTTGTTTCTCGAGTCTCGAAATCTTGAGGTCTTGAAGATGCAAGACTTGAAGATGCCTTCATGAAGTTGTCGTCTTGACGTAGAGTCCTCCTTCTCACACCACTCACGAACACTCATACCAAACCTCGTCTACTTTTGCATAGCATAAAAATAACTAACGTTCCCGGGGCTTTCGTAACAGGTGGTGGGTTCCTACCTCATGCATTCTACTCCACCACAAGAATTTCAATAACACTACTAGAGGGATTTGTTGAAAGATATCAGTACATGCAATAAAACATAGGTATGAACAAAATGGTCAAAGTGAACTTGCTTGTACTGTTGATGAAGAATAATATCGCTCTCAGAAATAACTTGATAAACTATCCGTCACTCTCCGGGGAAAATCTATATAATTCAAACATTGAATTCATATAAGAAATCATACTATCAATCAATTCTAACAATCAAAAAGTAACACAAAACCAAAAGCAATAAGGTTGTGATGAAGGAAATACTTAAGACAAAAACTCAAAACAACAAAATTTTAGCAACACAACTAAGGTTGGTTTTCTCTACAAGTAAATACTATTTTCAAAAGTAAAACACAAAAACAAAGTAAATATAACAAAATTATTTTAGTAAATATTTTACTAGCAAAAAGAATTACTTTTGGAGAACAAGTAAAAAATTTATAAAAACAACATTCTAAACAACATATGTTTTTGCCTAATAAACTTAACAATAAGAAAACAAATGAAATATTAAAATAACAGGAAGCAAAATATATAACACCAAGTTAACAGAAAGTGAAACTTTATAAATCAATTTATGAAAATACTTTCAGATAGGAAATCCAACTAGCAATGAAATCAATTTGCAAGTTATTATGAAACTAGAATTGATTTCATGCTAAAAAAATGGCTTAAAAATAAACTTGGTTGAAATACTACTGCTAATTAATAGAAAAAAAAGTAGAACCTACCAACTAATGCAAAATAAAAATAAATTAAAACAATTTAAAACAAAAGAAAAAGGAATAAACCTAAAAGAACTAAAACAGAATCTGTTTTGCATGAAACCCTAATTTAAACTATTCTAAAAATTCTCAAATTATACCTACTGTTAAATAAAGCTACTAGTGACAAGTAGCAAAAAGAATCAACTAAAAATATATTTTTAAACTCAAGATATTCAGAAAATAAGATTTAAATCAAAGTTGTTTGAATTCAATTTCAAAAAATTTAAATATAGTCAAACTTGATATCTACGGAAACTAAATAGAATTTTTGACACAAAGCAGAAAGAATCAAATTAAAACAATTAAAAAGATAAAAGATATTAAGAAAACAAAAACAAAACTATTCTATTTTTAAAACAAAAACAGAAAAAAATGAAAATTTTAACTAACGGAGAGTGGGTGACTTGGCATGTTGTGATTGGCCGAGGCCGTGTGCATGCGGGAGCTAGCGACCGAACTGCCGGAATTTAGAGAAAAACGATTCGGTTAATACTAACTTAATAGAAAACCGGTCGGTTCTTCTAAAATAAACCGAAGGGGTATGGGCCTTCTAATCTGAGTCGTTCCTCTAGATCGAACGGGGTAGAGAGAAAGGGGAAGCTCACCGCGGCGGTGGTGGAGTCTGGCGAGAGCTCCGGCGAGGTCCGAGGCGGCATGGTCGATGGGGACGGCACTCTGGTGGTCCTCTGGCGATGGCGACGGCACCAATCGACGCAGGCGAGGACGGCGACGAGGTAGGTGGCGTCAGCGGGGCTCGGGGACGATGGTGTCGACGACGACGAGTTCCGGAGCGGCGAGGGTCTTCGGGTGGTCGTCCGTGAAGGAGCTCTGGTGGGTGTAGAGCACGGGCGAGTGCACTGGGGGATGTGGGCGAGGGTGGCAGGGTGATTGGTGGGCTCGAACGACGATGAGGGGGACGGGGACGAGCAAGGGATGTCAAATGGTGTGGCGGCGGCAGCTATGCTTCGGTGAGCGATTCTGGTGAGAGGAGAGGGTCGGACAAAGGGGAAATGGGCGGAACGGGTTGAGGAGGACTCGGGGCTTTATATAGTGCCTTGGGGGTGGTCGGGGAAGGAAGGAGAGGGAGATCTGGCGCGGTGATCTCGCCGGTGAGGGAAGGAAAGAGGGAGGGAGGAGAAGAAGGAATGTGACTGTCGGCTCGGTTCGGTCGGGCGGTGGGGTTCGCATGCCAGCAAGAGAAAGGGAGGGGCGAGGCGGTCGGTGGCCGATCCGAATTGATTTCGGATCTGGCGAGAGGGAGACACGGGTCGGGTCTTTCCTAATGGGCTTCGGATTTCCTAATAAAAGAAGATTTGTATCCTTTTATTTAAAACGAGAGAAGGAAACTATATTTTGGGCAATCAAAACATTTCCGAAAAATAAAGTTTTATATACCAGAATGATCAGGGAATTAAATGCAATTTAATGAACATTTTTCCACGGCCAAAATAAATACTTTTAATTATTTTTTTAGAAAATGCCTAAATTGATCTTAAATCTTTTGCAATAAATTTTCAAATAACCCCCTGGGTTTTAGGGTTCAAATATTTCATAAAATAACCCTGGTGTGGAGTGTCATGTTACTCCTCTCAAGATCTTGTCATGGGTATTTGAATTCCTTCAAATTTAAAATGGAACCAAATATGAAATGAATTCCATATCAGAAAAT
Organism: Hordeum marinum; assembly: GCA_022496015.1. Lineage (NCBI taxonomy): Eukaryota > Viridiplantae > Streptophyta > Magnoliopsida > Poales > Poaceae > Hordeum > Hordeum marinum. The sequence continues at coordinate 239,760,324 of CM039678.1, forward strand.
TTCAAATGCTTTCAAATTCACTCTTCAAATCTTTTTATATTGAAGAAGTCATGTCATCTTCTCTCACTGATTTGAAATGTAGGAATTTGAATTCCAAAAGCATATGGGAAAGTCATGTCATTCCCTCTCATTCAAAAGTTTTCAAAAAGTTTCAAATTCCACTCAAATTCAATCACTCAATCAAACAAACAATCATTCTAATATTTATTATAACATTCCAAAATTTGGGATGTTACAAACCTACCACACTTAAAATGAATCTCGTCCTCGAGATTCGAAGGGCTAAAAAGAAAAGGTTAGGGTTTGGGTCTTCTAACAAATCCATTGTACTGGAAGGTGTGGGGTCTACCACACTTCAATGAGATTTACTGGTCCTTCAAAATCATGGCAGTCCTCTGGGTGCATCTGTCTCTTCACTTACTTCACGATAGCTCCTTTGGTGATGCTCTTCCGTTTAATCAAAATCTCGTGTTCTCATAACAAAATGTATTTCCTCCGATACTGGGTCTTCTTAACTGACAGGTCTCGTGATCATTCTGAATAACCTATCGAAGATCTCATGGTGGTCTACCATTTGTGGTTATCCTGCAATGAAATGGGTGTTGGCTTCATTCCTCACCGTAAAATTCCTACGTGTGACAGCAACTGCCGTGTATAAGGGGTTTTCATCATACCATTCTAAGGCTTAAACAAAAGCTTCAAAGAATGTCATCATCTTTACTATGGGTAAGTCACTCAGATTTACCATTCTGAATAGCAAGAGAATTGTAAGAGTAAGTCATCATGGTGGCCAAGCCATGTCGCACTGAAATCATTACCTTGTATAAGGTTTAGTGAATCTCGTATTCTAGCACTTGGGCTTCCTCACAAGCATTGCAGAAATTTCTCTTGTCAACGAACGAAGTTCGGATAAATCCATTGATTCTGTAAGGTGAGCAAAAACATCTATCGTTTCTTCACATCTTTTAGGCTTTCAGATACTCCTAAGGAAATGTTTGCTAATCCAATCACAACTTCTTGCTTCATGATCTTTGGGCAACCTTCATGAAACTGTGAGGTCCATCCTTGATACAGGTTCTATCCCTTGAATATGTTTTCCTTTCCATTGGTCTGTTTACCAATAGAAGTTTTGGTTCATCATATTCAAAAGCCAAGGTATACTATTTCAGGCGTCGCCATCCACATAACTGGATATGTTTCCACATTCTCTTCACTTGTATTCACTTATCCAAACTCCTTAACATGAATGGTATTTTCTTCATTCATTGGTCCCTGTGGTTACTACCACACTTAAAATGAAATGTACACATGCCTGCATAGACCATACTTTCTCATATCCTTGAAAATGGTCAGAGATCTTTGTTCATCGAGTAATAGTTCTTGTAATTCAACATTCGAGAATCATGACACCATAATTCCATTGACTCATGAATTTATTACAAACTCTGCGACTTCCGTTACATAACTTCAAAATGATAAGAGGGCTACCTATTACATTTATTACTTCCAAAATTCCAAAACTCAAACTACTCATGTTTAGCCTTCTTCTCCGCGCAGGTATAGGAGTAGTGTCCTGTCTTGTTGCACCGATGACAAGTGATGTGGCTCAGATCCTTCCGTGTAGAAAACCACAGAGTCCTCTTCTTCTTCTTGGGTTGGGTTCCTTTCCTGATGCTTGGCTCATACCTCTTGCAAAAATAGTGTGGCCTCTCTAAGCTACAACGCAAACATCTGATGCCTCCGCTTACTTGGCCTTTCTTCCTGTCTAGGTTGATCATTTCTTCTATCTCCTGAGGGTCATATTGCACTTCTTCTATCGGGAAGTCTCCCAGATACTCACGCGGACAATCCTGAGAGATATGTCCTTCTTCTCCACATGAATAACATGACTTGGTACTTATATTTGGGTTTGGTACATCTCCCATCATCATGGGTTCTTCTAACTTATTCCTGAGGGCTTCTTTCATTGCTTCCTTCTGCTGCTTCATGACTTCTTGTACCTTGGGGTATATTTGACATTGTGCCAGATAGTGCGTGGTTCCTTCACACAAGAAACATGTCACTTGTCCAGTTGGGCATTCCTCGGCTCGGTGATTGTCTTCACAATGAGGGCATCCTTCCTTGTGTTCTTCCTAGGTGAGTCCTATCTCCCCACATATCTTGCATGCACAAATCTTCTTCACATCTTTGCAACGGGGCTTCTGGGTGTTGGTGACAACATGAGACTTTTGCAGAGTCCTCTTGAATTCTTCCCAAGTGATTGATGCTTGCTTATCATAGATAGCTTCACACATCTTCCACCAATGTGCAGCACCTTCTACAAAGTATCAAAGATCATACTGGACCATCTCGATCCTTGCAACATGGTTACTCCTTAGGTGATCCTCCATGTTCTGAATCCATTCTTCTGTCTCTAAACGAGTCATCGATCCAGAATACACGAGTCCAGATTCATTCATCATCTATGGGGTTCAAAGTTTTGGGATGAGATACGAGAGAGAGAATGGAGGGGATACAAACAATGGTTTTAAAATAGATTTTTTTTGTGGCTGTCAAAACAAAATACACACAAATGACAGCTCACAAATCATCGTATCTAACGTAAGTATACAACAGGGGTTTGGTCTTCTCGGGGCATAATATCTTGGAAATTCTTCATGGTCTTCAATTTCTTCAGGTCTGTATAGTCTTCAATCTTTTTGTAGCTCTTTCCATAATGGTCAAGGGACAAGGGTATTATCTAACTAGTTGAGGTAAGAGAGATCATTTGATAAATCTCAAATAAGATGAGAAGTAAAGGGTCTTTTGAAAACAAAGTTTTTCGAGAAATCGTTTCCTAAGGGCTTTCCAGTTTCTAGGGTCACGTCCTACAGTCAACATGTGCTCTGATACCATTTCTGTAGCGACCCGACTCAAAAAGAGTCAGGCCTTTGTGTTTTCTGTGCCATCCCTGGATCAGTATGCTGGCACACACAGTACATCAATGTATATATCAAAGTGCAATCACATGTAATTAACGTAAAATTAATATATACCTTAAAATCTCAGCGGAAACAGTCAATGGGAGTGGAGTCCCAATAAACACCAACGGCAGGTTGAGTGTAGACCGTAACCCTGAATCATACTCTTACCCATCATAGAGCTTATCTACAACATAAGACATTGCAGCCGTGTAGGTCAGTACATTGAATGTACCGGCAAGATCACCATAGTAGAGCAGAAGATAAAAACTATTCTATATGCAGTAAGGCTTTGTGGCTCCGTGTCTGAGTTTTTGCGTAAAAGCTGATTTTATTTCTTTTCCTACAACAAAGGAATATCAGGAATTTTCACTACAGAGTTACCTAACATGACATGGTTCCGCCAACCGATGTCTTAATGCCCACAAGTATCATAAGTTGCCCATAATTAATTATCAGACCAGTGTTGAGAGTTCAGAGATAGATCCAAGTCCAGAGGCTCAAATTGTCCATAACCGGGGACACGGCTAATCGATTAGGTTTAACTCTGCAGAGTGTTGTGTACTTTACCCACAGGATTCGTTCCCTCCTTGTAAGTCCTCGCATTGCATGGTGTTTGAGAACAGGACGAATGAAACATGGTCTTTCAGAGTGTGTCCCTGCCTACTGTCAGTGCCCATCTATTCCTAATGTAGACTACATCTCGTAGCACTGCCTAGCCAGAGTCACAACAAAGATCAACCAAGCCAGAGCCCATAATGACTTGTGGCTACACAGGTAAGCTTCTGGGCATGAAGTATTCATCCGTCTCTTTGAGTCTGGGTGAAGCTTTCCGCAAGATGTCATGGCGCTTCTCCATGCATCCCGGCCATCCACTGGTTACTCCAGGGATGCCCAATCAACCATCCTTCACCCAGTAGTGTGTATTGAAAACTTGTTTCTCGAGTCTCGAAATCTTGAGGTCTTGAAGATGCAAGACTTGAAGATGCCTTCATGAAGTTGTCATCTTGACGTAGAGTCCTCCTTCTCACACCACTCACGAACACTCATACCAAACCCTGTCTACTTTTGCATAGTATAAAAATAACTAACGTTCCCAGGGCTTTAGTAACAGGTGGTGGGTTCCACCTCATGCATTCTACTCCACCACAAGAATTTCAATAACACTACTAGAGGGATTTGTTGAAAGATATCACTACATGCAATAAAACATAGGTATGAACAAAATGGTCAAAGTGAACTTGCTTGTACTGTTGATGAAGAATAATATCGCTCTCAGAAATAACTTGATAAACTATCCGTCACTCTCTGGGGAAAAATCTATATAATTCAAACATTGCATTCATATAAGCAATCATACTAGCAATCAAAACCGTCCGGTTCTTCTAAAATAAACCGAAGGGGTACGAGCCTTCTAATATGAGCCATTCATCTAGATCGGACGGGGGAGAGAGAAAGGGGAAGCTCACCACGGTGGTGGTGGAGTCCGGCGAGAGCTCCGGCGAGGTCCGAGGCGGCGTGGTCAACGGGGACGGCGCTCCGGTGGTCCTCTGGCGATGGCGACGGCACCAATCAACGCAGGCAAGGACGGCGACAAGGTAGGTGGCGTCAGCGGGGCTCGGGAACGATGGTGTCGATGATGACGAGTTCGGGAGCGGCGAGGGTCTTCGGGTGGTTGTCCGTGAAGGAGCTCTGGTGGGTGCGGAGCACGGGCGAGTGCACTGGGGGATGCGGGCGAGGGTGGCAGGGTGGTTGGTGGGCTCGGACGACGATGAGGGGGTCGGGGACGAGCACAGGATGTCAAATGGTGCGGCGGCGGCGGTTATGCTCCGGTGAGCGATTCCGGCAAGGGGAGAGGGTCGGATGAAGGGGAAATGGGCGGAACGGGTCGAGGAGGACTCAAGGCTTTATATAGTGCCTTGGGGGTGGTCGGGGAAGGAAGGAGAGGGAGATCCGGTGCGGTGATCTCGCCGGCGAGGGAAGGAAAGAGGTAGGGAGGAGAAGAAGGAAGGTGACTATCGGCTCGGTTCGGTTAGGCGGTGGGGTCCGCATGCCAGCGAGAGAAAGGGACGGGCGAGGCGGTCGGTGGCCGATCCGAATTGATTTGGATCTGGCGAGAGGGAGACACGGGCCGGGTCTTTCCTAATGGGCTTCGGGTTTCCTAATAAAATAAGAATTGTTTCCTTTTATTTAAAACCAGAGAAGAAAACTATATTTTGGGCAATCAAAACATTTCTGAAAAATAAAGTTTGATATACCAAAATGATCAGGGAATTAAATGCAATTTAATGAACATTTTTCCACGGCCAAAATAAATACTTTTTTTAGAAAATGCCTAAATTGATCATAAATCTTTTGCAATAAATTTTCAAATAACCCCCTGGGTTTTAGGGTTCAAATATTTCATAAAATAACCCTGGTGTGGAGTGTCATGTTACTCCTGTCAAGATCTTGTCAAGGGTATTTGAATTCCTTCAAATTTAAAATGGAACCAAATATGAAATGAATTCCATATCAGGAAATTTGAAATGCTTTCAAATTCACTCTTCAAATCTTTTTATATTGAAGAAGTCATGTCATCTTCTCTCACTGATTTGAAATGTAGGAATTTGAATTCCAAAAGCATATGGGAAAGTCATGTCATTCCCTCTCATTCAAAAGTTTTCAAAAAGTTTCAAATTCCACTCAAATTCAATCACTCAATCAAACAAACAATCATTCTAATATTTATTACAACATACCAAAATTTGGGATGTTACAGATCTCCTTGAAGATCATGAAGAACATAGTATTGAGAAGCAAAGAGAGAGAAGAAGCCATTTGGATACTAGCTATGGAACCGTAGGTCTGTGGTGAACTACTCATGCATCATCGGAGGGGAAATGGAGTTGATGTAGATGCCCTCCATGATCGGATCCCCCTCTGGCAGATTACCGGAAAAAGCTCCAAGATTGGATCTCTCGGGAACGGAGGCTTCTGGCGGCGGAAAAGTGTTTTTGTGGCTCGTTCTGATAATGATGGAATATTTGGGTATTTATAGGCTGACGATTAGGGTTAGGGGAGTTGCCAGGGGCCCACAAGCTTGCCCGGCACGGGTGGCCCCCCTGGTCGCGGCAAGCGGGCTTGTGGCCCCGTGGTAGCTCCTCTGCCTTGGTTCTCAAGTCTCGTGCCTTCCTTATTTTCCAGAAAAAATCATTCCGGAGGTTTTATTCCGTTTGGACTCCATTTAACATTCCTTATCTGCGAAACTCAAAAACAAGGAAAAAACAGAAACTGACACTAGGCTCTAGATTAATAGGTTAGTCCCAAAAATAATATAAAATAGCATATTAATGCATATAAAACATCCAAAACAAATAATATAATAGCATGGAATAATAGAAAATTATAGATACATTGGAAACGTATCAATCGTCGGTGATCTTCATCGATGAGAATTGCTCCAAGGCCTCGTCAACCGCTAAGGGCCCGATTGGATCCAGCAATTCAGAACTCCTGGAGTTAACCCCCATGAATCCCACCCATGGGGAGTGTTTAGTAGGAAAACATGTCCGGTCATATGGCTTGATGTCCAGGCCAGGGTTAGAGATCGGACTGCCGCCATGGGTGACCCCATTGGCATGTTCGACGGAGGGGCTCGAGGTTAAGGCCTTAGAGTCCTCGGGGGTTACAAGTGAAGCCGTGAGCCCGATTAGTGACAAGTCGCCTCGAGAGTCTATATAAAACTCTAGGTTTCCAAATATATCTTCCTAATTGGGGGCAAAGTTCTCCACACAGCCTAGATGGTCGGTGGAATCAGCATGCAGCAGAACGCTGCCGAAGGCGAAGATCTGCCTAGGGAGGAAAACGTCCATGTTGCAGACCTCTTCGTTGATCACCAAGCAAGGCATCGATTCCATATCTCTTACGGAGGAACTCTCAATGAAAGCACCAATGTCGGTGTCAAAACCGACAGATCTCGGGTAGGGGGTCCCGAACTGTGAGACTACGATGGACGGTAACAAGAGACGAAGTGGACACGAATTTACCCATGCTCGGGCCCTCCAATCGAGGTAATACCCTACATCTTGCTTGATTGTATTGATGGTGTATGGGAATACAGAGTTGATCTACCTCGAGATCGAATGTCTAACCCTAGATGAGTTATCCTGCCTCTATACCCTAAAACCCTCCAGCTTATATAGATTCCGAGGAGGCCTAGGGTTTGCACATGGTCGGTTACATGCCGAAGAGATAAACATGCCTATTTACTACATCAAACGTGGAGCGCAAGCTGGGTTCCTCGAAGCTTCCATCTAGAAACTGGGCCTTCAAACCATCCAGGGTTTGGCAAACAACCCATATAGTCCGGCCCATAAACAACAGGTCGGATATCCGAGGACCCCCTAATCCAGGACTCCCTCAAAGACTCTCAAAATGATATAACTGAGGTACGAGAGTTCAATTATTTCTATAAAACACAAACACCACCATGCTCTAAAAAATATAAGTGAAGCACATAGAGCAAAATTGCCTATCTCAAAAGATATAAGTGAAGCACATAGAGTATTCTAATAAATTCACGATTCAGCGTGTCTCTCTCAAAAGATGCGTGAAGCAAGGATGATTGCGGCAAACTAAGAAGCAAAGAATCATATCATACAAGGCTCTCCAAGCAAAACACATATCATGTGGTGAATAAAAATATAGTCTCAAGTAAATTTACCGATGGATTGAAGACGAAAGTGGGGATGCCTTCTAGGGAATCCCCAAGCTTAGGATCTTTGGCATCCTTGAATATGACTTTGGGGGCGTTGGGCATCCCCAAGCTTAGGCCCTTGCCACTCCTTATTCCATAGTCCATCAAATCTTTACCCAAAACTTGAAAACTTCACAACACAAAACTTAACAGAAAACTCGTGAGATTCGTTAGTATAAGAAAATAAATCACCACTTTAGGTACTGTTTTGAACTCATTATTTATTTATATCGGTGTTATACCTACTGTATTGTAACTTCTCCATGGTTCATACCCCATGATACAACCCATAGATTCATCAAAATAGGCAAATGACTCAAAGACAACAGAATCTGCCAAAAACAGAATAGTCTGTAGCAATCTGAAAGCTTCATATACTTATGAACTCAAACAATTCTGAAAAATTAGGATAACCTGGTAAATTTATATATAAATCTTGTGTAAAAAATTTATACTCATTCCACACTCTGAAAAATTTAAAAATACCTAGAGTGAGAGCAAAAGTTTCTGTTTTTCAGCAAGATCAAATCAACAACTACCATAGATCACCCCAAAGGTTTTACTTGGGTCAAACACTAATTAAAACACCAAAACAAAATTATTACAGAAGTAATAATGCGGGAAACACTCAAAAATAGAAGCAAAAAACATAACATAAAAATAAAACTGGGTTGCCTCCCAACAAGCGCTATTGTTTAACGCGCCTAACTAGACATACGATTTCAATGATGCACACATAAAGAGTAGTAATTGAGATATGCAAAAGAGCATCATGAATATCATGAAAAACACATTTAAGTCTAACCCATTTCCTATGCCTAGGGATTTTGTGAGCAAACAATTTATGGGAACAAGAATCAACTAGCATAGGAAGGCAAAACAAGCATAACTTCAAAACTTTGAACACATAGAGAGGAAACTTGGTATTATTGCAATTCCTACAAGCATATGTTCCTCCCCTATAATAATATTCAGTAGCATCATGAAGGAATCTCACCATATAGCTATCACACAAAGCATTGTTTCCATGATCAATTATAGCATACGTGTCATCACCAAAACTTGGGGAACAAAAAATATCATCCTCATCAATCATAGCATCCCCAAGCTTGTGGTTTTGCATATCATTAGCATCATGGATATTCAGAGAATTCATACTAACAACATGGCAATCATGCTTTTCATTCAAGGAACTATCATGAATCACCTTTTAAATTTCTTCTTTCAACGCTTCATCAAAAAAAATAGATTCATGATTCTCAAACAAAACTTCATAAAGATAATCAAGTGCACTCAACTCACTAGCAATTGGTTCATCATAATTTGGTCTTTTGAAAAGATTAGCTACTGGATGAGGATCCATATCAATAGATTTTTAGCAAGCGAAGATGCAATAAAATAGAAGGCACATGGCACCACAAGCAAACATAAGGCAAACAAAAAGGCGAATAAAAGGCAAATCTTTGTGGTATTGTCTGAAAATCATTTTAGAAGTGGGGGAGAGGAAAATGAGAGGCAAATGGGAAATAATGTAAATGCAAGAGATGATTTTGTGATGGGTACTTGGTAGGCTTGATGTAGATCTATCCCAGCAACGCTGCCAGAATTGGCAAGTTGATGGGAAAGTTCTTGTCTTAACTTGCTATGTATCCTCCCCGACAACGGCGCCAGGAATCCTTCTTGCTACCTCTTGAGCTTGCGGTGGTTTTCCCTTGAAGAGGAAATGGAGATGCAGCGAAGTAGATAAGTATTTACCTCAGTTGTTGAGAACCAAGGTATAAATCCAGTAGGAGGAAGAAGCAAGTGACCAATGGATGCACCTACACAAACGATCAAACTGTTGAACCCAACGCTATAAAGGGGTTGTCAATCCCTTCACGATTATTTGCTAGGATTAGATCCGATAGACATAGATGTAAACGAGAATGGAAAGTAATAGGTAAATAAATTGCAGCAAAGTATTTTTGGTATTTTTGGTTTATAGATCTGAAAATATATTATGGAAAGTAGACCCGGGGCCCATAGGTTTCACTAGAGGCTTCTCTCTTGAAGGAAAATATCATGGTGGGTAAACAAATTACTGTCAAGCAATTGATAGAAAAGCGAATAATCATGTAGTTATCCAAGGCAATGATCATGCACATAGGCATCACGTCCGTGCAAAGTACACCGAAATGATTTTGCATCTACTACTATTACTCCACACATCGACCGACTCCTGCCTGCATCTAGAGTATTAAGTTCACGAAGAACAGAGTAATGCAGTAAGGAAGATGGCATGATGTAGAGGGATAAACTCAAGCAATATGATGAAAACCACATCTTGTTACCCTTGATGGCAACAATACAATATGTGCCTCGCTACCCCTACTATGTCACTGGGTGAGGAAACCGAAAGATTGAACCCAAAACCAAGAACTTCTCCCATTGTAAGAATTACCAATCTAGTTGGCTAAACCAAACCAATAACTCGAAGATACTTACAAGGATATGAAATCATGCATATAAGAATTCAGAGAAGATTCAAATAACATTCGTGGATAATCTGAACATAATCTCACAATTCATCAGATCTTGACAAACACACCACAAAAGAGGATTACATCGGATAGATCCCCATGAAGATCATGAACAACATGGTATTGAAGATCAAAGAGAGAGAAGAATCCATATAGTTACTACCTATGGACCCATAGGTCTATGCTGGACTACTCACGCATCATCATATGGGCAATGGAGTTGATGTAGATGCCCTCCGTGATCGAAACCCCCTCCGACAGATTATCAGAAAATGCTCAAAGATTGGATCTCTCGGGATTAGAGACTTTTGGCGGCTGAAAAGTACTTGTGTGGCTCGTTCTGGTGTTGGGGGAATATTTGGGTATTTATAGGACAAAGAATACGGTTTGGAGACCTGCCAGGAGACAACAAGCTTGCCTGGCGTGGCCAGGGGGTGGCCGCGCCTACCAGGCTTGTGACCTCCTGGCAGGTGCCCTGGCGTGCACTCCAAGCCTTTTGTATTTGTTTCCTTCTAGAAAAAATCATTTTGAAGACTTTATTCTGTTTGGACTCCGTTTAATATTCCATATCTACAAAACTTAAAAACAAGGAAAAAAGAAACTAGCACTAGGATCTAGATTAATAGGTTAGTCCAAAAAATAATATAAAATTGCATTTTAATGCATATAAAACATCCAAAACAGATAATATAATAGCATGACATCATCAAAAATTATAGATACGTTGGAGACGTATCAGAGTCTTACCGGTCATAAAGCCACTAGCAGCCTCGATGTCGTCCTTGTTGATCCGGCCGACATCAGGGGTGTTGAGGCCTCGCCGCATGGTTCCGTGCTTGGCCAGACGCAACCGCGGCGGTTGGGAAATGTGCGGGACTGGGACTTGCAGACGTATGGTTCCAAAAGGGCTCCCAACTTACATCACTACAGGAAGGAGAGGACCGCGGGATGCATGGGCCCACCAAACGCCATAGCCACACCTCCCCCGGAGCTCACGACGGACACGCCCAACTAAGTATCTTAGTCATGATTGGAAGGCTGCCTCAAGTAACGAAAACACAAAACTAAGACACATAACAGAAGCACGGAGTGTGGAGAGTATCCCCAAGGACAAGAAGAAGGAATAACTTTGTCCAAGCCTCAAGCAAAGGAATCTACATTTTTACATTTGTGAGAAATCACTTTGAGTCCATAGGAAAGCCAATACTATTAAAAGGGGGTAAGGTTTTGTTGGTTAACAAAATGCTCATACGTGCACAAGTGATAGTCACCACATACACCCACAAGCTCTTCCACAAAAGTCTGTCCAAAGCCAAATATTCAAAATCGGTGCAACCAACACTTTCCAGTCGGTGCCACCGATTCCAGAACCTTGACAGACTCGGCCAAACCCTAGCTTTTTGGTGCAACCGAATCTGCTTTGGTGCCACCGAGTTAGACTGCAAACTTTCTGTTATGCAAATTCACAATATCGGTCCCATTGAGATTGTTGGATCGGTGTCATCGAGATTGGGCAATCTGACCGTCGGTCACCTTATCGGTGCAACCGAGTTCCCTATTTCGGTCTCACCGAGGTTCAAGAGTTGCCACTTTTGGTCACTTCGGTACCACCGAGACTAACACATTGGTGTCACCGAGTTGGTAATTTTGTGTGTAACGGTTGGATTTTTGGAGATGCCTATATATACCCCTCCACCACCACTCACTCGAAAGAGAAGCACTCAGAATAGTTCCCCACTCATACCTACTGATTTTCTGAGAGAGAGAGACACCTACTCATGTGTTGAGATCATGCCATTCCATTTCTACCATATGAATCTTGATCTCTAGCCTCCCCAAGTTGCCTTCCACCCAATCAATCTCTTGTACCAAGCCAAATCTGTGAGAGAGTGACTATGTGGTGTGGAGTCTATCATCTTGAAGCACAAGAGCAAGGATTTCAGCGACACAATCGAGCCTTTTACCTTTTGGAGGGTGGTGCCTCCTATATTGGTTAGGTGTCGCTTGGGAGCCTCCTACTTCGTGTTGTGGAGTGAACCAAGAAGTTTGTAAGGGCAAGGAGATCGCCTACTTCGTGAAGATCAACCGGAGTTAGGATAGTCCTCCATGGACGTAGGTCATCATGGTATAGTCAAGGTTTCTTCTTCATGGAACCCTTCGTGGGTAGAGCCCTCCGTGGACTCTCGCGACCGTTACTCTCCGTGGGTTGAAGACTCCATGAACGTGAATGTACGATAGCGCCAGCTATCAGAACCACGGGAAAAATCTTGTGTCCCTCATGCGTTTGATCTCTCTGTCTCTACTCCTTACTTTCATGTGCAATGTCTTTACTTTCCACTGCTATACTTGATGACTTGCATGTGTAGGGTGTTCTAGATTTTCTATGTATGCTAAAAACTGCCAACACTTGATTTGTGCTTGAGATAGTTTTAAATTCCTGCAAATAGTCTATTCAGCCCCCTCTAGACATACACTTCTAGTGATCCCGCAATTTGTATCAGAGCATTGGTTTCCATTGCTTCAGTTTCAACACCGTGGAGGATATGGATGTGTCTAGTGTGGAGAGTTTGTATTGTAGAGTGCCCATTCTTGATGGTGAGTACTATAGTCGATGGAAGAATGCCATGATTGATCTATTTGATAAATTACATTTGAGAGGATATATTGAAAACCCTATGTGCTCCCCATTGATTAATTGCATCCCACACACAAAGAGGAAATTAACATGCTTAGTAACCTAAGAACCATCAATCTTATTGTTAGAGGTTTACCAAGATTCGTGCTTACTCAATTGAAGAACTTTGCATGTGCTTATACTTTGTGGAATGATTTGGAGAAATGATATCCAAATCTTTCATTAGGTAATCTTGATGAAATTCTTCATAAAACTATTGCTTTTCACAAAATGAAGCCTAGTGATTCGAACTTTGCTAAATGCCTATTTGAGCTTCGTGATCTTATGCGTGCTAAAGGAGATGTCACTACTGTCATCAACATTGTTATTGAAGCCATTCGCATTCATAAACTTGAATATTGTCATGGTTATGATTCTCATGAGTCTCTTGTTTTTTATGACGAGGAGATTCCACCAAATGATGACAATGAAGTACATGGCTACTATGATGAAGATGAGTTGTTCGACATCGAGCATGAAAAGATCATGAAGAATCTAAGTCTAATGGCAAACTTCAAGGATTACATGTCCGGCGGAAAAGAGTGTATTCTCGACAGTGGATGCACGGATCACATGACTGGCGATAAAGACATGTTCCAAGAGATCACACCTAATCAAGGTCCTCGGAGGTACGTAACCTTTGGAGACAACTCTAAGGGTAAGGTACTTGGCCTTGGTAAGGTGGCCATGTCTCATGATAGCTCAACTCAAAATGTGATTCTTGTTGAATCCCTTGGCTACAATCTTCTTTCCGTATCTAGACTAGCAGACTTCGGTTTCAATGTGCTATTTACTAAAGTAGATTGCCAAGTGTTTCGATTTGATAATCATAAAATTGTCTTTACTGGTATTCTTAGAGGTGATCTATACATTGTTGATTTCGCTAAAAAGGCCAAACCTCGTACTTGTCTCATTGCAAAATCTTCTAAAGGTTGGCTGTGGCATAGAAGGCTTGAACATGTAGTCATGCACAATCTAGATAAGTTTATCAAGGGCGGTCACATTCTAGGTGTTAAGGATGTTATCTTTGACAAAGATAGATTTGTAGCGCTTGTCAAGCAGGAAAGCAAGTAGGTGGAAATCATCCGGTCAAGAACATCATGACTACTAGGAGACCACTCGAGTTACTTCATATGGATCTCTTTGGTCCCAATGCTTACAAGAGTCTCGGTGGAAACTCTTATGCTCTAGTTATAGTTGATGATTTTCCATATTTACATGGGTATTCTTTCTTGATGATAAGTTGGAGGTACAAAAGATCTTCAAGAACTTCACTCGCAAAGTGAAAAATTAGTTTGAAGTGAAGATCAAGAAGGTTCGGAGTGATAACGAATCAGAGTTCAAGAACACCCATGTGGATACCTTTCTTGATGAAGTAGGTGTCCCACATGAGTTCTCGGCTACTACACACCTCAACAAAATGGAGTTGTTTAGAGGAATAACCGGACACTCATTGAGATGGCGAGAATGATGCTTGACGAATACAAGACGCCAAAACACTTTTGGGTAGAAGTCATGGAAACAACATGTCATGCCACAAACCGACTTTACTTGCACAAGCTTCTCGGTAAAACAACATACAAGCTTCTCACCGGTCACAAACCCCAAGTTGGATACTTTTGGGTATTCGGCTCAAAGTGCTACATTCTTGATAAGCATCGTCGTACTAAATTTGCTCATAAATCTCATGAAGGATTCCTACTTGGTTATGGATCAAACTCTCACACTTACCATGTCTACACCAACTTCACTCAAAAACTTGAAGAGACGGTAGATGTGAAGTTTGAGGAATCTAATGGTTCACAAGTCGAACAATTGCCAAATGATGTAGGTGATAGGGACCCTTCAGAAGCTGTCCAAGACTTGTCTATTGGCAAGATCGCCCCATGGTGGTGAAGGGAAGTACTTCATCAACTCAAGTGGAAGCCCCCACTTCATGTCATGGTGAACCACAACATGACATAGAGGCATCCACAAGCGGTACACGACGAGATGATGAAGAGGAGGAAGTGCATCATGAAGATCCACCCCAACCTCCTTCACCACCTCATGTAGGGAACGACACCTTCAACAACAATGAAGAAAAAGGAGATGATGATGAAGAAGAAGCTCCACCATCCAACAATCGGAAGCTGACCTGAGTTCGAGCACAAGTGACCAAGAACCATCCCCGAAACAATTTTTTTGGTGACATACAAACCGGGAGAATCACTCACTCTAAAACTCGTCTAGTAAACTTTTGTGAGAATTATTCTTTCATCTCTAGCATTGAACCCTTGAAGTTAGAACAAGCTCTTGAAGACACGGATTGGGTGAACGCTATGCATGGAGAGCTTCACAATTTCGAGAGGAATGAAGTGTGGACACTCGTGGAGAAGCCCGAGGATGAGCAAAACATCATCGGAACCAAATGGGTGTTTCAGAACAAGCAAGATGAAGACGGTCAAGTCGTACGGAAAAAGGCACGTCTCGTAGCCCAAGGATATACGCAAGTCGAAGGTATGGACTACAGTGAGACCTATGCCCCCGTTGCTAGATTAGAAACAATTCGAATTCTTCTTGCTTATGCTAATCACCATCATATCACACTTTACCAAATGGATATTAAAAGTGCATTTTTGAATGGAGAGATTGAAGAAGAGGTCTATGTTAAGCAACCACCTGGCTTTGTAAATCCTAAGAAACATGACCACGTTTACAAACTTCACAAAGCTTTATATGGGCTTAAGCAAGCTCCTCACGCTTGTTATAAATGCCTAACGAAGTTTCTTATTGAAAAATGATTTGAAATCGAAAAAATTGACGCAACCTTATTCACAAATAGGGTTAATGGTGAATTATTTGTGTGCCAAATTTTTGTGGATGATATTATCTTTGGATCTGCTACCCCACAATTTAGTGAGAACTTTGGAAGGTTGATGTCAGAGAAGTATGAGATGTCTATGATATGTGAGCTGAAATTCTTTCTTGGTCTACAAATCAAGCAAACGAGAGAAGGTAGATTCATCTCTCAAGCAAAGTACACCAAGGACTTAATCAAGAAGTTCAACATGCAGGAGTACAAAGGTATGAAAACTCCCATGCCCACTAGCGGTCACGATGATCTCACTAAGGAGGGTGAACCGGTTGATCAAAAGGTTTATCGATCAATGATTGGTTCATTAATTTATCTATGTGCCTCCCGTCCCAATATTATGCTTAGTGTTTGCATGTGTGCTAGATAGCAAACTGCACCTAAGGAATGTCATCTTAAGGCTGTCACATGCATTGTGAGATTCCTTATACATACGCCAAACTTTGGCATTTGGTATCCCAAGGGATCCTATTTTAACCTTGTTGCCTACTCCAACTCGGACTATGCCGGTGAAAAGGTTGATAGAAAATCTACCTCGGCTACATGTTAATTTCTTGGTAGATCTCTTGTGTCATGATCCTCCAAGAAACAAAACTCGGTATCTCTGTCTACTGCTGAAGCTAAATATAATGCTGCTGGATAATGTTGTGCGCAATTGTTATGGATGACAAAAACACTTATAGATTATGGAATCTATGTTAAAAATGTGCCATTACTCTATGACAATAAAAGTGCTATTAAGATTGGTCATAATCCTGTGCAACATTTTCGAACCAAGCATATTCAAGTTCGACATCATTTCATTCGTGATCATGTTTCCAAAGGAGATATTAATCTTAAGCTTGTTCGTACTAACAAGCAATTGGCCGATATATTTACTAAGCCACTTGATGAAAAAGCATTTTCTCATTTGAGGAGTGAGTTGAACATCATTGATGCTTCAAACTTGAGCTAAGCTCACTCGGATGCTTGCAAGGGGATGAGCTTCAATGTCCATTCCATGTTATTACCTTGAATATCATATATCTTGGAATTCTATGCTCCCTTGGCTTGCATCTAACCCTTTATAGGTACTTGAAAGAACAACACTCCACAAGATTGCAATCAACTCATATATTATGCAATCTTGTCATGACCAAGTATCTACAACCTCGCTTTGATGATGGAAGGAAGAAGACAACAAAACATATCCTTGACATATATCCCTCAATTGCTAAATCTCAATTGGTATTATCTCATTTGAATATATCACGTTCTTCCTTGCGTGACTAACCTTTGTAGGTGAAAAGTGAATGAAATCAACAAGGATTGCTCCCAACTCAACATGAACTTCGTCAACTTCGAGCATCCTTATCAAGTTCACCTACAAGTTATGTCAACAACATCACTCAAAGGTATCTACTCATATTCTTGATATAGCTTTACTCGTAGACATGAGTTAGAGCAACTCAAGTGATATGAAGACATTAAAATGCTTAACCCTATTTTGAGCTTAACGATGAGTATGACCTATGATCAAGTATTCTTGTTTGGCTCCTAAGTCGATATACTCTAATATAGGTGACCTAGTCACCGCCCATCATCTAGTTAAGTTTTTGGATGGTTCATTCTCTATTTCGCAAAATTTCTTGGAACCACTCAAATCTTTTCTAGTTGATACCTCTATGTAAATTATTCGCAATTGGTACAAATTGTTTGTTTCTCTTCCCTGTTTGTAGTAAGATTCAGGGGAGAGGATGACCCACTATTTCCATATCTAAGGGGAGAAAGTTCTAAATGATCTTGGGGACATATCAATCTTGAGGATTTACTACCTTATATATGTTCTCCATATCTTGGTACTTCTGAGTTCTATTGCCTTTTTTGATTGTAGAATACTCTTGTGTTTCCTAACATTGTTTTCTCAAGTGTATTTCTACTACTAGAATGCTCAAGAACTCAAGTTAAATATATGCATCATATCGTTGATCAAGATGATCTCTTGCTTCTTGCACATATTGTTGGCAAGAGTGAAGTCTTGAACAAATATACACCTCATTCATATACATTTGATGCATATGACCAAGATACACATGACTTATTATGTCCCTTCTACTATTTGTGTGTCCATGCATTCCAAAGCAACTATCCTTTAAAGAGATTGCACACATTTAGGGGGGAGCAGTGTAAGTCATGAGTCTCTCAAAGTCTTCATTATATCCATACATATCTTTAGTTGAAGCTTTGATTGTATGTTGTCATCAATTACCAAAAAGGAGGTGTAACAGCCAGGGACCGACGCTTCAGAAGATTCCCCTTTTATTACATTGTCATCTTGTGATCATCGCATCATCTGCATAGCATCGACATTTCGTCAACATGAGTTTTCAAACTTGCATCCATTCGTAGTCGCCGGTTCCCTCTGTTCTTGCCGTTGCCCGTTTCGAGACCAACCGCACACGGACGCGTGTCGGCATCGATTTAAAAAAATGTTTTAAAAGTGCATGAAAAATATTATCAGATTGGGTCGAAAGTTGGCGTGCGGTCTTGTTTTATTGTCGGTAGACCGCCTGCCAAATTTCATCGCAATCAGAGATCGTTTGATACCCCAACGGTCAGTCGTAGCAATGCAGTCATCAGTTTATTCGTCAGACATTTTTTGGTGTTTTAAACCCATGTCACGGACCACAATTCTTTCTCTAATCCCCAGCTAACCCCTCCGTTTTCAGACCATCCGATCGAGATCGCAAGTCCGAAAACAGATGAAAACCCCCAAACCTAGCCTCATTTGCTATAAATAGATCACGTAGACCTAGACATAATCCCTAATTTCTAGGAATCATCCCAGCCGCTGTCACTCCTCTCCCTCGGGATCGCCTCCCGACCAACCAGATCTACCCGCAACCTTCTGTCCTATCCATCCCATCGCCGCCACCACCTTCCTCCTCAATTTCTGCGCGAACCAACCAAATCCATCCATCAAGTTCCTCGCCTAATCCCCTGTTGCTCCTGTGGACATGGCGCCCGAGAGCCCAAGCCTTCCCGCGCCCGTGCACAGAGAGAGACGCTCCCGTGGGAGTCCATCCACAAGGAGAGCAGCTTCTCCGGTGGCTCCCTTCGACGCCGGCGACCAGGACCCCCGACATGCCCCTGTCCCCTCTCTCTCTCTTCTTCCCTTCTCCTATTTCTTTTTCCTCTCTGAATTCTCTCTTCGTCATGCTTTCTTCAGGCCACATCAAACAGCTTAGATGCCAACTCCTGCAGCCTTCCGGCCATGCCGTCTCAGGCCGGACCTCGCCGGTGAGACCCCTCCACCGCGCATCCCCGTTTTCTTCCTCTTCCCTTCCTTGCTCTCCCTTATATCTCTCTCTTTCTCTCTGCCACGTACAGGAGCCATGGCTGAAGCTCCAATGCGATGGCCTCCTCGTCTCCGCCCAATCTGCCGCGAGCCACCTCAAAACGGAGCTCCGCCGTCGCCCTGGCCTCGGATCCGTCCGGTTCCCGCGCTCCCCGCCCCTGCAAGTTGCGCCCTCGCCGGCGAGAGTCCCCGTCGGAGCTGCTCTGCTTCCTCTTCTGCAGAGGACGAGCGCTTGAACCTGCCGCACCGTGAAAGCAGCAGTTTGGGCAGCAGAGGAGGATGCCTCCGCCTAGTCTTCGCCAGCCCAGCCGCGCGTCCCATCTCCAATGCCTCCCCAAGGCCTAGCGCAGCTCCCGATCGCCTCGGCCCAGCACCGCCATGGCCGCTAGCCTCTTCGTTTCCCCGCTGTGAGCAGTCCTTCAGATCTGAAACTCTGCCTTTTCCTAAATCCGACAGGCATATGAAGCTTATTTCGGATTTCCATTATGTTTTTGCTATGAGCATATGCAATAGCCGGACTCGTTAGTGCCACCTCCTTTTAGCGAGGAGGTCTTGGGTTCGACTCCTGGCGGTTGCATTTTTTTTTTTTTTGCCTCTCTAGCACATCAGCATTCTTCAAGTTTTATATACATTTAGTCCCAGTTTTGTCACAAGCTCATATGCAACCTAGCTGACCAGCGCAGTCACACTAATGCATGGGGTCCTGGATTTGATTCCTAGCCGCCCCAATTTTTGCCATGACCAACTGTTATTTTCACACACACTCAGTCGATTTTTGTCCAGAGCTGTTGTTGGGCTTGGCCCGTGCTTAATTTCGGCTATGTCTCGTCCAGTGCACTTGTTAGTTAACCAACGCCCACCAGTTTTGGCCCGCATAGTTTTTGTTTTTCTTATTCTGCGAATCTACTATTTATCCCAGGAATTATAGATTTGCAGAATAGTCCCTTTAGTTCATGCATTTAATATCTCATGAACCGTGCATCGGATCGAAATACTTTAGATATGTAAAATGACTAGAATTTCGTATAGATTAACAATATAAAACTCCCACATGTGTTTAAAATATCTAACTTGCTGTTTTCACATAATTTACGTAATTGCCATGCTAAAATGATTTGTTTCATAACTACAAAACCATAGTTCCGATAAAAATGTACCACATATGTAACTTGACTAGAAAAATGTGTAGAATAAGATGGTGCCATTGATTTTGATGTTTAACAACTGTAAAATTGTGTTTTAGGAAGAACAGTAGCAAATTTGAAATTGTATATGAGGTCGTTTCGGGTGTGTTACATGTTGCTTCCGGCATCATTTAAAATGTCTAGATGTTATAGTTGTTAATGCTTCACCTCTTGCCATGTTTAACAACATTTAATATTGTCGCGTACCTAAACGAGAGTGAACTAAATAATCGATCGTGGAGTTTTTTCAATATGCAACTCGTTGCATATTGAGCTTCACTTTAATATGTAGTAGTTGTTTGATGTGAATTGCCATGCCTTGCATATTTTAAACTTGACATGCATCATATTCGTTTGCGCATCATGTCATGCATATGCTGTGGTGTAACGTGTGTTGATTGTTGTTTTCGGATTGCTTCTTATCGATAGAGTTCCAAAAGCGTTCGGAGTGTGAGGATTCGTGCGACTACGTTGGCTCGTCTTCTTTATGGATTCGTTCTTCTTCCAAGCGGGATCTCAGGCAAGATGACACATTTTCTTGGATACCACTACTATCATTGCCATGCTAGTTGCCTCGCTTCTATCGTTATGTCTCGTTACCTACTACTTATATGTTCAGCCTTCCAACATTGCCATGATAAACCTCTAACGCCTCCACATCCTAGCAAACCTTGTTTGGCTATGTTACCGCTTGCTCAGCCTTTCTTATAGCGTTTCTACCTATAGGTGCAATTGCTTCCATGTGTTAACATGGACATTCTTTTGTTATCACAATATTATTGCTATTTAATTTAATGCACATATATACTTGGTAAAAGGGTGGAAGGCTTGGCCGTTTTCTCGGTGTTTCGTTCCACCTTTGCCGTCATAGTTACTTGTGTACCGGTGTTATGCTCCATAATTGAGTGCTCCTAACATGCTCGGGGTTGTTATGGGGACCCTCTTGATTTTTGTTTTAGAATAAATCTTGTCTGGCAAGGCCCAACATTGGTACTATATTTGCCTAACATGATAACACTAATTATTAATTTGACGCATACGGAGTTAGCGCTACCCGAGGTTCGTTATTCAACATAATGCAGGGGGGCAGTGTTGTTGGTGCTGGTCCAAACTAGAGCACTGTGCGGGGCCACCCCGGAGCAACTCGGGGGTTTCTATCAGGCCATTATACACGTCAATTATCTGTCGTGTCCTGAGAACGAGATACGCGGCTCCTATCGGGATCGTCGACACGTCGGGAGGCCTTGCTAGACTTGTTTTCCCTTTCTTGAACGTCTTGCGCGTGGGATTTTGATGACACTTCGGGTTATCTCGAAGTTGAGATTTTCCATCAGGATTCCTCAAATACTACGAGTGATTCTGCGGTTGAGGAATTCCAACGCCGCGTGTGGTTAATTTGTGATGGATGAGTTGGAGCACCCCTATAGGGTTAAATCTTTCGGAAATCCGTTCTCGTTGTTATTTGGCAACTTGAAAAATTTGTTCAACACCCGGTCATACCATACTTGAAGTAAACTCAAATAAAATACACCAACCGTGTGCCTAATAGTGACTATCTCTTCTCGTGAGTACTTATCCGAGAGAGAACATGGTGGGGTTATATTTGACTCTAACATCCCAAAACTCTAAGTTTTGGAATGTTATATTAAATTAACTATATTGATTGATTGTTTGATTGAGTGACTGAATTTGAGTGATTTTGAAACTTTAAAAAAACTTTTGAATGAGAGGGAATAAAATGACTTTCCCCTTTACTTTTGAATTCAGATTCATTCAACTCAAATTAATGAGAGAAGATAACATGACTTCTTCAAAATAAAGTATTTGAAAGGTGAATTTGAAAACTACTAAAACTTTTCTATTTTTGAAATCTATTTAACATTTGGTTCTATTTCAAAGTTTGAATGAATTCAAATCCCCTTCCCAAATTCAAAATATCAAGAGGAGCAATATGACACTCCAAACCAGGGGCCATTTGAATTATATTTGAACTTGTAAAAAACTCAGAAGACTATTTTGAAAATATTTCGTAATGGGTTTCAAAAGAAATTCATAAAGTGGTTTTCAAAGTTATTTTTCTCCAAAAATAAGATACATGGAAAATAGGGTAAAATGATTCCCTTAAATATAAAAATGGAGGAAGATGAGTTTGAAAATATGTTGGTATTTTCAAAATGTTTTCTTTGCATTTTATTTGCAACAGCAACACTGTTTGAATTTTCTGATTTTGTGAGATTTTGTTTTGGCTCTGAAAATATGTTCATGTTTTAGGAAATATTTTTCTGGTCATTTATATATATAATATGTCTATATAAATTTTTTATTTATTCATCCATTTCTTTTTCTTTCTCTGTATTTGAAAAAAAACCTATCAACGCCCAGCCCAAGATGTGATCGTCCCCAACCTCACGAGAGCTCCCTCGTGCGACCTCCAGATCGCCATGGACGCCGGAAATCCTGTGCCCTTGTCTGTCCTTGCCTCTCCTCGCCCCGGAAGCTCCTCCCCGTGGATCCCGTGCCTTCCCAACAAGAGCCAATCACCATTACTACGCCATCAAGGTCCTGGAAATTCTCGCCGGAGATCCGGCCTTGCCAAATTCGGCCACCAAATTCACTAGACCTAGACACCGCCCCGAGCCCTATAAATACCTCCCCCTCGAAGCCCTCCTTCCTGTCGACCGATTCCCTCCCTTTGGAGCTGCTCTCCCCCACTCCATCAACCGCACGAACTCGTCGGAGTTTGTCAACTCCGACGTCTTCTCCATCGCCGCCCAAGGCTCGGTTGGCTTTTCCCCAGACTCCCCTGAGGTTGTTGCGATGCTCCCTTCCTCGTCCCGATCTCATCTTCCTCCGAGAGTCAGTACATCACCGGATCCGAGCTCATCTCCTTCATCTTCTCCAACTCCGACGACTAACTCCGGTGAGCTCCATAAAAATCCCGTATTGCAGTTTTTTCAGAAAAGTAGCAATCTTAGAAAGTTCATATCAATTAGTATACAACTCCAAATTGAGTGATCTTTTTACTGTAATTTCAAAATTTTATGTAGTTTCCGATGGTGCACTTGGATTTAAAATTTGAGTATTGTAATTTTGAATTTGCTTAATTTTGTTCAAATAACTAATTTGGCAATATCTTGATGTTTATAATATATTTTTGATTGATTCTTTTTTCCACTATTTTGTTATTGATTGGCCTCTACATTAGGATTGAGTTATTGATTTTTAGATTTATTTAAATTAGGATTTTAACTAAAACAATACAATTTTGTTTATGTAGTTGTTTTAGTCATTTAAGTATTGTTTTTAATTATTTATAGTTAGTTATTTTTCTAGATTTTCACATGTGGTTATATGGTTCTATTAGACAAAAGTAGATAGATTTTATAATAATTTATTATTATTTTAGCTATTGTTTTGCTGTATTGTTATGTAGTTATTTTACTAGAGTAAATAGAATAGTTTTATCTTCACAAAAGTAATTCTTTTGCCACATCAAGTTATTTTTATTGTTGTTTCTGTTAATTAGAAACATATTAGTTTTTATAAATTTTTGTTACTGTCTTGGTGTTTTTATTGTTATTATAGTTGTTTGGTGATAACTAGATAGTAATTTTAGCTATTAAAGTATTTCCTTTTTCTAGTTAATTGTTTATTAAATTGATTGATATTGAATAGTTGTTTAATTAGTTCTTTTCTGTTATTGAATTTTTAGAATAATTTAATGTTGCTATGATAGAATTTGTGTAAATTTGTTTCTCTCTAGTTTTCTTTAAAGTTTTCGTTGGATTTATTTCTTGGTTTCCTTCGATTTGTTTTCCTTGATTGTTTTATGTTACTTTTACTCGATGTTATTTATTGTTTGTGAATGTGTTTCACTTATTGTGTGAACTGTTTGTTTCGTTAGATTATCCGGAGTGCGGAGCTTGTTATTACAAAGCTTTAGAATTTCAAGACCGTCGTCAAGGCAAGTCACTTGATCATGTTTTACCCAAGTTTTATTTGCATTAGATGATATTTTCCACCATGCGTGCAGTAGGAGTATTAAACTTTTTGAGTAGTATCACGAGGTAGGACACCCCACAAATCCCCTGTTAACCTGGCCCCGTGACGCCATTTTTATTTGATGCTACGCTTAATTAGACGGGAATTTTGGTTGAGTGTTACATAGCAGTTGTGATTATTTTGGATGAGGACCAATTCAAGATGATGAATACCACTTGACGTGATCAAGGCTACTCCGAGGAGATGAAGACTTCATGATTCAAGACAAACTTTAATACACCTACTGGGTGGATTTGGAAATAGGCTCCCTGGAGTAACTAGTGGGTGTGCACCTTGATAGGCTGTTGGAATTCCCAGTGTTTGTGAACCATTGATAGGCACCCCTAGAATACCTGAGAGGAGTGAACCTAACCCTGATGGAGAGATACCAGCAGACAACTCCACCCAGACTCAAAGAGACGGATGGATACGTCACGACCGGAAGCTTACCTGTGCAACCACAAGTCATTATGGGCTCTGGCTTGGTTGATCTTAGTGGTAACTCTAACCTGAACTCTTAACCGAGGGTTAAGGAAACTCTTTGAAAGACCATGTTTTGGTCATCTGGTTCTCAAACACCCTGAAGTGCGAGGACATAAACGGAGGGACAAAATCTTGCGGGAAAAGTGCACAAACCTCTCTAGAGTGTTAAATCTAATCTATTATCTATGTCCCCAGTTACGGACAATTAAGCCTCTGGAAATGATACTATTAGGAACTCTCAACACCACACTTGATGATAATTGATGAGGGTACAAGATAATAATTGGGTTATGAGATTTGGTTTGCGGAACCATCTCATTACACAACCGACATTTTATAGTAATTTCATGATGCCCCTTTGTTGTAGGAAAAAAACTTGCTTTTATGCAAAACTCGGACCTTTGCCACCATCAACCAGATGCATATAGTTGTGATAGCATTATTATTTTTTATCATTTTTTTCTCTTCTGTGATTTGCGAGCATATTCCATATAGTTGTGACCTACATGGCTGCAACGTCTCATGTGGCAGAGGTTTTCTCCAACGAAGTGTGAGGTCTACGTCCTATGCTCGATGTTGCGCTTTGGAGTTAGATGGAGTCAGCTACCTTTAGGCTTCAGCGGGATTTTGATAGCGCTATCTCATGAGTTGGCCTTTTGCCAAGTTACTTTTGTAATAATGACTCTATATGAGATTTCGATTAATAAAGCATGTGTGATTGAACTCTGTTATATACATTGATGTATTGCGTGTGTACCAGCATGATCTTGGGATGGTACGGAAACACCAGAGACTTGACCATTTCAGGTCGGGTCGCTACAGATATGGTATCAGAGCAAACGCTGACCGTAGGACATAACCACTAGGACTGGAAAATCCATAGAAATAAACTTAATTTTTAAAATTTTCCTATTTATCTATTGGTCGATGCCCTTCTCTATTCATTTCCATCCCTTCTCTAATTCATTGAAATAGTTGGTGCCCCATCACCGAGTCTTCTCAACCCAACGAGACCATTCCCTATGAAGACGACACGGACGAAAAAGAAGCTTGAGCCAACGTTTATATGATGAAGTCTTTCACAGATGAAACTACATTCATACCACCATGTAACCAATAGAAATTCGTTAGTCGATTGGATTCTCGATTTATTCGATCGATGCGTGACACTTGATTGAAGTGATTGGTGTGTTAATTGATTGTTGCATGGATATGGGTAGTGTTATTTTCCCTTTAGACCCTTGTTCTATTCTAATTCTCTTCCACTCTAAAACATCAGATGCCGCCAAGACGTGACCCGGGAACAAACTTTCCACCGGAGCTCACTCAGCTGATTCAGCAGCAGAATGCACTGATGCAATTGTTGATCCAGAACCAAGCCAACAACAACAACCCACAACCCCAGGCCAACAACCTCACCCGCTTCTTGAGACTAAATCCACCCACCTTTTCCAGCAACACTAAGCCCATCGTGGCCTACGATTGGCTCCGCAAGATGGAAAGGGAGCTGATTACCGCCGGTTGCACAGAAGCAGAGAAGGTGTGTTTTGCCGCACACCAACTGGAAGGATGAAAGCACATTTGCTCCCGTGGTGGTTTCGGTAATTAATAACAACATATGAGTCATTGAACTAATGTTTCCACCAAGTATATTTTGGGAAAGTTCAATGATAGGGATGGAAAAAGGATTGAGGAGATTTTGGAATTACCTCAAGATTTAAGGAAATAGGTTGGCCAAGCTTTAAGCAAGAGGACTCTACATTTTACATTTGTGAGAAATCACTTTGAGTCCATAGGAAATCCAATACTATTAAAAGGGGGTAAGAATTTGTTGGTGAACAATATGCCCATACGTGAAGAAGTAATAGACACCAAGAACATCCACAAACTCTCCAGCCAAAGTCTGTCTCTAGCCAAACATGCAAAATCGGTGCAACCAACTTTCCTATCCCAGTGCCACCGATTCCAAACCCTAGACAGACTCGGCCAAACCCTAGCCACTTTGGTGCATCCGAGACTGCTTTCGGTGCCATCGAGTTGGGTTGCCAACTTTATGTTACGCAAGTTCACACTTTCGTTCCGTCCGAGAATGTTGAATCGGCGTCACCGAGTTTGGCAATTCTGACCATTGGTCACCTTGTCGGTGCAACCGAGTTTCCTATATCGGTCTCACTGAGATTCAAAAGTTGCCACCTTTTGGTCACTTCGGTACAACCGAGATTAACACACCGGTTTCACCGAGTTGGTCATTTTGTGTGTAATAGTTGGATTTTTAGGGATGCCTATATATACCCCTTCACCACCACCCACTCACAAGAGAAGCACTTAGAACAGTTCCCCACTCATACCTACTGATTTTTGGAGAGAGAACCACCTACCCTTGTGTTGAGGTCAATATGTTCCACTCCAACCATATGGATCTTGATTTATAGCCTCCCAAGTTGCTTTCCACCAATCCCATCTCTTCTACCAAGCCAAATCTATGAGAGAATGATTGTATGTTGAGGAGTCTATCATCTTGAAGTACAAGAGCAAGGAGTTCATCGTCATTGCTGAGCCTATTACCTTTTGGAGGTTGGTGCCTCCTACATTGGTTAGGTGTTACTTGGGAGCCTCCTACTTCGTGTTGTGGAGTGAACCAAGAAGTTTGTAAGGGCAAGGAGATCGCCTACTTTGTGAAGATCTACCCCGAGTAAGGCTAGTCCTTCGTGGACGTAGGCCATCATGGTATAGTCAAGGTTGCTTCTTCATGGAACCCTCCGTGGGTAGAGCCCTCCATGGACTCTCGCGACCATTACCCTCCGTGGGTTGAAGACTTCATGAACGTGGATGTACGATAGCACCATATATCAGAACCATGGGAAAAATCATCATGTCTACAATTGCGTTTGATCCTCCTACCCTATCCTTTTACTCATGCTTGTTGTTACTTTCCGCTGCTATACTCTTAGACTTGCATGTGTAGGGTGTACTTGATATGTTATGAATGCAAAAACTTACCAAGAATTAAAATTGGGAAAAAATAGTTTTATTTGGTCAAGTAGTCTAATCACGCCCCCTCTAGACCTACTTTCGATCCTACAAGTGACCAACAGCTTCTTGGTGGGAGAACTACATGACCACGTATCCCATTGCTGGTGTGACTTGGGATTAGTTCAAGCAGGCCTTCCGCACTGCACATGTCTCAGCTGGAGCCATGAGCTTGAAGAAGCGGGAGTTTCGCAACTTACGCCAGGGAAACCGTTCTGTGGCTCAGTATCTGGATGAATTCAGCATGCTGGCCAGATATGCACCCGGAGATGTGGTTGATGATGCAGCTAGGCACGAGAAGTTCATGGAGGGACTCAATGAGGAATTGAGCATTCAATTGACTGTGGCTACCTTCAAGAATTATGAGGAGATGGTAGACAAGGCACTTATTCTGGAGGGAAAGCAGCGGCACATAGAGAACCGTAAGAGGAAGTATGACAAGCTTTATTCTAGAGGTAATCATAAGCCCCGTGCAGCACCATATTCAACATCTAGGAAATTCGATGATCATAACCACCATAACCATGGAGGAAACAACTATAGTAGTCATAAGAATGGCAATGGAGGGAATGGTAATCAACACCATTCGGCTCCGGCCCAGAAGAATTTGAAGCACATCACCTGCTACAATTGCAGGAAGAATGGCCACTATTCCACTGACTGTCCGTAGAAAAAGCCCGACAATGGCAATGAAGGTCCTAACAAGGAGTCTCATCATTTTCCTCGAGCTCAGGTGAATCACATTACCGTGGAGGGAGTTAATGGACAGTCGGATACAGTTACTGGTAAGTTCTTGTTAAACACACTAACCGTATGGGTACCTTTGATTTTAGTGCATTGCAATCATTCATATCAAGGGTAGTTTTTAAGAAGTATGGTTTACCCACCCGGACCCGTGGCAGACCACTTTAGACCAGTTTCCCCATCGACCCAGAATTTGATTAAGGTGCAAGTAATCTTGTTAAAGGAAGAGATCCAGAATAATCTCTGGAACATCTACCAATGAAGTCGTAATTATTTCATAGGAGGATACGTAAACCCCGAGAGTTGGGAAGAAACGGTAGTTGTTTTTTTTGGCTTGCAGAATTCATGGATTTACGGAACTCAGTTCGTGGATAAGAGAAAGTTCTGCAATGCTTGTGAGGAGGCCCAAGTGTTAGAATACGAGATTCGCTAAACCTTATATAAGGTAATGATTTGGGGGCGACATGGCTTCGCCACCATGACGACTTACTCTTATCATTTCTCTTGATATTCGGAATGGTAAATCTGAGTGACATACCCATAGTAAAGAGACGATGTTCTTTGAAGCTTTTGTTTAAGCCTTAGAATGGTATGATGATGAACCCTTGTACACGGTTGCCAACCGTAGGAATTATACAGTGAGATTTAACCCAGACCCATTTCCTGCAGGAGAAACCATTAATTGATGACTACCATGAGACTTCGATAAGTATTTAGTATTGGAAACACATGTGTCAGAAAACCCAACCTCGAAAGAACTTTACCAGGATGAAAGAACTCAAGATTTGAGGAAAAGGTTATACCCTCACCGGAAGAGCCCAGTGGAAGAGTTATCCTAGAGAATATGAGAAGACCGACATCGTAAACTATAAGGATGGATTACATTAATTTTGTTGGAACCGTAACTTTCTTTCTAAGTGTGATAGCACCCCGGACATAATAATCATTGGATTTGCAAGAATACCCCAACCCCAACCAACTTCTACCCTCTTCGAATCTCGAGGACGAGATTCATTTGAAGTGTGGTAGTTTGTAACATCCCAAAACTCTAAGTTTTGGAATGTTATATTAAATTAACTATATTGATTGATTGTTTGATTGAATGACTGAATTTGAGTGAATTTGAAACTTAAAAAAAACTTTTGAATGAGAGGGAATAAAATGAATTTCCCCTTTACTTTTGAATTCAGATTCATTCAACTCAAATCAATGAGAGAAGATGACATGACTTCTTCAAAATAAAGTATTTGAAAGGTGAATTTGAAAAATACTAAAACTTTTCTATTTTTGGAATCTATTTAACATTTGCTTCTATTTCAAAGTTTGAATGAATTCAAATCCCCTTGACCAAATTCAAAATATCGAGAGGAGCAATATGACATGCCAAACCAGGGGCCATTTGAATTATATTTGAACTTTTAAAAAACTTTGAAGACTATTTTGAAAAAAATTCATAATGGGTTTCAAAAGAAATTCATAAAGTGGTTTTCAAAGTTATTTTTCTCCAAAAATAAGATACATGGAAAATAGGGTAAAATGATTCCCTTAGATATAAAAATGGAGGAAGATGAATTTGAAAATATGTTGGTATTTTCAAAATGTTTTCTTTGCATTTTATTTGCAACAGCAACACTGCTTGAATTGTCTGATTTTGTGAGATTTTGTTTTGGCTCTGAAAATATGTTCATGTTTTAGGAAATCGTTTTCTAGTCATTTTGATATATAATATGTCTATATAAAACTTTTATTTATTCGTCCATTTCTTTTTCTTTCTCTGTATTTGAAAAAAAAACTGTCAAAGCCCAGCCCAAGATGTGGTCGTCCCCAACCTCACGAGAGCTCCCTCGTGCAAGCTCCAGATCGCCATGGACGTCGGAAATCCTGCACCCCTGTCTTCCCTTGCCTCTCCTCGCCCCGGAAACTCCTCCCCGCGGATCCCGTGCCTTCCCAACAAGAGCCAATCATCATTACTATGCCATCAAGGTCCTGGAATTTCTCGCCGGACAACCAACCTTGACAAATTCGGCCACTACATTCACTACACCTAGACACCGCCCCGAGCCCTATAAATACCTCCCCCTCTAAGCCATCCCCCCCTTGACCGATTCCCTCCCTTTCGAGCTCCTCTCCCCCACTCCATCAACCGCACGAACTCGCCGGAGTTCGTCAACTCTGGCATCTTCTCCATCGCCGCCCGAGGCTCGGCTGGCTTTTTCCTGGACTCCCCTGAGGTTGTTGCGATGCTCCCTTCCTCATCGCGATCTCATCTTCCTCCGGGAGTCAGTACATAACCGGATCCAAGCTCATCCCCTTCATCTTCTCCAACTCCGGCGACTAACTCCGGTGAGCTCCACAAAAATCTCGTATTGTAGTTTTTTTTCCAAAAAGTAGCAATCTTAGAAAATTCATATCAATTAGTATACAACTCCAAATTGAGTGATTCACTTTGTTGTAGTTTCAAAATTTTATGTAGTTTCCGATGGTGCACTTGGATTTCAAATTTGAGTATTATAATTTTGAATTTGCTTAATTTTGTTCAAATAACTAATTTGACAATATCTTGAGATTTATAATATATTTTTGATTTATTCTTTATGCCACTATTTTGTTATTGATTGGCCTGTCCATTAGAATTGAGTTATTTATTTTTAGATTTACCTAAATTAGGATTTTAACTAGAATAGTACTGTTTTGTTTATATAGCTATTTTAGTCATTTAATTATTGTTTTTAATGATTTTGGTTAGTTCTTTTTGTAGATTTTCACATGTAATTATATGGTTCTATTAGACTAGAGTAGATAGATTTTATAATAATTTATTATTATTTTAGCTATTGTTTTGTTGTATTGTTGTGTAGTTATTTAACTAGAGTAAATATAATAGTTTTATCGTTACAAAAGTAATTCTTTTGCCACATGAGGTTATTTTTATTGTTGTTTTTGTTAATTTGAAACATATTAGTTTTTATAATTTTTTGTTATGGTCTTAGTGTTTTTATTGTTATTATAGTTGTTTGGTGATAACTAGATCGTAATTTTAGCTATTAAAGTATTTCCTTTTTCTAGTTAATTGTTTATTAAATTGATTGCTATTAAATAGTTGTTTAATTAGTTCTTTTCTGTTATTGAATGTCTAGAATAATTTAATGTTGCTATGATGGAATTTGTGTAAATTGGTTTCTCTCTAGTTTTCTTTAAAGTTTTCGTTGGATTTATTTTGGTTTCCTCCGATTTAGTAATTGTTTTCCTTGATTGTTTTATATTACTTTTACTCGATGTTATTATTGTTTGTGAATGTGTTTCGCTTATTGTGTGAATTGTTTGTTTCGTTAGATTATCCGGAGTGCGAAGCTTGTTATTACGAAGCTTTAGAATTTCAAGACCGTCATCAAGGCAAGTCATTTGATCATGTTTTACGCAAGTTTTATTTGCATTAGATGATATTTTCCACCATGCATGTAGTAGGAGTATTAAACTTGTTGAGTAGTATCATGAGGTAGGACACCCCACAAATCCCCTGTTAACCCGGCCCTAGGATGCTATTTTTATTTGATGCTACGCTTAAGTAGACGGGGTTTTGGTTGAGTGTTACATGGGAGTTGTGAGTATTTTGAAAGAGGACCAATTCAAGATGATGAATACCACTTGACATGATGAAGGCTACTTCGAGGAGATGAAGACTTCATGATTCAAGACAAACTTTAATACACCTACTGGGTGGATTTGGAAATAGGCTCCCTGGAGTAACCAGTGGGTGTTCACCTTGATAGGCCGTTGGAATTCCCAGTGTTTGTGAACCATTGATAGGCGCCCCTAGAATACCTTAAACGAGCGAACCTAACCCTATTGGAGAGATACCAGCGGACAACTCCACCCAGACTCAAAGAGACGGATGTATACGTCACGACCGAAAGCTTACTTGTGCAACCGCAAGTCATTATGGGCTCTGGCTTGGTTGATCTTAGTGGTAACTCTAACCTGAACTCTTAACCAGGGGTGAAGGAAACTCTTTGAAAGACCATGTTTTGGTCATCTGGTTCTCAAACACCCTGAAGTGCAAGGACATAAACGGAGGGACCAAATCTTGCGGGAGAAGTGCATAAACCTCTCCAGAGTGTTAAATCTAATCGATTAGCTGTGTCCCCGGTTACGGACAATTAAGCCTCTGGAAATGATACTATCAGGAACTCTCAACACCGCACTTAATGATAATTGATGAGGGTACAAGATAATAATTGGGTTATGAGATTTGGTTGGCGGAACCATCTCATTACACAACCGGCATTTTATAATAAGTTCATGATGCCCCTTTGTTGTAGGAAAAAACTTGCTTTTATGCAAAACTCAGACCTTTGCCACCATTAGCCAGATGCATATCATTGTGATAGCATTATTATTTTTTATCATTTTTTCTCTTCTGTGATTTGCCAACATATTACATATAGTTGTGACTTACACGGCTGCAACGTCTCATCTTGCAAAGGTTTTCTCCGACGAAGTGTGAGGTCTAAGTCCAATGCTCGGTGTTGCCCTTTGGAGTTAGATGGACTCAGCTACCATTAGGCTTCAGCGGGATTTTGATAGCGCTATCTCATGAGTTGGCCTTTAGCCAAGTTACTTTGGTAATAATTACTCTATATGAGATTTCAATTAATAAAGCATGTGTGATTGAACTCTGTTATATACATTGATGTACTGCGTGTGTATCAGCATGATCTTGGGATGGTACAAAAACACCAGAGACTTGACCGTTTCAGGTCGGGTCACTACATTGACGTAAGTAGGTTTTCAGGATCAATTAGTGATCCTTACTAGTTCACGCCCGTTATGCGTAGACCATCATACTTTACTTTCTGTATTCGTAAGTTAGGCACTCAAATAAATGCTCAGTTGCTTGCTACAACCTCACCACTTAACCATTCCTCACCCATTAAGCTTTGCTAGTCTTGATACCCTTGGAAATGAGATTGCTGAGTCCCAATGGCTCATAGATTACTACAACACCAGTTGCAGGTACATGTAATGCGATGGTTGGACGTGAGCGCGATGCTTGTTTGATTTGGAGTTCTTCTTCTTCTTCTTCTTCAATCTAGGATGGGTTCCAGGTGGCAGCCTGGGATAGCAAGGATGGATGCCATTTTATCGTTTGTTTTCGTTCGTAGTCGGACCCTACTCTTTTGTATGATGTTTGAATATGTTGTTGCATTGATGTGATCTTGATGTAGATTGTCGCGAGTGTAAGCCAATTCCATATACTCATCTCTTCTGTATATGTACTTGTAATGATATCCATTCTTGCAAAACGACGAGATGCACTTCTATCCCCGTTGAGGCCCTCATGCCAAAATAAGGATAGGATCGCATCTTGGGCGTTACAGGGGAGATTGAAAGCACAACATGCTCCCTTGGTGGTTTTGATAATTCATGACAACATACATTGTCTCTTGGACTAATACTTTTACCTAGTGTATTTTAGATAAAGTCCATAGAGAGTGATGGGTTGGCAAAAGGAGTGTGGAGAGTATCCCCAAGGACAAGAAGAAGAAGGAATAACTTTGGCCAAGCCTCAAGCGAGGACTCTACATTTTTACACTTGTGAGAAATAACTTTGAGTCCATAGGAAAGCCAATACTATTAAAAGGGGGTAAGGTTGTGTTGGTGAACAAAATGCTCATACGTGCACAAGTGATAGTAACCACATACACCCACAAGCTCTTCCACAAAAGTCTGTCCAAAGCCAAATATTCAAAATCGGTGCAACCAATACTTTCCACTCGGTGCCACCGATTCCAGAACCTAGACAGACTTAGCCAAACCCTAGCTTTTCGATGCAACTGATTCCGCTTCGGTGCCACCGAGTTAGGCTGCCAACTTTCTGTTACGCAAATTCATAATATCGGTCCCACTGAGATTGTTGGATAGGTGTCACCGAGATTGGGCAATCTGACCATTGGTCAGCTTATCGGTGCAACCAAGTTTCCTATATCGGTCTCAGCGAGATTCAAAAGTTGCCACCTTTTGGTCACTTCGGTACCACCGTGATTAACACATCGGTGTCACCGAGTTGGTCATTTTCTGTTTAACGGTTGGATTATTGGAGAAGCCTATATATACCCCTCCACCACTACTCACTCGAAAGAGAAGCACTCAGAACAGTTCCCCACTCATACCTACTGATTTTCTGAGAGAGCCACCTACTCATGTGTTGAGATCATGCCATTCCATTCCTACCATATGAATCAATCTATGTCAGGGTGATTGCGTGTTGTGGAGTCTATCATCTTGAAGCACAAGAGCAAGGAGTTCATCGACACAATCGAGCCTTTTACCTTTTAGAGGGTGGTGCCTCCTAGATTAGTTAGGTGTCGCTTGGGAGCCTCCTACTTCGCGTTGTGGAGTGAACCAAGAAGTTTGTGAGGGCAATGTGACAGCCCAAGTGCTGCCCCTACCTTTTATGGTATGTAACCTATGTGGACCCATATTGCCATGTGATGAATGTTATGAGTTTGGTCTTCTGCCATGCCATTGTTTTATGCATCATGCATCATATCATTTCATCATCATGTCTTGCATATTATTTTTGTGGTGTGCCCCTTGTGATCTTGTTGAGAGGTGGAGTGGCTCTTCTATGGTCTTGTGGATGTGTGTGCTTGAGTGGGAATCAACTCCTTCCCTCTCTCTTATCATTTCAAAAGCCAAAACCTAAAAAACCCTTTTATTCCTATTATCATTAATCAACAGAATTAATTAGCTTATAAATTGTTAAAAAATGTTGAACTTGTAGTAAATATTATTTGAGCCCATTTGTGGTTGTTCTTTTGATGTTTTGAGCTTATTGTATTGGGGTTTTAAAATAACACAGGTGCTGTTTTCACTATAGTATTAAAAATACTTGCTTGAAAAATCCACTTATTCATTTTATTAAATTGTTCACATTTTCTGGTATGCAAAAGTATTTTTTGTTTCGCACCAAACCCTTTTCATTTTTCTTAGAGGGCTTTTCTTGTTTATTTATCTTTTTATTAGGAGCTCCTCTGTTTTATTTTGTCTATGAGAGAAGCTGGGCCTTCTTCGCCTCGCGGCCTAGCTAATGCACCGAAGCCGGCCCAGCCCGCATGAAAACAGCCACCTGCCCATCGTCCTCCTCCGTTAGAGACGTGTGAGAGAGAGCAGAGAGTTTAGAGAGAGAGAGAGAGAGAGCTCGCATTGACACCGTGAGAGGAGATCACGGATGTCGAGGCGCCCCCCCTTTTTAAGCGCGCAGAAGCCTAGGGTTCCTTCTTTCCGTCGTCGCCGCCACTCCTCCATTCTTCTCCTCCGCATTCCCCCTCCTTTCTTCTATCAGGTAAGGGTTCAGAGAAGTGAGATTCAGAGAGCAGCGTCTCGTCGGTCTACGGTCGCCGTTGTCGCCTCCGGTGACCCCCTCGTCCTCATCGGAGATGGCCTGGTGCTCGGGGGTGATGTCCGCGCCCCGTTCCCGGTGCTAGGGCGCGGAGTGAGGCCTGTGTCGTCGTCTTCGTCTTCGTCTTCCGCGCGTAGCCGGAGCCCGTGTCGTCTTCTTCCCCTGCTCCGCCCTGCTCCGAGCGCGTCATCGTCCGCAGTGAGCGCCTGCAGCTCCTCCTCCCCCTCTCTCTATATCTCCTCGTCGGTAGCCTAGCGCAGCTGGTAGCCTCAGTTCGTTGCTGTCGCGCTGTGTCACCGCCGTGCCCCGAGCCGAGCGGAAGCTCGAGCTCGAGCGCCCCTTGCCGCCATGCCTAGCCCTCTATGATGCGGGAATGGATTGTCCGTAGTCCCCCGTTCCTCCTCCGCCTGTCCGCGTCGTCGGTGAGTCCCTCCATCGCCGGAGATTCCCGGCTCCGCTCCCCTATCGTGCGCGCAAGCACTGGGTCCAGTTTCGTCAGAGATGTCCGATTTAGCTAGTAGAAGAGGGCCAAGGCCGCCCCTTGTTCAGTTGTCGCGCAGTAGCACAGTGGTAGAGCGCTCGGGGAATGACCGTGAGGTCACAGGTCGAGTCCCCACTCCCCCTTGTTGTTTTCCTTTTTTTCGATTGGATCTGGTGGGTGTTGTGTGTTCGGATCCAGTGTGTCCATGCTGGATCCCATGTGTTGTTGTGGTATGTGTGTGTGTGCCTGCGTGTGTGAGTGTGTGTGTTGGATCTGCTGTGGCAGCAAATCCAGAGTGTGTGTGTATGGAAGAGTGTATGTGTGTGTGTGGTGAAGTGTGTGCATGACAAGTGGGCCTGGCCCCACTTGTCATCCACTAGAGGGGCCCTCGTGCTATGCCAGGTGGGGCCCTCCTACTTGTTTTTTCTTTTATGTGTGTTATTAACGTTTTATGTGAGATAAATGGAATATTTTCTATTTATGGTAATAGTACTAAAACTAGTATGAGCATTTTTGGACATGTGCATTTTTAGTAGGTTTTCACTTATAGGAATGTATGGCATTTTTTCTATCTAGTGTTGTGCCTTGTTTTGTCACCCAAGGAATCACCCAAGGAATCCATTGGTGCAACTTTTTGGGGAATTTGAGGAAGTTTAACAAAATGTCATTTTGTCTCAAAGTGCCATTTTATCATTTTTGTTATATTTAATCCTTGCATGCTATGATAATTGTGCCAACATGAATCTTCTAGCCTTTGATGGGTAGAATGCCATGGTATTTATTTTTGTCATGTTAAACTTGCATATAAGTGGGAACCATGCTCTAAAGTAGCTACAAAAATGTTGTTGTTTTCAAACATGCTAAATATTTCTAAGTCTGAGAATCTGTCATTATTTTTATGCCATGAAGAGTGGATGCTACCAAGTGATGTGTTGTGAATTAGGTCATGCTCAGTGATAGTGATTTGGAGTAGAGGTTGCCCTATATCATCCTGTTAATTTTCATGCCATGAGGTGGTATCTATCACCATTAGTTTCTGCTGTCAACTTGCTATCAGCTTAACTCAGATTCCAGAAAACTGTTATTTTCGCTAAGTCCCAAAAATCTGTTTCATCACGCCAACTTGTGAGCTTCATGCTTATTGATGTGTGCCTCCATTCCATATTGTGTAGTTGGATAAGTTGATAAGCATGTTATGTAGTTTCTGTCAATGCCTTGCTTGTGGTTGAAGACTTCCTGTAGCTCTAGTTATTGGCTGTGAAAATTGCTATGTTGTTGTTTTGTGGCAGATTGTTTGTTTTAGTGTTTTGTGACTTGTGGGAGTCATACTCCATGGAATTGCTTGATATTTGGCTCTATTGTGGTTGGTTTTTCATTACCTAACC
This sequence comes from Hordeum marinum, assembly GCA_022496015.1. Classification (NCBI taxonomy): domain Eukaryota; kingdom Viridiplantae; phylum Streptophyta; class Magnoliopsida; order Poales; family Poaceae; genus Hordeum; species Hordeum marinum. Next base: position 239,798,156 of record CM039678.1, read on the forward strand.
AGTGGCTGCCTTGGAATTCCAAGGAATAGCCCATGGTCTTCTTGTCTTGTGTTTTGCCTTCGTATCTTGTCGTGAGCGTAGCGTGAGAACCGTAACTCCGTTTCCTACGTTCTACCTATGCATTTGTATCGTTTTTGCATGATGTATCCATATTTTCCATCATCATGCATGTTTAAATAACTTAACATAAGGTTCTGTCCAGATTCATAACTAACTAATCCATTGCATGTGAATCATGACTAGTTAGGATTGCCATGCTAAATTCTTCACATAAACCATGCATCATTCTTGATTGTGCATTGCACCTTGGTTGCTTGTTTATTCTTGCTGTTTATTTTGGGTAGACGCGAACGTTGAACCTGAGTACGAAGATCCAGGAGAGTACCACTACGAGGATCCCGCTACTTGTCCCTCTGAAGAACCAACAGGCAAGATGATTGTACCCGGATCCTGATACTATTTTCACTTGCTAGTGTCTCGCTCTTATAGTTATTTGCGCTACCTACCACTTGAATCTCAAGAATCCTAATTGCCATGATAGCCTCTAACCCCTCCACATCCTAGCAACCTTGATTGGCTAAGTTACCGCTGCTCAGCCCCTCTTATAGCGTTCTAGTTGTAGATGCAGGTTGTTTCCATGCGATAACTCAGGAGATACGCGGGGCCAACCCGGGGCAACTCAGGAGATTTCTATCAGGCCTCCATACGCGTAGCTTATCTGTCGTGTCCTGAGAATGAGATACGCGGCTCTTATTGGGTTCGTCGACACATCGGGTGGTCTTGCTGGATTTGTTTTACCATTTATCGAGTGGCTTGCGTGTGGGACTCTAACTTCCTTCGGGCTATCTCGAGGTGTTGGAATTCCTTTGGAGTTGCCTAGGATGATCACGAGATCCATGGTCGAGGCTATTTCCGTGGAGTGTGGTTAATTTATGATAGACTAGTTGGAGCACCCCTGCAGGGTTAAAACTTTCGGAAAGTCATGCCCACGGTTATGTGGCAACTTGGATATTTGTTTAACACCCGGTTATAGTTAACTTGAAGTAAACTCTAATAAAATACACCAACTGTGTGAGTAACCATGATCGTCTCTGCTCGTGAACATGAACAAAGAGAGAACACAGTGGGGTTATGATTGACGTAAGGAGGTGTTCAGGATCTCATAGAGGTCATTCTAGATTCGATCGCTTATTGTAGACCACATATTTACTTTCATGTTTCGTAAGATTAGCCACCATAAATGCTTAGTATTGTTGCAAACTAAACACATAACCCTTCCCAACCTATGAGCTTGAACAGTCTCAATACCCGGGCGCGAGATTGCTGAGTCCCCGTGGCTCACAGATTACTACAATAATCTAGGTGCAGGTACAGATGAGATCGTGCTAGATGATATGACGCAGCTCTAGTGGGAGTACGACGAGGAGCGTGACGGGATGTACGTGACTTATCTAGACGAGTAGGGGACCATGGTCATGATCTTCGGGGCTAGCAAGCCAGTGTCATTGCATCTTCATTTTATCGTTTGTTTTCGTTCGTAGCCGGACCTTGTCTTGGATTGATGTTTGGACTCTTTGTGTGGAATTGTAATTTAGCATGTGGTGAGTGTAAGCCAACTCATATACTCCTCTCTTCATAAATGTATGATGTAATGATGTTGTACTTGCGAACGACAAGATGTGCCTCTATCCCTGTCGAGGCCCTAGTGCCTTAATATGGATAGGCGCACATCTTGGGCGTGACAGGCAAGGAGATCGTCTACTTCGTGAAGATCTACCCTGAGTTAGGCTAGTCCTCTGTGGACAAAGGCCATCATGATATAGTCAAGGTTGCTTCTTCATGGAACCCTCTATGGGTAGAGCTCTCTGTGGACCATCATGGTATAGTCAATGTTGCTTCTTCGTGGAACCCTCCGTGGACTCTCGCGACCGTTACCCTTCGTGGGTTGAAGACTCCATGAAGATCGATGTATGATATCGCCACCTATCAGAACCACAGGAAAAATCTTGTCTCCCTCATGCGTTTGATCTCTCTATCTCTACTCCTTACTTTCATGTGTAATGTATTTACTTTCCGCTGCTATACTTGATGACTTGCATGTGTAGGGTGTTCTAGATTTGCTATGTATGCTAAACACTACGAACACTTGATTTGTGCTTGAGGTAGTTTTAAATTCTTGCAAGTACTCTATTCACCCCCCTAGACATACACTTCTAGTGATCCCGCACAACCTCCACCCACACCGCCGCGCTGCAGCAGCCATCGGCCTGTAGCCATAGGCCGCTGCCCCCCAGGCCAGTGGCACCCCCGCATAGGAGCCCGGGAGTTGAAGCCAGGCGGCATCTGGCTTCTCCACCCACACCACGAACTCCTGGGCGAGTCGGCCATATGGAGCCGCGGACGTGGTGGCAAGGCCGTCGTGGCCGCCCTCCCACCGCGGGCGCCGCTACCTCGGCTGCCATGGGCACCCGCGTCGGTCGGTCCCACGTTGCGACCGCCGATGATGACCCCAGACTGTGCTAGGGTACGACCACACCCTTGGGGAGCCGCTGCCAGCATCGCGACGTACTTTCGAGGGCGGTCGCAGCTCCTCTTGGTTGGTGGTGGCGCGGGGTTCTCCTTGTGGGCCTTCCCCTTCTCGGCGGCAGAGTGCTTCCTCACCAAAATCGTGATTGGGGGGGCAACCTGGAGATTGGAAGATGAGGAAGACGAAGATGTGTGAGGGTTTTCTCCCGCACACTGGATTAAGTACAACCGGGGGCCAGCCAGCCCCCCCTCGCATCCCGGGAGGCGTGCAGCCACCGTCGGGTCACATCTGCGTGGCCCGAGAGCAGGAAGCCCAAGGAATATATAGCATTCAAGGAAAGGTAATGATGGCCGGTGCTAGCACGGGCGTCACATCGGTTTGACTTGGGCGGTTCCTGACGCCTTCTAGGAGCAAAATCGTCGCTACACGGGTGGCTGACGCGTGTAGAGCCTAGCCCACAGGCGTTTGGGGTCCTCGGTCCTTTGGGCCATCCTCAATTGTTTGCCCTGAAGCCAGCTCGAGTGCACCTTGGGCCCTGGGGGCTACTATCGGCATTCTAGGAACGAGGGTACCTAGTCCTGTCTGCCTGCGGCCCAAGGCATGGCCCACCTCGTCAGTCAGGTGAGGCCTGGCATGGCATTACTCAAGACAAGGCCCTCGCAAGGACCCTAGGCTTGCAAGGAAGAACACCATCAAGACCAGCAAGGATGGGCCTCCTCAGGCCCCCTCCCGAGGTGCGGAGATCTCTATGCAAGGCCCAACCTCACGAGTCAAGGGTGATGCAAGGTAGGACAGGCGGGCGCCAGCGCACCAGGTGGCGCGGTTTCCTCCTTGGTGAAAAGGGAGCAAGGACATATGCGGATTCCCAAAGAGACGCCCAAAGGTTTCCCTTCCGGTTCAACAAGACCACAACCACGAGGCCCGCAGGACAGATGTCATTGCCGAGCCGACCACTGCATCACCAATAGCTACTTTGCAGGCGAAGACCACCTTTGGACAGGGCATGGATGTACTCCTGTCCCCCTTCAAAATTGGCCATTGTGGGATCCCTTCCCGCCATTGTGATAAGGGAAGAGGACCCAAGGCACCGCTATATATGTATAAGCTAGGTCACACGGTAGAGAGGACACCGGATCCGATCCAACACTTAGCCACTCAACTCACCACCACAGGGCAGGGAGCCAAGAACACAACTTGATCCCCCCTCGTGAGGCTCAAGCTCACTGTACTTGTTCATCCACCAAAACCTCCACGAGAGTCAATCTACCAAAGTAGGAGTACGGTATTATGCTTTAGAGCGGCCCGAACCTTGGTAAACTATCGTGTTCATCTTCTTCCTCATTATCGAACGAGTTCGCCATTATATCCATCAAGTAGCGAGATAGGTTGGGTGAGGCCGTAGGGAAACCTTCGCACATGACCCTATGTTCTAACCTTAAGGGTTTTGTGGAGCCTGAAATATGACAACTGGGTTGCGGATGCCTATTCCTGTACGGTTGTACCACTTGGGTCTATGACTAGTTATGTCGATCCGGGTTCTTTGACGTGTGAATGCTAGCAACATGTTCATATCCGTGAGCCAAAAGGCGCAAACAGTCCAGGCCAAGGTAAGGTGTCAGCCGTGGGTTACCGTGCGTGAGGCCGCAAAGTGGTGTGACATGTTACAGGATGGATTCATATGGCTGAGGATCGAGGTCCTGACATTGAGTTGGCGGCGACAGGAATGCAAGAATGCACCCCTGTAAACACACATGACTTCAGTTGCCTTCTGGAATTCTTGATCACCGGAATGCTCCTCGCCATCCTCATCCTCACTCATGTCATTTGCTTGTTTCTACTCACAGCCTTTGGCTGGCTTTTCCTTCTGCTGCAGGGCCTTACCGCGGCGGCCTCCTCTGCTACCACAGCCCTTCCCGGCAGCACTGTCTTGGCCCTTCTCCTTGTCACGTTTCTCGTACTCAGACCTCTGTTTTGTAGCAAGCTACTCAACTTGGTAGAATTCTTGGAGATCATGGCCTTTGGTGCGGTGGATCTTGCAGTCTGGCCTGTCAGACTTTCTGCTTTTCTCTATGACAGCGGCCTCCCGGCAATCAGCGCACATGACAGCTCCCTTGCCGAGGGTCTCGGCCTTGGCTTTCTTGCATGTGCTGAGATCACCAGAGCTCTCAACACCCAATACTGCCTTTCCTTTGCGCTTCTTGTTGTGCTTTGGGCTCTTCCCCTTCGAGCCAAGGGGATCGTCGTCATCATCTGAGTCGACTTCGACGCCAGTCTCCTCTCCGGGTAATCGCCTTCCTTCATCAGCACGAGCACACTTGTCTGCCAATGTTTACTGCTCATTGACAGTCTTGGGGAGTTTGATATTCATCTTGGCCCGCATCTTCCTGTTGCGTACGTTCGAGTGGAACATGCAATCACGGCTGCGTGGTGTTTCTCTGGAATGTCGTGGTGCACTTGAATGAATCACTAGATATACTTCCGCAAAGTCTCTCCCTCCTTCTACGGAAGGAATTGTAGGTCGCTGGGCTGTCCAGGCTCCCGGTGGCCACCTTTGAAGGCGCCGACGAACTCGTTGCACAGGTTAGTCCATTAAGAAATCGAGTTCTACGGCAGGTGCATCAGCCACGATTTCATATTTGGCTTGAGTGCCAAAGGGAAATAGTTGGCCATCACCTTCTCATCTCTTCCTCCGGCAGCTTGAACGGCTATCGTGTAGATGCCTAAGAATTCTTCCGGGTTCAATTTTCCGACGTACTTCTTCGGCATCTCTGGTTTGAAAGCTCGGGTCGATGACCAGCGGACCTGCCGCAGCTCGCGAGTGAAAGGAGGGCACCCAACCTCATAAGGCAGGTAGTGACAAACACTGGGCGCGGGATCGCTAGCACTGGATGCGGGGTCGCCAGCACCAGGACCATTGCGCTTGTCAGACTAACGGTGTGCTTCTCGACGCTGCTCTATGGTGATGCGCATGTCTTCTTTTCGCCGATCCTCCAAGACACGTCTCTGGTCTCGGCGATTGCGCGGGCCGAATGATAACATAGATGCCTCGTCGAGATAGTCAGCATGCGAATGTTCGATGTGGTTGCCTCTGGGTCTATTGTTGCAGAGGCGACTGCACCATGGGCGTGGCCCCCTCGACACGATCACCGTCCTAGGCCGTTGTCGTCGTCCGCGTACGTCGCGATGGCTCCGCATGCTGGGACTTGTTAGCTTTGATGAAGGAGATCAAACACTAGATGGTATCTCTACACTCGTCTATCTTGTTAGCCGCCGGCAGGAAGTTTAACAGCAGCTGGACGCGCGCCATTGCTTCCGATGTCATGTCCGGAAGGCGAAAGAGGCAGACGGCCATGTTACCCGGCTCCTAGTGAAACTAGGATGGCCGTCGCCACGCTCTTGCCCTCGTGCGTCGCTTGCTGGGGTGGTCTGACATGGAGGAGGCCGAGTCCGTCGGTTTGCGGCCCCGCTCGATACTCCGTCTTGTTCTGGACGAGGCGTAGACTAAGTGGCCACACCGGTGACGGGCACAGCCAAGGGATTGCGGCTTGCTCCAAATTTGGTGTCGCTATGGCGGCCACGTCCATATGCGCGGCGGGGAGGTGGAGACTGGTTGTTTCCTCCGCCTGCGACACCGGGGCCATGCTCATCGGGTTGTTGCTGCCGTTGCTCCTCTCCGATGTTTCCTCCACCAACTTCAGCTGTGGGGGGACACGATGGTGGCACCGCCTGCGCTAGCCGTGTCGCCCATGACACCCGCCTCACTTGCGGCCGCTGCGGTGCCAATGGCATCCGCAGATGCATGCGAGGGAGCCTTCAAAGTGGAGGGATGCACGGTCGCACCGGACTTCTTCTTGAGAGCCATGGATGAAGAAGATGATGAAGAAGATCGATTCGCTGCTGATGAACTCGGGTTCGCACAAATGACGCACCCCTACCTGGCGTGCCAAAGATGTCTGGGCAGGATGCACTCGATCACCTATGGGGCCGTAAGCCTCTTTGTGGTTTGGCAGGGGTGAGGTCACATGCACAAAGAGCGGAGAAGGTGAGACAGCGCGACAATTAGAACACGGGTGTTTTACCCAGGTTCGAGCCGTTGTGAAGCCTAAAACCCTACTCCTGCTTTTGGTTGATTGATCAGAGGAACACGAAGAACACAAAACACTCAAGACCGACAAGGGTTGCCTTCGGCGGAGCTGCTAGGTGAGTACAAGTGTCCAAGGGTCCGAATCTTTAGCTGGGATGCCTTGGGCCTCCTTTTATAGTCCAAGGGGCAACCCCAATGGAAAAACATACATTATCTAATGATTAGATCGCTAACAGTGCTATCATACCTAACTCTGGCACTTAGGACAAAATGCCATAAATGCAGTCTAGGTGGCGTTTGGGGGTGCATCGGGGGCAAGCTTCTACCACCGCTCTATCTAACTATTGCACCACAACTTGACACGCCTCTGGACTGGTGTCAATGGGGAATAATCTGACTTCCAGCGTGTCGCCACATGCTTAGCGAGAGCCACTTAGCCACTTGGGAGCTCGGCACCGCATCGATAAGTGACTGGCGTTGCGATGCAGTGGAGCGGTGGATGATCGGCTCGCGCTTGTCGGGGTTTGGCTTGCCGGGTCTTCTTGAGGTAGCAAGCGCCTCGGTCCCCGACAGGCACCGGGGCCATGCTTGGCGCGCTTCGGGCCTATCTTGGGCTGTAGCGTTGATCTTGCTGGTGTTGCTTGGCATGTCGTAGGTTGCTCTTGCCGGTTTCTTGGTCTTGGATGTTTGCTAGGTTTGCATCTGTGTTGATGGGTTCTGCTACTACTGTTTGTGCATAAGTCAGGGGCATTGGGTACCCATGTCCTAGTGCACCGACATGGGGTGAGGTAATAATGGTGAATATGTAGGATCGAGAGAGGCGTGTCTAGAGGGGGGGGTGAATAGACTACTAGCAGTAATTTAAAACCTAACCTTTTCCCAAATTGTTTGGTTGGCAGATTTTAATAGTTTTAACAAGTCTAGTAAGTCTAACAGCCCTACACATGCATGTCTACAAATATGGCAGAAGAAAGTAAAGACATTGCACATGTAAGTAAAGAGATGGGATAGGAAGATCAAATGTAATAGGAGACACAGATTTTCCCCGTGGTTCCGATAGGTAGTGCAACATGATCACGAATGAAATGATGTCGAACTTGAATATGCTTGGTTCGAGAATGTTTCACAGGATTATGTCCAATTTTAATAGCACTTTGATTTTCGCAAAGTAACGGAACATTTTGAACATGAATACCATAATCCTTAAGCGTTTGTGTCATCCATAGTAATTGCACACAACAAGATCTAGGAGCAATATACTTAGCTTCGGCAGTAGATAGAGATACCGAGTTTTGTTTCTTGGAGGATCAAGACACAAGAGATCTACCTAAAAATTGACAAGTACCCGAAGTGGATTTTCTGTCAACCTTGTCTCCGGCATAGTCCTAATCGGAATAGCCAACAAGATTAAAAGAAGATCCCTTGGGATACCAAATGCCAAAGTTTAGTGTTTGACTCAAGTATCTCACAATACGTTCCATAGCCAAAAGATGACACTCTTTAGGTCCATATTGATATCTAACACACATGCAAACACTAAGCATAATATTGGGACGAGATGCACATAGATATAGCAGTGAACCAATCATTGATCGATAAACCTTTCGATCAATCGGTTCATCCTCCCTGGTAAGGTCAACATGTCCACTAGTGGGCATAGGAGTTTTCATACCTTTGCAATCCTGCATGTTGAACTTCTTGATCAAGTCCTTGGTATACTTAGTATGAGAGATGAAAGTTCCTTCTATTGATTGCTTGATTTGCAATCCAAAAAAGAATTTCAGCTCACACATCATAGACATCTCATACTTCTCGGACATCAACCTTCCAAATCTTTCACTAAATTGAGGGTTAGTGGAACCAAAGATAATATCATCCACATAAATTTGGCATACAAATAATTCTCCATTAACTCTCTTAGTGAACAAGGTTGCATCAATTTTTCCAATTAAAAAACCTTTTTCGATGAGAAACTTCGTTAAGCATTTATACCAAGATGGAGGGGCTTGCTTAAGACCATAAAGAGCTTTGCGAAGCTTGTAAACATGATTAGGTTTCTTAGGATTGAAAAAAAGAGGTGGTTGCTTAACATAGACTTCTTTCTCTATTTCACCATTGAAAAATGCACTTTTGATGTCCATTTGATAAAGCATGATATCATGGTGATTAGCATAGGCAAGAATAATATGAATAGCTTCAAGTCTAGCAACAGGGGCATAGGTCTCACCATAGTCCATACCTTCGACTTGCGTATATCCTTCAACTATGAGACGAGCCTTGTTGCATACAACTTGACCATCTTCGTCTTGGTTGTTCCGAAACACCCGTTTGGTTCCGGTGATGTTGTGCTCATCTTCGGCCTTCTCCACGAGTGTCCACACTTCGTTCCTCTCGAAGTTGTGTATCTCTTCATGCATTGCATTCACCCAATCCGCATCTTCAAGAGCTTGTTCTAACTTTAAAGGCTCAATGCTGGAGATGAAGGAATAATGCTCACAATAGTTAGCTAGACGGGTTTTAGAACGAGTGATTCTCCCTATTTGTATATCACCAAAGATTTGGTTTAGGGGATGGTTCTTGGTCTCTTGAGCTCGAACATGGGTCAGCTTCCGATTGTTGGATGGTGGAGCTTCTTTGTCTTCATTATCATCTCGTTCATCTTCGTTGTTGTTGAAGGTGTCGTTCCCTTGAGGTGGTGGTGAAGGTGGTTGTGGTGGATCTTCATGATGCACTTCCTCCTCTTCATCATTCCTGTCGTGTACCGCTCGTGGATGCCTTCATGTAGTGTTGAGGTTCACCTTGATGTGAAGTAGGGGCTTCCACTTGAGTTGATGAAGTACTCTCCTTCACCTCCATAGGATGAATTTTGCCGATGGGTAGATCTAGTATGGCTTCCGAAGGATCCTTTTCACCTACATCATTTGGCAATTGTTTGACTTGCGAACCATTAGATTCATCAAACTTCACATCTACCGTCTCTTCAACTTTTCGAGTGAAGTTGTTGTAGACACGGTAAGTGTGAGAGTTCGATATGTAACCAAGTAGGAATCCTTCATGAGATTTAGGAGAAAATTTAGTAAAACGATGCTTATCAAGAATGTATAACTTTGAGCCAAATACCCGAAAGTATCCGCCTTTGGGTTTGTTACCGGTGAGTAGCTCGTATGCCGTTTTACCAAGAAGCTTGTGCAAGTAAAGTCGGTTTGTGGCATGACATGCTGTTTCAACAGCTTCTACCCAAAAGTATCTTGGCGTCTTGTATTCGTCAAGCATCGTTCTTGCCATCTCAATAAGCGTCCGGTTCTTCCTCTCAACAACTCCATTTTGTTGAGGTGTGTACGTAGCGAAGAACTCATGTGAGACACCTTCTTTGTCAAGAAAGGTATCCACATGGGTGTTCTTGAACTCCGATCCGTTATTGCTTCGAACCTTCTTGATCTTCACTTCAAACTAATTTTGCGCTTTGCGAGCGAAGTTCTTGAAGATCTTTTGAACCGTTGTAGACCTTGATTAGGCGTGATCTCTTGGAACATGTCTCTATCACCGGTCATATGATCCGTACATCCACTGTCAAGAATCCACTCTTTTACTCCGGACATGTAATCTCTAAAGTTTGCCATAAGACTCAAATTCTTCATGATCTTCTCATTCTCCATGTCGAACAACTCATCTTCTTCATAGTAGTCATGTTCCACATTGTCATCATCAAGTGGGAAATCCTCGTCATAAAGAACAAGGGATTTGTTAGAATAGTGATCATGACAATGCTCAAGTTTATGAATTCGAATGGCTTCAAACATAATGTTGTTGATAGTGGTGACATCTCCTTTAGCACGCATAATATCACGAATCTCAAATAGGCATTTATGAAAGTTTGAATCACTAGGCTTCATTAGGCAACAGTTTATGAAGAATTTCATCAAGATTTCCTAGGGAAAGATTTGGATATTGTTTCTCCAAATCAGTCCATAAGGTATAAGCACATGCAAAGTTCTTCATTTGAGAAATCACGAATCTTGGTAAACCTCTAACAATAAGATTGACAGTTCTTAGGTTACCAAGCTGTTAATTTCCTCTTCGTGTGTGGGATGTAATTCATGAATAGGGAGCACATAGGGATTTTCAATATATTTAGTCAAATGGAATCTATTGAATAGATTAATCATGGCATTCTTCCGTTGACTATAGTACTCTCCATCAAGAATGGGCACTCTACAACTCAAACTATCTACTCTAGACACATCCATCTTCCTCCATGGTGATTAAATCGAAGCAATGGAGACCAATGCTCTGATACAACTTGTAGGATCGAGAGAGGCATGTCTAGAGGGGAGGTGAATAGACTACTAGCAGTAATTTAGAACCTTACCTTTTCCCAAGATGTTTGGTTGACAGATTTTAATAGTTTTAACAAGTCTAGTAAGTCTAACAGCCCTACACATGCATGTCTACAAATATGGCAGCGGAAAGTAAAGAGATTGCACATGTAAGTAAAGAGATGGCATAGGAAGATCAAACGCAATAGGAGACACAAATATTTTTCCCATGGTTCCGATAGGTGCTGCTATCGTACGTCCACGTTTATGGAGTCTTCAACCCACGGAAGGTAACAATCGCAAGAGTCCAAGGAGGGCTCTACCCATGGAGGGTTCCACGAAGAAGCAACCTTGACTATTCCATGCGGCTTCCATCCACAAAGGACTAGCCTCACTATGGGTAGATCTTCATGAAGTAGGCGGTCTCCTTGCCCTTACAAAATTCTTGGTTCACTCCACAACACGAAATAGGAGGGTCCCAAGCGACACCTAACCAATCTAGGAGGCACCACCCTCCAAAAGGTAATGAGCTCGGTAATGACGATGAACTCCTTGCTCTTGTGCTTCAAGATGATAGACTCCTGAACACACAATGTCTCTCTCACAGATTTGGCTTGGTAGAAGAGATGGGATTGGTGGAAAGAAACTTGGGGAGGGTAGAAATCAAGATCCATATGGTTGGAGTGGAAGATCTTGACCTCAACACAAGGGTAGGTGGTTCTCTCTCAGAAAACTGAGTAGGATAGGTATGGAATAGTTCTGAGTGCTTCTCTTTCGAGTTGGTGGTGGTGAAGGGGTATATATAGGCATCCCCAAAAATCTAACCGTTACACACAATAAGTCAGACTCGGTGACACCGATGTGTAAATCTCGGTGGTACCGAAGTTACTAAAAGTGGCAACTTTTGAATCTCGGAGGGACCGATATACAATTCTCGGTTGCACCGACAAGGTGACCAACTGCCAGATTTACCAAACTCTGTGATGCCGATTCACCATTCTCGGTTGGACTGAAAATGAGAACTTTCATAATAGGAAGTTGGCAACCCAACTCGGTGGCACTGAGTGTAGTGTCGGATGCACCGAAGTGTTAGGGTTTGGCTGAGCCTCTCTAGGGTTTGGAACAAGGTCGCACCAGAATAGGAATGTTGGTTGCACCGATTTGCATGTTTTCACTTAGGATAGACTTTGGTGGGAGAGTATGTGGATGTTTTGGTGACTCTCACATGTGCATGTTTGAGCATATTGTTCACCATCAAAACTTTATCCCCTTTTAATAGTATTGGCTTTCCTATAGACTCAAAGTGATTTCTCACAAATGTAAAATGTAGAGTCCTTTTGCTTAAAGCTTGACCAACCTATTTCCTTGAATCTTGGGGTAATTCCACAATATCCACAATCCTTTTGCCAACTCAACTCTCCATGGACTATTATCTGAAATACACTAGATAGAGGTGTTAGTCCAAGAGACAATGTATGTTATCATGAATTATCAAAACTACCAAGGGAGCATGTTCTGCTTTCAGAATGAGATGCTCAAAATGATCAAGTGTTAGCCACCAAAATCACTCACAAACTTTACCACAAATATTTTTTCTTAAACCCTACCACTCAAAGTCGATGCCACCAACAATTTCCTTTCAGCTACACCGACTCAAAACCCTAGACAAATCCTAAGCCAAACCCACATCTCGGTACTACCAAGTTCCATATCGGTGCAACCGAGTTCGGTGATTGACACATTTACAAGAACCATAAGTTTAGAGAATTGTGAATCGGTCTCACTGAGTTGTGTAACTGCCCTTGCCAATCGTATTGGTACCACCGATATTTATATATCGGTCTCATCGAAAACGCCAAATTTGCCAGATTTTGCACTAGTCGGTGCAACCGACTTTTCACTTGGTTTCACTGAGTTGGGCAATAATGTTGTAATGGTTGGATTTTTGTGGATGCCTATATATACCCCTCCACCACACCTCACTCTCAAGAGAAGCACTCAGAACAAACCCACACTCCCCATATCCAATTTTCTGAGAGAGAGCCATCTACCCTTGTGTTGAGGTCAAGATCATCCACTCCAACCATATGGATCTTGATTTCTAGCCTCCCCAAGTTGATTTCCACCCAATCAATCTCTTCTACCCAAGCCAAATCTATGAGAGAGTGATTGAGTGTTGAGGAGGCTATCATTTGAAACACAAGAGCAAGAGTTCATCGTTGTTACCGCGTCTATTACCTTTTGGAGGGTGGTGCCTCCTAGATTGGTTAGGTGACGCTTAGGAGCCTCCTACTTCGTGTTGTGGAGTCGAACCAAGAAGTTTATAAGGGCAAGGAGATCGCCTACTTCGTGAATATCTACCCTGAGTTAGGCTAGTCCTCTGTGGACATAGGCCATCATGGTATAGACAAAGTTGCTTCTTCGTGGAACCCTTCATGAGTGGAGCCCTCCGTGGACTCTCGCGATCATTACCCTTCGTGGGTTGAAGTCTCCATAAACATGGATGTACGATCTCTCCACCTATCAGAACCTCGTGAAAAATCTTTGTGTATGCAAATTGTGTTTGATCCCCCTATCCTTATCCTCTTACATATGCTTGTCTTTACTCCGCTGTAATACTCGTAGACATGCATGTGTAGGGTGAACTTGATATGCTAGAATTGCTAAAATCTGCCAACCAATTAACTTGGGAAAAGGTTAGGTTTTTATTTGGTCAAGTAGTTTAATCACCCCCTCTAGACCTACTTTCGATCCCTACACATCTCGTGGCACCGATTCCACAATCTGGGCTTCACTGAGTTTCCCTGTCAACTAACAGTAGTGGAACTCAGTGGCACCGATATTTTAGAACTGGTGTCACTGACAGCTACGGGTAGTTATACTCCGCGGAACCGTTTTTTCTAAAATTCACTTCATCAAAGCCATGGTCCCCTGCAAACACTAGCTGCCGCTCGCATATATGGACTTCTCCCCTTTCTCCCGTGTGTCTGCACCATAGGAAGTCTTCGCCGTCGATGGAAATCCTCCCTGTCGTCGCCTTCGTAGAGAGGCCGTCGCCAAGTTAGGGTAACGACCTCAAAATTCTTTGCTCTCCCATATAATTCATGTGCAATAGAATTTGTTCCATTATCTTCCCACCATATGCACAAACCTCCATCATCAAGAAGCTCCATTAGATTAGAGAACTATGGATTTTTAGGTTTAACCATCCGCAGATTGAATCTCGGTGTTACCGAGTCATAAAAAATGGTCCTACCGATTTTGGTTTTAGGGTTACCGAGAACAACTTCGGTGAGATCGATTGGTTATTTTTGGTGAAACCGAAAATACTGCCAAGTCTCTGTTAATGTATCTGTTTGTCTCGGTGGCTCCAAAAATTTGGACTCGATGGAACCGAAATCCCCTTTGCTGAAGTTTAAACTTAAAGATTCTAAGTTTAAATTTGAGAAAACCTTCTGTGTTTTGTGATGCTCAACCCCTCTTCTCTTCTATACTCTATTCACAGGGTCGGGATATAAGGATCCGAGGACAGCCAGAATGATTTCAGAGAGATGTGGACATGAGCTCGGGCACTAGCCCAGATGCTAGTTCTTCCTCTTCAAAGGATCCAGGCACCCCTAGATCCCATGATATGCCCAAGGCTACCACTAGGGAAAGGAAGAAATTGGACTCAGATGAGGAGGATTCAGATTTGTTGCCAGATGAGGAGATTATCAAGAAGAAGCAAGAAAAGAAGGAAAGAGCTGCAAAGAATTCTGCTATAGAGGCCTCTTCTGCCAAAATGCTTGTCAGAAGGGAGTATGCTAGCTCAGAAGCTATGAGGGCACCTGAGAGTGCCAAGTCCAACACTTCTATTTCAGTTGAGCCTACAAAGAGTTCTATTCCTAAGAAGGCAGGTGACAAGAAGAGAGCCAGGAAGAGGATAGTGAGAGTCATTGGAAGGCCCACTCCATGTTTGAGGACCTAGCTGATGCTGAGGAGGAGGAAGTGGAGGAAGAGCCAGCTGGCTAAGCTCCTCCTTCCAAGAAGAAGAAGTTTCTTGCAGATGCTATGCCCAAGCAAGCTCCATCAAAGAGCAAGGAGTCTGCACCTAAGAAGCCAGTTGCTCCCAAATCCAAGAAGACAACTAGAGACATACCTCTTGCATAAAACAACAAGACTTCTACTTCGAGATATGTTGAGGAAGAGAACATGTTAGTTTTGAGGAAAATGAGGCCACGTATGCCAGAGCATAATGTTGCTCATCCTATCGCTGAGGATATGAAGAAGAGGAAGGATTGAGGTCTGAGGTTGTGGAGAGAAAATGATCCTTATGCCTCTAGGAGAAGGACTGTTGTGGATGACAGATTTCACACCAAGGAACATTAGGACTTTTATGAGACTGCCCTTTTGGACAAGAGCCCAACAGTCAGTGACATGAGATATGTTGACTGGGCCTATATCAAGTCAAATTATGACTATTTCCCTAGTGTGCAAGAAATTTCTAGATGCGTTGGCATAGAGAACTTTGTTGGGAGAGAGTTCACTGCTTGGAACGATGAAATGATCATGCAGTTCTACTCCACTTCACATTTCTATCCAAATGGCAAGATTGTTTGGATGACTGAAGGTACAAGGTACCAATCCACTTTTGATGAGTGGGATACTGTAGGATCAAAAGTTTGTCTAGAGCGGGGTGATTAGACTAATTGACCAATTAAAAATCTACTTTTTCCCAATTCTAAGTTTTGGTAGATTTTAGAATTCATAGCAAGTCAAGTACACCCTACACATGCATGTCTACGAGTATAGAAGACAAGCATGTAAGTAAAGGAAGGGTAGGAAGGTCAAATGCAATTGGAGACATGATGATTTATCCCGTGGTTCCGATAGGTGGTGCTATCGTACGTCCATGTTTATGGAGTCTTCAACCCACGGAGGGTAACGGTCGCAAGTGTCCACGGAGGGCTCTACCTGCGGAGGGTTCCACGAAGAAGCAACCTTGACTATACCATGATGGCCTACGTCCACAGAGGACTAAACTAACTCGGGGTGGATCTTCACGAAGTAGGCGATCTCCTTGCCCTTACAAACTTCTCGGTTCACTCCACAATATGTAGTAGGAGGCACCCAAGCGACACCTAACCAATCTAGGAGGCACCACCCTCCAAAAGGTAATAGTCTCAATAGTGTCGCTGAACTCCTTGCTCTTGTGCTTCAAGATGATAGACTCCTCAACACACAATCTCTCTCACACATATTTGGCTTGGTGGAAGAGATTGATTGGGTGGAAAGCAAGTTGGGGAGGCTACAGATCAAGATTCATATGGTTGGAATGGAATGGCATGATCTCAACACATGAGTAGGTGGCTCTCTCTCAGAAAATTGATAGGTATGAGTGGGGAACTGTTCTGAGTGCTTCTCTTGCGAGTGAGTGGTGGTGGAGGGGTATATATAGGCATCTCCAAAAATCCAACCGTTACACCTAATAAGTCAGACTTGGTGACACCAATGTGTTAATCTCGATGGTACCTAGTTGCCTCAAAGGTAATAACTTTTGAATCTCGGTGAGACCGATGCATAAAACTCGGTTGCACTGATAAGGTGACCAACGGTTAGATTGCCAAACTCGGTGATGCCGACTCAACAAACTCAGTCGGACCGATTTTGTGAATTTGCGTAACAGGAAGTTGGCAACCCAAACTCGGTGGCACCGAAATGGAATCAGTTGCACCGAAGTGTCTAGGGTTTGGTTGAGTCTGTGTGAGGCTGAGAATCGGTGGCACCGAGTGAAAAGTGTTGGTTGCACCGATTTTGGATATTTGGCTTTGGACAGACTTTTGGGGAAGAGCTTGTGGGTGAAAGTGGTGATTATCACTTGTGCATGTATGAGCATTTTGTTCACCAACAGTACCTTACCCCTTTTAATAGTATTGGCTTTCCTATGGACTCAAAGTGATTTCTCACAAAGTAAATTTCCAATCTACTTCCTTGCATCTTGGGGTATTCCACAATCCTTTTGCCAACCCATCATTGAACTTATCCTAAAACATGCTTTGTGGAAACATTAGTTCAATGGCATATATGTTGATATTAATTACCAAAACCACTAAGGGAGCAAATGTGCTTTCAATCTCCCTGTTTTTGGTAATTGATGACAATATATAGATCAAAGCTTTGACATATGGTATAACCAATGAATATAATTGTCGCTTTGAGAAGTATGTGATAAGAAAGAGCCCCCCCTAAAATTTTCAATTATTTTTAAATTTGCATTTGAATGCGAATGCACATTCGATTAGGTACATGGGGCACTTTTCCATGTCACATACCTCTTGGTGGTGCGCGAGAGTAAATAAGAGTTAATATCATAGCACAACAGATCAACCAAAGTGAATGATCATCTCATAATCATCAAAAGGATAGGAAACAATAGCAACACACATTAAAGCGTATGATGAAACACGAACGAAAGTATAACACATCCAAACCAAAAGACCAAAAAATTTAAATTAGCAATAAAAACCAAACGCTCTCTCACTCGAAGCCTAAGGATCCATATACAACTTCTCACCCTTTGGTAACAAGTTACCAAAAAGTTCAAAGAGATATAACTAATCATCCTACTGAGGCTAATCTCCTCCAGTGGTCGACGTTGGAATCGAGAGAACTGTGTCGGCGGAGACCTCTGCTGATGTCCTGGACAGAGTTGGAATAACAACTTGAGGCACTAGAGGATCTGATGGAGCTGAAGTCACAGTAGATGGAGCAGAAGATGAAGGTCTCATCTCCAGAGTTGGCACTATAGGTGTCCTGGCCTGTGTCCTGAACTGGGTAGTTGTCCTGACAGGTGCACTATCCTCATCATGAGAAGAAGAATCAGACTCTAAAGAGGTGCGACGGATAAGAGCTTCATCTACTTCCTTCTTGAGCTCGTTAACGGTCTTGGTCAGCCCATCTACCTTATCATTAAGAGTTTTCACTCTATCCTCAAAGATGTTCACAAGGCTCTCCTGACCATCAAGTATGCTTTTGATGTCCTTCTTCATGTCCATGACAATAGAGATCAAGAGATCCATTTGCTCGTTCCTGGATCTGGGGACCTAAGCACTAGTGGCTCTAGCTGCCTCTGCCTCTGCCTGAACTGTAGCTGATGTGGGATGGTCTGGGTCCATCACCACAATGTTGTCCTTGAAGTGTGGCTGTAGAGGCAAGTGGGGTCTATCCAGAGCAAATATGTGCTTCTCAAGTTTGGAGTTGATGAGCATCTGAATATAGGGTGACTAGCAGCATGAGCGTTTTCATTGGCGGAGTCACCCCTTAAGAATTTCTCTAGTTCTTCTTCTTGGGGACCCACATCAAGTTGATGGGATCCTTGGTGTTGAAGTAGCACTTGTAGAAGTTGAGATTGTAGTAGCCGTGGGGACCCACTTCACCAAAGCTTAGGATTCATCTTCGTACGAGTCAATGTCCTCTTGAAGCTTGTTCTTGCCCTTGAGCTTGGGGTATGGTGGTGGAAGGTCATATTGAGCTTTTGTTCCCTTAGGGAGAGTATTTTCGTACTTCTCATTTTGAGGAACAAACTTGGGATTAGGGTATTGACCTTCTTCCCACTCAACTCCATTAGCGTTGAAGTATCCAACACCATGGTTCTTACGGTATCCTCCATGCTTGCGTACAATCTCCTCAAATTGTTTGCACCCGACAAGACTGTTGTAGATACCTTTCTCTATAATCCCTTCCAAAGTACATTTTCTTGCTGAAGTGTAACTTGGATAAGGGAAGAGTTAGTGGGATCAATAGAACTACTAGAAGTAATATCATTGGATTTGTCATTTTTATTGCTACTAGTTAAAGAGCCTTTCTTGCCTTTGTTACTAGTTGCTTAATCTTAACTTGTGGCATGAACATAGACAAGAGAAGTCTCTTGGCTAGATAAGAGGAAGTCTTCTTTCAAAGATCATCATTGATAGCTTTAAGGAGCTCATGCTCTTGCTCTAAATTGAGCTTGTTTAAGCGGAGATTCTCACGTGTCCTTACAAGCACTCTATGATCTTATAGAGTAGACTCGTGAGCTAACTTAAGAGTTTTTAGTTCTTGAGTTAGTAGTTCTATTTACAACTTATGATCATCACAAAACTTATCTAGACTGGAATGATTACTAGCAAGTTCAACTTGACTAACATTACTAGATTTGTTAAATAGCAAATCATCTTCAATTAACAAGTCATCTTCATCACTATTGAAATCTAGATACTCGAGGTGTGATACCTTGGGGCCTTTAGCCATGAAGCAACATCCAGTCCCTTCATTTGGTGAATCAAATAGATCATAGGAATCGGTTGTCACTAGTGCAAGTCCGGCAACACCTTCATCTTGACTATAGTCGGAGTTGGAGTGGTAGCTTCTCTCGGTGTGGTTGTCAGATTTGGAGCCGGAAACCCATTCACCAACATGAGCTTGATGTTTTCTTCTTGACTAGCGCTTGGTGTACTTGTCCTTCTTCTCTGAGTCACTACTTCTCCTTGAGGGTCTTCGTTTATAACAATCATCTCCACTCCTTCTCTCTCTTCGAGGTGACTCGTCTCTTGAGCTTCATCTTCTTGTTGACTCTTCTTTCCTTTTTTAAGGAGTCATGCACTCATTGAAGTAGTGTCTAGGATTCCCACAATTGTAGCAATTTCGGTCACGACTTGACGAACGCTTCTCTTCATATCTTGAGTTGGAGCTTCGATCTTTGCTTCTATTCTTGTAGAACTTGTTGAATTTCTTGACCATGAGGCTTATCTCTTAATTTGTGACAAGGTTGTCACTTGAGTTAGCGGGAGCATCACTTGTGGCTTTGTAAGCACCGCTAGACTTGTGATTAAGTTCTTCCTTGTCCTTGAGTGTTGTCTCATGAGCAACAATCCTTCCAATCACTTCCGTTGGCTTGAGATCTTTCTAGTTGGGCATCATTTGGATCAATGTGCATACGGTGTCATATCGATCATCCAAAGCTCGAAGTGTCTTCTTGATGATGAATTTGTCGGTCATTTCTTCGCTTCCTAAGCCGGCAATCTCATTGGTGATGAGAGCTAGCCTAGAGTACATCTCAGTGACTCCTTCACTATCCTTCATCTTGAACTTCTCAAGATGACTTTGAAGAACATCCAACTTGGATTCTCTCACAGATTCGGTACCTTCATGCATATCAACCAAAGTATCCCAAATCTGTTTTGCATTCTCAAGACAGCTGATTTTGTTGAATTCTTTGGGGCATAGGCAGTTGAAGAGAATGTCACATGCTTGAGCATTGAGTTGCAACATCTTCAATTCTTCCACAGTCGCTTCGCGATCCGGTTCCCTTCCATCCACAAATAATTCACCTTGCAATCCAACACGAACAACATCCCAAACAACAGGGTTATGACCAAGAAGATACATTTTCATTCTGTGCTTCCAACTAGCAAAATTAGTGACATCAAAGTATGGACCTCTAAGGTGATAATTTCCCTCACTAGACGCCATACTCTCCTAGGTTGTGAAACCAATGCAATGGAGACCAATGGTCAGATACCACTTGTAGGATCGAAAGTAGGTCTAGAGGGGGGGTTATTAGACTACTTCACCAATTAGAAATCTACCTTTTTCCAATTTTAAGTTTTGGCAGATTTTAGCATTCGTAGTAAGTCAAGTACACCCTACACATGCAACATCTACGAGTATAGCAACGGAAAGTAAAGACAAGCATGTAAGTAAAGGAAGGGTAGGAAGGTTAAACACAATTGGATACATGATGATTTATCCCGTGGTTCTGATAGGTGGTGCTATCGTACGTCCACGTTTATGGAGTCGTCATCCCATAGAGGGTAACTGTCGCAAGAGTCCATAGAGGGCTCTACCCACGGAGGGTTCCACGAAGAAGCAACCTTGACTATACCATGATGGCCAACATCCACGGAGGACTAGCCTAACTCGGGGTAGATCTTCACGAAGCAGGCGCTCTCCTTGCCCTTACAAACTTCTTGGTTCACTCCACAACACATAGTAGGAGGCTCCCAAGTGACACCTAACCAATCTAGGAGGCACCACCCTCCAAAAGGTAATAGGCTCGATAGTGTCGATGAACTCATTGATCTTGTGCTTCAAGATGATAGACTCCTCAAAACACAATCACTCTCTCACAGATTTGTCTTGGTGCAAGAGATTTATTGGGTGGAAAGCAACTTGGGGAGGCTAGAGATCAAGATTCATATGGTTGGAATGGAATGGCATCATCTCAACACATGAGTAGGTGGCTCTTTCTCAGAAAATCAGTAGGTATGAGTGGGGGACTGTTCTGAGTGCTTCTCTTGCGAGTGAGTGGTGGAGGAGGGGTATATATAGGCATCTCCAAAAATCCAACCATTACACCTAATAAGTCAGACTTGGTGACACCGATGTGTTAATATCGGTGGTACGGAGTTGCCTCAAAGGTAGAAACTTTTGAATCTCGGGGAGACCGATACATAAAAGTCGGTTGCACCGATAAGGTGACCAACGGTCAGATTGCCAAACTCGGCGACGTCGATTCAACAAACTCGGTCGGACTGATTTCCTGAATTTGCGTAATAGGAAGTTGGCAACCCAAACTTGGTGGCACCGAAATGGAATCGGTTGCACCGAAGTGTCTAGGGTTTGGCTGAGTCCGTCTGAGGCTAAGAATCGGTGGCACCGAGTGGAAAGTGTTGGTTGCACCGATTTTGGACAGTTCGCTTTGGACAGACTTTTGTGGAAGAGCTTGCGGGTGAAAGTGGTGACTATCACTTGTGCATGTATGAGCATTTTTCACCAACAACACCTTACCCCCTTTTAACAGTATTGGCTTTCCTATGGACTCAAAGTGATTTCTCACAAAGTAAAATGTAGAGTCCTCTTTCTTGAAGCTTTGCCAATATATTTCCTTGTATTGGCATATTCCACAATCCTTTGCCAACCCATCATTGAACTTTTCCTTAAACACGCTTAGTGGAAACATTAGTTCAATGACATATATGTTGTTATCAATTACCAAAACCACCAAGGGAGCAAATGTGCTTTTAGATACCATCTTAGGAGCCCAAAGGTAGAAGAAGGTGATCTTGATGTTTATGCTGAAGCCAAGATGAGCCACAACTCTATGGCTAATATGTACAAAGTCATTCCTACCAGCCATGTGCATACACACAAGTTTGGCACTGTCTATTATCTGCAAGAAGGACTACCCACCACAAAACACTATCATGAGGTATACATTGATTCCAAAGTGTGGAGATGATCACGGGTATTTCATCAACATGCTGCACCATATAGACACCCACACCAGATTCAGGGTCATGGACTTGATTGTTGAGACAATGAAGAGGATAGCTCCTGATCAGAAGAGATCATGTGGATATGCACCATGCATTCAGATGCTCATCAACTCTAAGTTAGAGAAGAATGTGTATGCACTTGATCGTCCACATATACCACTCCAACAAAATTTCAAGGACAATGTTGTGGTGATGGATCCCAGTCATCCCACTTCATATACTGCACAGTCATAGGCTGAGGCAGCGAGAGCCACTAGTGCTCAGGTTCCAAGGACTAGGAGTGAGCAGATGGATCTTATTTTTAGCACCATGCAGGGCACGCAGAAGGACATCAAGACCACCCTGCGTAATCAGGCGATTCTTGTGAGGATTGTGGAGGATATATTTACCACATTAAACAACAAAGTGGATGACTGACAAAGACCGGATGAGCTCAAGAAGGAAGTGAATGCAGTTCCCATTCCTCATACTTCAGATGATGATGATGAAAGTCCACCTACTAGGACTAACACCCAGTTCAAGACCAAGACTAGAATTCCTACACTGTCAGCTCCAGAGACGAGGCCTTCTTCATCAGCACCTGTCGCAGCTCCATTATGTAACAGCTCGGGATCGATGCTCCAGAAGATTTCCCTTTTATTTCCATTCTCGTTTGTGTTTCGTTTGGTTGCTGCTTTCGTCATTGCATCATTCGCATCATCTACATAGCATCGTTACTCATTTTTGAAAACTTGCATGCGGGAGTGCCTTCCGGTTCTCTCCGTTCGTGCCGTCAACCTTTCGAGACCAACACACACGCACACGCCCACTGCATCGTTTAAAAAACCATTTTTAAAGAGCGCGAAAAATATTCTCGGATTGGGTCAAAACTTGGCGTGCGGTCTTGTTATATCATAGGCAGGCCGCTGCCAAATTTCGTCGCAATCAGAGGTCGTTTGATACCCGAGCGGTCAACCGTAGTAGTGCGGTCATCGGTTTAACTATCAGTCGTTTTCAGTTTATAAAACCTCGTGTCACAGACCACCACCTCCCTCTCATCTCCACCTAGCCAATTCTACACAGCCCACTAACCCACCTAGCCCCCCTTCGCTTCCGGATGTCCGATCGAGATCGAACGGTCCGAAAACAGAATAATTCCCTAACCCTAGCATCCCTGCCTATATATAGACGCCCCTAACATGCCTATTAGGGAAAACCCTAACCCTCCCTCGTTTTCCACGCGCCTCCAACCACCAGCCGCCGCCAGCCCTTGTCTCCCTCCTCCAGCTACCGCCAGGGCCCGCCCAGGCCCATCCACGGACCGCTTGAGCCCATCCGAGCCCGAACTCATGCCGCCACATCCCTGCGCATGGCGCATCCAGGGATTCCTCCCTGAGCTCCCATGGCACCCTATAGCCGTCGCCCTAGGGCAGCTCTGTTGTCGCCCTTCCCCGGCGACCTCGTCGCCGGACCCTCACCAAAGGCTAGCCCCGCCGCCTAGCCATCGTTCCCTGTGGTCGCGTCGCCATGGCCGCTGCCTGCGGGGAAGCAGCTGCCGCCGCCGGGCCTCCCCTCGCCGAAGTGCCACGCCTGGCCTCCTGTCGCCGGATCCGGAGCCCGCCGGCCGGATCCCCCCTGTTCCAGGCCGCCCCGAGGCTCCGCTACCCTCCGACGTTGACCCCGCCACCGTGAGCCTAGCCGCCGGTCCTGCCTTTGCTATGGATCGAGTGTGGAGGAGGTCGACGCCGTGCCCAGTGCCCATCCTGCGCGCATGGGTCACCCAGCCCGGGCCAGCGCCTCGGCCCAGCTCGCCTCGCCCTGCCCCCTCTCCAACTGGGCTGAAGCCCACGGTGAGCGCCCCTCTCAGCCCGATCGCTAGCCCCGTGCATCATATAGCTATCTTGCGCCCACCTTTGTGTAGCCCATTTTAGCAGATTTGGCTCATTAACGTTTTTTCCAGGTCCGCGTTTTGTCAATTTTCTCACGACATTATTAATTACCGAAATATGTCATATTTTAAAATGCTAATAACTTAATAATCGTGCATCGGATGAAAGTAATCTAGATATGTAAAATGTTCAGAATTTTATGTAGATTCAGAATATCCATCTTAACCTTGTTGTTTGCATTGATTTGCGTAATTGCCATGGGAAATGATTTATTTCATAACTACAAAACCATAGCTCCAATAAAAATGTTCCACATATGTAACTTGGCTAGAAAAATGTGTAGAATCTCATGGTGACATGTATTTTGCTGTTAAACAACTCTAAAATAAGGTTAGTATAGATCCGGACCAAATTCATATTATGCTTATGGGGATGTTTCGGAAATGCTATATGTTGCTTTCGGCCCCATTTAAAATGCCTAGATGATGTAGCTGTTTGTGCTTCACCTCTTGCCATGTCTAACAACATTTAATATTGATGAGTACCTAAACGAGAGTGAACTAAATAATTCGAACCTGGAGTTTCGTCAATATGCAACTCGTTGCATATTGAACTTCACTTAATATGTAACATTTGTTGTTGTGCTTGCCATGCCATGCCATGCCATGCGTTGCATATATTGGTTGTATCATGTGTTGATTGTTGTTCCGAATTGTTGCTTGTCGATAGAGTTTCGAAAGCATTCGGAGTGTGAGGATTCGTTTGACTACGTTGACACGTCTTCTTCATGGATTCATTCTTCTTCCAAGCGGGATCTCAGGCAAGATGAAACATTTCCCTGGATACCACTACTATCATTGCTATGGTAGTTGTCTCACTTCCATTGTTATGTCTCGCTACCTACCACTTGTTTGTCTAGCTTTCCAACATTGCCATGAAAAGCCTCTAACCCTCCACCTTCCTAGCAAACCTTTGTCCGTCTATGTTTCCGCTTGCTTAGCCCTTCTTATAGCGTTTCTAGCTGCAGGTGCAATTGCTTCCATGTGACAACAAGGACATTCTTTTGTTATCACAATATTATTGCTATTTAATTTAATGCACATATATACTTGGTAAAAGGTGGAATGCTTGGCCTTTGCTCCGTGTTTTGTTCCACTTTTGCCGCCCCTAGTTACTTGTGAACCGGTGTTATGATCCATAAATGAGCGCTCCTAACATGCTTGGGGTTGTTATGGGGACCCCCTTGATTTCCGTTTTAGGATACGGCTTGTCTGGAAAGGCCCAACATTGGCACTACATTTTCCTAATAACTAATAAACCTGCATAGGGAGTAATTAACCCGAGGATTTTAATCAACAACCCGGGCAAGTGCTCCTCATGAGTGTTGGTCCAAACCGGGTGACGTCCGGCGCCCCCTGGTCACCCGGGATCTCAGCCAACCAGACGTCTTGCCCATCCGGCGTACCCTGAGAACGAGAGACGCGGCTCCTATCGGGATTTGTCGGTATGCCGGGCGGCCTTGCTGGATTTGTTTTACCTTTCCCGAATGTCTTGTGTGAGGAACTTTGATCTTCTTTGGGCAATCTCGAGGTGTCAGATTTCATTCGGAATTGCCTAGGATGATCATGAGATCCGTGGTCGAGGTTATTCCCGTGGCGTGTGGTTAATTTGTGATGGATGAGTTGGAGCACCCCTACAGGGTTAAATCTTTCGGAAAGCCATGCATGCGGTTATGTGGCAAACTTGGATATTTTGTTTAACACCCGGTCATACCAAACTTGAAGTAAAATATAATAAAACACACCAACTGTGTGCATAACCGTGACTGTCTCTTCTCATGAGTTATTTCCCGAGAGAGAACACGATGGGGTTATGTTTGACGTAAGTAGGTGTTCAGGATCAGTTAGTGATCATTACTAGTTCACGCCCGTTATGCGTAGACCATCCTCTTCACTTTCTGCATTCGTAAGTTAGCCACTCAAATAAATGCTTGCTTGCTGCAGCCTCTCCACTTAACCATACTTCACCCATTAAGCTTTAATAGTCTTGATACCCTTGGAAATGAGATTGTTGAATCCCTATGGCTCACGGATTACTACAACAACAGTTGCAGGTACAGGTAATGCGGTGCTTTCACGTGAGAGCGAGGCTTGTTTGTTTTGGAGTTATTCTTCTTCTTCATCGATCTAGGATGGGTTCCAGGCGGCAGCCTGAGATAGCAAGGATGGATGTCATTTTATCGTTTGATTTCGTCTGTAGTCGTACCCTGCTCTTCTGGATGTTGTTTGAATATGTTGATGTATTGATGTGATCTTGATGTACCTTTTGGCGAGTGTAATCCAATTCCATATACTCATCTCTTCTGTACATGTACTTGTAATGTATCCATTCTTGCAACACGACAAGATGCACTTCTATCAATGTCGAGGCCCTCATGCCGAAAGAAGGATAGGATCGCATCTTGGGCGTGACACATTAGATCCGTTTGCACCTCCAGTGTCTACTCCACCACCTCAGATTACTTCAGCAGAAGCTTTCGCGGATGATCTTCTCTCGACTCCTTAGGCAGCCACGAGAGAAGCTTCATTGTCTCATGGAGGAGACATGACCAGAGCAACGATTAGCTCTATAATTTTGAACTTTGTGGTAACTGATTGCCAAAGGGGGAGAGGTTATAGATCATAGGGCTTCGAGCGAGCGAGCAAGAGAGAGAGATGCATTTTGATCCCTCTTTGCGTTTAAAAACATTTGGTTTATTGTCTGGTTGAAAACTTTGTCGGTGTTTCATCATATACATTTGTGTGATGCTACCACTATGTTATCTTTGTGATGCCTATATGATGATCATTCACTTAATGTTTGGTTAATGTGCTGATGTAATTCACTCATAAAAAAATTTGTGCACCACCAAGTTGTAAGTGACATGGAAGAGTGACCCATGATCCTAATCGACTGTGCATTTGCATTCAAACACCAATTTAAAATAATGCACAAATTTAGGGGGGAGCTCTTGCTTATCACATACCTCTAAAAGTGGCGTTGCTATTCAGTGATTATATCTTTTATCGAAGCTTTGATATATATGTTGTCATCAATTAGGAAAAAAGGGGAGATTGAAAGCACAAATTCTCCCTAGGTTGTTTTGGTAATTAATAACAACATATATTTCATTGGACTAATGTTTCAACTAAGTGTATCTCAGGAAAAAGTACAATGATGGGTTGGCAAAAGGTCTATGTGGAGAACCTACCCAAGGAAAGGAAGGAATATGATTGGCCATGCTTCTAGATTGAGGACTCTACATTTTACATTTTGTGAGAAATCACTTTTGAGTCCATAGGAAAACCAATATTATTAAAAGGGGATAAGTTATTTATGATGATCTGTTTACTCAAGTGCTTAGAGATTAGCCACGAAATATACTCACCTACTTTCCCACAAAAACCATCTATCCAAAGCCAAAAGTCAAAATTCGGTGACACCAACATTCCTATTCGGATCCATCGAGTTTTACCCTAGACAGACACCAAACCAAACCCTAGCATATTGGTACTACCAAGTTTCCATTCGGTGCAACCGAGAATCAGTGACCAACTTTTAGTTAACCAATTTCTTAAAGTCGGTCCCACCGAGTTTGAGGAATCAGTGACACCAAGATTTGGAAACTCCTAGGTCACCATACCGGTACCATCGAGATTTATATATCGGTCTCATCGAAAAGGCCAAAGTTGCCACATTTTGCACTAGTCAATGCAACCGAGTTTTCACTTTGGTTTCACTGAGTTGGGAATTAATGTTGTAACAGTTGGATTTTTGGAGATGCCTACATATACCCCTCCACCACATCCCACTCACAAGAGAAGCACTCACAACACATACCCACTTGCTATATCCAATTTTCTGAGAGAGAACCACCTACCCTTGTGTTGAGGTCAAGATCATCCACTCCAACGACATGGTTCTTGATTTTGTAGCCTACCCAAGTTGCTTTCCATCCAATCAATCTCTTCTACCCATGCCAAATCCGCGAGAGAGTGATTGAGTGTTGAGGAGACTATCTTTTGAAAAACAAGAGCAAGGAGTTCATCATACTACCACATCTATTACCTTCTGGAGGGTGGAGCCTTCTAGATTGGTTAGGTGTTACTTGTGAGCCTCCTTCTTCATGATTGTGGATTTGAACCAAGAAGTTTGTAAGGGCAAGGAGATCGCCTACTTCATGAAGATCTACCTCGAGTAAGGCTAGTCCTGCGTGGACGTAGACCATCATGAAATAGACAAGGTTGCTACTTCGTGGACCCTTCGTGGGTGGAGTCCTCCGTGGTCTCTCACGAATGTTACCCTTCCATGGGTTGAAGTCTCCATAATGGATGTACGACAGCGCCACCTATCAAAACCATGGGAAAAATATTCGTGTCTCCAAATTGCGTTTGATCTTCTTATCCCTACCCTCTTACATATGCTTGTCTTTACTTTTTGCTGCAATACTCGTAGACATGCATGTGTAGGGTGAACTTTATTTGCTAGAATTGCTAATATCTGCCAACCAATTAACTTAGGAAAACATTAGGTTTTTTATTTGGTGAAGTAGTCTAATCACCACCCTCTAGACCTACTTTCGATCCCTACAGTGTTCCTCTTAGCAGTTGTTTACTAGTAGGCTATAAAAACACCTACTCGAAAATTACCGCACATTCCTCTCCCCATCACCAAAAAATAGCCCTTTCTTGTTAGTCATTCCTTCCATCTACCATGGCCGATAGGAGGGGGAGTTCTCGGCCGAGATATAACCAGGGAAGAAAGAGCAAGTCCGTGCAAGCAACAAAGAGGTCTCATCATCACATCGGGGAAGCACTAGAGAGCTCCAGCCATGCCGCATTTGCGGCAACAGAGTTGTCCGGCGGCACCGTAGATGCCTCCGAGGATCTTTTACGGAGAGGCGACGGCTCTCACAATCACAAGCGCATTCTCCTTGAAGGTGAACTGGACAATCTTGCAATGTTGGATTCCTTAGCTAGGGACGACATGCGCGCTGAGCTGGATAAGGAGGCAGTGATCGATGCCTTGGTGAAGCTGCTGGAGAAGAACATCACCTCACTTAACAAGGCAACCGACTTCATCGTGAAACTTACGGACAAGAAGGGGAAGCTCTGAAACGGGTGCAACGAGCAGCAGGAGCAGGCCGCCGCCTGGAAGAAGCTGCTCGAGAAAAAAAGTGCCTCAAATGGGAGGCTGAAAGAACTCACCGAGGAACTTTTGGAAGACTTGGCGAAGCTCCACATCGAGAGCGAGGGGTTGGTGAAGGAATCTGTGGCGTGTGTCAAGGAGCTTCATATCTACGTGAAGGAGAGCATTAACACTCTCTAGCAAAAATCCTGTGCCATGGCAACAATTCGGAAGATGGCAGAGGAGAGGCGAGAGGAGATGGAGGTCATGGAGGCGATGAAGAAGGAGATTTAGGAACTATGCGCCCAGCAATCCATCAAGAATTAGATAGCAGCGACCTAGATTGTTGTATGTGTCTTCCTTCTTCAGGATTTTCCTTCTTCTTCTTTTGCCCCTGTGTCTTTGGGGAGTTACCCCATGTGCCATTTTTATTATCCTGAATATGTAAGAGAATTATTATCCTTTGTCGTTGCAAATTTGTCATTATATTATTCCGTTCGTAGGTACATGTATACGAGTCGAAAACAGGCGAAAATTCAAGTTCTCATTGAGGCACGAACAAAAAAATGGTTAGGTTCAGCGGGCCAATGGGATCACAAGCAAACTAGTCCCTCCGTCTAGGCACATGAATCGCATGATAAATAGCGGGACGGTCGCCATTAATTCAGAAGTTGGGAGCGAGACGAATGGAGGGTGGAGGTCAAAGTCTTGCTTCCTAATGAGCGTGCGGAGCAGACTACTCTCATGCATCCCGTCGAGCCTGCGAGACAGACAACTTTCACGCGTCCCGTCGAGCTTGCACGATGGATAACTCTCACGCATCCCGCCGAGCCTACGCGACGAAAATCTTGCACGTGTCCTATCATCAAACACCTGCACACACGACACCCCATATATCAAGTAAAAAAAGTTGGACGCGTGGCACCAAATGGTTATTAGAACGCACATGATTCATGTAATGCAACCGTTTGTGATAATAATGTGGTGACTATTTGTTACAAAATGTCTATGTTGTCTATTATTGTGTGAGTCTTCTCAAATTGGAAAACATATGGTACCAAGACCTATATGAGCCGTGTCATGACACCATGATAAGTCTCATGAACTTCATACGAGTGTTGTATTTACAGGAATTCAAAAACAAAGATTATCAATGATTGCGGCCGATCTATCATGCTTAAATGTTTCTAATTCATTCACATTCGTTGCATGGGACCTAAGCAAGCACCCAGAGACACAAAAATGATTTTCCAACGAATTTTCGTGCACTAGAGCATGTGCTTCCAGTTCAAAATTTGAATTACGCATATTAAATCCCTATAAAACTCTATTAATGTATAAAAATGGTCGAATTGGTGCACTAGAGGACACATTGAATGTAGTTTCTCCACCTAAGGTGACATGTTCCCTATTGAAATCATGCAACTTCTTTCGTAAGCTTTGGCTTGTAAGATGCATGTCTCAATATTTGTCTCAAATCCGTCAAAAAATTAGCATGCCATATGGGTTCTCGAGGATTTACAAACCAAGATTCTCAATGTTTGCCCCCTAGTCACGGTGCAAGATGTTTGTAATTCACTAGTCATCAACCCGTGCATCTGCACGGCCTAGGTACTATATCGATACATAGTTATTATCAAAAGTGTATTAATATGTAAAAAAAATTGCAGTTTAAATTTTAGAGATCGTAAAACTGGAGAAATGCTAAGTTATTCAAATATTGTTGATACGAAACAACAAAACCATGTGTTATAGACATGTTTTTTTTTCGTTCCATTATCTAAGCTTATGTTACTTTGCCAATAATTTTGCTACTCTTATCATTTAAATAAACTATGGTTCTTCTTAATGCACTTGGAATGTGTAAATACTCATTCGTGAATGTGTGTGTGTGTGCGTGTCTCTGAAAATTTGGTTTACCCTATAACTCTTAAATTTAATGGATTTGCTTGTGAAATATACCTATTTGAAAAACTGAAACACTGGCTTGTCAGCCTCTAGAATGGAAATAGTGATATTCCTTCAACTGATATTTATTAGCAGGTTTATATTCATACATGGTTTTCCAATGCATGGTAATTTATGCATAATTTTCTACTTGTCTTTCAAATAGGTGACTTCACATATAGAATTAATGACCTTGTTAGCTGTGATATATGTGATCCACTGGGGAGAGATTTCAGTACATGGAATGTGAATTTCTTTTTGCATCATGAATAGGCTTATTTTCCTTAAGGTGAAGCTTGACAACTTATTATTTATTTGTTTCTCTTTTTTACTTCAAGCGAATAGATGCATGGTTAATATTTTCCTAACAATTGGGATGTGGAATCCTTTTTTATATTGGAATTTGTAATGTATCTATCTCGCGTCAAATCAAACGATAGAGTATCTCGTAATACCTGGAAACAAATGTTTTAGGTCTAAAATATTAGAATTTAATAGATCTTGTTGTGAAATCACCCTATTTTAAATACTCGACTTTCTGTTTTTTGAACCCCTAGCACAAAAAACAATGATATTCTAACCCCTATAAAAAGAATTATATTCCTTTAATAATATGTCATAATTGGCTTAGTCCATTTTCTTTTTGATGTGTGACAATTTATGCATATTTTCTGCTTGTCTTCAAATTAGGTGAATTCACATATTAAATGAATGACCTTGGTTGTGATTATATCTAGGCGCTATTATGGAGAGATTTATGTATGTTTGTGTCTAACTTATTTTATTTTGACTGGATCTTCTTTTGTACGTGGGTATTGAATTTTTTTCGATCAGTAGGCATAATCTTTCTTTGTAATGTGACACTTTTGGACTCCTTATTTGAACGTGTCTCTTTTTTCAATTAAGAGGACATGTACGTGGTGTTTGTTTTGGTAAAGTTTGGTATATGCAGACTTTTTTTTTGAACACATTACAAATATAGTGTGAGGAGATGAATTTTTTTTCCAATCACGACATCTCTTTATAGCATGAGGAGTCTTCTCTTTAACACGCATGAGGACTCTCTTTTTTCACGTGACATCGTCCTTTTTATACGTGAGGACTCTTTTTTTAAGGTCTTTTACGGTGCCCTGTGATAAATATGTGCCGTCTATTATCGAAATCAAAGACTAGTGATGGATCTATACTAGCAACTCCCATCGCCAGCAGTACCGGTGACACCGGACGCTCCGTGTGGAGCAGTATTCTTGCTGTGATGGTAATTTAGGGAGAGAGAAAAACTAGCCGGCCTCCCGACGAAGCGACTCGTTCGTTCTTTTCCCTTTTTCCGCTGCCCTATGCACGCGTCCGCCGGCTAGGATTTTGGCAGCCGTCTCGTTGCCTTTACACTGTCGATCGTGCTTGTGGACTGTAGTTGCTATGCCGTCGGCCATGCTCGTCGACCGCCACACGCGCTCACGGCCCACATCGTCTTCCTTGATGAGGATCCCTCTTCCTCCCTTTCTCTATGCCGGCGACCGCCGCTGCGTCTTGTATTCGTCCATGTCCACTTCCTTGGCCATGCTAGTGGACCGAGCAACCTCGCTACCGTCGGCTCCGGCTACAAAACTGAGACATGGTATTTCTACAAATCAATGGACTCCATGGGTCAACCAAAATACAACATCACCATCGACCATGAGTAGAGCAATTAGCCATCATACAAAGTGAGAGAAGGTTGGGACATTGCGATCTGTACTATGTTTTTCTTCTGGGAAGTGACATGTACTTTACCGACAAAGACATGGATGAGTGAGGGCGATGCATGCCCTTGCAGGAGGCATGACCGGAGGTGCGAGGACGCGGCGGCTACGTCGATGGGCGTCCAACAGTCTAGGTCAAACACTCGCGGAGGGTGCTGGAGGGAGCGCGCTGGGAAACAGGGACGCGGCGACGAGTTTGACGACTGCGGGTAGAGCAACGACCGACAGCTAGTTCAACTAGGGCGAACAGAACGGACGATTACTGAAAAACAGGAAAATGACTAGAACTATCATTAGGAAATCAACTGTGAACGATCGTATACTGCTACCTCCCTCTTTAACAGTACAGGGTACCAGAAAGCGCTCTCGTGCAATACTTTACTAACATAAAAGAATACATCCGGGTGTACGGAGAACTATCTATCTCTAAATCCAAACAAAAGCTACATATGTACAGGTCAACGAATGCAATTTCATGGTTGGAACATTGGAGGGGATTCACCTTAGGCTTGGAGATTGAGATTATTGACAGCAGGAACAATACTGAAACGTGCCCAGTGATCCCCTGCCTGGCTTCAATGTCCTGGCCAGCGGCCATCATGCTGCTCATCCCTTTGGGCATACCAGTTGTACGTTGTACAATCATATAGTCAATAGTACGTACATGGTTTATGAAAATCTGGAACGTGGGTGTATCCACTAATAGTCAGTACATGCTTTCTAGCAGACTAAGTTACCATATTTAATCACTAAGTGCTAAGTTTTCCCTTATAAACAATCTGGGTAGTGTGTACTTGCTTCCATGAGTGACCAAGCTTAACTTTTATTTTTGCGGGAGACCAAGCTTAACTTTGAAGTGGGGGAAAATAATAGTGATGACCTGAATTGCTTAAAAGGAGCCGAGAAGCAAAATTAAAATATTTGAAACATGTACGCATATGAGTAATAGAATTACCTGGACAGGGTGAGAAGTATTTGGTTGGCCTCAGATCGGTTGAGTAGATGTGGTCTTAGGAAAGCTGGGGCAGATCAACACGGCAGTGGGGTTGATGAGCTCGGCGCCGATGTACCGCAGCAGCATCGCGCTTCCTAGTCTCCAACGGAGCTAGCGGCGGCCAGATGCAAGAGGGCACATATCAATATCATCATATACATGTTTTTCTTGGCTCGGGATATTAAGGAGTGGCCAGGTTTACGTGCAGTTTTAATACTTTTTTTGGCCCTTTTGCTTTTGGAGATGTGGAAAGTATGTGAGCTTTTTTTTTTGAACCAACATGTACAGGTTGGGTAAGGTTTACGTGCAGTTTTTAACTTTTTTTTGGCCGCATGAGTAACGTAAATCGTATGGTTGAAATAGATCATTCATATAGATTGGATGGCTAAGATATTTTTAATGATGTGGATTAACACGGAGGCTCGTTTGGTGCATCCAATTAGTAAATATATATAAGAATATAAGATTGACCTTTAGTTCATGGGACTTATATTGACCTTTAGTTCATGGGATCTAAACAGGGACCTAATTTCAGAAGAAAAAAAACAGGGACCCAAGGACACAAAAATGATTTTTATTCCATTTTGGTGTCCTGGAGCACGTGCTTGTAGTTTAACTTTGAGTTCTTCGCATTAAGTGCATGCCTAGAAAACTGAATGTCATTTTGACCACAAAGATGACACATTCCCTATCGAAACCACAAGGCTTCTCGTGGGAAGCTCCGATTTGTAAGAGGTTTGTCCCAAAATTAGTCTCAAATTGGTCAAAAAATACCATTTCGTATAAGTATCGTGTCATGACACCGGGGCAAGTTTCAAGAATTTCAGACAAGTTTCAGATTTATGGGGATTTAAAAGCAAAGTTTCTCAACTTTGCGGCCTAGTCATGATGCCGAGATGTTTGTAATCATTGCATGGGACCTAAACAAAGACCCAAGGACATAAAACTGATTTTCTAACCCATATTGTTGCCCTGGAGCATGTGTTGTAGTCCAAATTTAAATTATGCACATTAAATGGTTAAAAAAAACTCAATTAATGTATAAAGCGTGCCAAACGAGTCCTGAATAATTTCATATTTTAGCACTTCACTTGTATTAGTCCATGTTGCAAGTAGAAAAAAATCAAGGCAAGAAGAGGCACTGAATGTCGTTTCGTCCACTGAGGTGACATGTTCCGTATCGAAACCATGCTGCTTCTTGAGAGAAGTTTCTGTGTGCAAGAGACTTGTCCCAAAACTTGTCACAAATTGATCAAAAAAATTACCATGTTGTGTAAGTGTCGTGTCATGGCACCGGGGTAAGTTTCAAGAATTTCAGATGAGATTTTGATTTATGGGGATTTAAAAGCCAAGTTTCTCAATGTTTGTGGCCTAGTCACGATGCCGAGATGTTTATAATCCATTTACGTTCATTGCATGTGACCTAAACAAGGAACCCAAGGACACAAATATGTTTTTTCAATCCATTTTTGTGACATGGAGCATGTGCTTTTAGTTAAAATTTTAATTATGCACATTAAATGTCTAGAAAACTTAATTAGTGTAGTATAAAAAAGGACAAACGAACCACAAATAATTTATAGCAGTTCTATACACCCGCGTGGAGCCCTTGCATGTGTAAGCACGGTGTGCGCACATATCGTGCTAGCTCGAGCTTCCTTCTTTCATAAGTTATCCATTTTATATTAAAATGGTGTTCCATCCAAACACACCTCTGACGAGATACCCCTTCCCCCGCGTCGCCTCCTGGGAGGCGACTCGGGCGCCCTAGCCGCCGCGGCCCTCGGCCTCCCTCCTTCCCTCCTTCCCTGCCGCCGTCGGAGGAGGCCGGCAAGCAAAGCTCGCCCGACGGACGGCGGACGACAGGCC
Source organism: Hordeum marinum (assembly GCA_022496015.1). Lineage (NCBI taxonomy): Eukaryota > Viridiplantae > Streptophyta > Magnoliopsida > Poales > Poaceae > Hordeum > Hordeum marinum. Next base: position 239,833,963 of record CM039678.1, read on the forward strand.
TCCCTCCCTTCCTCACGAGGGGACCCTCTGGATGAGATGCGACAGCGTCCTTGGGCGTACGACGTGGAGGCAGAGCTGGCGCGCTCGGGCGGCGGCCCGATGGGATCCCGGGAGCGCTGCGGAGGCTGATGGTGGCGGATCTGGGGTTCCCCACCCCAAATCGGTTCGGTGGTCGGGATCGGGCATCGTCCGGCGGCGGCGCACACGTTGACTGTCCTCCTTCATGGGGGCAGCTGGAGGCGTTGGCGTGCTACTAGAACTGAACAAGGTGAGGGCGCCATCCCCTTTGTCAAGGATGACAGCCAGGTGGTGGCTCCTTGTGGCGTCGCTAGTGGCGGCGGATCTTGGGATCCCGTTCCCGGGGATGTTGCAGGATGAGGTGGCCCATGCTGGAGAGATGGGCTCTTCGAACAGATCTAGGTGAAAGCTTGCCTTCGGCTACTACCAAGGCCGGCGATGGCAGCGCTGTCTACGTCGTTCCCTTCCTGAAGGCATCGCCGAGGAGAAGTTCAAGGCCACTCTCTGCTACCTCCGGGGAAACCTTAGATCAGTAGATCGGATGACGGCGATGCTCTGGTGTCGTTTCCTCCTTGAGGGCGTCATTCATGGAGGTACACACGGGCTTGAGGGATCAGTGGTCGACATCTAGGTGGAGCGGCGTTCCCTGTGACACATTGATGTCGTGGAGTCTCGGCGGTGAGGCGCAACAAAGTCTTGGCGAAGGATGCGTGATGATGAGCGTGCATAGGGAGGAGGCATTGTCTGGCGCCATGGGGACGTCGATGGCAGGCCTTACAAGGTCAATGCGTCAGTAACTGTTCTGAAGATGGATTGATGGAAGGCGGTGGCGACGACCTATGAGGGTGCGTTGGACCGGATTGTACCCCTGACCCGGTATGTGGCTTGGTCGGGACCTCCGGCTTTAGAAGTTAGGCGAGGTGAGAGGTGTGGGTATGTGGCTCACACTTTCTGCACCCCTTCATCATAAGGTAGGAGTAGCGATAGATGTTGCCAAGAGGGCGGCTTCCGACATATTGATGTATTGCTTTGTAAGATCTCTGTGAATAATTAATAAAGTGGATGCATGCATCTTCCAGATGCAGAGGCCGGGGGTCATCCTCCTTTTCAAAACAAACAAAAAAAAATCCAAACACACCTCTCCCGCCACTCGCCCAAGCAGTTTCCCACCGAAGCGTTGGCCCTATCATCAACCTCCTCGACGAGGAGTATGAGATGGAGTAGGCCGGAGAGCAAGAGCGGCATCACGCCATCGAGCATGAGCGAGACGTCATCATCAGTCCATGTAGGCGCCGGTATCACCACCACACCACCATCGCACGCGGTTTCTAGGACTACCAGAAACGTCTGCGATACGTAGCTGGTCCCATGAGGTGCCCATCGGGGCATGCCTTAAATACTAGGAGGCAATCCTTATCAGCAAGTTGCAACTTCCCAGCCGCTAACCGATTCGAATGTAACTTGGAAGTTAAGCGTGATGTGGGTGGAGTAGTCCAAGGATGGGTGACCGGTTGGGAAGTTGCTAGATCTCAAGGTTTATTTAGGCGGTGTGATACGATCACTACAAGCATTTAGAAGTAAATGTCTGTAGTGATATGTCAATCCCGCTAAATAAATCTTGAGATGCTTGTTTTCAAAATATGTAAAGTGATTTCTTTTGTTGTTTTGAAAATTTGAGTGTGTCAACCCATGATTTTATTTTGCTATTTTAAAATTTTGAGCGCGTGTGTGTGTGTCAACCCATGCTTGTGTGTGTGGACCATGCCTCTGTTGTGCGGTTTAGACGACACACCTATCGATGGGCGCTTAGGGTTTGTCATCCCTTTGGCTAACAACGCAGGAACACCAAGGATGGGTGACGTGCATGCACGCGCGCATGTGTGTGTGTGTGTATGTGTGTGTGTCAACCCATGCCTATGTGTGTGGACCATGCCTCCGTTGTGTGGTTTTCGATGACACACCTATCAGTGGACCCCTAGGGTCTGTCATCCCTTTGACTGGCAACGCTGGAATGCCAAGGATGGGAGACATGTGTGTGTGTGTGTGTGTGGACCATGCCTATGTTCTGCGGTTTTCGACGACACACCTATCGGTGGCCCCCTAGGGTCTGTCATCCCTTGAACTGACAATGCTGGAACGCCAAGGATGGGTGACGTGTGTGCGTGTGTGTGGACCATGCCTCCATTGTGCGGTTTTGATGACACACCTATTGATGGGCCGCTATAGGATATATATATGTCATCCATTTGACTGACAATGTTGGAACGCCACCCTAGCTACGTGTCATGTGTGTGTAGGTGGGGAGGAGGGGCGCCATACATCCATAACCTAGATAGTACACGTATATATAACCAATCTTAAGAAGGGTATGTCCAGTTTTTCTGAGCGAGGTGCATGCCACATCATAGCGTTGTGCATTGTGTATTTAAGCACTGGACCACACCCTTTTCCTATATACATTTGGCCACATGCAGGGCGACGGTATTCTTCTAGCCTCGCTCAACCGATCTTCAATGGCGCGCCAACTCGTGGGACCGCAAGGTCTATATATCCCTCTTGACCGACAATAAAAGTTATGGTTTGACCAAATTAAGGTATAAATTCTCTTGGTTGTCTTACGACAAGTCAGGCATGGTTAAATATGTGATAAAGTTTGATACGGGTCATGTGTTCATAGGAACCCCTCCTCCGGCACATAGTGGTTGTGTTTTGGACACTATGTAAATTTGGGCCACTAGTGGGCGTGGTTGTCGTGGGGGACGAGCACCTATGGGGTCCGAAGGACCCCTTTCGGTTTGGCGGGGGAGAAGGCACGTGCAAAGAGAAGGTCCAATGAAATCACGCGGGTATCTTACCCAGGTTCGGGCCGCACGGATGCGTAAAACCCAACTCCTGCCTAGTTGTATTGAGAGTGTTCTTAGGGTTCTAGCTACAGGAGCACCATGACCAGCTACCACGTGTAGGAGCTAGAAGGTCCCAAGACTGGCCCAAAAGTCTGAAAATCCAAAAGGCCAAAAGTCCTCTATCGTATAGCCCTGGGCTTCCTTTTATACTCTGAAGGGGATCCCAACAGTGGCGTACAGTGCATACACGGGGTGCACAGAGCTACAGTGCTATCATACCTAACACTAACGGAGTAGGACAGGCGCATTTAATGCACCGCCAGGCATCTCTGTCCGTCTGTGGGATGGGACAGGAGCCATCCCATTAGCACCGCTTAGCCCTCTCTAGCGTTGACGCCGCGACACGCGTCTAGGCGGATCGACACCTGGCCTATGCGCTGGCAGGGCCCTGTGGGGGCTAGGCCTTGTTGGGGCCTTGTCTTGCCTAGGGGTTCAATAGCCCTTCCGGTAAGGTCTTACCAGTGGTCTTGATTCTTCTGTGTTTGTACCTGGCATGTCCCTGCTGGGCCTCGTCGCTAGGGTGGCTACTACTGCCCATGCATGAGTAAGGGGCACTAAGGAGCCCAAAACTCTAGTGCACCAACAGGAGCCCCCAGGCCTGGGCCACACACGTAACAAGGCGTTGTTAGGCTAGGCCCAAACAGTGCACATGCATGCGTGGCAGGCCTTGCACTCGTGATCATTGCGCTCGCTGCGCTTCCCCAAGATGTCCATTGAATGTGGGACGAGGGATACGCACGCGGCGCAGCCGTCAAGTTTCAGTTACTGCGTCAGGTCGTTTCCGCCACGCGCACCACATGCATAGCGGGGAGCCAGCAATGGGCGCCCGTGACTTAAAGTCCCTGGGAAAAGCAGTAACTGCAGCACCATGGATTGGAGCAATGGGGTGGTTGCTGTTCGCCCCGTGATCGAGGGCGCCGCTATTGGAGGAGGTGGGCGGCGACCCTTGGAGCGGGGGAGAGCCAGGCCACCGCGCCTTCCCCTATAAATTGGGGGATAGCGAGGGCGATGCTCATCCATCCTTCCTCCCTTCTCTGAGTGAGAATCCCCATAGCTTTCCCTTCCACATCTTCCCAACCTTCGAGTGGCGCTCACCTTCAGCCATGAACAGGGGCGAGGGCGGCCACCGTCCTCAGCTACTAGGAGGATCTCTAATCAGGATCATGCCACCGCTTCATTCGTAGAGGCGGAGGGCGGCCCGAGTACGTGTAGTGGAAGGGGCATGAAGGGTCGTGGCCGCCATGGGGGCCGAGGTCAGGGGAGGTAGAGCGCTGCCCACCTCTTCCTCCGACGCTAGGCCCTTTCCTCGAGGAGATTCATGCCGAGGGGACGGCGCTAGAGTTCATCCTCGAACTGGCCGGCCCCATCCGGAGCCATCTGCGCCTCCCACGCCCTTTTGCCAGGGCGATGGAGGCCGACAAGCCATCCGTCCTGTGGTTACGGTCGCATGGTTGTTGTAATGGCGCGACACGGGTGGACGTCGAGTACCCAGTGAGTCGCATCATGTTCCTTAGGCGCGGCTGGAAGACCTTCACTCGCACCCACAACCTCTAGGAAGGGCACGTCCTTCATTTTAAAATGATGGAGGCCAATCTGCTCTCTGTCAAGATTTATGGGCGCTCAGGCGTCCGTCTCAGCTGCTGCGAAGAGAGCATGAGCGGCGCCGAAAACTCCTCCTCGAGTGAGAGTGATGAGGAAGACAACGGCGAAGACGGCGACAATGAGTCCGGTCTTCAGGCGGTCAAGTCGGAGCCCGGAGACTCAAGCTCGGACTGACCGCCGGTTGCACCATCACCGCCAGCCTCACACCTCTCCCCCTCCCGGTAGGATGATCTTGGTGGGGGCCTTAGTCCCGAGCGCTGCCTCATCTTCCAGCTGGATCTTCCAGCAGGCCTGTGTACTTCGGCTTCTGGGGTCCATCCCCCTTTTTGCCCGCGCTACCCTCTCCTCTGTGCAATGCTGGTCTAGGAGGGGCCAGGTTCTTGCCTGCCCATCTGGCATCCCTGCTCCTCTGTGCAGTGCTGGTCCAGAGGGGTCAGTCCAGGCTTCCGTCGGGAGCCTCTCGCCATCTTTTTCTTCTTGTAGTCCGCCTCCCCTTTCCATCTTTTTCTTCTTATAATATCCCTAGGGGAGAATGTCAAATAAAGATGTACTTAGGAAAAAGCAACATCTCATGTAAATTCCACCTAATTTGAATGACCGTGTATTATCTTCCTTGTTAGATTGTTTCTTTGCATGGAACTTTCCCTACGCCTTCTTGGAAGAATCTTGCCAGCGTGTGTAGCCCTACCGCGAGCTCTTTGAGGAATGGGTCCTTAGAAGCATGTTCGCGGTGCTACTGCCAGCAAGACGCCTTGGAGTTATCGGTGCCGCCGCTCAAGGTGTTGGTCATGCTCGAAACAGAATAAGGGCGTGAGCACTGTCACTTGAGTTGTTGAGCGTACTCGAAATGAAGCAAGGAGTGCGGGCGCGACCAATTAAACCGTCAAGCAGTCTTGAAACATAATGAGGGCACAACCAATCGCGACAAGGTTCCTTAGCATGCAGGTTTTCCATACAGAGGTCGAAATCGTCCAAGGAAACTAACTTTACAGCAAGGATCCACTTGGGGTTTTGCAACTTAACTTTTCATTGCCGTACCCCTTCCGGCAAGATAGATTTTTTGGAACGTCCCCCGTAGGTATCCATACCACCATTCCCCCCGGCAAAGCTGCACGCGAGGTAACCTTCTATCCCTTGAGAAAAAGAAAGAAGAGAAAATATGGGTGTGGAACCTTGGTGCTCCGTTAGCTCTTGCCGGGAGCAAGTATATGCATATCTCAGACAAACATGCACATAAGTAAACATGAGAATCAGTCAAGGTTTGCGGAACACTTATCTTTATTCAACTATGCACAGGGTCTGAGCCTGGCTTTGTACCAAGGATAACATGCTTCAGCGGCAAGACTTGTACAAATGGTGGTTGCTGGGAGGCCCGGCAACCACGCCTTGCGGGTAGAACTTGTGAAGATGCTCGGTATTCTAGGAGTTGCTCACTAGGATGCCATCGTCGGTCTCTAGGCAGACTGCGCCGGGCCTGGTGACTTGTACTACCCAATAAGGGCCTTCCCACTTTGGTGTCAACTTGTTGGAATACTTGGCGGACTAAACTCGCCGAAGAACAAGGTCGCCTTCCTCAAGACTTCTGGCATTAACTTTGCGGCTATGATAGCGGCACAAAGCTTGCTGGTAGCGTCCAGCTCTCATAGCAGCCTGAAGACGGTCTTCCTCAAGGAGTGTCGTGTCATCTTGCAACAACTACTCTTGCTGGAGCTCATCATAAGCGAGCACTCGAGGTGACCCATATATGAGTTCCCTGTGGAGAACTGCCTCCGCCCCATAGAAGAGGGAGAAGGGTGTCTTGCCGGTAGCTCGATTTGGTGTCGTTCTGATTGACCAAAGAACCACCGGCAACTCATCAATCTAGAGCCTTCCGCACTTGTGCAGCCTGTCGAAAGTCTACATCTTGAGGCCTCGCAGCACTTCAGCGTTTGCCCTTTCCGCTTGGCCGTTGCTCCTTGGGTGGGCAACGGAAACAAAACAGATTCTGCTGCCAAGGTCTTGGACATACTGCATGAAGGTGTGCCTCATGAACTATGTGCCATTGTCAGTGATGATCCTGTTGGGAACACTAAAGCAGCAAACTAGTCCTTTGAAGAACTTGACGGTTGACTGTGTTTTCACCTTCCTCACTGCTTCCACTTCTGGCCACTTTGTGAACTTGTCGATTGCAACGTACAAGTACTCAAAGCCCCCGACAACATGGGGAAAGGGGCCCAGGATGTCGAGCCCCAGACCGAAAATGGCCAAGAGAGAGGGATCGTTTGAAGGGCTCGAGCTGGTTGATGTAATTTCTTCGAATGAAACTGGCACGCTTCACACTTGGTTACTAATGTCGTTGCATCCTGGAGGACAGTGGGCCAAAAGAAGCCTTACCGGAATGCCTTTCCGGCAAGTGCTCTTGGTCCTACATGGGAGCCACATATGCCTCCATGTATCTCTGCCAACAGCTCTAGTCCATCTTCCCGAGAAATGCGTTTGAGTTTCACACCGTTCGACCTCTTTCTGTATAGGACGTTGTCCATGAACTGGTACATACTAGACCGACGGGTTACTTTTTCTGTTTCTTCTTGTTCTTTGGGAAGTTCTCATGTTTGAAGGAAACAGACGATGTGAGGTGCCCATATTGGAGCCTGGGGCTCGACAACAAGGACTAAAGGCATATCCTCTACCGGGGAAGCATTTGCCTCAACGGCAAGGGCCTAAGGCCCCGCCAGAGTCTGCTGCTCTTTGGCAAGCCGGGCGGGAGCACGTGCTTCCACGGCAAGAGCCGGGGGCCCTGCCGGAGCACACCACTCACTAACAAGCATGTCGTTGTCCCTGGCAACCTCCTCGTCGGCGGCTTCTGGGAGCTTTGCCGGGAAATACTTGCCGGAACTCAACTTCCTCCTCTTCTCTTGCCCAATTGATGGTGTTATGGAGGGTTGAGTTAGTCAGAGCACGAAAGTTCCTGGTTCCATAGGCAACTTAAGGGCAACACACTTTGACAAGCCATTGATAACGCTGTTCTCTGCACGTGGAATGTGCTCCATTTGCAGGCCGTCAAAATGTTCTTCCAACTTCCTCACTTCATCTACATAATCTTCCATCAATGAGCTCTAGTAATCTTTGTTCACCTGCCTGACGACAAGTTGAGAATCACCTCTGACAATGAGTTTCTTGATCCCAAGGTATGCCGTGATCCTGAGACCGGCAAGGAGTCCTTCGTACTCAGAAGTGTTGTTCATTGATCTCTCCTGGGGAAAGTGAATCTGAACCACATACTTGAGGTCGACTTGTAGCGAAAAGTAGCACTCCGGTACCAGCGCCTTGCAGCGAAAAAGCCCCGTCAAAATACATGATCCATTCTTGATTGGTTTCCTTGCTGGGGAGAGTTGACTTTGGAACTTCTTCATCTGGCATTGGGGTCCATTCTACAATGAACTCCGCCAATGCTCTTCTCTGGATGGTCAAAGTGCTTTCAAACTTGAGACCAAAGCTTGACAGTTCCAAAGCCCACTCCACAATCCTGCCGGTAGCTTCTGGGTTCCGCAAGATCCACTGTAGCGGGAAGCAGGTGACAACGGTGATCTCATATGCTTGGAAGTAATGGCACAACTTCCTGGAGGCCACAAGAAGCCGAAGAGCAACTTTTGCACGCTAGAATATCTTGACCTATCCCCATGCAACAAGGAGCTAACAAAATTGACTGGTCGCTGCACCACCTTCTTCTTTTGGATTGTCTCATTCAATTGCGCAGATCCTTCTTTGCGGGCACTAGACCCTGCCGGGAAATGTCCTGGCTTGTTGCTTAGCGGTCCTGCCATTGCCGTTGCTTCTTCATCAACCTCTCTTTCAGCCACTAGTGCAACACTCACCACTTGATTCGTTGCCGCTAGATATAGCAGCAACGGCTCTTGTGGTTTCGGCGCGACTAGGACTGGCAGAGAGGATAGGTACTTCTTCAAATCCTGCAGTGCCGCCTCCACTTCTGGAGTCCATTTCATTGGACCTGTCTTCTTCAAGATTTTGAAGAAGGGTGAGGCGCGCTCAGCAGACTTTGAGATGAACCTACTCAGAGCAGCAACACAGCCGGCAAGACGACACACATCTTTGACACGTCTTGGTGCTTCAATTTTCTCAATTGCTTTGATCTTGTAGGAATTTTCTTCAATTCCACATTGAGATATAAAGAACCCGAGAAGCTTGCCGGATGGGACGCCGAAAACACACTTCTCAGGATTGAGCTCCATGTTAATCTTGCGTAGGTTTGCAAATGTTTCTTCTAGGTCTGATATGAGCGTGGCCTTGTCCATGGTTTTGACCACTATGTCATCCATGTAAGCTTCCATATTTCTATGTAGCTGGGGCTCAAAACCAATCTGGACCGCTCGTCTTCCTTGGCCATGAAAATCTGATGATAGCCGGAATAGGCATCAAGGAAAGACAGTAAGTTGCAGCCGGCAACGGAGTCCACAATTTGGTCGATGCGCGGCAAGGGAAAAGGATCTTTGGGGCAGGCTTTGTTGATGTCTGTGAAGTTAATGCATAACCTCCACTTCCCATTCGCTTTGCGCATTACAACTGGATTGGCCAACCATGTTGGATGGAGTACTCCTCTGATCAAGCCAGCCGCTTCTAATTTCTTGATCTCTTTGGCAGTGAACTATTGCCGCTCCAAATCTTTCTTCCACACCTTCTGTTTGATGGGCCGTGCGAGTGGGCAGACGGCAAGGTGGTGCTCAATCACCTTCCTGGGAACACTGGGAATATCAGATGGTTTCCATGCAAACACATCAACATTCGCCCACAGGAAGTCGACGAGCGCGCTTTCCTATTTGTCGTCAAGGGTGGAACTTATGGTGAAAGTTCCTCCCATGCCATCCTCCTTGGCAGGCACCTTCTTGGTCTCTTGTGGAGCTGCCTTGGACTTCTTGCTCTTGTCAGTGGAGCTCTCTAGCACATCGTCAACAGGAGCGCAACACCTCGAGGAGGCGCGCTTGCCCGAATGTGTGCCAGTGTCCTTGCCGGTCTTCTTCCCCCCAGGAGCTTCAATGGCAGGAGCAAGTGCCTTGGCGGCAGGTGTTGTAGCTGCCCCCCGGTAGAGTTGGTTGGCGCAGATAAGCGAGTTTTTCTTGTCAGAGTTGATCGTGATGACGCTCATTGGCCCAGGCATCTTTAGCATATTGTAAGAGAAGTGGGTGGCCGCCATGAACTTGGCTAGTGTTGGGCGACCAAGGATGCCATTGTACGGCAACGAGATCTTGGCGACGTAAAAACCGATCTTCTCTTTTCTGAAATTGACATCACTACCAAATGTCACCGGCATCGTAATCTTGCCCTTCGGCTAAGTTTTCCCTGAACTGACCCCTTGGAAAGTGCCCATCGGCTCGAGATCTTCATCGGGGATTTGCAGCCTATGGATGACATCAGGTGAGATCAGGTTTAGGCTAGCCCCACTATCGACTAGCATCTTCATCACCTTGAGGTTGCAGATTGTCGGCGAAACCAACAACGGCAGGCACCCGACCGCGGTTATGCGATCAGGGCAATCCTTGGCATCAAAGATGATAGGAGTGTTGGACCACTTCAGAGGTCTGTGCGCACCGATAGAGGGCTCCACCACGTTTACCTCGTGTGCCCACTGTTTAAGTTGGTGGTGGGAGGAATGCAACAAGGCACCTCCCTCGATGCACATCATCTATGTAGCCTTCTGAAACTCATGCTCGCTGGACTCGTCGTCCTCCACGATGTCATCATCATCACCCTCTTGCTTGTCGCGACCACGAGCGGGCCGGTCTTTTTGTTTTTTGGCAAGCTGCTCAACTTGCCGACAGTCTTGGAGGTCGTGGCCCTTGGTGCGGTGGATCTTGCAATACTGCTTGCCGGAGCCTTCAGTCTTGTCGGCAACCGCCATCGCCTGGCATGAGACGCACCTGAGAACATCCTTGTTGGGGTCGTCAACCTTGCCCTTCTTGGCGGTACCGGTGTTGCCGGATCCCTCGACGGCAAGCACGACCTTGCCCTTGCACTTCTTGTTTTCCCGCCAACCCTTCTTTGTCGGGGCGGCGGTGTCCTCATCTTCGGAGTCGACCCCTACGCCAACGTCTTCGCCGGGGAGTCTCCTCCCTTCTTTAGCCCGAGCACATTTGTCTGCCAGAGCATAAAGCTCAGCAACATTCCTGACTCTGTTCATCGCTAGCTCTTCCCGCATCCTGCAGTTGCACATGTTCTGATGGAACGCATTGATAACAGCGGCATGATGAACGTCTAGTATGTTGTGGTGCACACGGATGAACCTTTGGATGTACTTGTGGAAAGTCTCGCCCTCCTTTTGAGGGATGATATGCAATTCGCTTGCCTGACCAGGAGCTTGGTGACCTCCGGTAAAGGCACCCACAAACTCGTGGCACAGGTCTGCCCAGGAGGAGATGGATCCCTCTGGCAGGTGCATCAACCATGACTGGATGTTGGGATTAAGCACCAATGGGAAGTAGTTGGCCAATATCTTGTCGTCACGAGCCCCGACAGCCTGCATCGCAATGGTGTAGATGCTCAAGAACTCTGACGGGTGAGCCCTGCCATCATACTTCTCTGGGACCTCTGGCTTGAACGTGTGGGAATTGGGCCACTAGACCTGCCGCAGCTCACGGGTAAACGCTGGACAACCCACCTCGTAAGGTAGGCTGACAGGATACCCTGGCGCAGACTTCTCTATAGTGGGCCCCGCACGCCTATTAGACTGAAGGTGCATTTCCCGCTGCCGCTAGATTGCAGTTCGAGCGTCTTCCTTGCTTCGTTCCCGAAGAGCTTGATGCTGGTCACGGCGTGTCCATGGATCGGATGATGTCGTCGAGTAACTATCGTAAGCGTCGGTTTGTCGAGCTCGTGACTAGTGTTATTGTTGCAGAGGAGAGTGCACCATGGGCGTGCCACCTCCGACTTTCTCATGGATGGCATGAGCCGGCTTGGTGGACCAAATCCTATCTACGAGGCTGAGGAGGCTCTGAATGGTGGATCTCGATTCGTTGAGCTTCTCCACAGCAGGATGGAAGTTCAGGAGTAGCTGTGATCGCGCAATCGCTTCTTCCGACGTGGTTGGCAGCGAACGACGCGAGGAACGCGAGGTGCTCTGACTTCTAACAGTGTTAGAAGGAGCACCGCCGCGGTCCCGCATCGGCACGCCACTCCCGCTAGCATGCAGGCGAGCATGCTGGTCCTACGTACCTTGGGAGTGATGCACAAGAGCTTTTCCATGGGGACGTTGAGAACTGCGGACGTCGTGACACGACTCCTCGCGCGTGTCCTGTGAACGCCGCGGCGTCGGCGTCGGCGCTCTAGAAGATACCCTTCAACCCCTGGAGTTCACCGTACCACCCGCAGGCGGTACAACTCCGTCCTGAGACCCAGCAGGGCGGGGGTTCCCGCCGCCGCCATGGACGTCTGTGTGGAGGGCGTCACTGCTTGTTTGGCCTTGACCACCAGAGGGTCGTGGGGGGTCTGAACCTCCACCTCCTCCTCCACCCGCATCCACGCTGTTGCGTGTCTGTGCAGATACAAGGACAACGGACGCAGATGGGCCAACCGCCATCAGGCCCTTCTTCTTGGGGGCCATGGTGATGACGAGTATGAAGAAACTGGCGCATTGATCACCAGAAAAAGTTCGCACAACCTTCCTCCCCCTACCTAGTGCGCCAAAGATGTCGTGGGGGACGAGCACCTATGGGATCCGAAGGACCCCTTTCAGTTCAGCAGGGGAGAAGACATGCGCAAAGAGCAGGTCTGATGAACAACATGCAGGAATCTTACCCAGGTTCGGGCCGCACAGATGCGTAAAACCCTACTCCTGCTTAGTTGTATTAAGAGTGTTCTTAGGGTTCTAGCTATAGGAGCGCCAATAGCAGCTACCACGTGTTGGAGCTAGACGGTCCCAAGACTAGCCCAAAAGTCCTCTACCGTATCGCCCTGGGCCTGCTTTTATACTCTGAAGGGGATCCCAACAGTGGCGTATAGTGCATACATGGTTTGTACAGAGCTACAGTGCTATTATACCTAACACTAACGGAGTAGGACATGCACATTTAATGCACCGTCAGACATCTATGTCCTTCTGTGGGATGGGATAGCAGCTCGTCCCATCAGCACCGCTTAGCCCTCTCCAGCACCGACGTCGCGACACGCGTCCAGGCGGATCGACACCTGGCCTATGCGCTAGCGGGGGCCTGCCGGGGCTTTTGCCTTGCCGCGGCTTCACCTTGCCAGGGCGTTGTCTTGCCTGGGGGTTCAATAGCCCTTCCGCCAAGGTCTTGCCGGTGGTCTTGATTTTTCTGTGTTCGTACCTGACAAGTCCCTGCTGGGCCTCGTCGCCGGGGTGGCTACTACTGCCCATGCACAAGTAAGGGGCACTAGGGAGCCCAAAACTCTAGTGCACCGACAGCGGTTGTGTTTTGACCCTCTCTCACATTTTTTGCTGTTTCCCCCAAAAGATGCTAGAATCTAAAATAGCAAACGAATTTGACTAAACAACCGTATGCGATTGTATCCCCAACAGACACGAGTGTGCTACTCTAACCGTGTGTGATGCACGTACACTTCAAAATCAGCCCCGTGTAATGGTGGCAGCCACAAGCGTCAACCAATGAAAAAGGGGTAATGTGGATAGTAAAAACCCAAACACAATAGTGGCATATAAAAGATCCTACTAGCGGGGGTAACAACTAGTTTTTCCACCGATAGCTTGCCAACACCACCACACACACCAAATGGAACATGTGCTCAACCATGGGGATGTCTATGGATCTGTCCTGATAGTGTTGGATGACGATGTGATAGAAGATTTCGAAGCGTTCGTTGCCATGGCGAGCAACAAATAGCCAGCTGCCGCAACCGACGATTACGGATAGAAGATTCGGACACGCCGGCTGAGGGAGTCCTGGACTAAGGGGTCCTCGGGCCGTTGGCCTATCTCTTAATAGGCTAGTTTGGTAGGCGATTCTTTGATTGTCGCAGGAAGGGCCGAATACATTGAGAGCCCACATTCCAGAAGGAAGTCCCGAAGGTGCATCATGCACTGCAAGTCAAGATGAGGAAATCGTCATCTCGATCCTCGGCAGGAGACCTACCATGTGAAAACCCTAGTACCCCCTGGTGTCTATATAAATTGGGAGGGTTTTAGATCTTGAGGGGGAAAAAGAGAACTCGTCTAAGGTTTATCTATTTGATCTCGAGGTAGATCAACTCTGTAAACTTCATATCATCAATATAATCAAGCAGGACATAGGATTTTACCTCCATAGGTGGGCCTGAACCTGGGTAAACCTCGTCTTCTTCGTCCCCTGTTAACATCGATCCTAGTCTCACAGCTCAGGACCCCCTATCCAAGATCCGCCGGTTTTGACACCGACATTGGTGCTTTCATTGAGTGTTCCGCTGCGATTGCCAAAGGAGTCGATGGCTCGTGTTGTCATCAATGAAGAAGTCCGCAATATGGACAATTTTGTCCCCGGAAAGATCTTCGCTTTTAGCAACATTGTGCGGCACGCTGACCCGACCGACAGTCTTGGTCGGGAGTTTCACCCCTAATCAAGAGGTCAGATTCGGGAACCTAGAGTTCTCCGTAGACTCTCGAGACGATCTTTTGCTGACCGGGCTCACAGTATCGCCTGCTGAGCCTGAACACTCCGAGGCTTTATCCTTGGATTCTACTTTCGGTCCCGCCCACAGGATCCACCCTAGCGATGACCTAACTTTTAGTCCGTATATGGCCATAGGGCCAGATGCCCGGACACCTATTCCTACCGAACACTCCCCTCACGCGGATGCATCGGAGGTTAACTTTGAAAGCTCTGAGCAGGTTGACCTGATTGAGCTCTCGACACTCAATGAGGTCCTAGATCGGATCTTGTCGATGAAGATTACTGATGACCCAACCCCAATCCAGATCTTCATCAGTAATCTTCATCGACAAGATCCGATCTAGGGCCTCCTTGAGTGTCGAGAGATCGATTGGGTCAACTTGCTCAAAGCTTTCGGAGTTAACCTTCGATGTATCCGTGTGAGGGGAGTGTTCGGTAGGAACAGGTGTCCGGGTGTCTGGTGCTATGGCTAGATCCGGGCTAAAAGTCAGGTCATCGTTAGGGTGGATGCCATGGGCGAGACCGAAAGCGAAATCCGAGGTTAAAACCTCAAAGTCTTCGGGCTCGGCATGCGAGACTACGAGCCTGGTTAGCAAAAGATCGCCCCGACAGTCTATGGAGAGCTCTAGGTTCCTGAATCTGACCTCTTTATGAGGGGCAAAACTCCCGACCCGACCAAGATAGCCGGTTGGGTCAGTGTGCAGCACAATGCTGCCAAAATCGAAGATCTGTTCGGGGACAAAAGTATCCATATTGTCTACTTCTTCGTTGATGACAGCATGAGCCATCAACTCCTTTGGCTATCACAACGGAACTCTCAATGAAAGCACCAATGGGAAGTAGTTGGCCAATATCTTGTCGTCACGAGCCCCGGCAGCCTGCATCGCAATGGTGTAGATGCTCAAGAACTCTGACGGGTGAGCCTTGCCATCGTACTTCTCCGGGACCTCTGGCTTGAACGTGTGGGAATTGGGCCACTAGAACTGCCGCAGCTCATGGGTAAACGCTAGACAACCCACCTCGTAAGGTAGGCTGACGGGATACCCTGGCGCAGACTTGTCAATAGTGGGCCCCGCACGCCTATTAGACTGAAGGCGCATTTCCCGCCGCCGCTAGATTGCAGTTCGAGCGTCTTCCTTGCTTTGTTCCCGAAGAACTTGATGCTGGTCACGGCGTGTCCATGGATCGGACGATGTCGTCGAGTAACTATCGTAAGCATCGGTTTGTCGAGCCGGTGACCGGTGTTGTTGTTGCGGAGGAGAGTGCACCATGGGCGTGCCGCCTCCGGCTTTCTCATGGCTGGCGTGAGCCGGCTCGGTGGACCTAAGCCTATCTGCGAGGCTGAGGAGGCTCTGAATAGTGGATCTCCATTCGTCGAGCTTCTCCACACCAGGAGGGAAGTTCAGGAGTAGCTGTGATCGCGCAATCGCTTCTTCTGATGTGGTTGGCAGCGAACGGCGCGAGGAACGCGAGGTGCTCTGACTTCTAACTGTGTTAGAAGGAGCACTGCCACGGTCCCGCATTGGCACGCCACTCCCGCTAGCATGCAGGCGAGCATGCTGGTCCTACGCACCTTGGGAGTGATGCACAGGAGCTTTTCCATTGGGATGTTGAGAAATGCGGACGTCGTGACACGGCTCCTCGCACGCGTCCTGCGAACGCCGCGGCATAGGCGTCGGCGTCAGCGCTCTAGAAGATACCCTTCCACCCCTGGAGTTCACCGTACCACCCGCAGGCGATACAGCTCCGTCCTGAGACCCAGCGGGGCTGGGGTTACCGCCGCCGCCATGGACGTCTGTGTGGAGGGCGTCGCTGCTTGTTTGGCCTTGACCACCAGAGGGTCATGGGGGTTCTGAACCTCCACCTCCTCGTCCACCCACGTCTACGCCGTTGCCTGTGTGCGCAGATACAAGGACAACGTATGCAGATGGGCCAACCGCCACCAGGCCCTTCTTCTTGGGGGCCATGGTGATGACGAGTATGAAGAAAATGGCGCATTGATCACCAGATTAAGTTCGCACGACCTTCCTCCCCCTACCTTGTGCGCCAAAGATGTCATGAGGGACGAGCACCTATGGGATCCGAAGGACCCCTTTCAGTTCAGCAGGGGAGAAGACATGCGTAAAGAGCAGGTCTGGTGAACAGCATGCAGGAATCTTACCCAGGTTCGGGCCGCACAGATGCGTAAAACCCTACTCCTTCTTAGTTGTATTAAGAGTGTTCTTAGGGTTCTAGCTACAAGAGCGCCAATAGCAGACACCACGTGTTGGAGCTGGAAGGTCCCAAGACTAGCCCAAAAGTCTGAAAACCGAAAAGGCCAAAAGTCCTCTACCGTATTGCCCCGGGCCTGCTTTTATACTCTGAAGGGGATCCCAACAGTGGCGTACAGTGCATACACGGGTTGTACAGAGCTATAGTGCTATTATACTTAACACTAACGGAGTAGGACATGCACATTTAATGCACTGTCAGACATCTATGTCCTTTTGTGGGATGGGATAGGAGCCCGTCCCATCAGCACTGCTTAGCCCTCTCCAGCACCGACGTCGCGACACGCGTCCAAGCGGATCGACACCTGGCCTATGCGCTGGCGGGGGCCTGCCGGGGCTTTTGCCTTGTTGCGGCTTCGCCTTGCCAGTGCCTTGTCTTACCTAGGGGTTCAATAGCCCTTCCGCCAAGATCTTCCCGGTGGTCTTGATTCTTCTGTGTTCGTACCTGACAAGTCCCTGCTGGGCCTCGTCGCCGGGGTGGCTACTACTGCCCGTGCACAAGTAAGGGGCACTAGGGAGCCCAAAACTCTAGTGCACCGATAGCGGTTGTGTTTTGACCCTCTCTCACATTTTTTGCTGTTTCCCCCAAAAGATGCTATTATCTAAAATAGCAAACAAATTTGACGAAATAACCGTATGCGATTGTATCCCCAACACACACGAGTGTGCTACTCTAACCGTGTGCGATGCACGTACACTTCAAAATCAGCCCCGCGTAGTGGTGGCAGCCACAAGCGTCAACCAATGCAAAAGGTTTAATGTGCATAGCAAAAAACCAAACACGATAGTGGCCTATAAAAGATCCTGCTGGCGGGGGCTAACAACTAGTTTTTCCACCGATAGCTTGCCAACACCACCAGACACACCAAATGGAACATGTGCTCAACCATGGGGATGTCTATGGATCTGTCCTGATAGTGTTGGATGACGACGTGATAGAGGATTTCGACGCGTTGGTCGCCATGGCGAGCAACTAATAGCCAGCTGCCGCAACCGACGATTACAGATAGAAGATTCTAACGCGCCGGCTGAGGGAGTCCTGGACTAAGGGGTCCTCGGGCCATCGGCCTATCTCTTAATAGGCCAGCTTGGTAGGCGATTCTCTGATTGTCGTAGGAAGGGCCGGATACATTGAGAGCCCACATTCCAGAAGGAAGTCCCGAAGGCGCGTCGTGCACTCCAAGTCAAGATGAGGAAATCGGCATCTCGATCCTCGGCAGGAGACCTACCATGTGTAAACCCTAGTATCCCCCGGTGTCTATATAAACTGGGAGGGTTTTAGATCATGAGGGGAAAAAAGAGAACTCGTCTAAGGTTTATCTATTCGATCTCGAGGTAGATCAGCTCTGTAACCTTCATATCATCAATATAATCAAGCATGACATAGGATGTTACCTCCATAGGTGGGCCTGAACCTGGGTAAACATCGTCTTCTTCGTCCCCTGTTACCATCGATCCTAGTCTCACAACTCGGGACCCCCTACCCGAGATCCGCCGGTTTTGACACCGACATTCGTGCTCTCCTTGAGTGTTCCGCTGTGATCGCCAAAGGAGTCGATGGCTCGTGTTGTCATCAATGAAGAAGTCCGCAATATGGACAATTTTGTCCCCGGAAAGTTCTTCGCTTTTAGCAGAATTGTGCTGCACGCTGACCCGGCCGGTAGTCTTGGTCGGGAGTTTCACCCCTGATCAAGAGGTCAGATTCGGGAACCTAGAGTTCTCCGTAGACTCTCGAGCCGATTTTTCGCTGACCGGGCTCACAATATCGCCTGCTGAGCCCGAACACTCCAAGGCTTTAACCTTGGATTCTACTTTCGGTCCCGCCCACGGGATCCACCCCGGCGATGACCTGACTTTTAGTCCGTATATGGCCATAGGGCCAGATGCTCGGACACCTGTTCCTACCGAACACTCCCCTCATGCGGACGCATCGGAGGTTAACTTTGAAAGCTCTGATCAGGTTGACCCGATTGAGCTCTCGACACTCAATGAGGTCCTAGATCGGATGTTGTCAATGAAGATTACCGATGACCCAACCCCAATCCAGATCTTCATCGGTAATCTTCACGACAAGATCCGATCTAGGGCCTCCTTAAGTGTCGAGAGATCGATTGGGTCAACTTGCTCAAAGCTTTCGGAGTTAACCTCCGATGCGTCCGCATGAGGGGAGTGTTCGGTAGGAACAGGTGTCCGGGCGTCTGGTGCTATGGCTGGATCCAGGCTAAAAGTCAGGTCATCGTTAGGGTGGATCCCATGTCTGGGACCAAAAGCAAAATCCAAAGTTAAAGCCTTGAAGTCTTCGGGCTCGGCATGCGACACTGCGAGCCTGGTTAGCAAAAGATCGCCCCGAGAGACTATGGAGAACTCTAGGTTCCTGAATCTGACCTCTTTATGAGGGGCGAAACTACCGACCCGGCCAAGACAGCCGGTCGGGTCAGCGTGCAGCACAATGCTGCCGAAAGCGAATATCTATTCAGGGACAAAAGTGTCCATATTGTGGACTTCTTCGTTGATGACAACATGATCCATCAACTCCTTTGGATATCACAACGGAACTCTCAATCAAAGCACCAATGGGAAGTAGTTGGCCAATATCTTGTCGTCACGAGCCCCGGCAGCCTGCATCGCAATGGTGTAGATGCTCAAGAACTCAAATGGGTGAGCCTTGCCATCATACTTCTCCGGGACCTCTGGCTTGAACGTGTGGGAATTGGGCCACTGGACCTGCCGCAGCTCACGGGTAAACGCTGGACAACCCACCTCGTAAGGTAGGCTGACAGGATACCCTAGCGCAGACTTGTCTATAGTGGGCCCTGCACGCCTATTAGACTCAAGGCGCATTTTCCGCCGCCGCTAGATTGCAGTTCGAGCATCTTCCTTGCTTCGTTCCCGAAGAACTTGATGTTGGTCGTGGCGTGTCCATGGATCGGACGATGTCGTCGAGTAACTGTCATAAGTGTCGGTTTGTCGAGCTGGTAGCCGGTGTTGTTGTTGCGGAGGAGAGTGCACCATGGGCGTGCCGCCTCCGGCTTTCTCATGGCTGGCGTGAGCCGGCTCGGTGGACCGAAGCCGATCTGCGAGGCTGAGGAGGCTCTGAATGGTGGATCTCCATTCGTCGAGCTTCTCCGCAGCAGGAGGGAAGTTCAGGAGTAGCTATGATCGCGCAATCGCTTCTTCCGACGTGGTTGGCAGCGAACGGCGCAAGGAACGCGAGGTGCTCTGACTTCTAACTATGTTAGAAGGAGCACTGCCGCGGTCCCGCATTGGCACGCCACTCCCGCTAGCATGCAGACGAGCATGCTGGTCCTACGCACCTTGGGAGTGATGCACAGGAGCTTTTCCATGGGGATGTTGAGAACTACGGACGTCGTGACACGGCTCCTCGCGCGCGTCCTGCGAACGCCGCGGCGTAGGCGTTGGCGTCGGTGCTCTAGAAGATACCCTTCCACCCCTGGAGTTCACCGTACCACCCGCAGGCGGTACAGCTCCGTCCTGAGACCCAGCGGGGCGGGGGTTCCCGCCGCCGCCATGGACGTCTGTGTGGAGGGCGTCGCTGCTTGTTTGGCCTTGACCACCAGAGGGTCGTGGGGGTTCTGAACCTCCACCTCCTCCTCCACCCGCGTCCACGCCGTTGCTTGTCTGTGCAGATACAAGGACAACGGACGCAGATGGGCCAACAGCCACCAGGCCCTTCTTCTTGGGGGCCATGGTGATGACTAGTATGAAGAAACTGGCGCATTGATCACCAGAATAAGTTCGCACGATCTTCCTCCCCCTACCTGGTGCGCCAAATATGTCATGGGGGACGAGCACCTATGGGATCTGAAGGACCCCTTTCAGTTCAGCAGGGGAGAAGACGTGCGTAAAGAGCAGGTCTGATGAACAGCATGCAGGAATCTTACCCAGGTTCGGGCCGCACAGATGCATAAAACCCTACTCCTTCTTAGTTGTATTAAGAGTGTTCTTAGGGTTCTAGCTACAAGAGCGCCAATAGCAGCCACCACATGTTGGAGCTAGAAGGTCCCAAGACTAGCCCAAAAGTCTGAAAATCCAAAAGGCCAAAAGTCCTCTACCGTATTGCCCTGGGCCTGCTTTTATACTCTGAAGGGGATCCCAACAGTGGCGTACAGTGCATACACGGGTTGTACAGAGCTATAGTGCTATTATACCTAACACTAACGGAGTAGGACATGCACATTTAATGCACCGTCAGACATCTATGTCCTTCTGTGGGATGGGATAGGAGCTCGTCCCATCAGCACCGCTTAGCCCTCTCTAGCACCGACGTCGCGACACGCGTCCAAGCGGATCGACACCTGGCCTGTGCGCTGGCGGGGCCCTACCGGGGCATTTGCCTTGCCGGGGCTTCGCCTTGCCAGGGCCTTGTCTTGCTTGGGGGTTCAATAGCCCTTCCGGCAAGGTCTTGCCAGTGGTCTTGATTCTTCTGTGTTCGTACCTGACAAGTCCCTGCTGGGCCTCGTCGCCGAGGTGGCTACTACTTCCCGTGCACGAGTAAGGGGCACCAGGGAGCCCAAAACTCTAGTGCACTGACAGAGGTTGTGTTTTGACCCTCTCTCACATTTTTCGCTGTTTCCCCAAAAGATGCTATTATCTAAAATAGCAAACGAATTTGACGAAACAACCGTATGCGATTGTATCCCCAACAGACACGAGTGTGCTACTCTAAACATGTGCGATGCACGTACACTTCAAAATCAGCCCCGCGTAGTGGTGGCAGCCACAAGCGTCAACCAATGTAAAAGGGGTAATGTGCATAGTAAGAACCCAAACACGATAGTGGCCTATTAAAGATCCTGCTGGCGGGGGATAACAACTATTTTTCCACCGATAGCTCGCCAACACCACCACACACACCAAATGTTTGACAGCTCGAGACCGACGTTCCAGAAGATTCCAGAAGATTCCCCTTTAGTTTCCGTTTTCGGCATGTGTTCTTCTGGTTGTTGCATTAATCGTCGCATCATTTGCATCATCTGCATAGCATCATCTCCTATTTTCGAAAACTTGCATTCGTTTGTAGTCGCCGGTTCTCGTCGTTCTTGCCGTTGCCCGTTTCGAGTCCAACCACACACGCACGCGCCCGTGGCACCGCTAAATAAAACCGTTTTTAAGCACGCACAAAAATATTCTCGATCCTTATCATATCATAATTCTTATTCTTATTCATTCAAGTGATCTCAATCCTTCTTTCGGAGTTGTTCATGATATCTATTCTCGATCTCAGGTGTTCTCATCTTTTTCCCGGAGTTCAAGTTGCTCATATATCTCTTTTCGAAGCTTCATCTAATTCTTTGGAAGGCCTCAATCTTGTTATTTTGCATCCTTCAATTCCTTTTTTCATCCTTTCGTTTCAGAGTTCTTCCGGAGGTTCTTCAGGGTGGTTCATCAAGATTTCTTTCATTTTCAAGTGTTCTAAAGATTCTTGTTGGTGGTGTTCAAGTGTTCTTTCTCTCGGATATCCAAGTTCAATTCCTTCTCCTTGTCTTTTGAGATGGTGTTATTAAATTCTTGATTATGAGGAGTCTCGAAGGAAGTCGTCAAGAATGAGATAGGTAAACCCATCTTGTTTTCTCGGAGTTATCTTGGGTTGGATTTCACCATGATAGCAACAATCCTTTTCATGGTGTCATAAACAATTCTTTTCATGGTGTAATAAATGATTCAAGTTTTCTACTCCTCTTCTTGGTGAAAGAAGTTTTGCATATCTTGTTGCTCTCAATCAATCAATTGTTGCTGTTGTGGCAGGTTGTCACCTCATAATTTTGAGCTGTTTTCCATAAGCCCACAACGAGCTATTCTTTTCATTGTTGATTCTCCATTCAACCAAGCTTTTCAATTCATTGGTGGTAGTAGTTACCATTTCTTCTCAGTTCTCTTCTTCCCAAAGATCTAGCTTCTATTCTTTTGTTCCGGAGGCATTGTGATGTTGCTCTATTCAATCTTTTATCTTGCTTGTCAAGATCATGTTCGTTCTTTGCTTATTCTTTACCGGAGTGCTGTCTAATCCTTTCATGATCCTTCCATATTATGAAGTTTTGATTCTATTCCAACCGAAGCTTGGTGCCTCTCTTTCAATTTGTTTCCTTCATATCAATTTTTCCTCTCTTTCCTGCCGAAGTGCTGTCGAAATTTTCTGTGAATTCTTGCTTGTTCCTCATTCTTCATCTCTTTGCATCCTTCAAGATTCTTTGATTTTGTTCGTTTGTCAAGAAGCAACTAAGGTTTACCTTTTGCTCTTTATCTCCCCCTTTTCATTCTAGATCTCGGGACGAGATCCTCATGTAGTGGAGTAGAGTTGTGACAGCCCGAGACCGACGTTCGAGAAGATTCCAGAAGATTCCCCTTTAGTTTCCGTTTTCGGCATGTGTTCTTCTAGTTGTTGCATTCATCGTCGCATCATTTGCATCATCTGCATAGCATCATCTCCTGTTTTCGAAAACTTGCATCCGTTTGTAGTCGCCGGTTCTCATCGTTCTTGCCGTTACCCGTTTCGAGTCCAACCACACACGCACGTGCCCGCGGCACCGCTAAATAAAACCGTTTTTAAGCGCGCACAAATATATTCTCGGATCGAGTTGAAACTTGTCGTGCGGTCTTGTTATATCGTAGGTAGACCGCCCGTCGATTTTCTTCGCGATCTGAGTTCGTTAGATACCCCGTCGGTAATTCGTAGCAGAGGTCATCGGTTATCGTTGGACGTTCTCGGTGTTTTAAATCTCCGTGCCACGGGTCACCGTTCACTCTCTTCACCTCGTAGCCCATCTGCACAGCCGCGTAACTCCCTCTCTGCTTCCGAACGTTGGGTCAACACCGGCAGTCCGAAAACAGACAGTGCGTAACCCCAGCCCCGAATCCGTATAAATAGCTCCTCGGTTCCCGTGCCCCAAACCCTAGCCAGCCCCTCCTTCTCCCTCCTCCAGCCAGGCCCGCCCGAGCCCAGATCTGAGCCCGGGAAGCCCATCCGGGCCCATCCGGAGTTCTCCCCCGAGCTGCCCCGAGGTCATCCATGGAGCCATGGCCGAAACAATAGCCTCTCCTTCCTCTCCCCATGCATGCTCGCCGGCCGGACCTGCAGCTCGCCGCCGGCTCTCGACCGGACCTCCTCGTCGCCGGCCGCCGCCTCTCCCTCTTCCTCCGGCCTCTCCTCCCTTGCGGGATCCCCGCCGCCATGGCCAGCGCAGCCGAGCTCCACCGCCGCTTGCCTCCCCGCGCCGGAGATGGACCGGGCGCCCCCGGATCTGGCGTCCCCGCCGCCCTCCGGCCCTCCTCCGCTCGCCGCCGGCCGGCTCTGCCCCGCCGCCGCCAGCCGCCGCCGTGGCGCTGCCTCGCTCGGGAGCGGGAGCACGAGAGCGCTCCCTGCCCGATCCGCTCGGTCGCCCTGCGCTCGCCAGCATGGGCCGGCCCAGCTCCGCGCGGCCCACTTGTCCCTCTGCCCCAGCTGGCCAGCCAATGGGCCAGATCAGGCCCATGTGAGCAGACCCCCCCTTTTGTTTTTTTATTTGTTATTTTTGCGTGTATTTTTAACTGCTAATAACTATTAAACCGTGCACGTTTTGAAAATAATTTCAACATGAAAAATGGCTAGAATAATAAGTAGTTTAAAAATGTGTCATCTTCACCCATGCCTAAAATTATTTTACTTGTCATTTTGCATTTTTGCTTTAATTGCATTTTCACAATTAATTAACCGTGCATCGAAATTAATAATATCACATATTAAAAATGTCCATCTCTTTTGCATCGCATTTTCATGCATGGGATAATTGTTGATATCATGTTTGCATATTATTTGCATTATCGAATAGTTTTACCGTGATTAGGCGTATACCCGCATATTTAATTGTGATTAACTTTCTACATGAACCTAATCATATTATATATGTTTTCGGGGTAGAAAAATCCATAGAAATTATCTATGCATTTAGTTTTGCCATTTGAGCATGTTGGTGTGCATGTCGTTTATGCCGTGATGGCCTTTTGTCTTTTTCGTAGGATTTAATCCGGGCATGATATGAATTAATTTTCAACATGAAAGTAGCTCTTTGATATGTGTCCTAGCCCATGGACATTTTGCTTGTCATAGAAATGCATGTTTAGGTGTTGTTCGTTGTTGTCAACTTGCTATAAAAATCTGTTGTTTTGAGGGTCCAAAATATTTGTAAGTCTGAAATCTGTTATATTTTGTTGCTGTCTTGCCATGTGATTAGCTAGTGATCTAGAACTCTTTTGTGGTAGGTGCAATGGAGTTAATTGTTGTTGTTATTGCCCTCTAGAATTCTGTTAAGTTTCATGCCATTTAATGTCTTGTAGCTTGTAGTTTTACTGCTGTCAATATGCCTTCATGATAAAAACTGCACTGTCTAAAACTGCTATTTTCACTAAGTCTGAAACTGTTTTCAAGTAGCCTTCTTGTGAGCTTCCTACCTAGTGTTCCATGTATGTTTTGAATATGATTTGTGAAGATGAATTGAAGTATGTGTTGTATGCTATTTCCCCATGCTTGATTTATGCATTTTAGAATATTGTAACCTGTTGTTTTCATGCGTTCAAAATGGTAAGTTGATGTTTTTGGCAGATTTCAACAAAAACTTGTTTTGATGATTGTGGTTGAACCGTAGCTCCATTTTGGTCATTCCATATATGAAACTTGCTTAGGAACTCATGTAGTTTCATAATAAATTGTTGCATTCACTATTTGAGATGGTTGTGATTGTTTTCCCATGCATTTGCATTCATGTCATGTGCATCTTGTGTTGCTCATATCTTTTGAACCGTAGCTCCGTTTGAGATGTTCTATATATGTAAATCGACTAGAATGACGTGTCGAATTACATGGTGACATTTATTTTACTGTTTAACAATTATAAAATATGTTTAGATCAGATCTGGACTAAATTCATAATGAACATATGAGGTCATTTCGGAAATGCTATAAGTTGTTTCCGGCCTTATTTAACATGCCTAGATAGATAGTTTACTTATGCTTCACCTCTTGCCATGTTTAACAACATTTAATATTGTCGTGTACCTAACGGGAGTGAACTAAGTAATTCGAGTGTGGAGTTTCGTCAATATGCAACTCGTTGCATATTGAGCTTCACTTAATGTCTAGAATTTGATTGTTGTGAATTGTCTTGCATTGCATATTTGACCGGACATGCATCATATAATTTGTGTTTCGTGTTTTGCATATGTTGTGGTGTATCTTGTGTTGGTTGTTGTTTCGGATTTCTTCTTCTCGATAGAGTTCCGAAAGCGTTCGGAGTGTGAGGATTCGTTCGACTACATTGGCTCGTCTTCTTTATGGACTCGGTCTTCTTCCGAGCGGGTTCTCAGGCAAGATGACACATTTCCCTGGATACCATTACCATCATTGCCATGCTAGTTGTCTCGTCTTTTACCGTTATGTCTCGCTACCTACCACTTGTTTGATAAGCCTCCCAACATTGCCATGATAAGCCTCTAACCCCTCCACGTCCCAGCGAACCTTTGTTTGGCTATGTTACGGCTTGCTCAGCCCTTCTTATAGCGTTGCTAGTTGCAGGTGCATTTGCTTCCATGTGCCAACATGGACCTTCTTTTGTTATATCACAATATTGCTGCTATTTAATTTAATGCACATATATACTTGGTAAAGGTGGAAGGCTTGGCCTTTTGCTGGGTGTTTTGTTCCACTCTTGCCGCCCCTAGTTACTTGTGAACCGGTGTCATGTTCCATAAATGAGCGCTCCTAACATGCTTGGGGTTGTTATGGGGACCCCCTTGATTTTTGGGTTAGAATAAAACTTGTCTGGCAAGGCCCAACATTGGTACTACATTTGCCTAAACTAATGAACTTGCATAGGGCATGATCACCCCGTGGATAATTTAATCAACCCCCGGGCCAATGCTCCGCATGAGTGTTGGTCCAAACTAGAGCAACTTATTAATGCTACCCGGGGCAACTCGGTGTTTGGCGTGGTAACCATCGCTCATCCAGTTGTGCCCTGAGAACGAGATACGTGGCTCCTATCGGGATTGTCGGCACGTCGGGCGATCTTGCTGGATTTGTTTTACGTTTGTCGAATGTCTTCAGTGAGGAACTGTGATTATTCTTCGGGGTATCTCGAGGTGTCGGATTTCCTTTGGGATTGCCTAGGAAGATCACGAGTTCCGTGGTTGAGGTTATTCCCACTGAGTGTGGTTAATTTGTGATGGATGAGTTGGAGCACCCCTGTAGGGTTAAACCTTTTCGAGAAGCTGTGCCCGCGGTTATGTGGCAAACTTGGATACTTTGTTTAACCCCCGGCCATAGAAAACTTGAAGTAAACTCTAATAAAATACACCAACTTTGTGTGTATTCGTGACTATCTCTTTTCGTGAGTCCTTATTCGAAAGAGAACACGGTGGGGGTTATGTTTGACGTAAGTAGGTGTTTCAGGATCAGTTAGTGATCATTACTAGTTCTTGTCTGTTATGCGTAGACCACCATATTTTAAATGCGGTATTCGTAAGTTAGCCACTCAAATAAATGCTTAGTCGCTTGCTGCAATCTCACCACTTAACCATACCTTACCTATTAAGCCTTAATAGTCTTGATACCCTTGGAAATGAGATTGCTGAGTCCCTGTGGCTCACAGATTACTACAAGAACAGTTGTAGGTACAGGTAATGTGATGAATTGACGTGAGCGCGTTGCTTGATTTGATTTGGAGTTCGTCTTCTTCTTCTTCTTCTTCTTCTTCTTCTTCTTCTTCTTCTTCTTCTTCTTCTTCTTCAATCTTGGATGGGTTCCAGGCGGCAGCCTGGGATAGCAAGGGTGGATGCCATTTTATCGTTTGATTTTGTTCGTAGTCGGACCCTGCTCTTATGTATGATGTTTGAGATGTTATTGTATTGATGTCACTCTGATGGAGCTTGTGGCGAGTGTAAGCCAATCCATATACTCATCTCTTCTGTACATGTAGTTGTAATGATATCCATTCTTGCGAACGCATCGAGATGCGCTTCTATCCCTGTTGAGGCCCTCGTTCCAAATAAGGATAGGATCGCATCTTGGGCGTGACAAAATGGAACATGTGCTCAACCATGGGGATGTCTATGGATCTGCCTGGATAGTGTTGGATGACGACGTGATAGAGGATTTTGATGCGTTGGTCGCCACGGCAAGCAACAAATAGCCAGCTGCCGCAACCGACGATTAAGGATAGAAGATTCTAACGCGTCGGCTGAGGGAGTCCTGGGCTAAGGGGTCCTCGGGCCGTCGGCCTATCTCTTAATAGGCCAGCTTGGTAGGCGATTCTCTGATTGTCGTAGGAAGGGCCGGATACATTGAGAGCCCACATTCCAGAAGGAAGTCCCAAAGGCGCGTCGTGCACTCCAAGTCAAGATGAGGAAATCGGCATCTCGATCCTCGCCAGGAGACCTACCATGTGTAAACCCTAGTACCCCCCGGTGTCTATATAAACTGGGAGGGTTTTAGATCATGAGGGGGAAAAAGAGAACTCGTCTAAGGTTTATCTATTCGATCTCGAGGTAGATCAACTCTGTAACCTTCATATCATCAATATAATCAAGCAGGACATAGGATTTTACCTTCATAGGTGGGCCCAAACCTGGGTAAACATCGTCTTCTTCGTCCCCTGTTACCATCGATCCTAGTATCACAGTTCGGGACCCCCTACCCGAGATCCGCCGGTTTTGACACCGACATTGGTGCTTTCATTGAGTGTTCCGTTGTGATCGCCAAAGGAGTCGATGGCTCGTGTTGTTATCAATGAAGAAGTCCGCAATATGGACAATTTTGTCCCTGGAAAGATCTTCGCTTTTAGCAGCATTGTGCTGGACGCTGACCCGACCGGCAGTCTTGGTCGGGAATTTCACCCCTGATCAAGAGGTCAGATTCAGGAACCTAGAGTTCTCCGTAGACTCTCGAGCCGATCTTTCGTTGACCGGGCACATAGTATCACCTGCTGAGCCCGAACACTACGAGGTTTTAACCTTAGATTCTGCTTTCGGACCCGCCCACGGGATCCACCCCAGCGATGACCTGACTTTTAGTCTGTATATGGTCGTAGGGCCAGATGCCCGGACACCTGTTCCTACCGAACACTCCTCTCACGCGGACGCATCGGAGGTTAACTTTGAAAGCTCTGAGCAGGTTGACCCGATTGAGCTCTTGACACTCAGTGAGGTCCTAGATCGGATCTTGTCAATGAAGATTACCGACGACCCAACCCCAATCCATATCTTCATCGGTAATCTTCATCGACAAGATCTGATCTAGGGCCTCCTTGAGTGTTGAGAGATCGATTAGGTCAACTTGCTCAAAGCTTTCGGAATTAACCTCCGATGCGTCCGTGTGAGGGGAGTGTTCGGTAGGAACAGGTGTCCAGGCGTCTGGTGCTATGGCTGGATCCGGGCTAAAAGTCAGGTCATCATTAGGGTTGGACCGAAAGCGAAATCCGAGGTTAAAGCCTTGAAGTCTTCGGGCTCGGCATGTGAGACTGCGAGCCTCGTTAGCAAAAGATCGCCCCGAGAGTCTATGGAGAACTCTAAGTTCCTGAATCTGACCTCTTGATGAGGGGCAAAACTCTGGACCCAGCCAAGACAGTCGGTCGGGTCAGCGTGCAGCACAATGCTGCCAAAAGCGAAGATCTGTTCGGGGACAAAAGTGTCCATATTGTGGACTTCTTCGTTGATGACAACATGAGCCATCAACTCCTTTGGCTATCACAATGGAACTCTCAATGAAAGCACCAATGTCGGTCTCAAAACCGGCGGATCTCAGTAGGGGGTCCCGAGCTGTGAGACTAGGATTGATGGTAACAAGGGACGAACAAGACAATGTTTACCCAGGTTCGGGCCCTCCTATGGAGGTAAAACCCTACGTCCTGCTTGATTATATTGATGATATGCAGGTTACAAAGTTGATTTATCTCAAGAACAAATAGCTAAACCCTAGACGGACTCTCTTTTTTTCTCCCTCACGATCTAACATCCTCCTAGTTTATATAGACACCGGGGGTACTAGGTTTTACACATGGTAGGTCTCATGCCGAGGATCAAGACGCCAATTTCCTCATCTTGACTTGGAGTGCACGACGTGCCTTCAGGACTTCCTTCTGGAATGTGAGCTCTCAATGTATCTGGCCCTTCCTGCGACAATCAGAGAATGTCTTACGAAGCCGGCCTATTAAGAGATAGGCCGACGGCCCGAGGACCCCTTAGTCTAGAACTCCCTCAATGATGACCCTGAGTTTCAGCTTCAAATGCATATGGCCATCGCTTTGTCCGTCCACGAATCGGGATTCGATGCGTTACTACATGACGAGGACGAGCGATGTCTTAGTGCCGGTATGCAAAAATCTATCACATCTGTGGATCCCATCCACAATGCGACTAGGGATTTGAAGCGGAAGAAATGGAGGGAGAGTGCAAAGAGGAAGTGGCGAAGGAAGAACTCATATGCCAATGCAACAGGCAAAAAGTGGCGGGAACAGGACCAGAAGGTGGTGGAGCAGGCCGCCGCATGTCTCTCAACTGTGTTGGAGCCCAGTCCAAGCCTTGTAGTTGCGGTGGTAACCCTAGCAATAGCAGACATGACGACCAAGGACACAACTCTTGCGAGAGCAGCATCCATCTGTATTCCGATGGCCCATGCGGATGACTCGACAGCTTCATCGACGATGGTGGTTGCCTCGGGAATGCCGTAGTTGCTGTAGCGACCCGACCTGGAAAAGGTCAAGCCTCTGTGTGTTCTGTGCCATCCCTAGATCAGTATGCTGGCACACACAGTACATCAATATATATATCAAAGTGTAATCGCATGTGATTAATGTAAAACTGATATATACCTTAAAATCTCAGCGGAAATATTCAACCGGAGTGGAGTCCCAATAAACACCAATGACAGGTTGAGTGTAGACCGTAACCCCGAATTGTACTCTTACTCATTGTAGAAGAGTATCTGCAACATGAGACGTTGTGGCCGTGTAGGTCAGCATTTTTAATATGCTGGCAAGTCACAAGAGAGGGTGCAGGGGTGAAAATAATCTTCTATACTATATGCATATATGGCAGGTGGGCTATAAGTTTAAGTTTTGCATAATGCAATTTTTTCCTACAACAAGAGAGGGGGCAAAAAGAAAAATTATTACTACAAAGTTGGTTGTTTAATGAGATGGTTCCACCAACCAATTATCATACCCAAGTTAACAATAATACCCTCATCATTATAATTACTTGTGTTGAGACTTCCTGATAGTTTCAGTTCCTTTGGCTCAAGTTGTCCATGACCGTGGGCACGGCTAATCGATTAGGTTTGAGTACTCTGCAGAGTTTTGCACATGTTCCCCATAAGATTTGATCGACTCCGTTGAATTCCTTGCACTTCAGGGTGTTCGAGAAACGGATGACCAAAACATGGTCTTTTAAGGGGTTCCTCTGAGACTCTGTCGGCACCCATCCATTCCTACCGTTCTTCTACATCTCGTAGCACCGACTGTCTAGAGTGACCACAATGTCCAACCAAGCTAGAGCCCATAATGGCTTGTGGCTGTGCAGGTAAGCCTCGGTTCTTGAAGTATCTATCCATCTCTTTGTTCCTGGGTGGACCTTTCCGCGTTAATACTGACACTTCTCCAGCAACACCTAGGCTAACCACTGGTTTCTCCGGGGCACCGTTCAACCATCATCCACCCAGAGGTGTATTGCATCATGAGGTACTGAAAACAATAATTCTTGGAGTCTCGAGGTCTTCATCATCAATTAAGTCTCACAACTCACATGGTAGACACTCAACCAAAACCTCGTCTACTAAAATCATAGCAAAATAAAATAATGTCTCGGCCAAAGTAACAAGGGTAATAGTGTGGCCTACCACATGATACTACTCAAGTAACCAAGTTTCCAAGTACCTACTTTGCATGCAATGGGTGGAAAGGTTGAACTAATGCAAATTGAAAACATAGGTAATAACATGGTCAATGTGAACTTGCCTGGTAAGGTTGATGAAGATAAAATCACTCTCAAAAGTTAACTTGATAGAACTATTTGTCACTCTCCGAAGAAAATCTATATAATCAAACATTGCATTCATATAATCATTCATACTAGCATTCAATACTACAATCAAAAAGTAACACAAAACCAAAACATAAAAGCGTTGTGATGAAGGAAATACTTAAGACAAAAGTCAAAATAAAAAAACTTCATAAAATCAACCATGTGTAGTTTTCCCTTCAAATAACCTATTTTGAAAAGTAAAAAAACAAAAACAAAGTAAAATATAACAAAAGTATTTTAGTAAATATTTTACTAGCAAAAAGAATTACTTTTGAAGAACAACTAAGGACTTTGAAAACAACACTAACAACATGAGTTTTCCAGTTAATAACTTAACAATAAGTAAAACAAATAAAATAAAAGATTAATAAGATAATATAAAACAAATATAAAACCACTAAGTTAACAGAAAGTAAAACTTATAAAACAGTTTATTAAAAAAATTCAAATAGGAAATCAAACTAGCAATGAAATCAACTTGCAAGTTATTATAGAACTAGAATTGATTTCATGCTATCAAAATAATAATAGGCATAAAAATAAATTGGTTGAGATATTACTACTATCTAACAAAAAAAAACTTGTCAACTAATATAAAAGAAAATAAATTAAAAACAATTAAAAGAAAAGAAATAGAAATAAACCTAAAAGAACTAATACGGTACTGTTTTGATTAAAACTATAATTTAAAATATTCAAAAAATTCCCAAACAGTACCTATTGATAAATAAAACTAATACAAATTAGTGGCAAAAAGAATCACTCAAAAATATATTATTCAACTCAAGTTATAGGCAAAACAGTGTTCGAAGAAATTCTATTTGAAGTCAAATTAAAATATTCAAATATGGTCAAACTTGATATCTATAGAAACTAGAATAATATTTTGACATAATGCAAAAAAGAATCATATTAAAATACTAAAAATCCTAAGAACCATGGGAAAAACAAAAACAGAACTAATTGTGTTTTAAAACAGAAAACAGAAAAAGAAAAATCCTAACTAGCGAACAGGGGGGATACGTGGCATGTTCTGGTTGGTCATGGTAGTGTGCGTGCTAGCTAAAACAACGAATGTTCACAAAGTAGAAAAAACATTTCGGGGTGCTTAAGTGATCTAATCTGGATCGTCTGATCCAGATCCAACGGAGTGGAGGCATCGCCGGTGACTTAGAGAGGGGAGAGGAGCTCCGACGATGTCCGATGGCGGCGATGGATCGGTTGTGCTCGGGGGGGGGGGGGCGCTCCCATGGTTGGGGACAACATCTAAAGGGTCCAGTCGATGAAAGTGGACCTTCGGCGACTGTGGGTGGTGGCAACAAGGCGAGGGAGCATCGAGGGCGAGCGCTACAAGCTTGGGGAGCTTCGGGTGGAGGCCGAACTCCGTCATGGTGCGGGAGCAGAATTGTGGCATAGGGGGACGCGTGGATTGGGTGGAACGAAGTGCGGAGGGGCAGGGGCTTTAGTGGGGGGCTCAGGGTGGTCGGGGAAGGAAAGGAGAGAGATATCAGGGTGGATCCGATCGTGCTCCGGCGAGGTAAGGAAAGGGGAGGAGGAAGAAGGAAGGTGGCCAACGGGGGAGGGAGATCGGGCGGTAGGGCCCACGTGTCGACAAGAGAGGGGGTGTGGGGAAGAGAATCGATGGCCGATTGAGAGTGATTCGGTCCGATTCGGAAGGGATTTGGGCTGAATCCTTTCCTATTGGGCCACGGGTGCGTTTCCTTTTTTTGAAACTTCCTTTTTATCAAACAAAACAAAAAAGGAAACTAAATTAAAAAAATCTAAAATACTTTTATATAGACATATTATATATATAAATTTGCAGAAAAATAAATCCTAAAACATGAACATATTTTCAGAGGAAAAATAAAATCTCACAAAATCAACAAAATCAAGTAGTGTTGCTGGTTCAAATAAAATATTTTCAAAATACCAAAATGATTTCAAATTTATTTCTCTCCACTTTCATATTTAAGGGAATCATTTTACCCTATTTTCCATATGGTTTATTAATGGAGAAAAATAAATTTTAAAATCACTTTCAAAAATGGCTCTGAAACCATTTTGTGAAATATTTCAAAAATGGTTTTCTGAGTTTTATAAATTCAAATATGATTCAAATGGCCCCTGGTTTGGAGTGTCATATTACTCCTCCCAAAATCTTGTCAAGGGTATTTGAATTCTTTCAAAATTTAAAGTGGAACCAAATATGCAATGAATTCCAAATCCAATATTCAAATCCTTTATTTTGAAGAAGTCATATTATCTTCTCTCACTGATTTGAAATGGAATTGAATTTTGAATTCAAAAGCACATGGGAAAGTCATGTCATTCCCACTCATTCAAAAGTTTTTAAAAGTTTCAAATTTCACTCAAATTCAATCACTCAATCAAACAAACACTCATTCTAATATTTATTATAACATTCCAAAATTTGGGATGTTACAATGGCGAAGGTAGCTTCATCGACAACGGCAGACCTGGCGAAAGACGCCGCAGTTGCTCCGGCCTAGGTAGCGCCACCAGTCACCGCAGTGGAACCAGTGTTGCTCATTGACTTGATGAGCTCCTCGCGAAGCTCCTTCTAAGCCGAGGAAGGTCATGACGACGGTGGAGGCGCGGCATTTGTACGAATCCATGGTGTAGTGAATCTTTTTGCACTTCATCGTCATGTAAATTAACGAACTGTTTGTAAATTAGTGAGCATATAAACTAATGTCAACTAATCCACTGCAAAATAATGCATTTTGTGATGAATATTAGCCAAATGTTTGTGTCATATATTTGTGGGCATGTAGAAATATAGGATGAATTTCACATCTGCATCTGAAAATGAGGATGAATCTTGTGAGATGAACTCGCCTTGAGAAATCTCAAACAAAGCTACTTTCCTTGAGCGATGTAAAAGTTCGTGGTTTCACAAAATTTCGTTACAGCGTACACACTTTATTATGTTTGGACCATGTGTGATCTTGGTTGCTCTCGCCCTGCTTCAGTTCCTTTACCAAAATTTAAGTGGAAGAGGTATTTCAAGTGCCGCCATCCCTTGTCCACCACCAACCCTATAGTAAAATTTGAGTTGTCGAGGCATTTGAACTGTCGCCATCCCTCGTCCACCACCATCTCCACCCACACCATTACTACTAAAAATTTCAGTAGAAGTGGCACATCCGCAAACAAACCCCAGAGTCCATACAACACCAACCCCTCCCCTTCCTCCCCTGCTTGAACCCTAGCTCTCACCCACCATCTCCCTCCACCACCAACCTCAGCCGGTCTGCCCGTGCCTCCTAGCTAAACAAGTTCAGGTTACCCACAAATCCACACACACCATCGACGCCCTGAGTTTTTAGATGAGGCGGCAGTGTGACTTTCCCTTAGGTCCCATCCCATACTCTAGAGAGTCACAACCTAATTATCCTGACCACATATCTTGTGGAGCTCGAGGAGCATACAAACAAAAATAGGTCTATCATGGCCTCTTTGCCGTATGCTAGCAAGGTGGGCACCATTCGTGCTGAACCTTCGATCTCGAAGGAACACCTCATCGTGGAAGCCGGTGAGGATGTTGACTATGTTGCCATGCCAAAGACTTCAAGTCTGCGGTCTCATGTATTGCTATATATCAAGAGAGCCGGCTACAACATCAAGCTCGTTAACATCAACGGCTTCACTCGGGTCATTGATATGTCTCCAATGTATCGATAATTTATGAAGTATTCATGCCATATTTGCCTATATTTACAATAATTTTATATGGTTTTGATGCACTTTATGTCATTTATATATAACTAACCCGGACTAACACTGTTTTCAGTAGAATTACCGTGTTGTAGTTTTTGTGCAGAAACTGGAAGTTCTCAGAATCACCCAAAACATTTTGGTGATTTTTTCTAGAACATATGAGCAACATTGGAGCGAAGAACCATCGGAGGGGAGCCACCCGTGGGCCACAAGCTAATAGTGGCCACGCCCTGATGGCTTGTGGGGCCCACATGGCTCTCCTTAGTGTGATTCCAACACCAAAAAATCTTTTATGACTGTGAATACCCATTAATTATTTTCACACTTTATCAAATAGTTGAAGTTGGACAAGTAAGACAACCTAATGGTTATGTTATGGTATATTTGCATAGAAGTTATATTGTTATGGATCTTCCAACATGCGGTGCTTGTTTAGAACCTTTTGCTAGCCGAAACATCGTAAAAAGTAGATATACTACTTGTGCATCCAAATCCTCGAGCCAAGTTTCTTCCATGATATTCCACTATACCTACCTATATATGGTATTCCACTGCCATTCCAAGTAATTTTGCATGTGCCACCTCTAAACATTCAAATAAACATCCGTTTTGTGTGCTTGTACCGCTCATGGAGTGACGGGGCAGTCATTTTATTCCATGCTAAGTGGGTTATTCTCAAGATGAGAGTTTATTCACTTGTCATTGTACGAGAGAGGCTGGTAAAAAGGATGTTCGGTCCTGCATAATAGAAAAATAAGTAAACAACAACTCCACCTATAAAGTTGATTGTTTGGATGGTACCCGTGGATATAGCTAGCCATGGAATGTGTTTGAATGGTGGAGGGGGAGTTAAAATTTAAATTCTTTTTGGGATCCACCAATAATGTTGTTAACATGGAAGATTTTGATTGTCATGATGTTAACAGGAAATACACAACACCGAAAATATATTAATCTCTCTTTTAAGCAATGAGATTTGGCACCTTTGCAAATCCCTGCTTCCCGCTGCAAAGGGAGAATCTATTTACTTTCATGTCATTTACTTTTCATGTTGAGTCAATTTCTTATTCCAACCTCAATGTATTCATTGGCAACCACCATGTGGTGGAGAAAGATCCGAACACATATATCGAGTCAAATATATTTGATCATGATTAATTATTGTTGACAATTATCTTTATGATTAGTGCATTGGGTGGCGAAACATTAAGCCCCTATCTTTCTTTGTGTTCCATGGATGCTATTTGTTCTAAAAATATGCTTTGACTATTAGCAATCAGAGAAGACTATAGCATAATAGAGTATTTGGAGCTCTTACTTAGACTTCATGATGCATTGCAATTGTTAGATGACTAAGAACATATGTTGTTAAGTTTCAAGAGAGTGCATTGTTTGAACCATGACATGCGAATTGGTTGCTACTCAACCATGGTGTTTTTTATGAAAAAGTTGCTAGCTATGATGCTACAAAAATTGATTGGAATTATCATTGATCAAACTTATTCACTATGCTAGCATTCACACTTTGTTTAAAATAATTTTGGATGGTTTTGATGCACTTTATATCATTTATTTAGAACTAACCCGGACTGACACTGTTTTTAGTAGAATTACCATTGTGTTGTTTTTGTGGAGAAAATGAAATTTCTCAGAATCAGCCGAAACTTTTTGGTGATTTTTTCTAGAACATATGAGCAACATCGGAGCGAAGAACCACCGGAGGGGAGCCACCTATGGGCCACAAGACAACAGGGCGCGACCACCTCCTCGCCGTGCCCTGATGGCTTGTGGGGCCCACATGACTCCATTTAGCATGATTCTAATGCCAAAAAATCGCACATATATATATACAAAAACCCTCAGAAATAAACAAAGGCTCTCCGCTCCGCCGTAACAACTCTCCGTATCGAAAAAAACCATCTGGAGCCTTTCCAGTACCCCGTCGGAGGGGGAAATCATCTCCGATGGCCATCTTCATCATCCCAGCAGAGGCCATGGCGAGGAGGGACTAGTTCACCCTCCGGGCCGAGGGTATGTACTAGTAGCTATGTGTTTAATCTATCTCTCTCGTGTTCTTGAGATGGCATGATCTTGATGTATCACGAGCTTTGTTAATGTAGTTGGATCATATGGTTTTCTTCCCTAGCTATGTTGTTGTGATGAATTTGGACTTTGCCTTTGGGATCTTGTCATGTTGGATTGAATATTTTGGTTTGAAAACACTTGATGTACGTCTTGCATGTTGATACCCGTAGTGACAATGGGGTATTCTATTGATTCACTTGATATATTTTATGGCATCAACTTCCGAATTCCGGTGACCTTGGGGATTTATGCATAGGGGTTGAATGAATGTTTGCATACCACATTCTCCAATAGAAATCTTGGGGTGCTCCTTAGTTCTTTGTGTTGGATTGAATATCATAGATCTAAAGTTGTTTGATGCATGTCGCATGATTTACCCACAAATACTTGAGGTGACATTGGAATATCTAGGTGATATTAGGGTTGATTGATATGTATCATGGGTGTTATTTTAGTACTAACTCTAGGGCTGTTTGTGACACTTATAGGAATAGCTCAAAAGATTGATCGAAAAGAAAAACTTTGAGGTCGTTCTACTACCTACACCAATTTCATCTTATATTCTCTGCTAGATAGGAACTTTGGAGTGATTCTTTGTTGCATGTTGAGGGATGATTATATGATTCAACTATGTTAGCCTTGTTGAGAGATTGCACTAGTGAAAGTATGAACCCAAGGCCTTATTTCCAAGCATTTATACAACGGTTTGCTCGCCATTTTTTACTTTCTACCTTGCTGTTTTTATATTTTAAGATTACAAAAACCTATATCTACCATCCATATTGCACTTTTATCATGTAGCGACCCGACTCAAAATGAGTCAAGCCTCTGTGTTTTCTGTGCCATCCCTGGATTAGTATGCCGGCACACAGAGTACATCAATGTATATATCAAAGTGCAATCACATGTAATTAACGTAAAACTGATATATACCTTAAAATCTCAGCGGAAACAGTCAACGGGAGTGGAGTCCCAATAACACCCACGGCAGGTCGAGTGTAGACCGTTACCCTGAATCTTACTCTTACCCGTCGTCGAGCTTATCTGCAACATAAGACGTTGCAGCCGTGTAGGTCAGCATTTCGAATATGCCGGCAAGTCACAAAAGGGGGGGTGTAAAGTAATCATCTATTCTACATGCATATATGGCAAGTGGGGTAGTAGGTTTTGCATAAAGCCAAATTTTTCCTACAACAAGAGAGGGCAAAAGCATAACTACTACAATATTGGTTGATTAATGAGATGGTTCCACCAACCAATTCTCATACCCAAGTTGACATTAATGCCCACAACAATGTAATTAATTGTGTTGAGAGTTCCAGATAGTTTCAGTTCCTTTGGCTCAAGTTGTCCATGACTGTGGACACGGCTAATCGATTAGGTTTGAGTACTCTGCAGAGTTTTGCACACGTTCCCCACAAGATTTGATCACCTCCGTTGGATTTCTCGCACTTCAGGGTGTTTGAGAAACGGATGACCAAAACATGGTCTTCTAAAGGGTTTCCCCGAGACTCTGTCGGTGCCCATCCTTTCCTACAGTTCTTCTACATCTCGTAGCACCGCCTGTCCAGGGTCACCACGATATCCAACCAAGCCAGAGCCCATAATGGCTTGTGGCTGTGCAGGTAAGCCTTGGGTCTTGAAGCATCCATCCATCTCTTTGTGCCTGGGTGGACCTTTCCGAATGAATACTGGCACTTCCCCAGCATCATCTAGGCTAACCACTGGTTTCTCCAAGGCACCGTTCAACCATCATCCACCCAGAGGTATGTTGAAAAACTGGGAGTCTTGAAGTCTTGATCATAATGCAGGTCTTGAAAATTATTAACTCACAACTCTCATGAATCACACAACCAACCCCATCTACTAATAGCATAGCAAAAATGTAAATCAACGTTTCCCAGGGCCAATGTGTCAAAGGGTTGAGGGGTGCCTACCACATGATACTACATCAAGTAACCAAGTTTCCAATTTACCTACTTTGCATGCAATTGGGGAGATGGTAGAAATAACGCAATAAAACATAGGTATACATGGTCAAAGTGACTTGCCTGCACTGCTGATGAAGATAATATCGCTCTCAAAAAATACTTGATAGACTATTCGTCACTCTCCGGTGAAAATCTATACAATCAAACATTGCATTCATATAACCAATCATACTAGCAATCAATTCTATCAATCAAAAAGTAACACAAAACCAAAAGCAACAAGGTTGTGATGAAGGAAATACTTAAGACAAAACTCAAAATAACAAAACTACATCAACACAACTAAGGTGGTGACGAAGGAAATACTTAAGACAAAAGTTAAAATCAACAAAACTTCATCAACACAAACAAAGTTGGTTTTCTCTTCAAGTACATCCAGATTTTCAAAAGTGATAAACAAAAACAAAATAAAATATAACAAAAGTATTTTTGTAAATATTTTATTAGCAAAAAGAATTACTTTTGAAGAACAACTAATAATTTAGAAAACAATACTCTAGCAACATAAGTTTTTTAACTACTAGAACATATCAGTAGAAAACACTAAGTTAATAAAAGAAAAAATATTGTAAATTAAATAATTAACAAAAAGTATTTTCTCATAAATCTTTATTTTGCAAAAAGAACTAATTGAAAAGCTTTTATAAAGATTCTTCTTTTGATATAAAACAAGGTCATCCTTGGCTTAAACCACAAACAATCTCAACTATAATAAAAATTGTTTCTGGTCTAGACCTTGACTAACAGCAAATCAAAATTATAAAACAATTTGTGGACACTATTTTCAAAATAGAAGATCAACATAGCAATGAAAATCCAATTGCAAGTTATAGTTGAACTAGAATTGATTTTCATGCAACCAACTAATAAAATATTATTTGTTTTGAAGGGCTACTATTATGTAACAGAAAATTTTATAAAAGTCTATCACTAATATAAAAGAAAAATAATTTAAAACAAAAGGGAATATAAATAAAACTAATAGAACTAAACATAATCTTTTTTGCTTGAAAAGACTACTATAAAATATTTCTAAAATTTTCCAAACTCTACCTACTGATAACTAAGGTCACTAGTGACAAGTAGCAAAAAGAATCAACTAAAAATATATTTTTAAACTCAAGATATTCAGAAAATAAGATTTGAATGAAATCTGTTTGAAATCAATTTTAAATTATTCAAATTTTGTCAAACTTGATATCTACAGAAACTAGAACAAATATGCGACACAATGAAAAAAGAATCAATAAAAAATAATTAAAAACATAAAAGATATAAAGAAAACAAAATCAGAACCTATTCTGTTTTCTAAAACAAAAACAGAAAAAAGAAAAAACTAAACTGAGGGACAGGGGTGACGGTGGTGAGCAGCACGAGCTCCGGGAGCATTGGGTGGAGGCGGAGCTCCGGCGTGGTAGCGACACGGCGCTTCGGAGGCTCTCCGGCGAGGGCGAGTGCACCAGACGATGGGTATGAGCACGGCGAGGTCGACTGTGGCCTTAGAGGGGCTCGGGGATGGCGGGGTGGAGTGGCACGGGAGCAAAGGTGCGGCGGCGGCGCTCGGGCTCCGACAAGCTATTACGACAAAGGGAGGGGGTCGGACGAGGGGGAAATGGGCGGAGCAAGTCGAGGTGAGGCAGGGTTCTTATAGGTGGCCTTGGGGCATTGGGGAAGGAAAGGGAGAGGGATCTCCGGCGCGGTGATCTCGCCGGCGTGGTTCGGGGCGAGAGGAGGGGGTTGACCGAGGAATTAGTGGGGTCGGGCGATGGGGCTAGGGTGTCAGAGACAGAAAGGGAGAGAGCACGCTCAGCGGTGGCCGATGCGGAGAGGTTTTCGGGGAGGAATCAGGGGCAGGTGGGCCGGCTCGTTTAAAACACGCGTTTAACTATTTCCTTTATTAATACATAGGGCATTAAAAACAACATTAAAACACTCAAATCCGGTCCAAAAAATAAAGTGATATATATCAAAATGATCAGGGAAATAAATTGCATTTAATGAACATTTTTCCACGGCCAAAATAAATACTTTTAAAAATTTTATTTTCTAAAAATGCCCAAATGGCTTTATTTATTTTTGCAAATATTTTTCAAATAACCCGTTGGGTTTTATGGTTCAAATAGTTCACAAAATTACCCCTGGTTTGGAGTGTCATATTACTCCTCTCAAAAACTTTGTCAAGGGCTTTGAATGCTTACAAATTCAAATAGGGAGTTCAAATATGAAAGTGAAACTCCATATGAGAAATTTTCAAATAGTTTTCAAATTCCCTTTCTAAATCTTTTCATGTTGAAGAAGTCATGTCATCTTATCTCATTTATTTGAAATGTAGGAATTTGAATTCAAACACAAAGGGGAAAGTAATTTTATTCCCTCTCATTCAAAAGTTTCAAATTTCACTCAATTTCAATCACTCAAGCAAACAAGCATTCATTCTAATATTAATTATAACATTCCAAAATTTGGGATGTTACATATCACCATCTCTTTGCCCAGCTAGTGCACCTATACAATTTACCATTGTATTGGGTGTGTTGGGGACACCAAATATTTCTTGTATTTGATTGCAAGGTTGTTTGAGAGAGACAACCTTCATCCTATAGCTCCCATGGATTGATAAACCTTAGGTCATCCACTCGAGGGAAAATTGCTACTGTCCTACAAAACTCTGCGCTTGGAGGCCCAACAAACTTTACAAGAATAAAGTTGTGTATTAGACATCAAGCTATTTTGTGGCGCTATTGCTGGGGACGTGAATGCTTGAAGGTATACCTTTAGATCTTGCAATTTTTTTAGTTTCGTATTTTTCACTAGTTTGGTTTTATAAAAGAAAACTTCAAAAAATGGAATTTAGGTTGGCTCAATTGCTTCGCCTTTATAATGTGTTTCGTGAAAATGATGTTTTGGAAAATTGTGCTCAATTATTAGAGGAAGAATTTATAAAAATTCTTAATGTGAATTCCTTGAATGATGAGCATGATACTAATATTTTTAGTATGAATTTTATGAATATCCATGATTCTAATGATATGCAAAGCCACAAGCTAGGGGATGCTATGTTTGATGAAGATTATATTTTTAGTCCCCCCAGTTTTGATGAGAAAATTTATTATGATGATAACATGCCTCCTATTTATGATGATTATATTGATGACAGTGGGTTTGGAAGAGTGTCTACTCTAGGAAGTAGTGATGCCACTATTTTGGAGGGTGTTGAGTCTTTTCATAATTATATAGGTGGATTTGGAGAGGTCATGACTTTATTTAGTGATGAGTCCACTATTTTGGAAGAGGTTTGAATTGACTATGACAACCAAGTTGCTATATATGATGATTATTATGATGACATATATGATATAAAGAATAATGATAACCATGAAACTTGTCATCACGATTTTAATTTATATTTGGATTATATCAATCAAGTGTCTCATGATAGTTATTTTATTAAGTTTTCTCCCACTACTTTGAATGAGAAGAATTTTGCTTGTGTGGATAGTAATAACAATTATATGCTTGTGCATCATGAAAAGAATGATTTATATGTTAATTATATTGTTGAATTCCTTCATGATGCTACTGAAAATTATTATGAGAGAGGACATATGCTTGTAGGTATTGCAATAACATCAAGTTTCATGTTTATGTGTTTAAAGTTGTGAAGTTGCACTTGTTTTGCCTTCCTATGCAATTTAATTCTTACTACGATAAATTGTTTTATTGCAAAATCACTATACATAGTAGGTGGGTTAGACTTAAATGTTCTTGCCATGTGATTCATGATGCTCCCTTGCATGTTTCAAATACTATTATTTTGTGAGAATCATTGAAATCATCATGCCTAGATAAAAGGCATTAAAGAAAAGCACTTGTTGGGAGACAGCCCAATACTTCTAACTACTATTTTTTGTGTGTTAACATGATTTAGCTAATGTATTAATCATGTTCTGTGTCTTTTATTTTAATAAAGTACCAAGTAAAACCTTTGGGATAGTGTGGATACTTGCTAGGTTGATTCTATGCAAAAACAGAAACTTTTACATGCAGTGCAGAATTTCTCTGATTTTACTGGAGAGTTAAAAAATCTGACATTTTTTACACAGTCTTAACATGCAAATTCTCTGCATTGTTCTAACTTCTCAGAATTCTTAGAGATGGTAAAATATGGTGATATTACAGATCTTCACAGACTGTTCTGTTTTTGATAGATTCCGTTTTGCATGCATAGTTTGCTTGTTTTAGCATTTCCATAGCTTAAATTTAGTGGTATAAATTATGGGAATGATATAATACAATAGGTACGATGTGATAACACTTATGAATCTTGCCTAGATAGTACCTAAGTGAATGATCTATCTTTTTTACACTAACCCATCTCACAAAGTTCCATTAAGTTTTGTGTGATTGAAGTTTTCAAGTTTTGGGTATACCGATATAAGGAGTATAAGGAGCAGAAATAACGTAAGATTGGGGATTCCAAATGCACGCCCAAGTTAATATACAAGTTAGACTCAAGCTTCTAAGCTTGGGGATGCCCCGGAAGACACCCCTCTTTTGTCTTCAACACTATTGGTATATCTTACTTAGAGATATATTTTTATTCATCACATTATACATGTTTTGCTTGGAGCATAATTTTATTTTGTTTTTATATGTTAGATGTTCTTTATAATCTTGTTTTTATTTCAAAATTCCCAAGAATGCCTTTAGATTGCTTGAATTGCATGTGTGATGTGTGCTGCAAAAAAACAGAAGCTTTTGTTGTAGTATTTGAATTATCAGATTTTACTGGAACACTGAAAGTTTCTTAATTTCTAACAAAGTACTTTCATACAAATTATTTATCATTTACTTAAGTTTCAGAATTTTTGGAGTTACATAAGTACACTATTTAAAAATATTACTACAGACTGTTCTGTTTCGACAGATTGCTGCCATAGTTTTGTTATCTACTTATCCTAGAATTTTAATGGCTTATATTAGTAGATATAAATTATGGAAATGATATTATATAGTACCTAATGTTTAAATTTTTTTATTAAATTTTTCTTGGCAGTACATGAAGTTTTGATTTATTCTTATGTGTACTAACGTATCTCACGAGTTCTTTTCAAGTTTTGTGTGAATGAAGTTTTTGAGATTTAGGTGAAACTGAGATATGAGAGGATTGAATGAGCTAAATAATATAAATCTTGGGGATCTCCAAGGAACCCCAAGAAAATATTTAAAGAATCCTCAAGAATATAAGCTTGGGGATGCTACGCGTCCCACCTCTCTTCATCAAACAAATATCGGCTAGCCTATGTTAAGCCTAAGTTTTTACCCGTTCACGTGATATGTGCTATTCTCGGAGTACCATTTTTGTTTTTTTTGATGTGTGAATAAAATACTCTGATCTTAAAATATTTATTGAGAG
Source organism: Hordeum marinum (assembly GCA_022496015.1). Taxonomy (NCBI): domain Eukaryota; kingdom Viridiplantae; phylum Streptophyta; class Magnoliopsida; order Poales; family Poaceae; genus Hordeum; species Hordeum marinum. Next base: position 239,878,669 of record CM039678.1, read on the forward strand.
AGGGTCCTAACATAGCTACTTAATTTTTTGACTACTCATTGATCTTTACTTATATATTTCAATAGTAGTTTGATGTTTACTCTTGTGCTTCGCTCATATTCTAAGAGTAAATAGTGAATGAATAAAATATCATAAATCTGAAATTATCCATCTTCTTTATGCTTATTAGTAGTTTCATATTTGGTTTAGAAATTAATATCTATTGAAGTCTGACAATCATAGTATTGGTTATAAAAGCAATTCATGTTTATTAGTATAAGAAAGAAAACCTTCGCATACAAATATATTATATTGGACATCTTTTATGATTGTGAATAACCATTAATTACTTTCAAACTTGATCAAATAGTTCAAGTTGGACAAGGAATACAACCTAATGGTTATGTTTGGGTATATTTGCATGGAAGTTATATTGTTATCGATCTTCCAACATGCGGTCCTTGTTTAAAACCTTTTGCTAGCCAAAACTTTGTACTAAGTAGAGATACTAATTGTGCATCCCAATCCTTGAGCCAAGTTTCTTACATGATATTCCATCATACCAATATATATGGTATTTCACTGCCACTCCAAGTAATTTTGCATGTGCCACCTCTAAACATTCAAATAAACATCCGTTTTGTGTGCTCATACCGCTCATGGAGCGCCGGGGCGATCATTATATTCCATGCTAAGTGGGTTATTATCAAGATGAGTGTTTTGACTCGTCATTGCATGAGAGAGGCTAGTAAAATGGTTGTCCAGTCCTGCATAATACAAAAATAAATAAACAAGAACACCCCTAGAAAGTTGATTGTTTGGATGGTACCCGTGGATACGGCTACCCATGGATTGTGTTTAAATGGTGGAGGGGGAGTTAAAATCTAAATTCTGTTTGGGAACCACAAATAATGTGTGTAGCATGGAAGATATTGAAAACTTTGTCGTGACGTTGACCGGAAAGGCATACCACCCAAAATATATTCATCTCTCTTTTAAGCAATGAGATCTGGTACCTCTGCAAATCCCTGATTCCCTCTATAAAGCTACAATCTATTTACTATCATGTTATTTACTTTTCATGTTTAGTCAATTTCTTATTCCAACATCAATCTATTAGTTGGCAAGCATCATGTGGTGGCGAAAGATCTGAACACATATATCTTGTTAAATATATTTGACCATGATTAATTATTGTTGACAATTATCTTTATGATAAGTGTGTTGGGTGGAGAAACATTAAGCCCCTATACTTCTTTGTGTTCGACGGATGCTATTTTTTCTAAAAATATGCTTTGAGTATTTGCAAACATAGATGACTATATGATAGTTGAGTATTTGAAGCTCTTACTTAGACTTGATGATGCATTACAATTGTTTGGTGACTAAGAACATATGTTGTTAAGTTTCAAGAGAATGCATTGTTTGAACCATGATACTACCAAAAGTGATTGGAATTATCATTGATCAAACTTATTCACTATGCTAGCATTCACACTTCATAAATTATTTCTTTTATCATTTACCTACTCAAGGATAAGTAGGAATTAAGCTTGGGAATGCTGACACGTCTCCAACATATCGATAATTTATGAAGTATTCATGCCATATTTTCCTATGTTTACGATAATTGTATATGGTTTTGATGCAGTTTTTATCATTTATTTAGAACTAACCCGGACTGATGATGTTTTCAGCACAATTACCATGGTGTTGTTTTTGTGCAGAAAATGAAAGTTTTTGGAATCGCCCGTAACTTTTTGGTGATTTTTCTAGAACATATGAGCAACATTGGAGCGAAGAACCACCGAAGGGGAGCCACCTATGGGCCACAAGGTAATAGTGGCCGGCCCTAATGGCTTGCGGGGCCCAAATGGCTCCCTTTAGCGTGATTCCAATGCCAAAAAATCGCTTATATACATAAACCCTCAGAAATAAATAGAGACTCTCCGCTCCGCCACCACAACTCTCCGTATCGACAAAAAACCAGATGGAGCCTTTCCAGTACGCCGTGGGAGGGGGAACTCATCTTCGGTGGCCATCTTCATCATCCCGACGGAGGCCATGACAAGGAGGGAGTTGTTCACCCCCAGGGTTGACGGTATGTATGAGTAGCTATGTGTTTAATCTCTCTCTCTCTCATGTTCTTAAGATGGCATAATCTTGATGTATCATGGGCTTTGTTAATATAGCTAGATCACATGGTGTTCTTCCCTAGCTATCTTGTTGTGATGAATTGAATCTTTCCCTTCGAGATCTTGTTATGTTGGATTGAATATTTTGGTTTGAGAACAATTGATATACGTCTTGTATGTGGATACCCATAGTGACAATGGGGTATTCTATTGATTCACTTGATAAATGTTATGGCATCAACTTGTGGATTCCGGTGACCTTGGGGATCTATGCATAGGGTTTGATTGCATGTTTTCATACCATGTTCTCCGATAGAAATCTTGGGGTGCTCCTTGAAGTTCTTTGTGGTTGATTGAATATGATAGATCTGAAGTTGTTCGATGCATGCCGCATAATTTACCCATCGTTATTTGAGGTGACATTGGAGTATCTTGGTGACATTAGGGTTGATTGATATGTATCATGGGTATTATTTTAGTACGAGCTCTAGGGATGTTTGTGATACTTATAGGAATAGCTCAAAAGATTGATAGGAAATAATAACTTTGACGTCGTTCTACTACCTACACCAATTTCATCTTATGTTCTCTGCTAGATAGGAACTTTGGAGTGATTCTTTGTTGCATGTTGAGGGATGATTATATGATTCAACTATGTTAGCATTGTTGAGAGATTGCACTAGTGAAAGTATGAACCCTAGGCCTTATTTGCAACAATTTATACAACGTTTTCTCATCATTTACCACTTGATACCTTGCTGTTTTTATATTTTCAGATTACAAGAACCTATATCTACCATCCATATTGCACTTGTATCACTTTCTCTTCGCCTAACTAGTGGACCTATACAATTTACCATTGTATTGGGTGTGTTGGGGACACAAGAGATTTCTTGTATTTGATTGCAAGGTTGTTTGAGAGAGACCATCTTCATCTTACAACTCCCACGTATTGATAAACCTTAGGTCATCCACTTGAGGGAAAATTGCTACTGTCCTCCAAAATTCCGCGCTTGTAGGCCCAATAGAGTCTACAAGAATAAAGTTATGTTCTAGATATCAGTCATGTCACAAGTGAAGTGGTCCACCGGCAATGCCTCTTGTTCAACCGTCATTGATCTTTTCAAAGGCCCCGTCGCTGATCTACTCCGTCTCGCGGTCATGGATTTGCGATCCTTGTACGCCATCGAGCCCCTTTTGTCATTTCTGAAGTAAATATTCTATAGTGGTGACTTGGGATCCTTAGCTCCAAAGTCATATATCATCCATCAAGAGAAGGGCACATACTACAATTGTTACAAGGGGAAACATCCCATTTGCGACATCAGAGAGTGCACCCTGGGAACAAAAAATTTCAGGTGTAAGGAGCCTATCCATGACAAGTTAGACAACCTCGTGTGAGCAAATCATATTTTTTCTAGCTAGCCCTCTCGTACCCATTGTTGTAGTAACTTTTTCCATGCGGTAACCATGCAATGTTTAATTGAGCATTTGTCCAGTTTTGAAGTAGATGCCTTGATTTCTGTATTTGGTTGTTACATTGGTTGCATTGAGTATTTGTGCAATTTTCAATTGCTATATTTGGTTGTTATAGTTAGCATATATGCCTTGTTTTTTCAGTTATTTCACAATGTGATGTCCATTATGTGCAAGTATGAACTGTGCAGTTCAATTTCATCAATACTACATGTTATCCCTGGTGTTGTTAACCAGTGCCCTTAACTCCCGGTTTAAACATTTATGCCTTGTTTCTACGAATTTGGTTGTCAGGTTGGTTGGAGCGAGTATTTGTCTAATTTTCAAGGAGATGCCTTGCTTTTCTGTATTTGGTTGTTAGGTTGATTGCAGTGATCATTTGTCTAGTTTTCAATCAGATGCATTTCTTTTATGTATCTGGTTGTTAGGTTGGTTGCATTCAGCATTTGTCCAGTTTCTAATGGCAAAATTTGGTTGTTATAGTGAGCATATATGCCTTGATTATTTCAAGCAGATACCTTGTATATTTGGTTGATGTTAAGTAGTACACTTGTACTTATCATGACTTTCCATGTACTTGCACAGGACAACAACGGGAGTGGCTGACATTTTCCACCGATTTTTTTTCATCCCTACGCTTATACTCCACCCGTTCCATAATGTAGTGCATATAGATTTTTTGAATAGTAAAACTTTGCAATATGTGAACAAATTTATAGAGAATACAATTTATATATACCACACCAAAATGTATACAATATGAAAGTAAATTTTTTGATGTATCTAATGAAATGGAATTGAAATTGTAGATTTATATGTTTTTCTCTATAAACTTGGTCAATGTTAGTAAATGTTGACTTCTCAAAATGTTTATATGCAACACCTTGTGGAACTGATGAAGTAATATATTAGACCATTCTGCAACTGCATTTTAGCTTCTAATATTGACTTGTTTCTTGTAGGTACATATGTCCTTGGTAAAGATCCATGCTTGAGGCCTTTTTGCGTGTGGGGCAATGAAATATTCATGAACCAGCATCAAGTGAGGAAACTGATAAGGATTGTTAGGGAAAGGAGATGAACCATGCCTACTAGATTATTTGTTTACGCTCTATCCAACACAATAGTGAGATGTAGGATGGTAATAACGAACTCCGTAGCCTTCTATTAGCACTTCACATAATGAGTTGTCACAAAATAATGTCTGAATCTTTTTCTTTGGCAGTGGTTCCCAAAGCAGTTTACTCGAGATTACCTCGAAAAGTACATGATTGGTGGACATGCCATGAAGGTTAAAGTATATCACTAAGACTACAATGACTACCGAGAAGTCATAATGAAGACAGTGAAGGACGGGCAGGCGGCCATCACTAGGGGATGGCCTAGAATTGTTCGTGCATTCGGAGGGCACAATATGGGCATTTCGCTTCACCTTCTCCAGAAACCAGAATGTCTTTCGGCTCTCTCTTTACCGTCTTTAATACGATCGTGGTTCCATCATCTTTTATTTGTCCCTTCCGTAGGTTTCCTGTTTTTGCAAATTGATGCTTATGTAGTTCTTGAGTATATGTAAATTTGAATCGAATTGTGCATTCATTCTTCAACCTATATTTAAACATGTTTCGATATGAAATACATGATTTCCTACTTTAAAATTTAAATTATGAATGCATGTATTAAATTAGCGGTATATTATGCTCTGCATGCCATTACAATGCATACGCTTTGAGAAAGCAAAACGTCTGCGATCAACTTCAAAATCACACACATTTCTCCACTCATGACGTGTGCGATGAATCTCTGTTGCTCACACGGTCAACCGAGAAATAACGTGTGATATTAACAACAGCAACGCAAATACTTACTTATCATCGAGTGTTTGTGATACTCTCCTTATCACGAACGATTTGGTACCATGAACTATTTATGATATCGTGCCCATCGTAAATGATAGTCAAAGAAGAAAACATGCAGTAGGCCTTCATCCGACATGGGTAATATGGATGACATGTTTGGGAAGTATGGATGACACATGTGGGACATTTTATGAATCACAAATGTTTTTCAATAGCGTAGTGTGTGGGATAGATTCAACCTTCGCATAGGGTTGTTTAAGGATAAACATATGCACTCTCATATCATATCACAGATGGTCATAGTAGAATTAAATGTGTGTGATATAAGACTCATCCTACACGATTTACATTCATGAACTGTTTGTGATGTAGCGCGCATCATAAATGGTGCGGCACATAATAGTGTGTGTAAGTCTAATGTGATCTCACACGAGTACCAAAGATGGGTCGTATAGGAAGTATGACATATATCAAACGGTTGACGGATGAATCTCGTTTGTTATAGATGCATACATCCCATATGCTTAGCTTTGTCAAAAGTTTGCGCTTGTTCATCACCATCAGCGATGATTTTTCCGTGTCATGTGGGATGGACCCCCTATCACCCACATAGGCAAGGCGACGGTTTAAAATTTCATCGCCGAAAGGGGTTAAAAACCATTTGTATTGAACATTCATGCACCAGTGTAAGGATATGTCACATAGTGTTAAAGGTATGTTGAAAGTGCTTGATCGATCCAGTGGTGAAATCTTTCTCTGGCTTGTATGCAAACGCGATCTCATCCATGTTTCTTCTAGTCTCACAAGCACAACCATACTTAGGGTTCTCCTTAGCAAAGAACTAATACATAATGATGTCAGAAAGCTTATCCATAGAGGCCTCACACTCATGCATGCCAGACATCCAGGTGAGTGCGGGCTTCATCATTATGGAAGAACACGGTGGCAACGAACTACATCACAAGCTCTTCATTGAATGGATGGTGGAAGGAGATGAACGGGAGCAAGCCTAGCCTCCCAACAGCATAATAGGCACAGGGGTAGATGTGAGCATTGTTGCAAAGACCGTCCACATTGATTTGCTTGTGAGTGGAAAACTTGTTTTCTTGGTCACAATCAGCTCAGAGTACACACGATGTTGAAATTCATTCTTGAACCTGGGGTCAATTCCTGTATTGCCAGCACGCTCATAAGGGAAATCCTGCCTATGAGCCCAAAATTCTGGCTTAGCCCACTAAGCGAGAGGATGATTCTTGACATTACGACCTCCTAGAAGAACATGTTCCTTTGGGCTCTCATCCCCTTTATCCTCTTCTTCATGATCATCTACATATGTATCCTCTATCTCTTCCTCATAGTGAGCATCATCCTGAGAGTCATAGTCACTCTCACTATCATCAGAGGCTTCAATCCCTGGCTTCTTTGAGGCAACCCGACAAACAAGACTAGCAGACCCCGAACCTTGGTCAAAATTATCTGATGGCTGGTGGCGAGCAACAACAAAGTGATCTTCTCCTGCCTTACTACGCTTGTGACGAGCTGACGCCACCTTGTCTGTGGAGTCTGAGAAACAAAGAAACCAAACACCACAACAAATGCAAGAAACTAAATGTGTGCTAGACAAAATGGCAAGGAATGAATCAAGAGAAACATATTGAACAGAACCATAATGTAGACCCCGTGCACACGGGGGTACAGGCACATGGACATGGGGGCCCCGTGTGCATGTGATAACCCACAAGTGTAGGGGGTCAGTTGTAGCCTCTTTCAATAAGTAAGAGTGTCGAACCCAATGAGGAGCTAAAGGTAGAACAAATAGTCCCTCAAGTTCTATCGACCACCGATACAACTCTACGCATGCTTAACGTTCGCTTTACCTAGAACAAGTATGAAACTAGAAGTACTTTGTAGGTGTAACAGGATAGGTTTGCAAGATAATAAAGATCACGTAAATAAAAACTAGGGTCAACTTAGATAAATAAACAACTAAGTTAGTCTTAGTAGAGAGCTTTTTGTCACAAGAAAGTTATTTGTCCCTAGGCAATCGATAACTAGACCGATAATCACTATTGCAATTTTATATGAGGGAGAGGCATAGCTACCATAGTTTCTCTACTTGGATCATATGCACTTATGATTGGAACTCTAGCAAGAATCCTCAACTACTAAATATCATTAAGGTAAAACCCAACCATAGCATTATAAGGTATCAAGTCCTCTTTATTCCCATACGCAAACAACCTACTTACTCGGGTCTGTGCTTCTGTCACTCATGCCACCCACCATAAGCAAATCATAAACATATTGCAAACCCTATAGTGGGTATCCCTCACTCTTGTGCGACACACGTAGCACCATAGGACAACACCAATAATAAAACATGCAACTCAAACCAATCATGATCATCAATCAACCCATAGGACAAAACGGATCTACTCAAACATCATAGGATAGCCATACATCATTGGGAAATAATATATAGCATTGAGCACCATGTTTAATTAGAGATTACAGTGGGGAGAAGAGGTGTTGAATTGCTGCATAGAGGGGGAGAGAGTTGGTGATGACAACGGCGAAGTTGTTTGTGTAGATCACCGTTACGATGATGGCCCCGACGGTGTTCCGGTGCCACCGGGAGAGAGGGGGAGAGAGCCACCCTCCTTATTCTTCTTCCTTGACCTTCCCCCTAGATGGTAGGAGGGTTTCCCCTCTAGTCCTTGGCCTCCATGGCGGCAAAGGGGTGGGAGCCCCTCAAAGATTGGATCTCTCTCTCTGTTTCCTTCTGTTTTTGCATTCCCTCATTTTGGCCTTTCACTATTTCTTAAATTCCCGGAGATCCATAACTCCGATTGGGCTGAAATTTTAACACAATTTTTATCCAGATATTAGCTTTCTTGCAGCGAAAGAAGGGCACCAACTACCTTAAGGGGCGAGCAAAATCCACCCTGGCACAGCTAGGGGGGTAGGTCGGGACCCTGGCTTGTGGGCCCCTTGGGCATCGTCTCGCGTTGATTTTTTTTCCCAAAATCACATATATTCCAAAAAAACCTCCGTAAGTTTTTATCGCGTTTGGACTTCGTTCGGTATGGATTTTCTGCGAAACAAAAACATGCAACAAAGCGGAACTGGCACTAGGCACTGGATCAATATGTTAGTCCCAAAAATAGTATAAAAAGTTGCCAAAATTATATGAAATTTGTTGAATATTGGCATGAAACAATCAAAAATTATAGATACGACGGATATGTACCAGCATCCCCAAGCTTAATTCCTACTCGTCCTCGAGTAGATAAATGATAATAAAGATAATTTTTGATGTGGAATGCTACCTAGCATAATCTTTTTCATATAATCTAATCATGGCATGAATATTAATACACGAGTAATTCAAAGCAATAGTCTATCATTTGACATTAAGACAATAATACTTCAAGCATACTTATAAAGCAAGCATGTCTTCTCAAAATATCATGGCTAAAATAAAGTTATCGCTACTAAATCATATAGTCTGGCTATGCTCCATCTTCATCACACAAAGTATTAAATCATGCACAACCCCGGTTTTAGCCAAGCAATTTTTTCATACTTTAGTATTCTCAAACCTTTTCAACTTTCACGCAATACATGAGCGTGAGCCATGGATATAGCACTATAGGTGGAATAGAATATGGTGGTTGTGGAGAAGACAAAAAAGAAGGAGATAGTCTCACATCAACTAGGCGTAACAACAGGCTATGGAGATGCCCATCACTAGATATCAATGTGAGTGATTAGGGATTGCCATGCAACAGATGCACTAGAGCTATAAGTATATTAAGGCTCAAAAATAAAGTAAGTGGGTGTGCATCCAAATCGCTTGCTCACAAAGACCTAGAGCAACTTTGAGGAAGCCCATCATTGGAATATACAAGCCAAGTTCTATAATGAAAAATTCCCACTAGTATATGAAAGTGAAAATATAGTAGACTCTCTATCATGAAGATCATGGTGCTACTTTGAAGCACAAGTATGGAAAAAGGATAGTAGCATTGCCCCTTCTCTCTTTTCTCTCTTTTTTTGTTTTTTGGTGGGCTTCTTTGGCCTCTTTTATTTTTTATTTGGGCTTCTTTGGCCTCTTTTATTTTTTTAAAGTCCGAAGACTCATCCCAACTTGTGAGGGAATCAGAACTTCCATCATCCTTTCCCCACATGGGACAATGCTCTAATAATTATGATCATCACACTTTTATTTACATACAACTCAGGAATTACAACTCAATACTAGAACAAAATATGACTCTATATGAATGCCTCTGGCGGTGTACCGGGATGTGCAATGATCTAGTGTAGCAATGACATAAAAAACCTGACAAGCCATGAAAACATCATGCTAGCTATCATACGATCATGCAAAAGCAATATGAAAATGATGATACGTGTCATAATAAACAAAACGGTGGAAGTTGCATGGCAATATATCTCATAATGGCTATTGGAATGCCATAATAGGTAGGTATGGTGGTAGTTTTGAGGAAGAGAATATTGTGGGTTTAATGCACCGGCGAAAGTTGCGTGGTACTAGAGAGGCTAGTAATGGTGGAAGGGTGAGAGTGCGTAAAATCCATGGACTCACATTAGTCATACAGAACTCACATAATTATTGCAAAAGTCTATTAGTTAACCATCGCGCGCTCCTGACCTCCACACAAAGGATGACAATCAATAAATAAATCAAGCTCTGACTTCTTCACATAACGGTTCACCATACGTGCATGCTACGGGAATCACAAACTTTAACACAAATATTTCTACCAATCCACAATTACTCACTAGCTTGACTCTAATATCACCATCTTTATAACGCAAAACTATTGAGAGGAACCAACCACATCATATTTAGTGATCTACAGATTATATGTAGGATTTTATTACTAACCATGTGAATGACCAACTCCTGTTAACTCTCTAAATACATATAAGTGAAGCATGAGAGTTTAATTCTTTCTACAAAATATATGTCCACGCTCTAACAAATATAAGTGAAGCAAAAGAGCATTCTACAAATGGCGGTTTGCTATGTGTGAGAAACAGGCAATCCAAACTTCAAATGATATAAGTGAAGCACATGAAGCATTCTATAAATCCATACTCAAAAGATATAAGTGGGGTGCAAAGAGTCTTCTGTAAATCAACCAAGGACTTTCTCATACCAGCATGGTGCATTATTAAAAGAAAAATAAAAAGCAAATAACACTCCAAGATTTACACATATCATGTGACGAATAAAAATATAGCTCCAAGTAAAATTACCGATGGTTGTTAGAAGAAAGAGGGGATGCCTTCCGGGGCATCCCCAAGCTTAGTTTCTTGGGGTTCTTGAAAATTACCTTGGCATGCCTTGCGCATCCCCAAGCTTAGTCTTTTTACACTCTTTATTCCTTCATCCATCGTGATCTCACCTAAAACTTGAAAACTTCAACCACACAAAACTTAAAAAAACCTCATGAGATCCGTTAGTATAATAAAGAAAATTACCACTTTAAGTACTGTAGCAAACCCATTCACTATTTTTGCACTGTTGCTACTGTATTATAACTTATTTATGGCTTATAGCACCGATACAATTGGTATTTTCATCAAAACATAATCTGCCTTAAACAGAACAGTTTGTAGCAATCTGAACATTTACTATACTTCTATAACTCTAAAACTTCCGAAAAATTAGGAAAAAATAAAAAAGTTGCATAGAAGTATTGTGTAAAGTTTTTAGAAACTTTTGACATTCTGGTAAAAAATATAAATTCACACACTACAGCCAAAGTTTATGTTTTTGCACTTCACACGCCAAACAAGTAATCTAATCATCCTAAAGGAAAATCTTGGCACATTATTTTTTATAATACAATGGATTTATACAGGGGAATAATTGTTTTTGTTGAAAAGTTTCTGTAATCGATATTCACAAAGTTTCCATGGGCATGAACAAAGTTCAAGGAGCTCCTCCACTTCAACGGTGGCTGTCCTTCTTACTTTCACTTTTCATTTTGAAAAAGTTTTAGGTTCCCCTGTTTATTTTTTTGTTTTTGAACTATATAAAAGCACACAACTGAAGTAAAATGATTCTCTAAAACTTCTGGGATGTCTCCGTGGCAGCGCTTTCTTTAAAGGCATTAAGCTAGGCATAAAGTGATCAAGTAATGGATCCACCCAGATCCCAAGGTATATCAAAGCCAATTTTAATTAACAATGATTGGTAATTTAGTAGTGAGCACAAAGTAACATATATCATGCAACAATGAAGTCTAATTCTCTTCCTACGCATCGGCATGTCATAAAAGAACAATTAATGCACACAAAGTAAAGTCCAATGCATAACATACACAGTTTCTTGCAATTTTATCGTATTGGAAACATAGAGAGATGGAGATGTAGTTCCTCTCTCATAATAATTGGAAGTAGGAGAAGCAAGCACATGCATATTATATCTATGAAAATCATCATGTGTAATAGTAATAGGCAACCCATCTATATAATCCTTAATAAGTGCAAACTTCTTCGATATAGTGTAGTTGGGAGAATTCAAATAGATAATAGGACTATCATGTGTGGGTGAAATAGCAACAATTTCATTGTTAACATAAGGAACTATAGCAAGTTCATCTCCATAAGCATAATTCATATTGGCATCATGGCCATAAGCATAGTAAGCATCAAATTCATCAAAAAGCGATATTTCAAACGAATCCAAGGGATCATAGCAATCATCATAGCATTCATCCTTCGGTAAGCATGAATGGAAATTAAACAATGTATGAATTTAAGAGTTATTCTCAATAGAAGGTGGGCACGTGTAGCTAGTCCGCTCTTCCTCCTTTTGTTCTTCGATCTCCTCGTCATCTCTTTCATCAAATGAGCTCACAGTGTCATCATTTTGTTCTTCCATAGTTTCCTGCAAAATATTAACCTCCTCTTGGACAGCGGAGGAGTCCTCAATATATGGCCTAACATAAACATTAGAAGCATAGTTTTCATAGCAATATTTAAGTATGGCAAAACTTTCAGATTTGTAAAGAGTAGCATCATACTTTTAAATCAAGGAATCAATTTCATAGGCACCCTTAAAAGCAACAAATTCTTCAATTTGCTCAATATCATAGTAATTATAAACACCCTTGTCATAAGAAGATATGATTCCATTATCCTAAAACTCACATTGATGGGGAAGGTGTTTTTAGGGTCTTCATAACAACAAGTAAAATCTTAAATTTTGCATGAATTCCAAGCATATCATTTCAAAGTATTAATATGATGCCATAAAAGTTTCCCTTTTTGAGATAAGAGGTGTTGCACATAATAAGTATGCTCATTTAATGATTTTCCCTCAACTAATCTAGTTGGGGTTTCAGCACGAGCACAAACTGATTGAAGATGATCCAAGTAAAAAAGCTTCAACAGTGTGATAGATTTTGGGTGGTTCTTTAACCATTGGTGTAGTAGATTCAACTAGTTTGTTTTGGTATTTCGTGTTACATATCCATAAATAAAGATAGATAGCTACTTAGAATAGCAAATAAAATCTACTTAGTGATAAAGCACACAAGGACACACGAGAATATTCACCCCACGCTGTTGCTCCCCAGCAACGGCGCCAGAAAAAGGTCTTGATAACCCACAAATGTAGGGGTTCAGTTGTAGCCTCTTTCGATAAGTAAGAGTGTCGAACCCAACGAGGAGCTAAAGGTAGAACAAATATTCCCTCAAGTTCTATCTGTTGGAAATATACCCTAGAGGCAATAATAAATTGGTTATTATAATATTTTCTTGTTCATGATAATCTTTTATTATCCATGCTATAATTGTATTGATCGGAAACTCAGATACATGTGTGGATACATAGACAACACCATGTCCCTAGTATGCCTCTAATAGGCTAGCTCATTGATCAAAGATGGTCAAGGTTTCCTAGCCATGGACATGAGATGCCATTTGATAACGGTATCACACCATTAGGAGAATGATGTGATGGACAAGACCCAAACTATAAACATAACATATGATCGTGTCAGTTTATTGCTATAGTTTTCTGCATGTTAAGTATCTGTTCCTATGACTATGAGATCATGCAACTCACTAACACAGGAGGAGTACCTTGTGTGTATCAAACATCGCAACATAACTAGGTGACTATAAAGGTGCTCTATAGGTATCTCCGAGGGTGTCTATTGAGGTGGCATGGATCAAGACTGGGATTTATTACTCCGTGTGACACAGAGGTACCTCAGGGCCCACTAGGTAATACAACATCATGACAAGCCTTGCAAGCAATTTGACTAAGTCTTAGCCACGGGATCTTGTGTTATGGAACGAGTATAGAGACTTGTCGGTAACGAGATTAATCTAGGTATAGAGATACCGACGATCGAATCTCGGGAAAGTAACATACCGAAGAACAAAGGGAACTCCATACGAGATTAATTGAATCCTTGACATAGAGGTTCAACCGATAAAGATCTTCATAGAATATTTAGGAACCAATATATGCATCCAGGTCCCACTATTGGTTATTGACCATAGAGGTGTCTCGGTCATGTCTACATAGTTTTCGAACCCGCAGGGTCTGGACACTTAAGGTTCGGTGACGTTTCGATAGTATAGATTTATGTATGATGGTGACTGCAGGTTGTTCGGGGTCCCGTATGAGATCCTAGACGTCATGAGGAGCTCCAGAATGGTCCGGAGGTAAAGATTGATATATAAGAAGTCCTGTTTTAGTCACCGGAAAAGTTTCGGGCTCATCGGTAGTATACCGGGAGTGCCGGGAGGGTACCAGGGGACCATCGGGAGGGGTGTCATGCCCCGAGGGGCCTCATGGGCTGTGGTAGGAGACAAAGAAGCCCCTAGTGGGCTGGCTAAAGCCTCCACTAAAGCCCATGAGCTTTGAGAAGGAAAAAATCCAAAGGTGGAGAGGTGGAAAGAGTTTCCAAGTGGAAAGGAGAAATCCTACAGGAATCAGGCACTTTGCCGTCAGCCATCCCGAACAGCAAAGGCATGCATGCTGGATGGCAAAGGCTTTGTCGTCTGCCAGCAGACGGCCAACTGTTTGGCTGAATAAGCCATGGTAAAGGGCGCTTTGCCGTCCGCTGGAAGAAGGCAAAGACCTTTGCATCTTTGTCGTCTACGAGTGGACGATAATGGGCCCGAACGACACACGTGGCAACTTAGCTCCATTAAGGGCTTAACGGCGTGCTTTGCCATCCGCTGACAGACGGCAAAGACCTTAGTTCTTTGCTGTCTGTCGGCTGACGTCAAAGCACCTGTTTCTTTGCCGGCCTAGGTGGGTTCTTTGCCATCCGCTGGAAGATGGCAATGAACTAAGGTCTTTGCCGTCTGCCAGCGGACGACAAAGAACCCACCTAGGCCAGCCTAGTGCTACCCCAGGTTGCACAGGTAGCTGCCATGTGGCAGCTTTCCCGTCTGCTGGCAGATGACAAAGCTCTTTGTCGTCTGCCAGTAGACGGCAAAGTGGCTATATAGCCCCTATTTTTTCTGTTTTTTTCTTAAAATCATTCAATTTGACAGAAATTCACATATATATCCAACATATCAACAATACAAGTTTCAAGCATACCAAAAAAAAGTTTCAACAAGCTTACCAACAATAAGTTCCAACAACATATCCAACATACAAGTTTCCAACAACATATCCAACATATAATGGTTTCCAACAACATATCCATACATACATATCCAAAACAAGTTTCCATAAACAAAAAGGAAGCACAAGTAGAAGAGTACACTCCATCAATGCAAGCTTCCTCATCTATAGCAAATCTGCATATTAGGAAAGATGAAAGTTAGAAGAAGAAGAAGACTGTCTAGAAGAAAAAGAATAAAAAGAAGAAGAAGAAGAAGAAGAAGAAGAATCTATCTTCTCTTTATTTTTCTCCTCTCCTCTCCTCTTATCCAAGGTACTAATCCCATTTTCTAGCTAACTAAGCATATCAAGTCATTTTGGAGGAAAACAAATGCTAAGTATAGGTCATTTTATAGCTATACTAGGTAGAATATATCATTTTGGAGGTAAGTAAGGTTATTATGTCATTTTTAGGAAAATAAGCTAAGCATAGGTCATTTTGGAGCTAAACCAAGGTTATTATGCCATTTTTTACCTAAGTGAGCTAATTATGTCATAAGTGAGCTAGCTAAGCTAATTATAGATCATTATTGAGCTATCCTAGGTAGTATGCCATTTTGTACCTAAGTGAGCTAATTATGTCATAAATGAACTAGCTAAGCTAGCTATAGATCATTATTGAGCTATCCTAGGTAGTTATGCCATTTTCTAGCTAACTAAGCATATCAAGTCATTTTGGAGGAAAACAAATGCTAAGTATAGGTCATTTTATAGCTATACTAGGTAGAATATATCATTTTGGAGGTAAGTAAGGTTATTATGTCATTTTTAGGAAAATAAGCTAAGTATAGGTCATTTTGGAGCTAAACCAAGGTTATTATGCCATTTTTTACCTAAGTGAGCTAATTATGTCATAAGTGAGCTAGCTAAGCTAATTATAGATCATTATTGAGCTATCCTAGGTAGTATGCCATTTTGTACCTAAGTGAGCTAATTATGTCATAAATGAACTAGCTAAGCTAGCTATAGATCATTATTGAGCTATCCTAGGTAGTTATGCCATTTTCTAGCTAACTAAGCATATCAAGTCATTTTGGAGGAAAAATGCTAAGTATAGGTCATTTTATAGCTATCCTAGGTAGAATATATCCTTTTGGAGCTAAGTAAGGTTATTATGTCATTTTTGAGGAAAATAAGCTAAGTATGGGTCATTTTGGAGCTAAGTAGGTCATTTCTTAAGCTAAGTATGCATTTGTTAAGCAAAACACTTGGGAAAACTTACCATCATCACGGAGGTGAAGGACCGGTCGGGTTTGTGCCAGGGTGATACGTAGAAGGACCGGTCGGGGTTGCGGCAGACGCAGAAGGAACGGTCGATGCTTGTCGGGAGGCACGCTACATGAAAGATCATTTGCAAGAAATGTCTCCTTAGCATGATGCAACTCAAATGTGAATACTAGTAACTAATGACCATTCAAATGAAACTCACCATGGGTGCTATAGCAATATGGGGCATCGACGGAGGGGTCTGACCATTGTTCTGGCACACGGTCTGCACATTTTGTTTTCACGAGTCATTCATATTAGTTAGTGATGAAATGAACATTACATGCATGATTTGGCTAATATGCAGGAGAAACTTACCACGAGGAGCTCGTATAGGGCCCGGTGAGACGCGTCGTTCCGGTTCCTCTCCTCCTCCAAGAGCCTAAGCGTCCTCTCCTCCATGTCCCTCTCCCTCTGTGCCGCCTTGCCTCTGCTAGAAGCTCCTGGGCCCTAGCCTCAATGGCGAGCTCCATTGGCCGCGGACGAGGCCTTATCTCAGTATCAGAGCTCGTCTGGCACTTCTTGATCTCTAGGAGAGTTCTAGGACAACATATCAGACCATCCCCAATGGCTATCGAGCCATGGGGCCTCCCGCCACCAGATATCATCACGAGCTCTGGATCAAAAGGACTCTAGCTCGGGTTGAAGTCCTCCCCTTTCCTCGCCTTCCCCTCATCTCTGTATCTCATGAGCTTGTTGTGGAGGAGATGTTGCTGAAGCTCTCTAGATGATTGAGGTCATCCTCAAAGAATGCCTTGGCCTTCTTGTACGAGGTAGTATGGGCCATGGGATAGAGGTCGAACAGAGGTGGCACCTCCTTCTTGTTTTCTCGTGCCTAAAAGAGAGGAACAACATATTAGTTAGGGGCTCAACCTAGCATGAAGAATGAAATTGCATGAATCATGAAGCAGATCACATACCCACTGATCCCCGTACTCAAACAGGTTGGAGCTCCCTTGATGGTGTGGCACACTTCTCATTTGGGCACGCTTATCCTTGGCCTTTTTGGTTCGGCTAGCCATTCGGGAGAGAACCACTCATCCACCAATGCCTCCCAACAGTCCATCCTATCTGCACACCATCTCGGGGGCACCTAAGTTAGACAAGAGAAATTTCAGCGCTACGTCTACGAATCAAATCAAAGAAACTAAGTACAAGGCCTTAACAATAGATAATTACCTTCATTAACTTCTCCTTACTCAGATAATTTTTGTGGCACTTCTTCTTGGCCCTCTTAATGTTAGTCGAGGCATAGTAGTCTCGAATTTCCTGCACCCGAGCCTCGTGCCATAAGTTCTGAAGTAGGCGCTTGCACTCGGCTTCGAGAACAATAGCCGCTTTCTCCTCGTGTTCCTCAAGACACCTGTAGAAGGTCTGCAATCAAAAAAGACAACACTGATTAGTACAATCACTAGGTGTTGTTGATTTTTAATTCTGTAAAGGAGAAATTTACCAAAAGCGACGGATCACAATGTCAGCCACCATCTCGCACAAGACACCGTCGACCATCTCCTCTAGCGGGGCCGGAGCATCCATGTATAGCTCCCAGGTCAGTGCTACCTGTGGAGCCTCACCCTCACCAGGCAACTGGACCTTCCCCAGGAAGTGGTGTCGGAGAAGCACACCAAGGACCTGGTTGGGCCTGCAGACACCATGCTCGTGTTTCCAACCCCTGCAGTATGACAAGGACAACACATTAGATATTAATTTTAAGAAATATGAAGGCAAAAGGTTAAAAAAGAGTAAATGCACTTACTTCTCCGCATTAGGTGCAATCAACCACCTCTGCTCGCGGGTCGTCGGCACGGGCAGGAGCTTTGTACAACCATGCTGGTAGACCTTCTTGCCCTCCTCAACCAGCTCGCCCTTGCTATACGTGTCCTCAGAGAAGTTGTCCTCGCTACCATGAGCATGGCCACTAGCCTCTGGAGTCACGTGGGACGAAGACTCTGGGACCGAGTCTCCTGGGACGAAGACTTTGGGATGAAGGCTCGATGACCCAAGGCTCGTCGACCCAAGGCTTGTGGATTGAAGTCCAATACAGGTCCAAGTCAGACGGGTCCACCTGAGACAGAGCACTCCTGTGGTAGGGAGAATCAGCTGGGAGTGGCGGCGAGGAAGGCGCATCAGCCTTCCTACCTCTAGCACGTCTCTTCGTCTTCCCCCGACCTCTCTCGGTCAAAGAGGAAGCGCCCGCTGGTGTCTGCATGCAGTGTACCAGTGCTCTCCGGAGTTGCTGGGGTGGAATAATAGCGCCCCTCCTAGCACGTGCCGAGGAAGGAGGCTCAGAGCCCTCTCGACCCGAGCCCACCATCTGTCAATACCTGCAATGACAAAGAGTGAACGAAATTAGTTCAACATAAAAAAAATTGAATACCTAATAACATGAACTAATTAATAATATATATGTATATAATAATAATTGAATACCTCACATTACTAATATTAATCTTCATCGTCTATATATGCGCTGGGATCAATAAATGCATAATCATCATCACTATGAGTAATGACGTGCTCATCAACATCATTAATAAATGCATCAACATGTGGAAGGCCTCTATGTAATCGGTCAAGCATTGTCAAGTCATCCACATCAGCAACCTCTTCTTCTTTCATCTCTTCTTGTTCTGGCTCAGGGGTGAAGTCGGGTTCACTATCGCTATCGACCTCAATGTTCTAGGGTGAAGTAGAGCGGTTCTTGAAACGTTTCTTGGAAACACGTGTTTCTCGGAAGAATTCTCCTTCATATGTGTCTGGGTTAATGTGAGGTTCATAATCATCTTCATTGAGGGGAGGTGGTCTAAAATGCGGCGGCACATCATAAACGACATCCCAACCTTTACTTGATCCGTTTGGATCCGTTTGGTAGGCCCACGGTAGATAAAAAATTTGGGTCGCCTGTTGAGCCGTAATATAGACATCGGGAACATCTAAATGGGTGCTTTGTTTGATTTCGACTAGCCCTACATGTTCATGAGTCCTTCTAGTCTCCTTCGGCTGGAACCAATAACATTTGAAGACTACGACATTTGGTGGGTTTTCACCAAAGAATGTAAGTTCATAAATTGCTTCAACTCTTCCATAATACTCGACCCCTCCTTCGCCGACAGCGGAGACACAACAATTTGTAGACTTCCGGTCGGCCATAGATAGCTCTTTGCCAAAAGTACAAAAGCGATACCCGTTGTTGTTGTATTTGTCAAATGAACGGACCTTATAGTCAGAACCATTAGCGACTTGTCTCAATTCGGAGTCCATAGACTCTGCATTAGCCTACAAGTTTAATATGAAAGGATTGTTGCATTAGCTGAAAACTAGGAAAATAAATGAAATCGTCTAAATAATGGAAATTACCGTTTGCTTGAACCAAGAGATGAAACCGGGATAGCCACCTCCATGCTTTGCCAGAAGCTCATACTCCTCGATGGAATCCTTTTGGATCACCGCTCCATCCGAGAATTTGGCGACGTATCGACTGTATCACATATCCGGGAATAAGAGCATTTCAAAGGAATTAGAAGTTGCGAAACAATGTACCGAGAACTTACTCGATGTATGGCCGCACTTCTGGTGGGTTGTTGAAGATATACAACGAAATGGTCCACCATTCTTCGACATCCAACGCTATTGATTTCGAAGCACCAACTCGTGCGAGCTTCCCTTTGAATAGGATGAGGTTGGATCGACCTTTTTCATGGTCGCCATCATTGTACCTAGGCTTCGGATTATGCAAATGACGATTCTTGGCTTTGTAGTGTGATGTGACGAAGTTTGCCGCCTCCTCAGTAATGAATGCATCGGCCATCGCTGCTTTAACTCTATGTTTATTTTTACATTTTGCTCGAAGCGTCTTATGCATCCTCTCAGTTGCGAAGCACCAACGATTTTGCGTAGGCCCCCCAATCTTGCCTCAGTTGGGAGATGCAAAATTAAATGCTGCATTGGAGTTCATGTACATTGGAGTTCATGCTGCATTGGAGTCATGCATCGAGTACATGTACCACACATGCATTTTGAAGTTCTTTTTGGTAGCGGCGTCATATGTCTTGATCCCATTATCCTAGGCTTCTTGCAATTCATCCTTAAGAGGTTGCATGTACACATTCATATTCTTCCCCGGATATTTGGGCCTTGGAATTATCAATGTCAGGAAAATGTTCTTTCTTTTCACAATCTCTCCGGGGGTAGATTGAGTGGAATGACAAATACAGGCCAACAACTGTATTGTCCTGCCATCATACCATACACATTGAACCCATCCGTGCTGATGGAAACTCGAGGATGCCTTGGATCTACCGCTTTATCCTTATGTAATGCATCGAAGTGCTTCCACGCAAAAGCGTCTGAAGTGTGTCCCAACATCGGATTCCCATATGCATCTAGTTCTGTTCTTTTGCCCAATTTATGCCACGTCATTTGTCTGGCCGTCTCTTTGATCATGAAAAGACGTTGAAGTCTTGGTATGATTGGCAGATACCGAAGAACATTAATGGGGATTTTGGTCTGACTCTTCTCACCCATACCGTTGTCTACCAGAACATACTTGGAAGCATTGCAAATGGGGCAATAGTTCAAGCCCGCATATTCAAGCCTAAAAAAGGCACATCCATTCTCACAAGCATCTACCTTATCATAGGGCATCTTAAGCGCACGTAGGATTTTGTCCGATTGGTATAGGTTTGGTGGCAATATATGGCCTTTGGGTAGAAAGCGTCCAAATATCATCATCATCGCGTCGTAGCATTCTCTGGCCAGGTTGAATTGAGCCTTCAGAGCCATTACTTGCACGATGGCATCCAATTGACAAAGCTCAGTGTGCTCGTGGAGAGGACGTTTTGAAGACCCCAACATTTCATGAAAGGCCGTTGCATATTCCTCCATCTCATCGTTCGAATCCTGAGCATCATCAAAGTCTTGCACCATGTCTTCGATCCTGGTACCATGCTCGTCGGTGCAACGACGAACCACCTCAGCTCTGGCACATTGGGCAGACTCACTATGAAATGTCCAGACCATATAATTAGTCGTAAAACCCCACTTCTGCAGGTGTTTGATCATTTTAAACTCTGACTTCTTGTTATAGTTGTCGCAATCGACACAAGGGCACCAGGTTGTTTTATGTCCATTTGCAAATGCGACTCTCACAAACTCCTTGGTTTTTGTTATCCATTCACGACTCATGTATTTCTGACTAGTGTGACCATTGTACATCCACCCACAATCACTCATCTTGCCTAGCTACTGGACACACATAAAATATATACATAATTCAGCAAACCATATTCATCAGTTAATAGAGTTTGTCAGTTTTATTACGTCGATGCAACCTAGACACTAGTAGGTAAAGATAGGTCCTAATCCCACCCGAGTATGTGTAGATTGGGTTCGTTTTCCCATGCTCTGCTCCGGATTCGACGAACAATTTTAGCAGCACCTCCCTGCTGTTCTCCTGATACACGTCTCGGCAATAAGCAGAGAGGATGTGTACCCGGAGAACAACAGGGAGGCACTGACAAAATTCTGCATCGGATCCGGAGCAGAGCATATGGGGAAACGAACCCAATCTACACATACTCGGGCTATCCATGGATAACGTTGGACAATTCAAAAGAATCACGGTTATAAATATGCTAATGAATGCATATTTATAGATGCAACCCTTTCTAACGGGAGACGCATAGTGGTCACGCATACTGATGATTGAAGACACCTATAGCTAGCAAGGTTCATCGGCACGAAGACCGGAATAGAGCAAAAAATTTAAGGGTGCCAGGGGAGAAGATGCCATTTGTGCTCACCAACAAACGCAGCAGGGGAGCTCGTCAAATGCACGGGGAGGTCGTCGAACAACTGCACATTCAATTTCACGTGATCAACACAAAATATGATGTTTTTTATAACAAAATATGAAAATATGTGACCTAGCTCATAATTTACAAAACTATGACCTCCTCGGCCTCATGAAGGCAGAAGAGCACCTTTTTGGTCAATAGGAGGCAGTACAGGTGTCAGGGGTCGGGCATCAGTGGAGTCGACGGTCGGTGGCATCAGGGTCAGTGGCGTCGGCAGTCGGGGGTCGGGGGTGTCGAGAGTCAGGGGTCGGTGGCGTTGCTGGTCGGGGGTCAGTGGCGTCGGTGGTCTACGGTCGGTGGTGTAGGTGGTCGGGGGGCGATGGGGTCAGTGGAGTCGAGGGTTGAGGATCGGTGGCGTCGGAGGTTGGGGGTTAGTGGCGTCGGTGGTTGGGGGCTCCTCTCTTCTTCTTCTTCTTCCTCTTCTTCTTCCTCTTCTTCTTCTTCTTCTTCTTCTTCCTCTTCTTCCTCTTTTTCTTCTTCTTCTTCCACATTTTCTAATTATTCTTATTTTCTTCTTCTTTTTTCAGAACTAGACCTAAAACTAAAACTAAACTAAACTAAATGTAAACCTAAAACTAAAACAAAATGAATCTAAACTAAGCATAAACCTAAAACTAAAAAAAAAAAAATAAGAGGAGGAGGAGGAACTCACCGCGGGGTAGGGGGCCGGGCTGCCGGTGGAGGAGGGGGAGGCTTGCCGAAGGGGAGGGGTGGCATCACGGCCTTCCTCGCGGCGGTGCTCGGGCGGCTGCCACAGGGGAGGGGCGTTGTGGCCGGTGCGGCAGGGCGATGGGGCGATGTTGCCAGGGCGGCAGGGGCGCGGGGTGGTGGGCGGCCTGGGCGGAGCGGCCGGGTGGCGAGGCGAGGCGAGGCGGGGCGGGGCGGGGCGGATGGGCAGTGGCGCGGCAGGGCGGGGCGAGGCACGGCGGGGTGGGGCGGGCGGCCGACGATGGGGCAGGCATGGCGGCGGCCGCTCGGGCACGGGGGTGAGAGAGGGGAAAGAGAGAGGGAGAGAGAGAAAGAGAGAGGGGAGATAGATATTTATGTCACCTCTTTGCCGTCTGATAGCAGACAGCAAAGAGCCCAGCTAACAGACTGCTAACGACCACTTTCTTTGCCGTCTGCTAGCAGACGGCAAAGCTTCTGTGCCGTCTGCTAGCAGATGACAAAGATCTGGCTGACGGAAAACATGATCTTTGTCATTAGCAGCATCTTTGTCGTTAGCTTTCTGCAAGCTGATGGCAAAGACCTTCTTTGCAGTTAGCTAGCAGACGGCAAAGAGCTGGCTGACGGCAAAGATGTTGATTCCAGTAGTGTAGCTACTCCTTATAGGATTGGAGTAGGACTCCTCCACCTCCAATTTCGGCCAACTCTTGAGGGTTTGAAGCTTGCTCCTCCCCTCTCTCCCTCCTATATATACTAGAGGATTTGGAGGGGAAAGCTAACCCTGATTTTCACATGCTCCCTCTACTTCATCTAGATCGGTTTTCTCCTTGAATAGGCGAAGCCCTGCCTAAATAGTTCCACCACCATCGCCGCCATGCCGTCGCGCTGCCGAAGAACTCATCTACCTCTCCGCTCCCTCTTGATGGATCAAGAAGGCGGAGATCGTCATCAAGCTATACGTGTGCTGAACGCGGAGGTAACGTCCGTTCGACGCTAGATCGGAAGGACCGTGATCAAGATCGCGAGATGATTCGTGATTTGATCGCGGGACGGATCGTTATGGGATCGCGGGACGAATCATGATTGGATCGCAAGATGTATCATGATGGGATTGCGGGACACTCGGTGATTTGGATCGCGAAGACGTTCGACTACATCAACCGCGTTTCGTAACGCTTCCCGCATAGCAATCTACAAGGGTATTTAGATCCACTCTCCCTCTCATAGATGCTCATCACCATGGATAGATCTTGCATGTGCGTAGGAATTTTTTTGTTTCCCACGCAACGTTCCCCAACAGTGGCATCATGAGCTAGGTCTATGTGTAGATGAGATCACGAGTAGAACACAAATGAGTTTGTGGGCGTTGAGCTTAGATTGCTTCCTCCCTTGGTTGTCTTTTGATTCAACGGTATTGTGGGATGAAGCGGCCCGTACCAACCTTACTCGTACGCTTAAGAGAGACCGGATCCATCAACTGACGTGTAACTTTGTTGCACAAAGATGGCCGGCGGGTGTCTATTTCTCCTACTTTAGTTGGATCGGATTCGACAAAGGCGGTCCTTGAGAAGGTTGAAAAGCAACTTATGTATCACTGTTGTGGTTTTTGCGTAGGTGAGAATTGTCTTGTTAGATACCCGTAGCAGCCACGTAAAACTTGCAACAACAATTAGAGGACATCTAAGTTGTTTTTGCAGGGTATGTTGTGATGTCATATGGCCAATTACATGATGAGATATATGTGATGTATGAGATGATCATGTGTTGTATAGAATATCACGACTTGCATGTCGATGAGTACGGCAACCGACAGGAGCCATAGGGTTGTCTTTAATTATTGTATGACCTACGTGTCAATCTTAAGTGCTATGTAATGCTTTAGTTTATTGCTAAGCGGTAGCAATAGTAGTATGAGCATGGTGGGAACGACAACCCCGATGGTGACATAATGATGGAGATAATGATGATGGAGATCATGGTGTTATGCCGATGATGATGGAGATCATGCCTTTTCTTTCAAGTTGGAGATCAAAAGCACAAGTTCATAGCCATATCATGTCACTTATGATTTGCATGTGATGTTAATCCTTTTACACACCTTGTTTTTCTTAGGACGATGGTAGCATTATAAGGTGACCCTCGCTAAAATTCCAAGATCAATTGTGTTCTTCCCGAGTGTGCACCGTTGTGAAAGTTTGTCGTGTCGAGACACCACGTGATGATTGGGTGTGATAGACTGTATGTTCGCATACAACGGGTGCAAGCCAGTGTTGCACATGTAGAACACTCGGGTTAAACTTGACGAGTGTAGCATGTACAGACATGGCCATGGAACACAAGAGACCGAAAGGTCGAATATGAGTCATATAGTAGATATGATCAACATGAAGATGTTTACCATTCAAACCACGTCAAATCACGTGATGATTGGACTTGAGTTGGTGAATTTGGATCATGTATCACACGAATGACCGGTGGGATTTCAATTTGAGTGGGATTTCTTAAGTAATATGATTAATTGAACTCATTATCATGAACATAGTCAGTATGTATTTGCAAATTATGTTGTAGAATACTAGCTCTCACTGTAGCTCCCTTGTATTTTTATATGTTCCTAGAGAAAGTAAGTTGAAAGATAATGGTAGCAATTTTTCGAACTAGGTCCGTGGTCCGAGGATTGTCCTTAGTTTCTGCACAGAAGGCTTATGTCCTTGATGCACCACTCGGTGCGCCACCCCCTCTAGCGTCGTCTGTAGATGTTGTGAACATCTAACAGGCACGTTCCGATGACTGCTTGATAGTTTAGTGCGTCATGCATTACGACTTAGAATTGAGGCTCCAAAACGTTTTGAACATCACGGAACACATGATATGTTCTAAGAGCTCAAATTGGTATCTCAAGCTCGTGCCCGTGTTATGAGATATGAGATCTGCAACAAGATTCTTTGCCTGCAAGATGAAGGAGAATAGCTCAATCGTTGAGCATGGGCTCAGATTGTTTGGGTACTACAATCGCTTGAATCGAGTGGGAGTTGATCTTCTAGATAAGATAGTGATTGATATAGTTCTCCAAGACACTGTCACTAAGATACTAGAGCTTCGTGAACTATGAAATGCTAGGGATAGAAATGATGATCCCTGAGCTATTCGCGATGTTTGACACTGCAAAGGTAGAAATCAAGAAGGAGCATCAAGTGTTGATGGTTAGTAAAATCACTAGTTTCGAGAAGGGCAAGGGCAAGGAGGGAAACTTCATGGATGGAAAGTCAGTTGCTGCTCCAATGAATCAACCAAAAGTTGAAACCAAACCCGAGACTAAGTGCTTCTATTATGAGGAGAGCGGTCGCCGAAGTGGAACAACCCTAGATACTTGGTAGATAAGAAGGCTGGCAACATCGACAAAAGTATATTTGATATACGTGTTATTGATGTGTACCTTGCTAGTACTCCCAGTAGCACCTGGGTATTGGATACCGGTTCGGTTGCTAATTGCTAGTAACTCGAAATAAAAGCTATGGAATAAATGGAGACTAGCTAAGTGTGAGGTGACGATGTGTGTTGGAAATGTTTCCAAGGTTGATGTGATCAGCATCGCACACTCTCTCTACCTTCGGGATTAGTGACAAACCTAAATAAATGTTATTTGGTGTTTGCGTTAAGCCTGAACATGATTATATCATGTTTATTGCAATACGATTATTCATTTAAGTGAGAGAATAATGGTTATTCTATTTACATGAATAATACCTTCAATGGTCATGCACCCAATGAGAATGGTTTGTTGAATCTTGATCGTAGTAGTACACACGTTCATAACATTGATGCCAAAGGATGCAAAGTTAATAATGATAGTACCACATACCTGTGGCACTACCGCTAAATGTCATATTGGTATAAATCACATGAAGAAACTCCATGCTGATCGATCTTTGGACTCATTCGGTTTCGAATCGGTTGATACATGCGGACCATGCCTCTTGGGCAAGATGACTAAAGACCCCGTTTTCAGTATGATGGAGCAGGCTAGTAACTTATTGGAAATAATACATGTTGATGTATGCGGTCTAATGAGTGTTGTAGCGTGTAGTGGATATCGTTATTTTCTTACCTTCACTGATGATTTGAGTATATATGAGTATATTTACTTAATGAAACACATGTCTGAAACATTTGAAAAGTTCAAACAAATTCAGAGTGAAGTTTAAGATCATCGTGACAAGAAGATAAAACTGTCTACGATATGATCATGGAGGTGAATATCTGAGTTACGAGTTTGGTATAAAACTTAAGACAAAGTTGTTTCACAACTCACGCCACCTGGAACACCATAGTGTGATGGTGTGTTCGAACATCATAGTCGTGCTCTATTGGATATGGTGCGAACTATGATGTGTCTTATTGTTTTGCCACTATCATTTTGGGGTTATGAATTAAAGACAACTACATTCACTTTAAAAGGGGCACCATCTAAATCCAGTGAGATGATAGCGTATGAATTATGGTTTGATAGAAACCTAAGCTGTCATTTCTCAGAGTTTGGGAATGTGAGACTTATGTGTGATAAGCTCGAACCCAAAGCGAAAAAGTGCGACTTCATATGATACCCTAAGAACAGTTGGGTAAACCTTCTCGCTCAGACCCGTGTGCAAAGTGTTTGTTGCTAAAACGGGTCCTTTCTCGAGAAAGAGTTTCTCTCGAAAGAATTGAGTGGGAGGAAGATAGAACTTGATGATGTTATTGAACCTTTGTTTGAACTAGAGAGTAGTGCAATGCAGAAAGATGTTTCTATGGAGCCTACGTTAGTTGAAGAGGATATTAATGATGATGATCATGAAGCCTCGAATCAAGTTACTATCTAACCTTGTAGGTCGACAAGAACGCGTACTGCTCCTAAGTGGTATGACAACCCTGTCTTAGAGGTCATGTTGTTGGACAACGATGAACCTACGAGCTATGGAGAAGTGATGATGGGCCCGGATTCCGATAAATGGCTAGAGGCCATGAAATCCGAGAAAGGATCCATGTATAAAAGGCAAGAATAGACTTTGGTAGACTTGCCCGTTGAACGACACGTTGTTGAGTACAAATGGACCTTTAAGATGAAGACAAATGCTGATGGTGAAAGTCATCATTTATAAAGCTCGACTTGTCGCAAAGGTGTTTTCGCCAAGTTCAAGGAGTTGACTGTGATGAGACTTTCTCACCCGTAGCGATGCTAAAGTCTGTTGGAATTATGTTAGCAGTTGCTGCATTTTTTCAATTATGAAATCTTGTAGATGGATGTCAAAACATCGTTTCCTTAGTGGTTTCTGTGAGGAAAGGTTGTCTCTTATACAACCGGAAAGTTTTGTCACTCCTAAGGATGCTAAAAGGTGTGCAAGCTCCAGCAATCCTTCTATGGCCTGGGGCAAGCATCTCGGAGTTGGAATATACACTTTGATGAGGTGATCAAATTTTTTGGGTTTATACATGAAAGTGAGTGGGAGCACTATAGAATTTTTGATAAGGATATGTGGTTGACATATTATTGATCGGAAATGATATAGAATTTCTAGAAAGCATAAACGGTTGTTTGAAAAGAGTTTTTTCAAAGGAAGACATGGATAAAGCTACCTAATAGTTGGGCATCAAGATCTATAGAGATAGATCAAGATGCTTGATGAGACTTTCAATGAGTACATACCTAGACAAGATTTTCAAAGAGTTCAAAATGTATCAATCAAAGAAGGAGTTCTTGCCTGATTTGTAAGGTGTGGAGTTGAGTGAGACTCAAAGCTCTACCACGGCAGAAGAAAGAGAAAGGACGAAGGTCATCCCCTATGCCTTATTCATAGGGTCTGTATAGTATGCCATGCTGTGTACTGCACCTGTGTGTGCCTTGCCATGAGTCTGTCAAGGGGTACAAGAGTGATCCAGGAGTGGATCACTGGACAACAGTCAAGATTATCCTTAGTAACTATAGGACTAAGGAAATATTTCTTGATTATGGAGGTGATAAAGAGTTCATCATAAAGGGTTACGTCGATGCAATCTTTAACCCCAATCCGGATGACTCTGAGTAGCAATCCGGATACGTATAGTGGAGCAGCCATTTGGAATAGTTCCAAGTGGAGTGTGGTAGCAGTGTCTATAGTATGACAAGAGATTTGGAAAGTACACACGAATCTGAATGTCACAGACCCGTTGACTAAAGACCTCTCTCACATGCAAAGCATGATCGAACCCTAGAACTCATTGGGTGTTCGAATCATTACAATGTAAATCACATAGTGATGTGAGCTAGATTATTGTCTCTAGTGCAAGTGGGAGACTGTTGGAAATACGCCTTAGAGTCAACAATAAATTGGTTATTATCATATTTCCTTGTTCATGATAATCTTTTATTATCCATGCTATAGTTGTATTGATCAGAAACTCAGATACATGTGTGGATAGATAGACAACACCATGTCCCTAGTATGCCTCTAATAGGATAGCTCGTTGATCAAAGATGGTCAAGGTTTCCTAGCCATGGACATGAGATGTCATTTGATAATGGGATCACACCATTAGGAGAATGATGTGATGGAAAATACCCAAACTATAAGCATAGCATATGATCGTGTCAGTTTATTGCTATAGTTTTCTGCATGTCAAGTATCTGTTCCTATGACCATCAGATTATGCAACGCACTGACACCGGAGGAGTACCTTGTGTGTATCAAACGTCGCAAGGTAACTGGGTGACAATAAAGGTGCTCTACCGGTATCTTCGAGGGTGTCTATTGAGTTGGCATGGATCAAGACTGGGATTTGTTACTCTGGGTGATGGAGAGGTATCTCAGGGCCCACTCGGTAATACAACATCACGACAAGCCTTGCAAGCAATGTGACTAAGTGTTAGACACATGATCTTGTATTACGGAATGAGTAAAGAGACTTTCCGGTAACGAGATTGAACTAGGTATAGAGATACCGACGATCGAATCTCGGGCAACTAACATACCGAAGAACAAAGGTAACTGCATACGGGATTAACTGAATCCTGGACATAGAGGTTCAACCAATGAAGATCTTCATAGAATATGTAGGAACCAATATGGGCATCTAGGTCCCACTATTGGTTATTGACAGTAGAGGTGTCTCGGTCATGTGTACATAGTTCTTGAACCCGTAGGGTCTGCACACTTAAGGTTCGGTGACGTTTTAGTAGTATAGAGTTATGTATGGTGGTGACCAAAGGTTGTTTGTAGTCCCAGATGAGATCCTGGATGTCACCACGAGCTCCGAAATGGTCCAAAGGTAAAGATCGATATATAGGAAGTCCTATTTTGGTCATCGGAAAAGTTTTCGGCTCATCGGTAGTATACCGGGAGTGGTGGGAGGGTACCGAGGGACCATCGTGAGGGGTGTGACGCCCCGAGGGGCCTCATGGGCTGTGGGAGGAGACAAACAAGACCCTAGTGGTCTAGACAAACCCTCCACTAAAGCCCATGAGGTTTCAGAAGGAAAAAAATATAAAGGTGGAGAGGTGGAATGAGTTTCCAAGTGGAAAGGAGGAATCCTACTCCTAATAGGATTGGAGTAGGACTCCTCCACCTCCAATTTCGGCCAACTCTTGAGGGTTTGAGGCTGCCTCCTCCCCTCTTTCCCTCCTATATATACTAGAGGATTTAGACTGGAAAGGTAACCCTAATTGCCACGTGCTCCCTCTACTTCATCTAGATCGGTTTTCTCCTCTAGGCTAGTTCGGCGGTGCATATGCGAAGCCCTGCCTGAATAGTTCCACCACCATCGCCGCCATGCCATCACGCTGCCGAAGAAATCATCTACCTCCGCGCTCCCTCTTGCTGGATCAAGAAGCCGGAGATCGTCATCAAGTTGTAGGTGTGCTGAACGCGGAGGTGTCGTCCGTTCGGCGCTAGATCGGAAGGACCGTGATCAAGATCGCGGGACGATTCATGATTTGATGGCGGGATGGATCATGATGGGATCACGGGACGAATCATGATTGGATCACGAGATGGGTCGTGATGGGATCGCCGGATGCTTGGCAATTTGGATCGTGAAGATGTTCGACTACATCAACCGCGTTTCGTAACGCTTCCCGCTTAGCAATCCACAAGGGTATGTAGATCCACTCTCCCTCTCGTAGATGCTCATCACCATGGATAGATCTTGCATGTGCGTAGGAATTTTTTTTGTTTCCCATGCAATGGTCCCCGACACTGTCGACCACCGATACAACTCTACGCACGCTTAACGTTTAGTTTACCTAGAACAAGTATGAAACTAGAAGTACTTTGTAGGTGTAATGGGATAGGTTTGCAAGATAATAAAGAGCACGTAAATAAAAACTAGGGGCTTCTTAGATAAAAACAACTAAGTTAGTCTTAGTAGAGAGATTTTTTGTCACAAGAAGGTTATTTGTCCCTAGGCAATCGATAACTCGACTCATAATCACTATTGCAATTTTATAGGAGGGACATGCATAAGCTAACATACTTTCTCTACTTGGATCATATGCACTTATGGTTGGAACTCTAGCAAGCATCCACAACTACTAAAGATCATTAAGGTAAAACCCAACCATAGCATTATAAGGTATCAAGTCCTCTTTATTCCCATACGCAAACAACCTGATTACTCAGGTATATGCTTTTATCACTCATGCCACACACCATAAGCGAATCATAAACATATTGCAAACCCTACAGTGGGAATCCCTCATGCTTACGTGACACGGAAAGTACCATAAGACAACACCAATAATAAAACATGCAACTCAAACAAATCATGATCATCAATCAACCCATAGGACAAAATGGATCTACTCAAACATTATAGGATAGCCATACATCATTGGGAAATAAAATATAGCATTGAGAACCATATTTAAGTAGAGATTACAATAGGGAGAAGAGGTTTTGAACCGCTGCATAGAGGGGGGAGAGTTGGTGATGACGGCGGCGAAGTTGTTAATGTAGATCGCCATCACGATGATGGCCCCGGTGGCGTTCCGGTGCCACCGGGAGAGAGGGGAGAGACCCCCTCCTTCTTCTTCTTCCTTGACCTACCCCTAGATGAAAGGAGGGTTCCCCTCTGGTCCTTGGCCTCCATGGCGGTGGAGGGGCAGGAGCCCCTCCGAGATTGGATCTCTCTCTGTTTCCTTTTGTTTTTGTGTTCCCAGATTTTGCCTTTAATAGTTTCTTAAATTTCTGGAGATCCGTAACTCCGATTGGGCTGAAATTTTAACACGGATTTTATCTGGATATTAGATTGCGGCGAAAGAAGGGCACCAACCTCCTTAAGGGGTTACCACAAGCCACCCTGGTGCGGCCAGGGGGTAGGTCGTGCCCCTGGCCTGTGGGCCTCGCGGGCATCGTCTCGCGTTGATTCGTTTTCCCAAAAATAACATATATCCCAAAAAGGGCACCAACCGCCATAAGGGGTGACCACAAGCCACCCTAGCACGGCCAGGGGGTAGGCCGTGCCCCTGGCCTGTGGGCCCCCCGGGCATCGTCTCGCGTTGATTCATTTTCCAATAATCGCATATATTCCAAAATAATCTCCGTGATTTTTTATCGCGTTTGGACTTCGTTTGATATGGATTTTCTGCGAAACAAAACACATGCAACAAAAAAGAACTGGCACTAGGCACTGGATCAATATGTTAGTCCAAAAAATAGTATGAAAAGTTGCCAAAAGTGTATGAAAGTTGTAGAATATTGGCATGAAACAATCAAAAATGATAGATACGACGAAGACATATCAGCATGGTATAGGTCCCGTGGGCACTAGGGTTCGTCCTGCGTGAGCCACTTCCGGATCGAAGTCGAGGAGTGGGTGAGGCTAGGCGGCTACATAGGTTATGTACAGTCAGTTTCGCTTATCAGCATGAATGGGGAACAGATCTAGTAGACTAGAAAATCCTATGACTCAAAGGGCTCATCCTTGAAGAAATACACATAAGGGAATGGGATAAGGGGCAAAAACCAGAGGACAAGCCCATCCTCGATGAACTCCATGGAGAGGAACGTCTTCATGGTGTGAGGAGGCGCCAGAGAGATCAGAGGCGACGACGGCGACCCTTGAGGCTTCCTAGGGCATGGATGGCGCGAATGGGTGGGAGTGAACCCTAACTCCCCTAGCGCCCACCTCTTAGGATCCAGAAATCGTCAACCCTATGCGCACGGGCTAAAGAGCTCATGGACATGGCGGCCCCATGCACACGGCACATGACTGTGGGCCAGGGTGTATCCAGAGGGTTTCGACATGTAGAGACTTGTTGGGTCATTGCTGAATGCAAATTCTTACCAAGGCACAAAAAACCTTCATGTATCACTTCTGAACATGTCGAAAGAGAAACCCAGCACTACCAGAAAGGTATATGTGTAACACTTTCACTATGATAAATCCCAAAACATTAAATGATGAGAAAACAACCACGAGGTCTAATAAAACTCAAATAAGAGTCAATGAAAAACAAACTTCGAAGTGAGGGTAGTGACCATGGCCACCATGTTTGAGTTTGTTTGGTATGGCACCACGAAGATATGAACCATGGGCCCAAGACAAATACTCATCTTTGAAGCACAAGTACCATCTAAAATGGAAAATGTGCAATATTTTGTTCAATTTGTGCACTAGTAGGATAAGGTAGCACATGAGTTGAGCTAGCCCCCCCTACACGGGTGCCCACATCGAAAATAAGATACTAGATGAGTATGTGTGCATGTATGCAAGAGACTCAAATCAAGTTACTAAAATCCACGATATTTAGCTCATGCATTAACTCGTGGAATATTGCTTCATCAAGTGGCGTGGTGAAAAAATTTGCAAGTTGCTTCCTAGTGTTAACAAGAAATAAATCACTGTCTTCTCTAGCCACATGATCTGTAATAAAATGATCATGAATATCAATATGGTTTGGCTGTGTTGAATGAGATAGTCAGCGATCTTGATTGCAGTTTTATTATCACACAAAAGAGGCACTTTGTAACATTTAACACCATAATCCATCAAAGGTTGCCTCATCCATCATAATTGTTCACAACAATTCCTGGCGGCAATGTTCTCGACTTCATCGGTGGAGAGAGATGCACAATTTTGCTTCTTTGATGACCAACTTACCAAGGACCTTCCAAGAAACTAACAAGAGCCAGATGTGGATTTGTGATATATCTTGTCTCTAGCCGAATCTAAATTGGAATATCCCATTAACTTGAATGTTGATCCTTTGGGATACCAAAGACCCAAATTTGGGTATGAACAAAACATCTAAGGATTCTTTTCACCGCCATATAATGGCTCTCCTTGGGAGCGGATTGAAATCTTGCACACATACATACAATCAACATAATATTTGGTCCAGAACTCTTGATGCCCAAAGGTAAAGCAAAGAACCTATCATGGAACGATATAGCTTTTGATCCACTACTTTACTATTGGCATCAAGATTAAGTTGACCATTTGAGGGCATAGGTGTCTTCTTGGGATTGACATGTAGCATCTTGAATTACTTGAGAATGTCCTTGATGTATAATGATTAGTTGATTAAAGTTCCTCCTCTCAATTGCTTCACTTGAAATCCTAGGAAGAACTTCGACTCTCCCATCATGCTTATAGCAAATTCCTCAGTCATAAGATTCTCGAACTCAACGTTAGTATCATGGTTAGCAGATCCAAAAATAATAAATAATGACATCCACATATATTTGGCACATGCACAATTCTGCTTTTATCCTCTTCATGAAGATAGTGGAATCTATGAACCCGATCTAAAACCCCTTCTCACCTAGGAAAACCATAAGTTGATCATACCAAGAATGGGGTGCTTGTTTAAGTCCATAGAGTGACTTATGGAGTTCATAGACATGAGAGGGGTGATTCGGGTTTTTGAAACCGAGATGTTGCTTGAAGTACACCAACTCTTTAAGAGGACCATTAATTAATGCACTATTTACATCCATCTGATATAACTTGACATTATGAGGAGAAGCATAAGCAAGCAAAATACAAATGGGCTCAACACGGGCAAGGGGGTAAAAAATTCACCAAAGTCCAAGCCTTCAACTTGGGTGAAACCTTGTGCCACTAACCTTGCCTTGTTCCTTGTGACTTGTCCATGTCCATCTTTCTTGTTCTTAAAAGATCACTTGGTGATAATGACATTATGATTTTCTGTGGGCCTCTTCACTAGGGTCCATACTTTATTGCGGGTGAAGTTATCGAGTTCTTCATGCATGGCATTTAACCAATCTAGGTCGTCAAGGGCATCTTCCACCTTAAGAGGTTCGACACAAGAGACAAATGAGTGATGTTTTCAGAAAATTTTGCCACACCTCTACGAGTAGTTACCCCCTTTTTGTTGCTTCCATAGATGTTCTTGATGATATGTTGAAGATGCTTTAAATTGACGGCCACCTTTTGCTCCTTTAGAGCAAGCTCTTCACCATTTGGCGTTGAGGTTGTAGAAGATGGTTTACCCCGAGCGTGCTTGAGTCTTGAGGACACCCTTCTCTTAACTACCTCGAGTTTTTGAACACATGGTTGTGGAACGGCAAGAGACACTTGAGGTTGACTTTGATCTCGATTTTGATCTTTAGCATCATCTAGACCTAAATATTTGGTTCATCGCCACTTGTTTGATCTTGCCCTAGATCTTGCTCGGGAACACGAGGGCCTTGTTATTGCTCTTGGATAGGTTAATGATCTACCAAAGCATCTTTCACTTGTGTTGGCGGTGATGACTTCCTTGTGGGGATTCCACAAGAGGGGCTCGTAATCCTTCTTATTCTACTTGGACTTGGGGTATTTATTGTGGAAGAATGTGGCCTATCCCCATGGTCCTTATATCTTATTAAGGATCCTCATTACCTACAAAACTATAAAAAATTTGCTCCGTACGGCAGCCTTTACATTCATCAAACTCCAGATTCACTATCTCTCAATGCATCTGGTGGATTTATTGAGAAGGCGATAAGCTTGAGACTTTGAAGCATATCTGGAAAATATGCCCTCATAAGTTTTATGGTCAAATTTGGTTAAGTGGGTTTTCTGTTTAGGATGATACACTTACAACTGAATACCCGTAAGTATTTGAAATTGGGATTTCTCCCAATCAGGAGTTCCTAGGGGGTCTTGTTCTTGGGCTTGCAAAGATAAATTCGGTTCGATGCATGGCACACATTGTTCATGGTTTCGTCCCGAAGCTTGAATGGATACTTGTACTCATCAAGCATGGTTCTAACCATCTCAATAAGAGTTCTCTTATTTCTTTCCGTAACACCATCTTGTTGAGGAGTATAGGCTGCGACATATTGGTGCTTGGTCCCATCATCACTAAAGAACTAATTTCTAATTGAGATGCAATAGGATTTTACCCAAAGAGGAAGGGTGATTTAGTAAAGTAGCAAAAAGTATTTCCCTTAGTTAAGATCCAAGGTTTATTGAATTAGTAGGAGTACAACCAAACAATCGAGTGGCAGCACCTACACACAAAAGAGCAAATACTTGCACCCAATGCAGGCAAGAGGGTTGTCAATCCCATTGTACTTGTTGAATAGCATGGATTAAATTTGATAATGGTAGATAGATAATTTTCAAAGTAATATAAAAGTAGTAAAACTGCAGCAAGGTATGTCTAGTTTTTGTAATATGATTAAGGTACACCCAGGGGACATAGTTTTCAATTGGCGCTTGTCTCTTTTAGCATAACATATAGTGGGTAGACAAATTACTGTTAGCCAATTGATAGAAAAGCAAAATATTATGAAGATATTCATGTCATGATCATATGTATAGGCATTACGTCTCTGACAAGTATACCGATTCCTGCCTGCGTCTACTACTATTACTCCACCAATCGACCGACTCGTGCCTGCATATATGGTATTAAATTCATACGAACATACCAAAGCTTTAAGCAAGATGACATAATGTAGACAAAAAATACATGCAATATGTCTAGCCTCCGTCATTTTATCCTTAATGAAAATAATACAAATACATGCCCCGCTACCCCTTATGTCACAAGGTGAGGCCGGAAGATTGAACCCACTACCAATGCACCACTTCCACTTAATATCAAAAAATCAACTTGGCCAAAGAAAACCCATAGATCAGAAAGCGTTACATCGATATACAAATCACCCATAATAGAATTCATATTATACTAAATTACTTTTAATGAATCATCTGATTATAAACTTACAATTCATTGGATCCCAACAAACACACCACACAAAAGGATTACATTGAATAGATCTCCGAATAGAACATTGTATTGAAGCTCAAAGAGAGAGAAGAAGACATATAGCTAATCATTATGGAACCGTAGGTCTATGGTAGACTACTTGGAGAGGCAAAAAGGTTCATGTAGAAGCCCTCTGTGATCGATTCCCTCTCCTCCAGGGTGCCAAAAAAGGCCTCCATATGGGATCGCGGAAGAACAGAGACTTCAACAGCGGAAAATATATTTTTGGTGGCCCTCTGGGGTTTTGGAGTATTTGGAAATTTAAAGAAGTGGAATTAGGCCAGACAGAGCCATGAGGGGCCCACAAGGCATCAGGGTGCACCCTACCCCCTGGGACGCGTCATGTTGCCTTGTCGTCTCCTCGTCTGTCATCTGGACTCTCCCGAAGCTTCTAGGGTGTTTTCTAGTCCAGGAAAAACCATCAAAAAGTTTCATAGCATTTGGAATCCGTTTAGTATTGATTTTCTGTAAAACCAAAAATAGGCAGAAAATAACAACTATCACTAGGCACTAGGTTAATAGGTTAGTTCCCAAAAGATATCTCAACTTGCATAAAAAGTATCTAAGATTGATAATATAATAGCGTGAAACAATCAAAAATATAGATACGTTGGAGACGTATCACTAATCCATAGTATAATTCTTGAACTATGTGTCATTGTCACTTCGAATTGCCTTGATCTCGCAATTATGTTGATGTTGAGCTTCTTTGACCATGTTGATGAAAGTTTCTTGGGTCTCATATTTTGTCTTGAGAAAGAATACCCAAGTGTATATTGTATAATCATCAACAATGACAAGACAATACCTCCTCCCTCCCAAGCTACCAGAAAATGGAGGTCCAAAGATATCCAAGTGAAGGATCTCAAGTGGGATTGACGTGGTAATGATATTCTTCACTTTATGGGGGTTTTCATGTAGCTTTCTGACAATGCAAGCACTACAAGGAAGATCTTTGGCAAAATACATATTGGTTAGTACAAGTACGTTCTCCCCCTTTAAGAGAGCTTGTAAATTTCTCATGTCCACGTGGGCTAGATGTCTGTGCCATAGCCACCACACGCCGGCCTTGGCTACTAGGACTCTTGCAAGATGTGTTTTCTCCTTCAAGAAATCAACCACATACAGGTTGTACTAAACATGGCCAACAAATACCACTTTGAGATTCCTCCTCTTAAAAACGGTCACACATGAAATTTACCGAAATGAGAATCATAACCGGCAAGTGCCAATTGAACTGTCGAGAGAAAATTGTAGTGAAGGGATTGAACAAGTACGACATTTGAGAGTGACGAATCACTAGAGATTACCACTCTACCCAATTCCCATTACCTTCACCTTAATTTTATCACCAAAAGAAATGGCTGAGACATTGAGGGAGTCAACAAACTCCACAAGCATTTATCTATTTCTGGTCATATGATTGGTGCATCCACTATCGACCACCCATTATGTTCCACCGGAGATATAGTCCTACATGAATCAAGCTCTTATTTTAGGACCCCATTTTGCAATGATTCCTAGAGAGTTTGCAACAAGGGTCTTAGGAACCTAAATAGTCCATGCAAAATCATCATAGCTAGTGCTAAGAAATTTTGCAAAAGTATAACCATCCTCTCCACTCATGAGGACATAGTAAGGCTTGTTCTTGGCGGCAAAATCTTTGGTAATGGCTTTGTCCTTAATGATATTTCCATTCCCAGCTTCACCTTTTTCCTTCTCCTTCTCCTTCTCCTTGTGACATTCTTGCACAAACACTACCTTTGGTTGAGGAGGATGAGGATGATACATCTCCAATGCATCTATAATTTTTGATTGTTCCATGCTATTATATTATCCATTTTATATCATTTTTGAGAACTAACCTATTAACTCAGTGCCAAGTGGCAGTTGTTTTTTCTGCTTGTTTTTTCATTTCCTAGAAAATCTATACCAAATTAAGTCCAAAAACTACGAAACTTTTTGAAGATTTTTTTTCTGGACAAAAGAGACCAAGGAAGCTTCAGGAGGAGTCAGGAAGCCACACGAGGAGACGACAAGGAAACATTGCACGCATTGATGCCTTGTGCCCCCCGCCCCCTGTAACTCCGTTTGATCTAATTCCACTTCTATAAAGTTTTAAATATTTGGAAACCATCACAGATCCACCCAAAACACTTTTTTCGCTGCCACAAGCCTCTGTTCCAACGGGAGGCCATCTAGAGACCTTTTCCGGTACTCTGCCGGAGGGAGATCAATCATGGAGGCCATCTACATCATCCTTGATGGCTCCATGATGATGCATGAGTAATCCACCATAGCCTATGGGTCCATAGCTAGTACCTAGATGGATTCTTCTCTCTCTTTGATATTCAATACAAAGCGATCTGCATGCTGATCTATTCGATGTAATCTTCTTTTGCGGTGTGTTCCGATGAATTGTGGGTTTATGTAGGACCGAAAGTAGGTCTAGAGGGGTTGTGATTAGACTACTTGACAAACTAAAAAGCTAAAAATTTCCCAATTTTTTATCTAGGCAAATTTTAACATTTGTTGCAAATCAAGTACACCCTACACATGCATGTCTACGAGTATAGCAGCTAAAAATAAAGACAAGCATGATGTCTACTACAAAACTTGTTCTTGTAGACTTGTCGGCCTCCAAGCGCAAAGTTTTGTAGGACAGTAGCAAATTTCCCTCAAGTGGATGACCTAAGATTTATCAATCCGTGGGAGGCATAGGATGAAGATGGTCTCTCTCAAACAACCCTGTAACCAAAAAATAAAAAGTCTCTTGTGTCCCCAACACACCAAATACAATGTTAAATTGTATAGGTGCGCTAGTTCGGCGAAGAGATGGTGATACAAGTGTAGTAATGATAGTAGATATTGATTTTTGTAATAGTAATAATAAAAACAGCAAGGTAGCAAGTAACAAAATTGAGCACAAACAGTATTGCAATGCTTGAAAACAAGGCCTAGGGTTTGTACTTTCGCTAGTGCAATCTCTCAACAATGCTAATATAATTAGATCACATAAGCATCCCTCAACGTGCAATGAAGAATCACTCCAAACTTCTTATCTAGCGAAGATCATAAGAAGAAATTGTTTGAAGGGTATGAAACCACCTTAAAGTTTTCGTTTCCGATCGATCTATCCAAGAGTTCATACTAAAATAACACCAAGTTATCATTTCCAATCGATCTATCTAAGAGTTTGTACTAGAATAACACCATATGATATGCATCAACAAACTCTAATGTCACCTAGATACTCCAATGTCACCACAAGTATGCATGAGTTAATTATATGATACACATCAAACAATTTCAGATTCATAATACTCAATCCAACACAAAGAACCTCAAAGAGTTCCCCAAGATTTCTTTCGGAGAACAAGGTATGAAAACATGCAACCAACCCCTGTGCATAGATCCCCAAGGTCACTAGAATCCGCAAGTTGACGCCATAACATATATCAAGTGAATCACTTGAATACCCCAATGTCACTATGGGTATCCGCATGCAAGACATATATCAAGTGCTTTCAAATCCATAAAAGTATTAAATTCGATAATAAAAAAATCTCAAAGGGAAAACTCAATTCATCACAAAAAGATAGAGAGGAGAAAACACCATGTGATCCAACTATATTAATAAAGCCCATGATACATCAAGATCGTGCAACCTCAAGAATAGGAGGGACTGAGATTTAACACATAGCTACTGGTACAAACCATCAGCCCCGAGGGTGGACTACTCCCTCCTCATCATGGCCTCCACCAGAAGGATGAAGATGGTCATCGGAGATGATATACCCTCTCCGGCAGGGTACTGGAATGCCTCCAGATTATTTTTTTGTCAATATAGAGAGTTGCAGCGATGGAACGAGGAGTCCAGGTTTAATTCTGATGGTTTCCGTATGTATAGGATTTTTGAGCGTCGGTTTCACGCAAAGATGGGCCACGAGGAGAGCACAAGACAATAGAGCGCGCCGGAGGCGCCTGGTGTGCCCTGGTGGGTTGTGCCCACCTTGTGGCTCTTCTAGCAATCCAACGAAGCTTCTAGTGCCTATTTTGTTCCAAAAAATTCGTCACAAAGTTTCATTGCAATTGGAGAACTTTGATTTCTGCACAAAAAAACAACGCCACGGTAGTTCTGCTGAAAACAGCGTCAGTCCGGGTTAGTTCTAACTAAATCATGCAAAGTGCATCAAAACCATATAAGATTGTTGTAAACATAGGTGAATATGGCATGAATACTTCATAAATCTTCGATATGTTGGAGATGTATCAAAGCACATGTAAATAGAGGGTAGGGATAGGAAGATCAAACGCAAGGTTGACACGGAGATTTTTGGTGTGGTTCATATACGTGGTGCTATCGTACGTCCATGTTTATGTGACTTCAACCCATGAAGGGTAGTGGTAGAGAGAGTCCACGAAGGGCCCCACCAACAAAGGGTCCATGGAGAAGCAACCTTGTATATACCATCATGCCCTTCGTCCACGGAGGACTAGCCTTACTCGGGGTAGATCTTCATGAAGTAGGCGATCTCCTTACCCTGACAAACTTCTTGGTTCAACTCCACAACAAGAAGTAGGAGGCTCCCAAGCAACACCTAACCAATCTAGGAGGCACCACCCTCCAAAAGATAATATATATGGTAAGTATGATGACCTTCTTGCTCTTGTGCTTCAAAAGATAATCTCCTCAACAATCAATAACTCTTTCACAGATTTGACTTGGGTAGGTGAGATTGATTGGGTGGAAAGAAACTTGGGGAGTCTAGAAATCAGGATCCATATGGTTGAAGTGGATGATCGTGATCTCAAAAGATGAGTAGGTGGCTCTCTCTCAGAAAAATGGATAGGGGAAGTGTTTGTATGTTCCGAGTGCTTCCTCTATGAACGATAGGTGGTGGAGGGGTATATATAGGCATCTCCAAAAATACAACTGTTAAAACTTTATTGTCCAACTCTGCGAAACCAAAGTGAAAACTCGGTTGCACCGACTAGTGCAAAATGTGGCAACTTTTGGCGTTTCGGTGAGACCGACCGATAAATAAATCTCGGTGGGACCTAAATGGCTAACCTAGGCAGTTTCCAAACTCTCGGTGTCATCGATTCCTAAAACTCGGAAATTTCGATTTTTAGAAATGGGACAACAAAAGGTTGGTCATTGTTTTTGGTTTCACCAAAAGTGAAAGTTGGTGTCACCGAGAAGCTAGGGTTTGGCATGGGTTCTGTCTTAGTCGAAACTTGGTACGGCCGAATGAGATTTGTTGGTGGCGCCGATTTTGGACTTTAGGAGTTGGACAAAGAATTTTTTTGGGATAATGGGTGAGTATCTTTGGTGCCTAATATCTAAGCACTTGAGCAACCAGATTATCATAATTCCTCATTCCCTTTTAATAGTATTGGCTTTCCTATGGACTCAAAAGTGATTTCTCACAAAATGTAATATGTAGAGTCTTCAAGCTTGTTTCCAATGGGTATTCCTTGCATATAGGAAATATCCTCACAATCCTTTAGCCAACCCATCATTGAACTTGTCCTGAAATACACTTAGTGGAAACATTAGTCCAATGAAATACATGTTGTTATTAATTACCAAAACCACCTAGGGCGAAATTGTGCTTTCAATCTCCCCCTTTTTGGTAATTGATGACAACATATAGATCAAAGCTTTGACATAAGATATAATCAATTTATAGGATTATCGATTTGAGAAATATGTGATAAGCAAGGGCTCCCATGAATTTGTGCACTATTTTTGAATTTTCATTTGAGTGCAACTGCACAATCAATTAGGTTGATGGGGTACTCTTCCATGTCACATACAACTTGGTGGTGTGCGAGAATAATATGAATGAATTACAAAGCACATCACACCAGACATAAGTGAATGTTCATCATATAAGCATCTCAAGGATAGGAAATAGTAGCATCATACAGAGAGTATATGATCAAACACCAACAAAGTTTAAGTCAGAACACACGATAAAATGTTTTTGAAACCGAAGAGAGCAACAAAAAGGAAAACACTCTCTCTCGAATTCCTATGGTCTATATACACTTCTCCCCCTTTGGCAACAAGTTACCAAAATGTTCAAAGGATATAGAGCTAATTGTCGCTCTAGGCATGATCTCCTCCATCAGATGATGAAGTTGTGCCTCTGGCCGTAGAAGGATTCGAGAGAAGAGCATTTTCAAATGCTTCGGTAGAAGTCTTCTGAGGTGGTGGAGTAGAAACTTGAGGTGTTGGAGGTGCTGGAGCTGATGGAGTTGTGGCAGGAGTAGACTCTGATCGTCTCTCTAAAGTGGGCACTATAGTTGATCTGACCCTTTCTTAAACTGTGTATCAGGCTGGAGAGGAGACTCATCATCATCAGTAGAGTGGGGGCTGCGCACTGCATCTACCTCTTTCTTCAGTTCATCAAAAGTAGTGCCTAGCTCAGTCACCTTGACATCTAGAGCATAGAACTTGTCTTCCACAAACCTCTCAAGGCTCTTCTGGTTCTTGAGGATCTCTGCAACATTATTTTCTATCCCTTGGATAGAGATGATAAGAAGTGTCATTTGGTCTCTCTTCGTCTTGGGCGCTATAGCACTACTGGCTATGGCTTCCTCTGCCTCTACGCGCGCAATAGCTGAAGTGGGACGAGATGGATCCATCACCACAACATTATTCTCAAGTTCTGGATGAAGTGGCATATTAGGATGATCAAGTGCATATAGATTCTTCTCCAACTTGCAATTGATGATCATCTAGATGAATGGTGCATATCCACAAGATTGTTTTTGATCGGCAGTTGTCCTCTTGATTGTCTCTATAATCAAAACCATCACTCTGAATTTGGTGTGGGTGTCTACATGGTGCAGCATATTGATGGAGCACCCCCTGATCTGTTGGAAATATGCCCTAGAGGCAATAATAAAATGGTTATTATTGTATTTCCTAGTTCATGATAACTGTCTATTGTTCATGCTATAATTGTGTTAGCCGGAAACCGTAATACATGTGTGAATACATAGACCACAACATGTCCCTAGTGAGCCTCTAGTTGACTAGCTCGTTGATCAATAGATGGTCATGGTTTCATGACCATGGACATTGGATGTCGTTGGTAACGGGATCACATCATTAGGAGAACGATGTGATGGACAAGACCCAATCC
The DNA here is from genome assembly GCA_022496015.1 of Hordeum marinum. Classification (NCBI taxonomy): domain Eukaryota; kingdom Viridiplantae; phylum Streptophyta; class Magnoliopsida; order Poales; family Poaceae; genus Hordeum; species Hordeum marinum. The sequence goes on from CM039678.1 coordinate 239,922,971, forward strand.
TAAGCATAGCACAAGATCGTGTAGTTCGTTTGCTACAGCTTTTCAATGTCAAGTATCGTTTCCTTAGACCATGAGATTGTGCAACTCTCGGATACCGTAGGAATTCTTTGGGTGTTCCAAACGTCACAACATAACTAGGTGGCTATAAAGGTGCACTACGGGTATCTTCGAAAGTGTCTGTTGGGTTGGCACGAATCGAGACTGCAATTTGTCACTCCGTGTGACGGAGAGGTATCTCTGGGCCCACTCGGTAAGACATCATCATAATGAGCTCAATGTGACTAAGGAGTTAGCCACGGGATGATGTATTACGAAACAAGTAAAAAGACTTGCCGGTAATGAGATTGAACAAGGTATAGAGATACCGACGGTCGAATCTCGGGCAAGTATCATGCCGATAGACAAAGGGAATTGTATGCGGGATTGATTGAATCCCCGACATCGTGGCTCATCTGATGAGATCATCATGGAGCATGTAGGAGTCAACATGGGTATCTAGATCCCGCTGTTGGTTATTGACCGGAGAAGTGTCTCGGTCATGTCTACATGTCTCCCGAACCCGTAGGGTCTACACACTTAAGGTTCGATGACGCTAGGGTTATAGGGAAATGGTATACGTGATTACCGAAGGTTTTTGGAGTCCCGGATGAGATCTCGGACGTCACGAGGAGCTCCAGAATGGTCCGGAGGTAAATATTGATATATAGGAAGTCCAGTTTTGGTCACCAGAAAGTTTTTGGGCTCATCGGTAGTGTACCGGGAGTGCCAGGAGGGTGCCGGAGGACCCCGGGAGGGGTGTGACGACCATAGGACTTTGTGGGCCCTTAGAGGAGGTGTGCCAGCCCTTAGTGGGCTGGCCAAGACCTTCTAGAAAGGCCCATGCAGCTGGGATCAAGAGATAAAGGGTAAAAGGGATTTAAAACAGGAGATCCACCTCCCTTGGGGGAGGTGGACTCTTCCCCACCTTCGGCCGAAGCTCTCCTCCTTGGAGGAGGGGACAAGGCAGCCCTCCCTCTCCCTCCTCCTATATATATGCAAGGGTTTGGGCTGATTTGAGACACGACTTCTCTCTCTCTTGGCGCAGCCCTACCCTTCCTCTTACTCGTTCTCCGTAGCGCTTGGCGAAGCCCTGCCGGAGTTCACGTAGCTCCACCATCACCACACCGTCGTGCTGCCGGAGCTCTCCCTCAACATCTCCTTCCTCCTTGCTGGATCAAGGCGTAGGATATGTCATCGGGCTGCATGTGTGTTGAATGCGGAGGCATCATTGTTCGGTGCTGAGATCGAAATCCATCGCGATCTGAATCGCTGCGAGTATGACTCAACCAACCGCATTCTTGTAATGCTTCCGCTTAACGATCTTCAAAGGTGTGAAGATGCAATCTCTCCCCACTTGTTGCTGGTTTTTCCATGGATAGATCTTGCTGATCATAGGAAAAAATTTGATTTACTACTACGTCTCCCAACATGATCATCTTGTCATCTCCGGACTTGGGCATGAAAGTGTATCTCATGATAGTGTTGGTGGTGGGTAGTCCTGCTTGGAAATAGTAGACATAGCAATACTTATGTGTCTTCACATATGCACCTTGGATAGGAGTGTACATGTCAGCCATTGAATCATGATTCATCTTGGCTTCTGTATAGACTTCAAGATCTCCCCCTTCTACCTTTGGGGCTCCTGAGATGGTAGGCTACTCATCCACTGTATATGGTACATGACTCCCTCAGTCATGCAAATGATCTTTCCATCTGGGTAGAAGTGTGTCGTAGAGTAGAATTGCATGATCATCTCATTGTTCCAAGTTGTGAACTCTCTACCGACAACTGTGGCAATGTCAATGGCCTTGAAGTTCTCTAGCACATGGGGAAAGTTATTCTCCTTGAGGTATGCCAAGTTGACATATCTCATGCCACTCGCTGCAGGGCTCTTGTCCAATAGGACAGTCACATAGAAGTCTTGCTATTCTTTGGTGTAGAATCTGTCATCAACAACAGTCTTCCTCCTGGAGGCATATGGATCAATTGCTCTCTACTTCCTCAGCTCTTGATCTCTCCTATTCTTCATATCCTCTGCAACTAGATGAGCATCATTATGCCGTGGCAGAACGTCTAAGCTTCCTCTACACTGTCAACTCTTCTTCATCTCCCATGGTGGAAATTTTCTTGTTCTTCTCAGCAAGAGGGATGTCTCTGGTAGTCCTCTTGGGTTTAGGTGTTGCTGGCTTCATTGGAACAGTTGGTTTGCTCTTTGATGGGGCCTGGCTAGGCATAGCATCAGCCACAAGTTCTTCTTGGAAGGAGTAGGTTTTGCTACAGGCTCCTCTTCGGCATCTTATTCATGCTCAACTAGGTCCTCATACATAGAGGTAGGTCTGCCAACAACATGAACAATCCTCTTCCTAGATCTCTTCTTCCCACCTGCCTTCTTAGGCATGGATTTCTTTGTTGGCTCAACAGACAAAGACACATTTGCTCTAGCACTCTCTGGTGCTTTTATAACATCTGAGCTCGCATATTCCTTTCGTACTAGACTCTTTGAAGAAGTGGCCTCATCATGTTTATTCTTAGGTGCCTCCTCCTGATGCTTCTTGGTTGTAACTTCTTCAGGCACAAAATCATCTTCCTCATTAGAGTTGAGTTTGCTCCTGGCCCTAGTGGCTGCCTTGAGCAAGCCATGAGAACTGGGTGTGCTTGGGTCTTCTGAAGATGAACTGGCCTTTGGACTAGTGCCACCTTCCAAATCAACACTCTACTCTATGAAATCATTTTGGCTGTCATCTGAACCTGACATGCTAACAAACTGTCCCTGTGAGTAGATATGGAAGGTCACAAGGGATAAGCATCATAAAATACATCAGGCTTTTGAAAATTTAAACTCAAAATTCTAAATTTAACTTTCTACTAATTGTGTTTCGGTTCCACCGAGTCAACAATATTGAAGCCACCGAGACAAACACTCTCATCAAAAAAACTTGGCCACTCAATTCGGTTTCACCAAAGGGAGCAACTCGGTTTCACCGAGAGTGTTTTCAGTAACCCTAATCTACAAATCTGTGAGACCGATTCATCCTGACCCAGTGACACCGAGACACACATGACGAAAGATTAAACCTAAGAAATTTCGTTCTCTAATATAATCTGAGTTTTTCGTAGATAGGAGTTTAGCATACTGTGGCATGAAGACAAATGAAACCTAATGTGCAAGATTCGGATAAGGGAGCGCAATAGGGGCAAGATCTTTACCCTAACTTGGCACAAATCTCCTACGGTCGTGATGGCGGATGAGATTGCAGCCAATGGCGAGGATTCCCAATGGCGAGAGCACACGGGAGTTGAGGGTGACGTCCGGATACTCACGAGTGGCAACAAGGGTTTGTGGAGCATGATGTAATTTCAAAATTTGGGTCCCCGGATATATATATCCCCTTACCGTCGGTAACACTGATTCATAAATTTTGGTGCCGCCGAGTATCTTAACTACCAGGTGACAGTGAAACTCAATGAGGCCAAGATTTAGGGATCGGTTGTACCGAGGTTCAGAAACTAGATTAACCCTAATGCTTTGGTGGTACCAAGTTTCAGAGTTGGTTACACTGAGTGGCACAAGGGAGGGTTTGGAGATTTTCTCTTGTCGAAACGGAACTCTGAGTGCTCCTCACATAGAGGGTTCGAGTAGTGCTTGCTCAAATGTTGGGATGAAGCATGAATAGAATTTGAGACCAAAAAGCATAGATAGCTAGAGGGGGGATACTAAGCATTCCTATAAATCCAATTGGCCAAATAAAATGAAAGCCAAATAACAACAATTGGATATCGTTGAATGATCAAAGATATGCATACCAACATGCTCACCCAATAAGATGTCAAATGAAATATGGCAAAATGCAAAACCACTCTAGTATCTACCAAGCACTTTGGCAATGACGGAGTCATCTCTATATGAGTGTATTTACTTAGGAGCTAAGTAAGAATACTTGATCATGTGTCATACTCATCGTGTAAGCACAAGTTGGGTTACCACTTTTACATAAAGCATTTAATGTGTTTGCATCTTAAGAGATGCTTTTAACTCAAGTCTTCGAGTTAAGCCCCCCCCTTGATGTGACATCACCCTTAAGAGGGATAAACTAACCTTGGGTTTTGTTGTTGAAGACTTCATGTAGGTGTTGTAGTAGTGGATGATCATAGTTGATGAAGATAACCTTGAGTTGGGAGAAATCCTTGTTCTCTCTTACTCTCCCCAACTACATGGGTTAGTCCCACACAAGGAACAAATACAAGGATATCTATGGACATGGAGTGAAATGCATACATTATGATGTCCATTGATTCGTTTATTACCTTGTCCCTTGCTTACCTGTGAGGGAATGTGCGACTCCTTGAACTATTGCATAAAGTTGAGGTTGATTGCAAATAGTCCTTGTCAAAATGAATGTGAGTGACTTTTATTGGAGGACTAATCCCTCAAATAACTTCTCTAGTTCTTCTTCTCTAGGACCCACAACAACTTGATGGGGATCCTTGGAGTCAAAGTAGCACTTGTTGACGTAGAACATGTAGTAGCTTTGTGAACCCACTTGACCATGGCTTGGATTTATCTCAAATGTATCAATCTCCCCTTGAAGCTTGTCCTTTCCCTTGATCTTGTGGTCTTGTGGTGGAAGGTCACCTTGAGCTTTTGTCCCTTGGGGACATTATGTTCATACTTCTCCTTTTGGGGAACAAACTTTAGCTTGGGGTATTGACCTTCTTCCCATTCAACTCCATTGGTGTTTAAGTAGCCAATGCCTTGGTTCTTTCGGTATCCTCCATGCTTGCGTACAATCTCCTCGAATTGCTTACTTTCAGAAGACTTTTGTAGACACCTTTTATATACTCCTTTTCAATAAATTATTTTCTTGCTCAAGTGTAACTTGGCTAAGAGAATCATTAGTGGAATCAATAGAACTACTAAAAGTAAGATAATTGATTTATCATTTTTATTTGTTGTTACTAGATGAAGAACCTTTCTTGCCTTTGTTACTAGTTTGCTTAGGTTTAACTCGTGGAAGAACATAGACAAGAGTAGTCATTTGTCTAGATAAGAGGAAGTCTTCTTTCGAAGATCTTCATTGATAGCTTTAAGAAATTCATGTTCTTTCTCTAAATTGACCTTCTCGGAGCGTAGCTTCTCATGAGTTCTCACAAGCTCTCTATGGTCTTCTAGAGTAGATTCATGGGCTAACTTAAGAGTGTTTCATTGTTTATTTAGACGCTCTATTTACTTATTATCATCATCACACTACTTATCTTGACTAGCATGATTATTATTATCAAATTCATTTTGACTAAAATCACTAGTTTTATCAAAGAGCAAGTCATCATCTCCAAGTAAGTCACCCTCATCACTATTAAAGTCAATATATTCGGGGTGTCCTTGACGGTGTCCTGGACTAGGGGGTACTCACCATGTCATCTCCCGACCAGTGGGTCGGGCCGAGGACCCCCATAATGATTCGCTAATGGGGCACTTCATGCAGCCCATGACGCATACAAGGGAGATTCCACAAGACTTGGTGCATAAGACAAGGACTCCTCTAAACCCTAGGCCTATGATGCATATATAAACTGAGGCCAGGCTAGTCAATCAATCATTATATTAGATCTCATATTCATTACTACAATCTCGTGGTAGATACTTGTACTATGTACTATCCCCACATCAATAATATCAAAAGCAGGATGTAGGATATTATCTCCTTGAGAGAGCCCGAACCTAGGAAAAATCATGTGTCCATGTTACCATCGCCCTAAGAGGCCTAGCTTAGGACCCCTACTATGAGATATGCCGAATTTTACACCGACATTTGTGCTTACATTGAGAGCCTGTTGGGTACTCTCCGCGGTGCAATGGGAATTCAGATCGGCTCCATCGTGATCTACGTGTCGGAACCGAGCTACATCGTCAACGTCGGCATCTTCGTTGCCAGCTTGACCGGTCACCTCGGCTATGCCAAGGACTGCATTCCACGTCGGATCATATAGATCGAATGGGTGTCTTCATCAACATCAACTCCAATCTCTAACAAGATCATGGAAGAATCCTCCATGGTGCTCGGGGGCTCAACGTCAACATTGCCCTCGCGTGATCATGCAGTTTTTCTGGACAATGGATTCGTGTTGGTCGTCCCCGGTCCTTGAGTGTCGTTTTGATGATTGCTTTGATGGAATTGTGCAGAATTGAGTCTATAACAACCCTGCAAAATTTAGTCGCGTTCCGGTGGAGGAATCTCTGGCGATCCACAATATACCGGAGCCCTATCAAATCTGAACGTGAATCTAGATGACTTTAGGGCAAGGAGTCCAGCACCGAGCTTGTTCATCCTTTGGAAGATCCAACTGTTGATGCTCTGCAGAATTTCTATATTGAAAACTCCTCAAAATTTCAGCTCGATCCGACCTTTCAAATTCCGGGAATGGCCCGATGAGTACATCAATTTTCGGATCCATTTTCTGCGCAAAAACGAATCCGACCCGAGTTCATCTTTTTCATGAACGGGTTGTGAGACATCCTTTTTGAAGAAAGTTTTCTCATCATCTCGGTTAGCCGAGCAAGAGTTTGGCATCGTGAGGGTTGTATTATCATCAAGAGAACCTCGCCATCCGCGAGTTGTACGGGTCGGGCGCTCCGTTGCTTCATCAAGCCAGCATTGACCCCGTTACAAATTCCGACCTGCGTCGGCATCACCATGCCGTTGCTTTTTCAAGCTGATGTCCACAATGCCAACCTGCTTTGACATGTCGTCTATCATGGGGCTCTAGCGTCACCTTACCGATCTGCTCCGTCACCTCGGCTAGACCGGGGGCTTCATCATCTCCTCATCAACCTGGTCGGGGACTTCTGCGTCACCAGCTAACCTGCTTCAACACCTCGAGTGGCATGAGACTTCGGCGTCACCAGTCAACCTGCTTTGACACCTCGGCTGGCATGAGACTTCGGTGTCACCACTGAACCTGCTTTGACACCTTGACTGGCATGAGACTTTGGCATCACCAGCCGAACTACTTTAACACCTCGGCTAGCATGAGACCTCGGCGTCACCAGCCGACCTGCTCCATCACCCTGGCTAGACCGAGGGCTTCGACATCTCTTCATCGACCTACTCTAGGGGCTTCAGCGTCACCAACCGACCAACTTCGTCATCTCGGTTGGACTGAGGCTTTGCCTCGCCACATCGATCGTGCCACATTGCGACCTCATCAAGCCGAGCTCTTTGCTTGGAAACCTTGGCGCTCAAGCTATATTTTTCTAATTGTCTACTTCATTTAAATTAATTAAGTAGACGACTTTTTTAATTGTTATCTTTCTTTGTTTTTACTTTTGGCTTGCACTATTTTATGACTGCAGGGAATCGACTTCGACTTCTGTCACTCGGTCACCCTGGCGTCACCTTGCCGACCTACTTCACTACCTTGGCTGGACCAGGGGCTTCGCCTCGCCACATCAACCGAGCCGTGACACTATTTTGGAGTGCCGGACTTCTCATTCGGTCATCGCGGGATGGGCTTGGGGGCTGGGACCTCGGTCATGCCGGAGACTACACACAGAATCTATCAAAGTTCGATGGGTGTCCTCGTCCCGCCACAAGCCCGGATCATGTCATCGACACCGAGCACATTAACCAGCTAAGTCGCTTTCATGCTAAAAAACTTTCAGTTTTAGATTTTGTTCGATTTGACCATTATACTTTTTTTGAGAAAAAATCGTTGGTGAAAAACTTTCTTTGTCAAAACTTTCTTTGTTACAAACACATTCAAATACCCCATTTACTTGGGGGGCTTCCTTTATGAAGCCATTCCTCTTGCATATGATTATTAATGTATCGCACCTTGCTTATTCATGTTTACGTCAATCTATGCATCATGTTGACTAAAGTGTTCTGACGGTGTTATTACCCCTGGTAGGCCAAAGCAACAGGGTCTTCCCCCTTTCGCTTCGAAGAACAACTACGTGGCTGGCTGGCTGTGGCCGGCTGGAGGATGTCCGACACAAGCCGGTGCCGGCTGGTGCCCCGGACGGTTGGTCGAGGAGCCTGGTGGACCCTTGGCCAGCTAGGCGTGGCCAGTTGCCTCCGGGCCGCCTCTTCCGTTGACCTTGGAACGGACATGCGACGTCCCGTCCCTCTACGCACGGCTACGATGATACGACGCGACCGGCACGACGGGCGGCCCTGTGGCTACAGTGGCCGCTGGCGCACTGCAACGCATGGCTACAGTCCAACCATCCTGGCCGCTGATCTCGGCGAGAGCGACCAAGCGTAGGAACAGTACCGGCATGCCCTCGCCACTCGATTACTTACCCCAGCATGGCTACAGCACGGCCGGCCGTACCAGAGACTTCGGCCGGCTGGCGCTAGATGACGCCCCCCCGGGCAACCCGTGCCGCGGCAGGTGGGCGAGGGCCAATGGTAGAGCCGGCTGGTGGGCCGCAACGAGAGATGGGACCACTCGGCCGACGGACCCCACCAACGATGAGACGACACAAATGGCGGGACCCTCTGGCCAGCCGGAGAGACTGCCAGCTGGGTCCCCCACCTTTGTTGTTAGAACATATTATAAGAGCCAGGGGGTGGCCTATAAAACCCCCGAGCCCCCCATGCAACGTGGACGGACGATCACCTTCACACACGCACACAACCCCTTCTAGCAGTGGAACAAGAGGGGCCGACTGCCCCTTCCTCCTCCTCTAGACACAGCTCTAGGAGCACCACTGTATCTATACCCATCCATCCATGTAAACCAAGCAGGACTAGGGGTATTACCTCCTCCGGAGGGCCCTGAACCTGGGTACATCATGTGTCATCACCACTTGTGCCCAATCTCGCACCCGGAGCCCGTCGGCGTCCTTCGGCCCCAACCACCTACGATAAGCCATCCTATGGCATCTGTCGTGAGAAAATGACGACAGTTGGAGCCCACTGTGGGGCCGTACACGGCGCTGGCCCGATTCATGCTCCGGACAGGACCCCTCGCAATTCCCCGTCATCGTCGCTCGTCCATGCAAAACCATGGGGGGCTCATGGGGCTTGCTCCGGCACGCCCTGCGAGAGACTCCGTCGACCTCACGACCCTGCGGGGGTGCTCGTCTGCGCTGGTCGCCCACGGCAGTGGGCGCACTCGCTGTGACTCAGTCCAGCGGCTCCCACGATCGCGTGGGAGTAATGGCCATCACCTCCTCCACCGCCTCCGGACGTGCGCGGGCCGCAGCTAGCGCTGCCGCTGCCCACGTTGGCACCTCCGACCCGCTCGGCGCAGCCCTTTGGGGCTTGAGCACTCCTATCGCCCCGACGGCGAACCCCGACACCGCCACAACCGATCTCGAGGTGGCTCATCGCATCCTATTCGAGGATGCCACCGCCTCACGACAACGTGGCGCCGCATGGAGGCAACCTAGCGGGAGTACGCTTCCGCCTATGGCCTTACCCCTGCTGGAGTCGAGCCCAGTCGGCGTGGGGCTGTGCGCGACCGCGATAGCGTCGTCGCCGAAATTCTTGGCGGCAAAATGCCCGTGTACGACACCCCCATAGGCAACCTGCGAGCCCTCAAGGTGGCCTACGATGAACTAGTCACCTTGGAGGCCGAAGAGCGTGCCGCCCACGAGCGCCACATCAAGGAGCTCATCGATGCTGCTGATTCACAGCAGCATCTTCTCGTACCGGGCGACGCTGCTACCGAGGGCCCCCGGCCTGAGCGCGAGGGCACGGGAACTGCCGGCTGTCAGGCGGCCTAGTACTCCTGCTCCCCTCGCGTTTCTGGTGGCCGAACCGAAACAAAAAAAACCCGGCCCTCTCAGATGCCAGGGAGCGAGCAGCCGGCTATCAACAGCCGGCACACCAACGATCCGCCTCGAAGCAGCCACCACCACAAAGCACCGGCATCTGGCAGCCGGCGCAGCCAAGGGCACACGCCGCCCCCACGGCGTGAGTCGGGGTAGTAGGTGCCACCCACCGTCCGTCCCAAGATCTCGGCTCGGCTCGGACCACGTGTCCCTCGCAGTGAGAATGACGCCCACAACCGCGTCGACAGACTCGCGCAATCTGCCCTCCTCAAGGAGGAGGGCTCGATTGGTCCCGCTTGCTTCGGCCCCCGGATCCGAACCGAGCCGTTCCCAACCGTCTTCACGCTCCCTAGGGACACCCCGAAATACAACGGGGCCGCCAAGCCCGAAGACTGGCTCATCGACTACACCACCGCGGTTGGCATCGCCAGGGGTAATAAGCGTGTAGCCATACGCTACGCCCCCCTCATGTTGATCGGCTCGGCCTGCACCTGGCTTAACAGCTTGGTGGCCGGTAGCATCAACACCTGGATGGACTTTGAGGAGGCCTTCGTCCGCAACTTTAGCGGCACCTACAAGCGGCCTGGTTGTCCCCGTGAACTCGCCATGGTCCTTCAGGGGCCGGACGAATCCCTCCGCGACTACCTCACTCGGTGGACCGAGCTCCGCAATTCTTGTGAGGGGGTGCATGAGGTGCAAGCCGTGCAGTACTTCGTCGAGGGCTACCGGGTGACACCCCTCTCAAACATAAGCTTCTATGCTCCAAGTCGGCCACGCTTGCTGAGCTCATGACCAAGGCAGACAAGTACGCCACGGGTGACTCAGCCATCCGGGTCAAGACGACCCCGCCCGCCAAGGCGACGACAACGCCGGCCACGTCCCGACTGGCTGCCGACAACCGGCAGCCGTAGAACAACAAAAACAAGAACGACCAGCCGGATCCCCACTATGGGAGCTGGCATGTCAACACCATCGAGGAGCAGGAGCCGGCTGCCCAGCCTTCCAGCCAGCGCCATCGCACTAGCAAGGCTGCCTGGCAGCCGAAGCTCACCTTCGAACAAATGCTCGATCTCCCTTGCAAGAAACACTCAGGGGCCAAACCCTCTACGCACACACTTCGGTAGTGCAGCTTCTCATGGCGACTAGCCCGGGGGGGCGACCTTCCGACTCCCCTCGCGCCGCCCGTGTGCGTGCCGGCCCCGGCCCAAGATGCCGCCCCGGCGCCGGCTCCAGCCCAGAATGACGGTCATCTAATCGATCCATTTCCCAACCAGGACGGTTGCTACGTCGTCTTCACGAGTGAAGAGACAAGCAAACAAGCTCATCGCCAGCTCCACCGTGAGGTGAACGCCACCATGCTGGCAACTCCCCAGTTCATGCACTAGTCGGAGAAGCCAGTCACTTGGAGCCAGGCCGATCACCCTACTGTGATGCTAAATCCGGCAGCTATGCTTTGGTCCTTGACCCCACCATCGCCACCAAGGAGCAAACTTGTCGCTTCTCTCGGGTGCTGATAGATGGTGGCAGCAGCATCAACATTCTCTACCACGACACGCCGCACAAGCTAGGACTGAAAATAGAAGACCTACAGGCGAGTCGGACGGTCTTCCACGGCATCGTGCCTGGGAAGTCCTGCTCCCATGTCGGCAAGATCACGCTCGACGTCCCCTTCGGTGGACCTGGCCACTGACGCCGCGAGCCGGTGCTGTTCGAGGTCGTGGACCTTGTGTGCCCCTACCACACGCTGTTAGGCCGGCCGGCCCTCGTCAGCTTCATGGCAGTCCCCCATTACGCCTACCTCAAGCTCAAGATGCCGGGACGCAAGGGAATCATCACCATCACGGGTGACTACAAAATGTTGCTCTAGTGCGCTCGAGACAGCAGCCGGCTGGCTAAGGCCCTGGAAATCGCCGAGGAGAAACGACAGCTTGACCGACTCTTGGCCCTTACTGCCAGCCAGCCGACCGTGCCGGCTCCTCCCTCGCAATTCGTCGGCGAGGCCTCCTTCCAACCGTCCAAGGACACTAAGCAAATTCCGCTCGATCCGGCCAAACCGGCTCAATGCGTCACCATCGGCTTACGCATCAACAACAAATAGGAAGGCGAGCTCGTCGACTTCCTCCATGAGAATCAGGACATCTTCGCATGGTCCCCCAAGGACATGCCGGGTGTTCTAAGGAAGTTCGCCGAGCACAAACTACACGTCCGGCTGGCCGGCAAGCCAGTCAAGCAACCCCTGCGTCGCTTCTCCGAGGAGAAGCGGCGTACTATAGGCGAAGAGATCGCCCAGCTTCTCGTAGTTGGATTCATCATGGAAGTGTTCCACCCGGACTAGCTGGCCAACCCAGTCCTGGTGCTGAAGAGAAACAAGACCTAGCGCGTGTGCATCGGCTACACAAGTCTGAACAAGGCATGTCCCAAGGGCCCCTTCGCCCTGCTGCGGATCAATCAGGTCATTGACTCCATGGCCGGCTGCGACTTACTGTCCTTCCTGGACGCCTACTCAGGCTACCACAAGATCAAGCTGGACCCAGAAGACCGGCTCAAGACCTCCTTCATCACGCCCTTCGGGGCCTACTGCTACATCACCATGTCCTTCGTCCTGAAGAATGCAGACGCCACCTTTCAATAGTATATTCAAAAGTGCCTCCTGCCTCAGATATGCAGGAATGTCCACGTCTACATCGACGACATCGTCGTTAAGACCAAGAAGCATTTCAGCCTCCTCGATGATCTCTGGGAGACGTTCACGAACTTGTGCCAGTACAAGATCAAGCTCAACCCAGAGAAGCGTGTCTTCGGCATCCCCACCGGCCAACTCTTGGGTTTCTTTGCGTCTGCTCGCGGCATCGAAGCTAACCCCGAGAAGATCACCGCGATCGAGCGCATGCCGAAGCCAACCCGGCTCCGCGACGTCCAGAAGTTCACCGGCTGCCTCGCCTCGCTCAGCCGGTTCATCAGCCGGCTGGGGGAGAAAGCCCTGCCCCTCTACGGGCTCCTCCAGAAGACGGCTCTGATCGAGCCGGGCCACACCAAGAAACCCGGCAAGTTCGATTGATCTGACAATCCGGACAAGGCCTTTCGCGGCCTCAAGAAGGCGCTCGCACGTGCACCCAACCTGGCCGCGCCGGCTGAGAAGGAACCGCTTCTCGCCTACATCGTGGCGACCACCCGCGTCATCAGCGTCGTCCGGGTGGTCGAGCAGCCGGAGGAGGGCAAGTCCCTGTCGGTCTAATGGCCCGTCTACTACCTCAGCGAGGTCCTCTCCGCGTCCAAGCTAAACTACCCCCACTACCAAAAGATGTGTTATGGCATATACTTCGTCGCCAAGAAGGTCAAGCTGTACTTCCAGGAGCATACCATTACCGTGGTGAGCACGGCCCTGCTCGGCGAGATCATGAGTGGCCGGGACTCCACCGACCGGATTGCCAAATGGGTCATCGCCCTTGCCGATCGTGAGATCCGGTACGAGCCTAGAACCGCGATCATGTCACAGGCATTGGCTGACTTTCTCGTCGACTGGGCATAGACGGAGTTCATCCCGCCTCCCCCAGACTCCATGCATTGGCGCATGCACTTCGATGGCTCGAAAATGAGGACCGGCCCAGGTGCCAGCATAGTTCTCTCCTCCCCGAAAGATGATCAGCTCAAGTACGCCCTCCAAATCCACTTTGCAGCCTCCAACAACGTGGACGAGTATGAGGCCATCGTCCACGGCCTCCAGCTCGCCAAGGAAATCGGCATCAGGCGCATTCTATGCTTCGGGAACTCCGACCTTGTAATGCAGCAAGTCTCTGGTGAATGGGACGCCAGGGACGCCAACATGGCCAGCTACCGCTTCCTCGTACAACAGCTCACCGGCTCCTTCGAGGGCTGTGAGTTTCATCACATCCCACGAGCGGACAACGAGGCGGCCAATGCGCTAGCAAAGATCGGCTCCTCCCGGCAAGCCATATCTGCAGACATCTCCCTTGAGTGGCTTCTCAAGCCATCGATCAAGCCTTCCTCGGAGTTGGAGTCAACCTTCGTACCGGCGGACGCCGCCAGCCTGTCGACGACCCCAGCTGCCCCTCTAGTGTCTTCGCCGCCGGATCCCACGTCACCGTGCGCCCTGCCGGCACTCATCGAGCCGACCGGTCTTGGCAGCGAGGCCGTCATGATGATAATCGACCAGCCGACCCTAGGGGCGGGCGAGCCGGGCCCGAGGGCTGATCAACCAGTCCCGGGGGCTCCCAAGCCGGTCCCGGGGGCTGATCAGCCTATTCCGGGGGCTCTCGAGCCGGCCCCCATCTCGGCCCCCTCATGGGCCTAACCTACCCTAGCATTCCTCCTACGAGGCGAGCTCCCTACAGACGAGTCCTTGGCTAGGCAAGTCCAATGTCGAGCCTCGGCATACATCATCATTAACAACGAGCTCGTTCGTCCAAGCACTACCTGCGCCTTTCAGCAATGCATCAAGCCGGAAAAGGGCCTAGAAATCCTCCTCGACTTCCACCTGGGCGAGTGCGGGCATCATGCCGATTCTAAGACCCTGGTGGCCAAGGCCTTCCGGCATGGTTTTTTCTGGCCCATGGACCTCGAGGCGGCCAGGAAATTGGTCGACGAGTGCGAGGGCTGCCAACATTTTAGCACGCAGAGCCACCTGCAGGCGTCGGCCCTCCAGACCATCCCCCTCTCATGGCCTTTCGCTGTATAGAGGCTGGACTTGGTGGGCCCCTTCAAAACCGCTCGAGGCGACATGACGCACTTACTGGTGGCTGTCGACAAATTCACCAAATGGATCGAGGCGCAACCAATCAAGAAGCTGGAAGGCCCTACCGCCGTCCGGTTCATCGACGACATCACAGTTCGCTACGGCGTCCCCCACCGCATCATCACCGACAACAGCACGAACTTCGCCAATGGTGCACTCGCACGCTTCTGCTCCAAGCAGGGAATCTGGATCGATCGGGCCTCCATCGCTCATCCGCAATCAAATGGCCAGGTCAAGAGGGCAAACGGCCTTATCCTGTCCGGCATCAAGCCCCAGATCGTGACGCCGCTGGTGAGGTCAGCCGACTGCTGGATGGACGAGCTATCGGCCGTCCTTTGGAGTCTGAGGACCACCCCGAACCGTTCAATTGGCTATACTCCCTTCTTCCTTGTGTACGGGTCCGAGGCAATCATCCCCACCGACATCAAGTTCGATTCACCTCGGGTCGCCCTATACACGGAGAAGGACGCAAAGGAGGCAAGAGAAGATGGCGTCGACCTACTCGAGGAAGCTCGCGAGCTGGCCTTAAGACGGATGACAATCCACCAGTAGAAGCTCCGGCACTACCACAGAAAGCGAATCCATCCACTCTCGTTCCACGAGGGGGACCTGGTCCTTAGGCAAATCCAGCGAACAACTAGAGAACACAAGCTATCCTCCCCATGGGAGGGCCCATTCATCATCAGCAAGGCACTGCACAACAACGCATACTATCTAATAGGTGCCCAGAATCCGCAAAAGTGGAAAAGAGATATCTACGGAGAGGAGACGGAGTGCCCATGGAACGCGGCCCTCATGCGCCCGTTTTACTGCTCAAGAAACGAGTGTATGTATGTATCCCCACCCTTTTGGGCTTATGAAGGCAATGGGCGCCCCAAGCCTGCTCTTGGGGCGCGCCCTATTTCGTTTCCCTTAGAAGTGTTCCTCACTCACCGGCTCCCCAACCCGGCTCCCGGACCCGGGGGCTAGCCGGCTGGACCTAGAGCACTTCTCCCAGAAGTTGGCTAAGTAATGTGAGCCGTCCAAACCTCCCTACCCCTACCAGCTACAGAACCAGCTCCCGGTTGTCCGGCTGACGAGGCATCGGGGCGGCAAAGTTTGGCTCACACGAAAGGTCAAAACAAAGGGAGACCCGGCTAGGCCCAGCCGGACCATGGCCGCGTCTCTACCACTCTACTTATCCCGAAAAACCCTCGTGGTTCCTATGTTTTGAACCGGATCCCTTGAGGCGGATGCCCCGACCCAGCTACGGACCAGTTCCTAGCTGTCGGGCTGGCGGGGCCGAAACCAAAGGGGAAAAGGAGAGAAACTGAAAAGAGTCGAGCGGGCAAAAAAGGATAAGGATGAGGCGGCATGAGTAAGAAGGCAAACTATTCATGGCATAAATGTTAAGGCAAAAGCGGCCCACGGCCAACATTAGTTCATCACATAAACACCCCCAGTGGGTGGGTTCGAGCCTAACTTTGCAGGAAGAAAAAAAGTGAAAGATAAAAAGGCCCGGGGGCTCAGGCCACCGGCGCGTCGCCAACCGGCGCGCCTCCAACTGGAGCGCCGCTGGGCGGCTTGGTTCCCACCTCAGAGGTGGTCGCAGCCTCCGGGTCGGCCTCCTTGGCCTTTGATACGGGCTCCTTGGTATTGGCCGCCTCGCCGCTCGAATCGGTGCTCTCATCGCAACTTCATCGTCCGCTACGCCTTGGGGGATGTCGAAAGAGTCCTCGGGCAACGGCTCACCATCGTCACCAAGGGCCGGCAGGAACTCATCCGTGTCGACGTATGACGCGACCTCATTGGCCCGAAGGACAAGGGCCGGCTCACAAGCGTCCCATTCTATGGCTGGCACGTCCCGCATGGTCACCAGCCGGCCCTGCTCCACGCCGTGATAGCACGACGTGACGAACAGGAGCACCATCTGTGCCCCGGCCTGGGCGGCCGACGCCTTCCAGGCCTCGAGGCGGGGGCGGCATGCTCTAGCCACTGGGCCATGCGGTTTGACGGAGCTCCCCTGCGGCCCGACCATAGTGCGGCAATGACCTCTTTGCCGACTGTCTTCAACCGCTCCATGCTCCGCTCGAGATGGGTCATCCACATCTCGATGGCGAGTCCGATCTCGTCCACGTCCCATGCGGCCTCCTCCTCGATGGAGCGACCGCACTCCCGAAGGTACTCCCGGTGCTCCTCAACGACGCACGCAGCGTTACGCTGAGTTTCCGGGAAGTGCCCTAGAAGAAAGAAGAAGAGAAGGAAAGAAAGGCAAGTTGAAACTCAAGAAACGGCAAAGGGAAAAGCAACCGGCTGGGGAAGAGAAAAACCGGCACCTACCTTCAATCGCATCGTCAACTCCAAGGGCGAAGTTGAGCACTACCTTGCGCTCCGATTCTCAAGCCCCCCTGAGCCGCCCTTTTTCCCCGGCCGTCTGCTCCGGCCGTCGGGGCCTGAGCCGGTTGCTCCTCGCTCCTCCGGCCCTGGCGCGCTCCGGGAGGAGGCTCGTTTAGAATCATCAAGTCGTCGTCATCACCGTCATCATCCATCCAGTCCTTTATCGAGGGTGCAAGAGGGGACTCATCCACTCCGCTGCCCCCCCCCCGACTGCGCCGGACCCTCCGGATCCACCAGGAGCGCCGCCTCGCGGGTCTGCCGGCTCGTCGGCTCCTCTCGAGGAGTCCATTCCCTCCTTCGAGGGACCCCCCCCGTCTCGTAGTCTTCGGAGTCGGAGGTATCCCGCTCCGCCACGAAGATTTGTTGGTGCGGGCCGTCCGGCGTGTTCTGTCGCACCAGCAGCTACGGTCAGCACACCAAAGTGAGTTCTCTAACCGGTTGCCGGCTGGGGAATATCAAACAAAAAGAAACCGCCTCGACGAGAAAACTTACCAAGGGAGGCCGGTTGATACGGTGATACGGCTCCATGCCGAATGACCACGAGGCGGGCTTCAACTTGAACATCATGAGGGCGTTCACCCGCTTCGCCACCTGAGTCGGCGTCAGCTCAACGGTGGACAGCCGACAGGGGTCGCGCCGGCTAGACATGTCGCAAATCCGGTGCGGTCTCAGTTGGATGGGCAACACCCAATGCGATATGAAGGCCGCCACCAGGTCGGCGGCGACCAGTCCTTCAGAGCTTTTTAGCTGCGTGAGCCGGCTGAGCTCCTCCAGGGCCACGACACGCGGGGCGGACGCCAGCCAGTTGACCTGGGTGGAGTGCGTGTCGTCAAACAGCGGCAACCGGATATAATCCGTCTTCGGGTGGGCATTCTTCATGTAAAAGAACGTCCGGTGCCAACCCTTGACGGAGTTTATAAGGGAAAGAGGAGGAAAGCGAGCGATGCCGCGGCAGCACACCACCGTGCCCCCGCAGCCGTCGCTTTTCAATGGCTTGAGATAGAAAATCACGTTCAAGAAGTCGATGAAGGGAAGAATGCCAAGGTACCCCTCGCACAGCGTCGCGACGGCAGGGAGGTATAGAATCGAGTTCGGGCCGAGGTTGTGTGGCTGGAGGTCGAAGGTATCAAGGAGGAGGCGAAAGAAGATACTAACTGGGATCCCGAAGCCCCGGGAGAAGTGCCAGAGGAACACGATGTGTTCCCCTGGCTGTGGTGCCGGCGCAACCTCGTCGCCCGGCGCACGTGTGACCACCCGCTCCTCCGGCGGCCGATGTGTGCATGGCGTAGCTCGGCGATGTCCACCTCGACCACAATGAAGCCAACCCAGCTTCCATCGCGTCTATCGGCCATCACGGCGGCAGTACGGCATGCAGGTGCGGTTGTGTGCTCGGGTGTGGTGGCGCGTGAGGAAGGCAGGGAGGTAACGAAGACGGGCAGCAAGGGGGCAAGTGAGGCACGAGTACCTCCACCTCCTGCCCTTCCTCTCCTTTTATAGGGGATGCCACGATCGGGGGACGTGGGATTGATTGCGCCCACTCCCCCGGGAAACTCCACGCGCGCGTGAGTGGCCCTGGCCGTAGCGGTCGTTTGGGGCGAAGAGGATCCTAGCCTGTGCCCCGAGGCCTACTGGGCTACGCCTGGGGCCTAGCGGGCTAGGCCCAGGCGATGTCCGGTCTCCCTGCGTGCATGGGACCCACCGCATCATTACTCGCTAGGTGGAGCGCCGCGTGGTGGTGTGGGTCTCGAGGTGGCGCGCCGGTACCCGAGGCATCGGGTTCGACGGCTGACCCGGCTGCCCTTTCGCCTTTGAGTCGGAGGCAGGTATTGGGGAGGGGAAGCCGCCGGCTCCCCACCGTCTGCCAGACGCAGGCCCCCGCCGGCTTTGGGGACTACTCACAGGGTTATTATCCCTGCGTAGGCCAAAGCAATGGGGTCTTCCCCCTTTCGCTTCGAAGAACAACTATGCGGCCGGCTGGCCGTGGCTGGCTGGAGGACGTCCGACACAAACTGGTCCCGGCTGGCGCCCTAGATGGTTGGTCAAGGAGCCGGCTGGACCCTCGACTGGCTAGGCGTGGTCGGCTGCCTCTGGGCCGCCTCATCCGTTGACCTTGGGATGGACATGTGACGTCCCGTCCCTCTGCGCGTGGGTACGAGGACACGACGCAACCGGCACGACAGGCGGCCCTGTGGCTACAGTGGCCGCTGACGCACTGCAGCGCGTGGCTATAGTCCAACTGTCCCGGCCACTGACCTCGGCAAGCGTGACCAAGCGTAGGAACAGTGCCGGCACGCCCTCGCCACTTGACTACTTACCCCGGCATGGCTACAGCATGGTCGGCCGTACCGGAGACTTCGGCCGGCTGGCGCTAGACGATGCGCCCCCGGGCGGCCCATGCCGTGGCAGGTGGGCGAGGGCCAATCGCAGAGCCGGCTAGCGGGCCCCAACGGGAGATGGGACCGCCCGGCCGACGGACCCCACCAACGACAAGACAGCATGAATGGCGGGACCCTCTGGCCAGCCAGAGAGACTGCTAACCGGATCCCCCCACCTTTGTACTTAGAACATATTATAAGAGCCGGGGGGTTGGCCTATAAAACCCCCCGAGCCCCCACGCAACGGGGACGGACGATCACCTTCACACACACACAACCCCTTCTAGCAGTGGAGGAAGAGGGGCGGCTGCCTCTTCTTCCACCTCTAGACACAGCTCCGGGAGCACCACTATATCTATACCCATCCATCCAACTAAACCAAGAAGGACTAGGGGTATTACCTCCTCCAGAGGGCCCTAAACCTGGGTACATCGTGTGTCATCACCGCTTGTGCCCAATCTCGCACCCGGAGCCCGTCGGCGTCCTTCGGCCCCAACCACCTACGATAAGCCATCCTATGGCATCTGTCGTGAGAAAACGACGACATGTTCCGCAAAGCTAGGTTGCCTTGCTCCTGTGCTTACCCCTGCATTCCCGATTGTTCGGCTAGGGAGTAAAGGGAGCACCTCTGTGATTGTTACGATCGGGTCATCCAAACTCGTGCCTAAGACAGGTGAACCCTAAAGCTAGCGCTCTTACTGTTTTCAACTATGGCCGGCCACGACGAAGGACAAGCATACATAAATCTATTGCACACCCCTCATGGTAGTCATGAGAACCCAAAGAAAGGAACCGTTGGCGGAAATATTTTCTGTGAAGATGCTTCTTACGTTAAATAGTAATATAGCATAAGTTCCCTGGGCGTGCTTTGTCTGTTATAGCCTAATTGCCTGATTGCCTAGTTATTCAAAACATCTCCAATATCCTCGGATGGCATAGTAGATAACACTTTTCGGCCCTTGGCCGAAGAGGGAGAGCCTACGGTCGGTTAAGACGCGTTTAAAGTTCGACCGAACACATATATGATGTAAGTACTTCGGTAAAAACAATTATTATACATAAAATTCTTTTACCCAAGTCACCTAGGGGCTCTTTAATATGTATGAGCCATTTTATAATAAATGTTTTCTTCTTAGTCATTGCAAAGTTTTTCTACCACTCCTTTCTCGACTCGAGTGCTTGGTCAATAGCCGGGTAGCCTAGTTTCTCTTTAAAGCCACTCGCCTAAGAAATTGGCATGAGAAACACTCCGCCGTCGGGATAGGAAGGTAGAGGCCGAAGGCTGACCCACCTGAAGTCCAGAGATCGGATGTGTCATGTTAAATCATGACGAAAGCACAATTTTAGGACCAATTTTGTATTGGCACCAAAAAACTTGATTCAATTGAGACGTAAAGTTTTCACATAAGTTTTTTGGTTTTTTGTGCTTATAACTTCTTTAAACCTATTTTATGTTTTCCTTTCAAGAAGCGGGCCATCCTCTTGGTTGAGGTGTTCGGCATGATGGTCTTTCTCAGAAACACTTTTCCGAACTATAGTTCGACATCTTTCCTGCCGAACTCCACCTCGGCGTTATCAAAACAAACATGACGGTTGAACTAGTTCCAGAGGAGATACGACCCTAGGGTCGGCCATATTTCCCAGCCCAAGTCTCAGGGGATACTGCATTGATAATTCAATGCAGAAAATTTCAGCACAATACAGTTTCTGAGGAGATTATGATCCTTGGGTTGGTCGGCTGCACCCAACCTGAGTCTCGAGGTCTGTGCAACCGCTTTTGTGTTCCGAAGTATGCTGCCGAGCTAGGAGTTGATCCTTAGGCTGATTTTGTGAATCGACCTGAGTCTCAGGGGCTACTGGGATCAGAGGTTTTATGTCATCCTTCAGGTGCATCTCGGGTTTTATACTGACACACACCTTGAGGGCTATTGGCTATATATCTCGACAAAGAATAAATTGCACCAATCAAAAATATCCACAAAAAATCAGCCCACGGTTGGGGTGGTGAACCACCTCGAAAGCAGTCCGACATAAAGCTCGGACGCAAGTGGCTGGCTCCATAAAGAGCATTTCCGACATTAAGCTCGGATGAATTCCTTCAATTTTTAAGGTCCAAGTTAGTTTATGATACCTTGGACGCTGACCATCATTAGAGCTCGGATGCAGTTCGGTGTTGGAGCTCAGAAGATGTCCGACATAAAGCTCGGATTCGAATGTTTCATTCCATATAAGACTATTCCGGAATTTAAGCTCAGATGGACTCATTCAAATTTTTAGAGGCCAAGGTAACCTATGATACCTCGGATGCCGACAATCATCTTAGCTCGGCTACAAAAAGACACCTCAGATGCAGTCTGGCGTGGTGCGTGGACGCAAGAGGATACCTTGAATGCGAATAGTGTTGGATCTCGGCTATAGAAAGACGCCTCTGATGTAGTTCGGTGTTGGAGCTCAAACGCAAGAGGATGCCGCAGCATGAGAAACACTTCAAACCCCAGGTGTGGCGTAAAAAATTACAAGGCATTGATAAAGGCTGATAACTTAAAGGGGCTCCTCGGATGCCCGACATGTAAACTCTTTGGCTTCATCTTGGCGATCCTCAAGATCGGGCATGGGAAGATTTGTTGAACAAGTTTTCAAGACCGACGATCAAAGACGAAGAATTATTCATAAGAACCAAGGAGCGTCCTCAACTTGAAGATCGGTTCAAGGGGCTACTGTTGGTGTCCTGGACTAGGGGTACTCACCACGTCGTTTCCCGACTAGTGTGTCGGGTCGAGGACCCCCATGATGATTTGCTAATGGGGCACTTCGGGCAGCCCATGACGCATACAAGGGAGATTCCACAAGACTTGGCGCACAAGACAAGGACTCCTCTAAACCCTAGACCTATGGTGCATATATAAACCGAGGCCAGGCTAGTCAATAGATCATTATATTACGTCTGATATTCATTACTACAATCTCGTGGTAGATACTTGTACTATTTACTATCCCCATATAAATACAATCAAAAGCAGGACGTAGGATATTATCTCCTTGAGAGAGCCCGAACCTGGGTAAAATCATGTGTCCATATCACCATCGCTCCAAGACGCCTAGCTTAGAAACCTACTACGAGATATGTCAGATTTGACACCAACAGTCATACCTTGTCCTTTAGCCATGAAACAACTTCCACTCCCTTCATTTGGTAAATCAAATATGTCATAAGAGTTTGAGCAAACGAGTGTAAGTCCAGCAACACATTCATCTTGACTATAGTCGGAGTCGGAGTGATAGCTTCTCTCAGATTTGTTGTCGGATTTGGAGCCGGAAACCAATTCACCAACATGAGCTTGATGTCTTCTTCTTGTGTAGCTCTTGGTGTACTTGTCCTTCTTATTCGAGTCTTTACTTCGTGAGGAGGGTCTTCATTCATACCGATCATCTCTACTCCTTCTCTCTCTATGAGGTGACTCATCACTTGAGATCTTTCTTCTAGGCGACTCACTCTCTTCTTTTGTGGGGGGGCCATGCACTCATTGGAGTAGTGTCCGGGCCTTCCACAATTGTAACAATTCCGGTCATGACTAGATGAATGGTTCTCTTCATATCTTGACTTGGAGATTCTCTATTTGCCTCTACTCCTGTAGAACTTGCTGAATTTCTTTACCATGAGGCTTATCTCTTCATTGGTTACAAGGTTGTCACTTGATGTAGTGTGAGTGTCACTTGAAGCTTTGTATACACCGCTTGACTTATTGTGAAGCTCTTCCTTATCTTTGAGTGACATCTCATGAGCAATAATACTTCCAATGACTTCTGTTGGCTTGAGATATTTGTAGTTTTGCATCATTTGGATCAATGTGCAAATGGTGTCATACTTCCCATCCACGGCTCTAAATATCTTCTTGATGATGAATTTGATGGTCATCTCTTTGCTTCCTAAGGTAGTAATCTCATTGGTGATGAGAGTAATCCTAGAGTAAATTTTCGTGACTCCTTAGCAATTCGTCATCTAGAACTTATCAAGTTGACTTTGTAGCATATCCAACTTAGATTCCCTATCGGATTATGTACCTTCATGCATATCAACAAAAGTATCCCAAATTTCCTTTGCATTCTCAACACGACTAATCTTGTTGAATTCTTCGGCGCATAGGCAGTTTAATAGAATGTCACATGCTTGAGCGGTGTATTGCAACATCTTAAATTGTTCTGTGTTCGCTTCATCATCCGCTTCCTTTACATCACCCAAGAATTCACCTTGAAAGACAACACGAACAACAACCCATACGATGGGGTTATTACCAAGAATATACATTTTCATCTTATGCTTCCAACAAGAAAGTTTGTACCATCAAATTATGGACCTCTAAGGTGATAATTTCCCTCACTATGCGCCATACACTCATAGGTTGTGAAACCAATGCAATGAAGACCAAAGATGTGATGCCACTTGTAGGATCGAAAGTAGGTCTAGAGGGGGGTGATTAGATTAGTTAACAAATTAAAAACCTAAACTTTTCCTAATTTTAGTTCTAGGCAAGGTTTAGCATTTGTTGAAAATCAAGTACACCCTACACATGCATGTCAACGAGTATAGTAGGGGAAAGTAAAGACAAGCACATGTAAATAGAGGGTAGGGATAGGAAGATCAAACGCAAGGTTCACACAGAGATATTTAGCATTGTTCCAATTGGTGGTGATATCATACGTCCATGTTGATGTAGACTTCAACCCATGGAGGGTAGCATCTGCGAGAGTCCGTGAAGGGGTCCACCCACAAAGGGTCCACGAAGAAGCAACTTTGTCTATACCATCATGGCCTTCTTTCAAAGAGGACTAGCCTTACTCTGGTTAGACCTTCACGAAGTAGGTGATCTCCTTGCCCTTACAAACTTCTTGGTTCAACTCCACAACACAAAGTAGGAAGCTCCCAAGAGACACCTAATCAATCCAGGAGGCACCATCGGACAGAAGGTAATAGATGTGGTAAGTATGATGAACTCCTTGCTCTTGTGCTTCAAAAGATAGTGTCCTCAACACTCAGTCACTCTCTCACAAATTTGGCTTGGATAGAAGAGATTGATTGGGTGGAAATCAACATGGGGAGGCTATAAATAAAGATCCATATGGTTGGAGTGGATGATCTTGATCTCAACACATGAGTAGGTGGCTCTCTCTCGGAAAAATGGATAGGGCAAGTACTTGTATGTTCTGAGTGCTTCCTCTATGGGTGAGAGGTTGTGAAGGGGTATATATAGGCATCTCCAAAAATCCAACTGTTACAACATTATTGTCCAACTCGGTGAAATTGAAGTGAAAACTCGGTTGCACCGACTAGTGCAAAATATGCAACTTTTGGCGTTTCGATGAGACCGATATATACATCTCTGTGGGACTGGAGTGGCTAACCTAGGAAGTTTCCAAATTTCGGTGTCACCAATTCCTAAAACTCATAAATTATGATTTTTAGAAATGGGACAACAGACAGTTGGTCACTATTTTTGGTTTCACTAAAAGTGAAAGCTGGTGTCACCCAGAAGCTAGGGTTTGGCATGGGTTCTGTCTAAGTCAAAACTCAGTAGGGCCGAATGAGATTGGTTGGTGGCACCGATTTTGGACTTTAGGCTTTGGACTGAGAATTTTTGTGGGAGAATGGGTGAGTATTTTTGGTGGCTAATCTCTAAGCACTTGGTCAACCAGATCATCATAATTCCTCATGCCCTTTTAATAGTCTTCAAGCTTGTTGCCAATGGGTATTCCTTGCATCTAGGAATCTCCTCACAATCCTTTAGCCAACTCATCATTGAACTTTTCCTGAAATACAGTTAGTGCAAACTTTAGTCCAATGAAATATATGTTGTTATTAATTACCAAAACCACCTATGGAGAAGTTGTGCTTTCAATTTATGATCAAATTATTCTTGAGTGTTCTCTGAATTTCAATATGCACGATATTATAGCTTCGTATGCTCTCTGATCTATTGGTTTGGTTTGGGCAACTAGATTGATTTATTTTCAGTGGGAATGGTGCGTTGTAATGGGTTCAATCTTGTGGTGCTCTATCCTTGTGATACAAGGGGTCAAGACACATATTTATGTTGTTGCCATTAAGGATAAAACGTTGGGATCTGAACATATTTCTTGTCTTATTTTGTCCACATCATGTCTTCTTGCTCCAAGCATGACTTTATTTGTCATGAACTTAATTACATAGATGCATGCTAGATAGCGATCGATTGGCGAAATAATAATTGTAGATTCATGATACGTCTCCAAGGTATCTATATTATCATTCTAGGATACTTTTGGGACATTTATTTGCTGATTCATATTATTTTTGAGTACTAAGATATTAACCCAGTGCCAAGTGCCAACTGTTGTTTTTTGCATGTTTTTGGATTTCTAGGAATACCATACCAAATGAAGTCCAAATGCCACGAATTTTTTTGACAATTTTTTCGGGACAAAATAAGACCGAGAAGCTTCGGAGGGAGACCGGAGGGCACACGAGGTGTCCCCAAGCCAACAGGGCGCGCCTACGGGGTTGGTCGTGCCCCCGGACCTCTGGAGTTGTTCTTTGGCCTATAAATTCACATTAATCCCAAAACCCCTAGGGAGCCTCCTGAAAAACTTTTTTTGCCGCGCAAGTCTCTTTTCCGTCGTCTTCCCATCTAGAGCCCTGTTCCAGTGCCATGCCGGAGGGGGGATCGATCACTAAGGGTCTCTACATAAACCTTGCCTCTTCCGTGGTGATGTGTGAGTAGTTCACCACAGACCTATGGGGTCCATATTTAGTACCTATATGGCTCTCTCTCTATGTTCTTCATTGCCATGATCATCGCGATTCCCACGGCGATCTATCTTACGTAATTAGTTTTTGTGGTGTGTTTGTTGGGATCTGATGAATTGTTGGTTTGTGTTCAGATTATTCATGAAAATTATTTGAGTCTCCTTTTAATTCTTATTTTATTCTTATTTAAATGATTATTATAGCTTAGTAATTCTCTCCGATCTATCGGTTTAGTTTTCCCAACTAGATTGGTTTATCTTCAACGGGACAGGTGCGTTGTAGTGGGTTCCATCTTGCAGTGCTCTATATCCCAATGAAAAAGTAGGGACAAGACACATATTTGTATTACTGCCACTAAGGATAAAATGATGTGCTTTATTCATATTAATTGGGTTTACTTTGTATTGTAAGCTCGAAAGTAGGTCTAGAGGGGGGGGGGTGATTAGACTACTTGGCAAATTAAAACCTAAACTTTTCCAAATTTTAGTTCTAGGCAAGTTTTAGCATTTGCTGCAAATCAAGTAAACCGTAAACATGCATGTCTATGAGTATAGCAGTAGAAAGTAAAGACAAGCACATGTAAATAGAGGGTAGGGATAGGAAGATCAGATGCAAGGTTGACACGGAGATTTTTGGCGTGGTTCCAATAGGTGGTGCTATCATATGTCCATGTTAATAGAGACTTCAACCAATAGAGGGTAGCAACTAGGAGAGTCCGCGAAGGGCTCCACCCACCAAGGATCCATGAAGAAGCAACCTTGTCCATGCCATCACGACCTTCGTCCACAATGCACTAGCCTTACTCGAGGCAAATCTTCACGAAGTAGGCGATCTCCTTTCCCTTACAAACTTCTTGGTTCAACTCCACAACACGAAGTAGGAGGCTCCCAAGCGACACCTAACCAATCTAGGAGTCACCACCCTCGAAAACATAATATATGTGGTAAGTATGATGAACTCCTTGCTCTTGTGCTTCAACAGATAGTCTCCTGAACACTCAATCACTCTCTCACAAATTAGGCAATGGTAGCAGAGATTGGTTGGGTGGAAAGAAAATTAGGGAGGCTTGAAATCAATATCCATATGGTTGGACTAGATGATCTTGATCTCAACACATGAGTAGGTGGCTGTCTCTCAGAAAAATGGATAGGGCAAGTGTTTGTATGTTCTGAGTGCTTCCTCTATGAGTGAGGGGTGGTGGAGGGGTATATATAGTCATCTCCAAAAATAAAATTGTCACAACATTATTGCCCAACTCGGTGAAACCGAAGCGAAAACTCAGTTGCACCGACTAGTGCAAAATGTGGCAACTTTTGGTGTTTCGGTGGGACAGATATATAAATCTCAGTGGGACCGAATTGGCTAACCTAGGCAATTTCCAAATGTTGGTGCTACCGTTCCCTAAAACTCAAAAATTCTGATTTTTAGAAATGGGACAATAGAAGGTTGGTCACTATTTTCGGTTTCACCGAAAATGAAGTTGGTGTCACCGTGAATCTAGGGTTTTGAATGGATTATGTCTAAGTTAAAACTCGATAGGTGATAAACCACAAGTATATGGGATCGCGATAGTCTTCACGGGTATTATTTCACCCTAATTTATTGGGTCAACATAAGGGGAGCCAAAGAATATTTATTGGCCTTGACAGTTGAGTTGTCAATTCAACGGCACCTGGGATATCTCTCTACAACAAAGGTTTAGTAGCACGGCAAATAGTAGTAGAATAAGTAACAACAATAGTGACAGCAACAATTTTGTAGCAGGTGTGAGAGTAGCAGCAACAGTAGTAACTTAGCAAGATTCAGTATATGTAAAGCATAGGCACGTGGATCAGTGATGGATAATGATTTAGATGAAATTGATCATATAAAAGTTACACACTAGGGCGATACAGAACTAGCTCCAATTCATCAATATAATGTAGGCATGTATTCCGTATATAGTCATGCATCCTTGCGATAAGAACTTGCATAACGTCTATTGTCCTACCCTCCCATGGCAGCGGGGTACTATTGGAAACTAAGGGGTATTAAGGCCTCATTTTAATAGAGAACCGGAACATAGCATTAACATATGGCGAATACATGAACCCTTCAAACTACGGCAATCATCAGAAAGAATCCAAATTATTGTCACCTTGGGGTCTACAGATCATGAGACGTATTAGGTGCATACAACTTGCAACATAGGATCCAAATCACTCTTATATTCATGTAAACAAATAGGTTCATATCTAAAATTATGGCACTCGGGCCCTAGTGACAAGCATTAAGCATAGCAAAGTCATAGCAACATCAATCCCAAAACATAGTGGATACTAGGAATCAAGCCCTATCAAAATTAACTTGATTACATGATCAATCTCATCCAATCCCACCACTGTCCAACAAGCCTACAAAGGAATTGCCCACTCCCAACTGTGAGCATCATGGCAGTGTTGATGAAGAAGGGTTGGTGATGATGATGACGACAATTTCCCATCTCTGGAGCCCAAATCAGGCTCCAGATCAGCCCTCCGGAGGAAGAATATGAGGTGGCGGCGGCTCCGTCTTGTGAAACACGATGAAAACTTCTCTCTAATTTTTCTCTGAAGATGTGAATTTATCAGACTTGAATTAGGGTTGGAGGAGCCACAAAGGGCCCACAAGCCATGAGGGCGTGGCCTAGGGGTGCCCTGATGTATGGTGGCCACCTTGCATATGCCCTCCGATAGTTCTTTGCTCCATAGTTCATTATAAATCCCAGAAGTAATTCACAAAAAGTTTCGACCAATTCCAAGAACTTTTTTTCTGCACAAAAATAACACCAAGGTGGTTCTGCTGAAAAAAGCGCCAGTTCGGGTTAGTTTCATTCAAATCATGCAAATTAGATGTCAAAACGAGTGAAAAAGTGTTTGGAAAAGTAGATACATTTGATACGTATGAACTCCCTCAAACAATTACTTGTCCTCAAACAGCTAAGTTGATAAAATGAAAGTGATAAAGAAAACTTTTAAAGACTCTTTTGTTCTCATTGTTATACACATGCGTAGCTAGTGCTCTAGTTTTCAGCATAAATCATAAACTTGCACATCCATGACAACAACTAAACATTATGTTAACTCATGGCAATACATAACCAACTACCAAGCAATAATAAAATATCTCCCATGCCAACAATTTGCCAAAACTATCATAATATAATATGGTGACAAAACAAAAAAGCAGAGCACCTCCGAGATTCAAGCAGCGACTAAAAATTATAATTCAGGGTAGAAAAGATCCAGTCATGCTCATATCCAACATTAACTGGACTCGGTGCATAAAAATGAAAATAGTGGTCTCTGGTCTGGTGCTTTTAATAAGAGGATGATGACTCAGCATAAAAGTAGATAGATAGGCCCTTTCACAGAGGGAAGCATTGATTTGCAGAGGTGCCAGAGCTCAAAGCTTAAAACAAGAGTGAAGATAAAATTTTGGGTGGTGCACTTTTCTTGTCAACGTTATGAGAAAGGTTTCATATCTTGTTGGGGAACATTGCATGGGAAAAAAAACTTCCTATGCACACGCAAGATCTATCCATGGTGATGAGCATCTACGAGAGGGATAGTGGATCTACATACCCTTGTAGATCGCTAAGCGGAAGCATTAGGAAACACAGTTGACATAGTTGAACGTCTTCACGATCCAAATTGCAAGCCGTCCCATGATCCAATCACGATCTAGCACTGAACGAACCACACCTTCGCGTTCAACACACGTACAGCTTGATGACGTCCTCATCTTCTTGATCCAACATGATAGGCGAAGTAGTAGATGAGTTCCGGCAGCACAACGATGTGGTGACAGTGGTGGTGAAGAACAATCTCCGCAGGGCTTGGCCAAGCACCACACAAACTATGACGGAGGATAAACTAGAGGGGTCAGGTTGCCGCTACACGAATTGGGGAATTCTTGATGTGTTCTCGGTGCTAGCCCTGCCCCTCTATTTATATGTTGAGCCCCGGAGTCGAAACTTGGAGAAAGAGCCTCCTCAAAGTCGGTTTGGCATGTAAGGCAAGAGTCCTCCTCGGACTCCACGACCTGACGCTATGGTCCTCTGCGTCTGGCTCCAGACGCCAGGGTCCCTGGCGTCTAGGCCCTAGCCTCCGCAAAACTCCTTTTGCACCTTCCTAAAGCCTCGTGGGCATTAGCGCCTTGGCACAAATAAAGTGTTCTTGTACCCAAACATTTCGGGAAACATCCGAAACCCCTTCCGGTGAATTTCGGAACCCTTTCAGAGACCAAACACCATTATCCCATATATCAATATTTACCTTCGGACTATCCCGAAGGTCCTCTTCATGTCCGGGATCTCATCTGGGACTCCGAACAACTTTCGGTTACCAACATAATAACTCAACTATACTTATATCCTCACCAAACGTTACGTGTGTAGACCCTGCGGGTTCGAGAACTATACAGACATGACCGAGACACCTCCACTGTCAATAAGCCATAGCGGGACCTGGATGCCCATATTGGTTCCTACATATTCTATGAAGATATTTATCGGTTGAACCTCTATGTCAAGGATTCAGTTAATCCCGTATGTTGTTCCCTCTGTTCTTTGGTATGTTACTTGCGCGAGATTCAATCGTCGATATCTCTATACCTAGTTCAATCTCTTTACTGGCAAGTCTCTTTACTGGTTTGTAATACAAGATCCCATGGCTAACTCTTTAGTCACTTTGCTTGCAAGGCTCATTGTGATGTTGTATTACTGAGTGGCCCCTCAGATACCTCTCCATCACACTGAGTAACAAATCCCAGTCTTGATCCATGCCAACCCAATAGACACCCTCGAAGACACCTGTAGAGCACCTTTATAGTCACCCGGTGATGTTTTCTATGTTTGATACACACAAGGTACTCCTCTGGTGTGATTAAGTTGCATGATCTCATCGTCATAGGAACATATACTTGACATCCAGAAAACTACAACAATAAACTAACACGATCATATGCTATGTTTATAGTTTGGGTCTTGTCCATCACATCATTATCCTAAT
Organism: Hordeum marinum; assembly: GCA_022496015.1. Classification (NCBI taxonomy): domain Eukaryota; kingdom Viridiplantae; phylum Streptophyta; class Magnoliopsida; order Poales; family Poaceae; genus Hordeum; species Hordeum marinum. The sequence continues at coordinate 239,954,106 of CM039678.1, forward strand.
GATGTGATCCTGTTATCAAATGACATCTCATGTCTATGGCTAGGAAACCTTAACCATCTTTGATCAACGAGCTAGTCTAGTAGAGGCATACTAGGGACATGGTGTTGTCTATGTATCCACACATGTATCTGAGTTTTCGATCAATACAATTCTAGCATGGATAATAAACGATTATCATGAACAAGGAAATATGATAATAACTAATTTATTATTGCCTCTAGGTCATATTTCCAATAGTCTCCCACTTGCACTAGAGTCAATAATCTAGCTCACATTGCTATGTGATTGACATTGTTATGAATCTCACACCCAATGAGTTCTGGGGTCCGATCATGTTTTGCATGTCAGAGAGGTTTTAGTCAACGGTCTACAACATTCAGATCCATGTGTACTTTGCAAATCTCTATGACATAATGTAGATGCTACTACCACATTCCACCTGGAGCTATTCCAAATGACTGCTCCACTATACGTATCCGGATTGCTACTAAGAGTCATTCGGATTGGTGTTAAAGCTTGCATCGACGTAACCTTTTACGATGAACTATTTCCCACCTCCATAACCGAGAAACATTTACTTAGTCCTCTAGTTACTAAGGATAATTTTGACCGTTGTCTAGTGATCCACTCCTAGACCACTCTTGTACCCCTTGACAGACTCATGGCAAGGCACAAACAGGTGTGGTACACAACATGGCATACTATATAGAGCCTATGCCTAAGGCATAGGGATCGACCTTTGTCCTTTCTCTTTCTTCTGCTGTGGTCGAGCTTTGAGTCTTACTCAAATTCACACCTTACAAATCTGGCAAGAATTCCTTCTTTGACTGATCCATTTTGAACTCTTTCAAAATTTTGTCAAGGTATGTACTCATCGAAAGTCTTATCAAGCGTCTTTATCTATCACTATAGATCTCGCTGCCCAATAATTAAGTAGTTATATCCAGGTGTTCCTTCGATAAACTCTTTTCAAACAAACATTTATCCTTTCCAGAAATTCTACATCATTTCCGATCAACAATATGTTAACCACATATACTTATCAGAAATTCTATAGTGCTCGCACTCACTTTCTTGTAAATACAAGTTCCTCACAAACTTTGTATAAACCCAAAAACTTTGATCACCTCATCAAAGCGTATATTCCAACTCCGAGATGCTTGCTCTAGCCCATAGAAGGATCACTGGAGCTTGCATACCATTTAGCATCCTTAGGACTGACAAAACCTTTTGGTTGTATCATATACAACCTTTCCTCAAGGGAACCGTTAAGCAAATGCTACTTTGACGTCCATCTGCTAGATTTCCTAATTGAAAAATGTAGCAACTGCTGACATAATTCCAACAGACTTTAGCATCGCTATGGGTGAGAAAGTCTCATCATAGTCAACTCCTTGAACTTTGTCGAAAACTTCTTTGCGACAAGTCAAGCTTTTATAAATGGTTACATTTACCATCAGCGTCCGTCTTCTTCTTAAATGTCCATTTGTACTCAACGACCTGCTGTTCAACGGGCAAGTCTACCAAAGTCCATACTCGGTTTTCATACATGGATCCTTTCTCGGATTTCATGGCTCCTAGCCATTTGTCGGAATCCAGGCCCACCATTGCATCTTCATAGCTCGTGGGTTCCCTGTTGTCTAACAACATGACCTCCAAGATAGGATTGACGCACCACTCAGGGGCGGTATGAGTCCTTGTCGACCCACGAGGTTCGGTAGTAACTTGATCCGAAGCTGCATGATCATCATCATTTGCTTTCTCTTCACTTGTTGTAGGCGTCACAGAAACATCTTTCTGTGTCGTTCTACTATCCAACTGAATTGACGGTTTAACAACCTCATCAAGTTCTACTTTCCTCCCACTCAATTCTTTCGAGAGAAACTCTTTCTCGAGAAAGGACCCATTTTTAGCAACAAACACTTTGCCCTCGGATCTGAGATAGAAGGTATAACCAACTGTTTCCTTAGGGTATCTTATGAAGATGTACTTCTCCGCTTTGGGTTCTAGCTTATCAGACATAAGCGTCTGTCGGATTTCGGGCTCTGCAAAACCCTCAAGGTTCGAACACAATAGCATGTGTGAAGATCCCCTGCATTTTCTCCCTACTTAGCTCGCTACTCGATGGTTACTACGGCAAACTCACACGATGACAAGGAAGAATATCAACAGGATGGTTTACCCAGGTTCAGGCCACTGGGAAGTATAATACCCTACTCCTCCTTTGATGGATTGCCTCATGGGGAGGTGTGGTGGATGAATTATTATAGTGGTTTCAAGCCTCCCGAGGGTGCTCTAGGGGTGTTCTTGGCTCTCTGCCTTGTCTTGTGGTTCGTCGAGTGGTTCCGTCGGATAGTTTTCATTGTCCCCTTCTACAGTGCGGCCTAGACTCTATATATAGCAGTGGCCTAGGTCCCATTCCCTTATCACAATGGAGGGAAGGGATCCACAATGGCCAAATTTGAAGGGGGGACAGGAGTACATCTGCACCCTGTCCAAAGGTGGTCTTCGCCTACAAAATAGCTATCGATGATGCAGTGGTGGTCTCGGCGATGACATCCGCCCTACGAGGCTCGTGGTCGTGGTCTTGTTGCATTGAAATGGAAACCTTTGGGATGCACTTTCGGAAACCCATGTACGTTCTTGCTCCCTTTGCACCAAAGGGGAAACTTGTTGGCGTCCCAGGAATCGGGGTACCCAGACCTGCCTGTGTGCAGCCCACGGCATGGCTCACTTCATCAACCAAATAAGATCTGGCGCGACCCCCACTCAAGACAAGGCCCTTGTGAGGGCCCTATCCTCGAGAGAAGAACATCGACAAGACCCGCGAAGGATGGGACTCCTCAGGTCCCCTTCGGAGCGACATAGATTTCTATGCAAGGCCCGGCCTCGTGAGTCAAGGGTGACACAAGGAAGGACACGTAGGCATCAGTACGCTAGGCGGCGCAGTTTCCTTTTTCGTGCAAAGGGAGCAAGGACATACATGGGTTCCCAAAGCACCCTCAAAGGTTTCCATACCAGTGCAAGAAAACCACAACAACTCGCCCCGCAGGGCAGATGCAGCGCTGAGCCCATCCCTACGCTTTGACAACTACTTTGCAGGCGAAGACCGCCTTTGGGCAAGGCGAACACGCACTGCTGCCCCCCTTTAAAATTGGCCATTGTGTGATCCCTTCCTGCCATGGTGATAAGGGAAGAGGACCAGGGCCACCGCTATATAGAGAGGATAGGTTGCACCATAGAGAGGGGAGCCCGATCCACCGAGAATCCATTCCACCACCATGCCACCAAGGGCCTCAAACACCTCAACAGAGACATCAGGAGGACCAAGAACACTATACTATTTCACCCACGTCACCTCCTCGAGAGGCAATCCACCAAAGCAGGAGTAGGGTATTATGCTTCACAGCGGCCCGAACCTAGGTAAACTACTGTGTTCATCTTCTTCCTCGTCATCGTGCGAGTTCGTCGTTGTGTCCATCGAGTAGCAATCTAGGGTCATGAGGCTACACGGAACTTCGCACATGCCCCTGTGTTCGAATCTTAAGGTTTTTGCGGAGCCCAAAATCCAACATTTGGCGCGCCAGGTAGGGGGCGTGTCGAAGTCTTCCTCAAGCCAAGATCGTCTCCCACTTTGCTGCCCCGATGTCTGACGCTCGCCGAGTCCGTGCCGAGCGCCAAGCCACCCGCTTCGCTCAGATGACACCTGTGGGACGTGCCGGTGACCATCGGTCGCCCTCGCCTGTGGAAAATGATGCCACAGGCCCGACGCCCATGAGCAATAGGATTCCTCTCAGCCTGTCACCACACAGCACGACGGCCACACCGCCACTCCGTCAATCGTCTCGGCTTCCGACTCATCGTACCGTGTTCGGCAAGGGCCGGTGCGCGGCCATGACATGCTTGCCATGGTTAACGAGCTGCTCCATTACCGCCTGGCCCTTGACCTCTATGACGACTGGCTTCAGCGCATCACGGAGATCGTCAGGGTTGCTAGTGAGGCTTCAACACTCTCCTACTCGCTTCGACCCCAACCATCCCTGGCGAACGGCGAGGCGCCCGACACGCAGCTTCTACCTCCGCAACGTGACGTTGACCCCGAGCCCAAGCAGGAATTGCGCCCCCGCAACCAACCTCGCGAACCGCAGGCGAGGTTGGAAGATGAAGTGAGTTGCCATGTGGTCCCTCGACCACGCGCCGAGGCACGCGCAGTCCCTCCGCTACCGACCATCGTCGAGCCGGTGGGGTGCCTCGCCATCGCCCTAGGGATCTATCCAACCAAGTGGCCATGCAAATTCAAGCTCGACTTGACCCCACACTACGATTGCACCGCAGATCTGGCCGAGTTTCTACATCTCTACTCCCTGAGCATCCGGGCGACTATAGGAGACGACAAGGTCATGGTGTGCTGGTTCCCCATGGTTCTCAAGGGCAGCGCGCTCTCTTGACTTTTCAACCTCCCGGAAGCATTTGTCACCTCCTGGGAAGTCCTGCGCAAGCGCTTCATCTCCAACTTCCAAGGCACCCACGACCGCGTGCCCACCGTGAACGATATGCAGCGAATCAAGTAGCAGGATGGGGAGACCCTGCACAAGTTCATACAACGCTTCACGGCCACACGCCTCAAGATCCCAAAGGCCTCAGACGAAGCCATCATCTCAGTATTCGGTGGTGGAGTCACCGACCTCAAGATGAAGGAGGAGCTTGCCATGAATGACGAACTATGCTCCACCCTGGAACTGTTCAAGGTAGGGGAGGGTCGCTTGTCGCTCAAAAGGCTACCGGCGGCAGAGCCAGAAGAAAACAAGACCGATACTATGGAGGCGAAGCATAAGGCCCCAACAGTGCTTGCTGCTGAGCCTGAGGTGAAGCGCAACCGGGGTTAGGAGCACCCCCAAGGAGGAAGACCCACCAGCATCTTCCATGGCACCAACAACCACGACACCGCAGACTGCTAGGAACTCAGGTTGCTCCATGCCGAGTACTTAAGCAGGCGTCCCGGGGGAGCTGACCGAGGCTTCTGACGCGGGGGTGGCCGTGGAGGAGGCCGCTGGGACAACCAGGAACCTCGCCAAGGGTGGCGCGATCAGTCCTAGGAGGACAGTTGGTGCGATCAGGCTCGGGACGACCACTGGAGCGATCAGGCTCGCGACGAACCTCCGGAGGGGTCCTGACGTGGCCGGCCTCGCGAGGTCCGCCCTCGTGAGGCTGGCCTACCACCGCTACCACATCCACTTAGAAGGAAGGAAGAGGACAGGTAGGATGACAGGACTGGGGGCTTCCAGGAGATCAGGGTTGTGGCCTGTATCTTGGGTGGCGTTGAGGCCGCTGCATCAAACCGTGATTTCAGGAAATTTGCATGGGAGGTGAAAGCGGCTCTCCCAAATCCCGAAGCAGTGTGTCCCCTCAATTGGTCCCAGACCACCATCACCTTCGACACGAGGGACCAGCTCAGGTGCCTGGGCATGGCCGGCAAGCTCCCCATGCTCTGCACTCCAACCATCAGCAATGTCCTTATCACCAAGACCCTCATCGACAGTGGATTGGGAGTCAACGTCCTCTCCATTGAGACCTTCGAGATGCTTCAGGTGCCTTACGAACAGCTCATGCCAACCAAGCCCTTCTCAGGGGTCAAGGACGGATCCACCGTACCCATCGGGCAGGTGCGTCTGCCTGTCACCTTCGGAGGGCGCAAGAACTACCACACCGAGGTCATCGTCTTCGACATCGCACAAATCCACCTTCCATACAAACACAATCCTCGGATACCCGGCCCTTGGCAAGTTCATGGTGGCGACCCATCACGGCTACAACGTTCTCAATATGCGAGGGAGCGGTGGTGTCATCACCATGGCATGCGATGAGAAGGACGTCGTCTGCTCCCTCGAGTGTGCCTACCGTGCCCCGGCGGCCGAGCGTTCGGACGACGAGGAGGACGCCCTGCCTCCCGAGGACCCGTACAAAAAGAAGAAGAAGCTCCCTTCCACAGGCCGCCCAGAGGCTTCGAGCCCAGTGCCCAAGGATTGTGCCTCACCCCTATCACATAGGAAGGCGCGCTCGGTGCCCCTCTAGGGTCGGGCCTAGGGGCTTCCACCAGGGAGCTTCGGGTCCGATCAGTGAGACAGGGAGGCGTTCGAGCATAACCAGAAGGCGCGGACAGACGCACGTCGGCTAGAGCCGGGAGCACGACGCGAGGTGCCGAGCTTGAAAGAGTCCATCATTAGAGCAATCGAGGAGCTTCAAGGAGCATAGGCCGAGCAAGGCGGAGGCTGCCCAGCACCATCAATTGCAGCCGCCGTCATCGTCACGGTCGATCATTCGCGCATCTACATCGTCACGCTCGCGGTTAACCATGCAGCGTCTCAGGGCCCCTTTTGGCCATCGCGGACCGATCATGGATGGGTCAACCCGAACTCTGACGTCTCCATGCCCTTCGGACTGGCGAACGCAGGCGAAACATTCCAACGCCTTCACTAGGGCATGCTTATGCCTTGCCAATCGAGGCGCGGCGAGGAGTTGGAGATGTACGTACTGAGTGAAGGTTTCGGGCCTCAGGAGATGACGGACCCATGAAGGTCGCACTCGTGTTTGCGGGAGATCAAGCTATGACGGCAGCTTCGGCTCTTCAGCGGCTTGGCCGCTAGGGCCCCTTGCTGGCGCAAATGCACTACACCACCTCCTCTAAGTTGGTGTTTCGCAAGGGCTTGTGCGCTACGGCCCTTCCGGGGGTGTCCCGCAATGGGGAGCAAAGCCCTATTGCCTCAAGGACTTGCACCCTTGGGTGGGTGACCTCGGCTGGGGGCTCTGGCCACGGTACGGTATCTCAGCGCGGAGTCACGAGAGGCCGACGGCCTCCGGAGGAGGCAACAGACAGGGTGGAATGGGCATGAGCATCAAAGGGGGCTCCTGAGCATCACGCCTCAGGAGCCTTACCGGTCATAATGCCACTTGGCCTCCTGATGTTGTAATGGTTTCCGGTTTGTGTCAGGGTCATCGGGGCCTTGCCCCGTGAAGTGCGTCCTTGGTTTCTGGTCGTACCTAATGGTGGTTGGGAAATGTGCGGGACTAGGACCTGGAGACGTAGACCCACTTGAGCGTCAAAGGGGGCTCCTCGCGAGCCTTACTGGTCATAATGCCACTCGGCCTCCTGATGTCGTCCTTGGTTTCCGATCAACATCAGGAGTGCCGGCGCCTCGCCCCACAAAGTGCTTCCTGGTTTCCGGTCGTACTTAATGGTGGTGGGGTAATGTGCGGGACTGAGACCTGAGGACATAGAGTGCCAAGAGGGCTCCCAAACTACCTCACTCAAGAAGAAGTCAGCAGGGCCTCGGACAGCCCCATCTACAAGAAGACCCAGGCGCAAACCGCCTTAGAGGTAGGGACATCGTGAGGCCAAAGCGCCCTCGCGACCTCCCAGATACACCTCCCAGTTCTGCCATGCCAGCCACACACACAAACTTTATGGGTTGTACACCCCCCCCCCCCCCGAGGACGCGGAGGGTTCCCATCCTAGGCAATGTGGCAGCCACGCCCCAGCGCTAGCAGAGAAGTCAACACGGTCCACCAATGACTATGCCCACTCAAGGAGAAAGCCACAACTCTGCACTAGCGGACGATACGGTCCTCCAATGATGATGCCCACGGAACGTGGAATACCCATGCCTGGCGCGGGGGGGATCAACAACTGAGGGCTCCCCCAGTGGTTGCATTTAAATTCAGGAAGGCTCCTTGCGGCCCCACTTGGGTGCATTCCATGGGATGTACGCGTGAGGGTTTGCATGGGGGCTACTACCGGGCTGGGCCTGGTACTCGCCACCTCCCCAGGTCCGCGAAACCTGGTCTACACGTGCTCAACCCTGGAAAAGATGGCGAGGAAAGGTATGGGAGCCGCTCGTATGTCCAGGGGGACTCCTGAGCATCGCAACTCAGGGGCCTAACTAGACCCGTAGCCCCTCACCCCTTGGACTATCCTTAGTTTCCGGTCGGCCCAATGGTCGTTGAGGTATGCGCAGGCCAGTCGCTGTCGATGCAGACCTCAAAGCACTCAAAAAACTGCTCAAAACCCTTAAGGAGGACGTCGAGGCTCGAACGTCAAGGGGGGCTCCTGAGCATCGCGACTCAGGAGCCTAACTGGACCCGTAGCCCCTCACCCCTGGATCGTCCTTGGTTTCCGGTCGACCGAATGGCGGTTGAGGTATGCACGGACCGGGCCCTGTCGACGCCGAGCGCTAAAGGTGTTCAATAGTTCGAAGTTAACCGAATCTCCTCCATGTTCCCTTCATGAGGGCCGCTCGTACTATAAGGGGGACTGCTGAGCATCGCGACTCAGGAGCCTAACTGGACCCGTAACCCCTCACCCCTTAGACCGTCCTTGGTTTCCGGTCGGCCCAACGATGGCTGAGGTATGCGCGGGTCGGGCCCTGCCGACGCAGAGCATCATAATAAACAAGAAGGAAACATGGCGAAGATAGCAACCACACAGTTAAACAGTTATTACAAACGTTAAAAGTCCACGCGAACACAAACAAGTTTAACGCCTCCTTGAGGCACGATATGCATTGCAGGAAAGGAGCAAGGAGAGGAATCAAGAGGAACTGCAGGCGCCACTCATCCCATCTTCGAGGGGCTCGTCCTCGACATTGCTGGCGTCGTCTTCCTCGCCACTGACCCCTACAGCACCCGGAGATGGAGAAACTAGGACAGGGATGAACTTGTTCACCATCCTCTCCACGGCGTCCTTCACTACTACTGCAGCATCGACACGGACCTCAGGGGCGACTGGGTAGATCACGAAGTCAAAGTTGAACCCTGTCTCGCAAAGATGAAGATGGCTAAAGATCTCTGAAAAGAGATCACGACACTCACTCTCTAGAACGCCCTCACCTTAATGACAGTGCCCTCTAGCGCCTCGATGAGCATCGAGGCGAGTGCTCCAAAGCCGTCCTTTGGAGCCGCCAGGGGCTCCGCGAACCCGTTCCGGCAAAGGGCGTGGAGCGCTCGGCGAAGCTTGAGCTTGGTAGCAGGGAAGGCACTCAGTTCCGCAACCCTCTTCTCCTCGGCCGCGGCGAGAGTTTTCTCCCTAGCATTAAGAAGGGCCTTCTCTGAAGCAAGTTCCTTCTTCACCGCGTCCAGGAGCACCCGCTCCGCATCCTGGGAAGCTGCCACCTGGGACAGCTCAAAGTATCGGGCGGCAAGTTTGGCCTGGCAGGCCTCGAGGTCCTCCTCATACTAGCGAAGCTGCGCCGCAAGCTTGGCGTGTTCCTCAAGAAGGGCCTCCATACGAGCACGCACATCTTTGCAATGCTTGGCGGCAGCTGCCACCACAGTCAGCACCTCCACGCATGCTACTAGGGCCACCGCAGCTTCCCTCTCACCCTTCACTGCGGTAGCCTCAGCCTGACCCCAAGCCCCAGCAACGGAGGCGACGGCCTGGAGCCATCCTGGGAGGAGCTCCAGGTGCCCACTGGTGGGGCGATCGACGATGCCCTTGAAGACGCCACGGACCTGATCCAGAGCAGCGAGGGCCCCATCCAGAGTGTCGGGGCCACACCCCGAAGGCATCAAGGGCCCCTCCGGAAGGGCCTCCTGTGTGATCCCAGGGGGCGACCCCGGCAGGGCAACGACACAAGGAGCAGGAGGCTCCGGAGGATGCTCAACGACCACATACGCGGGCAAATCAGGAGCGATCACACCTGCGGGCGAGCCCTCAGGGGTTGGCCCCTCAGTCATGGGCGCTACCGTGCCCTCGGGGCAAGGGAGAGCACACCTGTGGGCATTGAGGGCTCAGGGGGCTCCGCGACGGCGACTAGGAAGGCTGCCTCATGAGCCCCCTCACCCTCGGTGACACGCGACGGCGTGTCTGCAGGGGCTGGCGGCACGTCGGAGGCTGCTTTCGGCTTAACACCCGCTTTCTTCCTCCTCATCTTAAATGTAGAGACATCCCTGGTAACCAAGCAAAAGAAGGGCATCAATGCACAAACTAAAGGTATGCGAGACGAGAAGAGCTGGATCACTTACTCCTCAACGTGAACCCACTTCCTCTTCTTCTCTGCTCCTGCAACGGTGAAAGCTCCCAAGCCTTCCGTGGCATGGACATCACCACGCACGGAAGCAAGGGTGGAGCCCACGGGGGCGGTCGGCGGAGGCATCGCCTCGGCCTCGGGTTCGCCTGCCTTGCCTGAGAGTTGCAGTCCGGGCAAGGGCGGGGTCGGCGCTTCGACCGCCTTGCCTGCAGAGGCATGGTGAATCGGAGAAGACTCCGTTCCGTGCTTCTGTGAAGTCGACACACAGGCGGACCGTGTGGCGTAACGGCCTGGCCCAAGCCCTGTGGGAGCCTTCGCGACATAGAAGGAACCCGCAGCAGAAGCTCCGCCAACATCATCGTCGTCCTCGAGCTCGCATAGGAGCGTGCCCTGCGACGGGGGAGAAGCCCCTACCGGGCCATCGTCAGTGGTCTTCTCCGACCAGCCCGAGGTGTTGCTGGAAGACACCATCACCAGGGAACTGAGGCTGTCTGCCCGGGAAAGCCCCAATTCATTGAAGGATGGCATCACAACAACCAGATCGACCCCATCAACACGGTGGTACAGTGGGGCATGGACCTCGAGGAGGTCGCCAGGATCGCCGTTGAGCAGGGTCGCCACAACCCTGCTCAAATCCTCGAGGGTTATGCCTGCGAATCGAAGTCTAAGACTGTCACCACTGCCTTGGTACTCCCACAGGGGCCTAGACTGGGCCTGGAGGGGCGCCAGGCGTTGCGACATGAACTCCTTCACTATAATCCCCCAGTTAGCTTCCTGGCGCTATTGTCACGGGAGAAGCACTCCAGGATGGGCCTAGCCCGGGGGTCATAAAGCTTCGTGGAGCTCCACGTATGGATCATCTCTGGCAGCCCCTCTGGCAAATCCAACTGAGGGTTGGTGCCATTGAGATCCATGAAGACACAATGATGCCTGAAGTTCTCTACCTTCGTCCCGACCTTCAAGAGCATATTGCCACTATGGACTGTGACAAAGGAGATGCACCCAACCGCTGAGTGCCATTGAGCAAATGCAGGCTGAAGAAATTGCGGAAGAGGGCCCTCGAAGGCCGCACGCCCACGAAGGCCACGCAGTAGAAAGCGAAGATGGACATGAGCAAGATGGAGTTGGGTTGGAGGTGAAGGGCATGGATACCATAGTGGTTGAGGATAGCGGTGAAGAATGCGGAAAAGGGCGGGACGAGCCCGGCAAAGACGCTATGGAGGAAGAAGGGGTAAGCCGTTTCGGATGGGGGCCGCCTCGCAAAAGAACCGCCCCATATCAGGGTACGCCCCTGCTCATTGGATCCGTCCGCCGTCCATGGAAGCACGAGACCGAGTTCCTCGTCCTTGCTGATGGTAGACCCCGAGAGCGTCAGCGAAATAGGGGCAAAGGCGGAGCCCTGCACCTCTGCCTTCTGCTTGCTGGTAGACGCCATCGAGGAGCTCATGGAACGAAGGCGGCAAGGAGAAGGACGCAGCAGCGCTAGATCTAGAGAGACGCTTGTTGGAGCTGGAGACCTAGAAAGCAAGAGCAGGTGCACAAAGAAGGGACGTGGTAATGGCCCAACGCTATAAGTAAGGCTCTTGTCGATCTGCGTGGAGGCCTAAGAGATGAAAGACACCCGACATCAATCGCACGATGCGCATCAAGCCTGGCCCGCAGGCATTGGGGGGCCGTGGCGCTCCGTGCCGTTCTCCAGGCTTCGCCCGCGAGCCAGCCCGAGCACGCCTTAGGCTCGGGGGGCTACTGTCAGCGTTCTGGGAATGGGGGTACCCAAACCTTCCTGCCTGCGACCCAGGGCATGGCCCACTTCATCAACCACATAAGATCAGGCGCGACCCCCACTCGAGACAAGGCCCTCGCGAGGTCCCTAGCCTCGCGAGGAAGAACAGCGATAAGACCCGCAAAGGATGGGCCTCCTCAAGGCCCCTCCGGAGCGGCAGAGATTTCTATGCAAGGCCCGGCCTTGGGAGTCAAGGGTGACGCAAGGAAGGATAGGAGGGCGTCAATACACCAGGCGGCGCAGTTTCCACTTTGGTGCAAAGGGAGCAAGGACATACACGGGTTCCCAAAGCACCCCAAAAGGTTTCCATTCCAGTGCAAGAAGATCACAACCACTCGCCCCGCAGAGAAGATGTCATCGCTGAGCTCATCCCTGCGCTATCGACAGCTACTTTGCAGGCGAAGACCGCCTTTGGGCAGCGCGAGCACGTACTGTTGTCCCCTTCAAAATTGGCTATTGTGGGATCTCTTCCCGCCATGGTGATAAGGGAAGAGGACCTGGGCCACCTCTATATATAGAGGATAGGTTGCACCTTAGAGAGGGGAGCCCGATCCATCGAGAATCCATTCCACCACTCATCCACCACCAAGCCACAGAGGGCCTCGAACACCTCAAGAAAGCCCTCAGGAGGCCCAAGAATATTGTACTATTTCACCCACATCACCTACTCGAGAGGCAATCCACCAAAGCAGGAGTTGGGTATTATGCTTTGCAACGGCCCGAACCTGGGTAAACTATAGTGTTCATCATCTTCCTCGTCATCATGCGAGTTCGTCATTGTGTCCATCGAGTAGCAAGCTAAGGTGACGAGGCTATAGGGAACTTCACACATGCCCCTGTGTTCAAATCTTAAGGGTTTTCGGTAGCCCGAAATCCAACAAAATTGCACCGCCCTACGCGCTGGCACCCACCTGTCCTACCCCGGGCCATCTTTGATTCCTGAGGCCGGGTTCGGCACAGAGATCTCTGCCGCTCCAGAGGGGGCCTGAGGAGGCCCATCCTTGTTGGTCTTGTAGTCATTCTTCCTCATGAGTCTGGGGCCCTTGGGAGGGCCTTGTCTGGTGTGGAGCCGTGCCAGGCCGTGTTTGGCTGATGATGTGGGCCATGTCCTAGGCCGTAGGCAAGCAGGCAGGTCGGGGAACCCCCATTCCCAAAACGCCGACAGTAGCCCCCTAGGCCCAAGGCACACTCGATGTGGCTTCTGGGCAAAGCCTTGAGGATGGCCCGAAGTGCCGTGGGCCCCAAATGCCTACGGGCCAGGCTTTACACGTGTCAAACGCGTGGGCGATGATGGCAGTGCTCCTCGAAGGTGTCAGAAACCACCCGAAGTCAAACTGATGCGAAGCCCATGCGCAACGCCATCCATCATTGCCCTTCCTTGAATGCTGCTGCTGCCTCAGCCTTCTCTCCTTGTGCCGCATGGATGTGACCCTTCAGAGGCTACACGCCTCCTGGGATGAGAGGGGTGCCGGTTGGCCCCTGGTCGTACATAAGTAGGCGAGGCCAAGAAAACCCTCCACACACCTTCGTCTTCTTTGCCTTCCAGCTTCTAAATCGATGTTCTCCCAATCATGGCTTCACTGAGGAAGCTCTCCGCCGCTGAGAAGGGGAAGGCCCCCGAGCAGAACACTACGTCATCGCCGCCCAAGAGGGGTCATGGTCGTCCCCAAAAGAATGCCTCGATGCCGGCGGTGGTTCCCCGTGGGCGCGGTCGCGCTCCAACGTGGCCTGGAGTTACCATCGGCAACAGAGGTGGGGCTCCGACCAGCACGACAGCCACAGTAGTCGAGGAGGTGGCGCTCGCGGTAGGAGGGCAGTGGTGGTGACCCCGCCGCCACGCCCGTGGCTCCATGCGGCCGACACGGCCCAGGAGTTCGTGGTGTGGGCGGAGAGGCCGGAGGCTGCCTGGTTTCAACTCCTATGCTCCTTCGCGAGGGCGCTGCCGGCCGGGGGAGCTGACGGCCTATGGCTGTAGGCTGGCGGCTGCTGTAGAGCGACGTCGTGGGTGGAGGTCGAGGTCACCCTCAAGGGTTATGTGTACCTAAACCGCGGGTGGCAGACGTTTGACCACGCCCATGGCCTGGTGGGGAGGTGCACCCTTCACTTCAAGTATAACGGGGTGGCGGTGCTCTTCATCAAGGTATTCGGGGGAGAGGGTGAGCACCTGGGGTGCTATCCGGAAGATGTTGGCCACAGCAATCTTGGACATGAGCTTGCCCTTCAATACGGGCACCGCGCCTCCAGCGGTAGCGATGCCCCCTCCGAGGAGAGCCGGAGTGACATCAGGGACAACAGCTATGATGAGCCACCATGCCGGCGCGCACGGACCTCGGGTGGTATCTAGAGTCCATGACATTGCTCCTCTTCTCCTGAAACATCCGCGTTGGCGCGTATTCATGGGCCCGTGAAGGCGGAGGAGGACACCGACTAAGCGCTGATGCGCGGACCTTGGGGCTCTCGAAGTGGCAGCCCCAATGGGGGGTTTCTCAGTTTCTTCTCCTTTTCTTACTCCTGTAATCAAAGAACTAACGGAGGCCCTGCGGGTGTGTAATGAATTTGGGTGCTTGCTTATTTTTATCTGTGCTTCTGCTACGTGTCATGGCCTTTTCGTTTTCGTTAATTGAGACGACCTTCCGATTGTGATTAGGGTACTTAGCTTGGCATGCTCGCGGTAGGCTCCACGGGAGGCGTGGCTATGACGCTTGGGGAGTCTGGACGTCCTGCGGACCTCTTCTTCTTACGGGTGAGACACGTTGGGAGCCCTTTTAGAACTCTATGTCTGCAGGCCCTAGTCCGCATTTCCCTACCACCGTAGTGTACCACCGGATCACCAAGGACACAACTATGAGGTGAGGCCTCGACACCCTTGATGCCGACCAGATCACGAAGGACGGCATCGAGAGGAGAGTGGCTATATGATCGGTAAGGCTCCTGAGGAGAGCTGCTCAGGATCCCCCTTTGACGCTCAAGCAGCTCTACATCGGCAAGTCCTAGTCTCGCACATTTCCCTACCACCATAGTGTATCACCGGATCACCAAGGACACAACTACGAGGTGAAGCTTTGACACCCTCGATGCCGACCGGATCACCAAGGACAACATCGAGTGGTGAGTGGCTATATCACCGGTAAGGCTCCTAAGGCATGCTGCTTAGGAGTCCCCTTTGATGCTCTAGCGGCTCCAGAATTTTTTTGTTTCCTTCCCTGGAAGGGGTGGGCCTCCCGAGGCTCCCAGATGGCATGCCGGGCTATGAATGGAGGCCCCAAGCAAGTGTAAAGCTCCACACGCCTTCTAAATCATCCGGGAGTACCATGCGAAGATCCCGATGCCAAGGCCTTGGCAAGGTGCGAGCATCGTGCCCCCGAGCCCCCGCTTGCGGGGAACGAGGGGGAGGGGAACAGGCAAGTGCTCGACCTAAAGAGAGTAAACCCAAGATAGGGAATGGCGATGAAAAGAAATCCCTGGCCCGTTTCTTTAAAACATGGTTTGGAAAAAGCCTCGAGTTTTGTTCCAGGAAAGTTGGCAAATCCAAATACGAGAAGAGCAAATAACAACCACATCCTACACCTAGACTAGTCTTCATCTTCCCTAGCACTGAGCATAGGGCATCCACGTTGCATGGGCACAGCCATTGATGGGCAGTGTTGACTTGTCTGCCAGCGCGGTGCTATGGCTTCCACATTGCATGGGAAGGAACCCCTCCGCGTCCTTGGGGGGCTCTGGGCATATACATCCCACTAATTATTACATGAGAGTTTCACGGGTAGAACTTTCGGAGGTGCTGGATGTTCTAGGCATTCTGGATGGGGACCCTGTCCTGAGTCTCGAGGCGCATGTCACTAGGCCTGGAGACATGAGCGAGCTTGAACAGGCCCTCCCACATGGGCGAGTGATTGTGCAAGCCCTCCCTAGAGAGAACCCGCCTTAGCACAAGGTCTCCGACTTCGAGGGTCCTGGAGCGGATATTATGGCAGTGGTAGCACTGTAGCGCTTACTGATACCTCGCAAATCGGAATGATGCTTGGTGACGTGCCTATTTCCCAAGCACGAGGTCCGTTCCTCGCTTGGCATCCTGACGCTCCTCATCAAATGACAAGACTCGCGGGGAGCGGTGCTTGACCTCGTGGGGGAGGATGGCTTCGGCTCCGTAGACGAGGAAGAATGGGGTCTCGCCAGTGGGTTTAGTCACGGTTGTGCGGATGGACCACAGCACGGACTGGAGCTCATCGACCCAACCCATGCTGTAACCCTCCAGTTTCTTCTTGAACCTCCTTGTCTTGAGGCCTCACAAGACTTCCGCGTTGGTGCGCTCCGCCTGGCCGTTGCTCCTGGGGTGACCTACCAAGGTGTAGCAAATCTAAGTTCCAAGGTTAGAGCAATAAGCCTTGAAGAGTTTACTTGTGAACCGCGAACCGTTGTCGGTGATGATGCGGTTGGGGACGCGAATCGGCTTACGATGCCCTTTGATGAACTTGACGACCGATCCAGCCGGGATGGTGCGCACTGGCTCCACCTCCGCCCACTTGGTGAACTTGTCGATGGTGACGTAGAGGTAGCAGTACCCGCCCGCTGCCCACGGGAAGGGCCCTAGTATGTCCAGCCCCCAGACCGCAAAGGGCCAGGAGAGCGGGATGGTCTGGAGGCCTTGGACGGGCTAGTGAATTTGCTTGGCATGGAACTGGCAGGCCTCGCAAGACCGTACTAACTCGATGGCGTCGTTAAGCCCCGAGGGCTAGTAGAAGCCTGATCGGAATGCCTTCCCTGCAAGGGTGCGCGACGAGGAGTGGTGCCCGCAGTCCCTTCCGTAGATGTCTGTCAGCAGCTCGCACCCTTGTTCCTTGGAGATGCATTGTAGCACGATGTTGTTTGGGCCCGCATTACAAGTCACCGTCTTGCAAGCACTAGGTCGTGGCCTGCCATGCTACGTGCTCTTCGTCTTCCTCCTTTTCCGGTAGCGTGCCGTGAAGCAGGTGCGTGTTCAACTCTTGCGTCCAGTCGTCGGCATGTGGCTCCAGTGCCAGGAGCAGTCGGGCTCCGGAGGCCTGCCCATAGTCTGGAGCCCCCAAGGTCGGCGCTCGGGGGAGCTCCTCACTTCGCGGTGCCAGGTCCTCAGTGGGCGGTGCCGCGGAGGGTTTGAAGAGCCGCTCCTCAAAGACGCCCGGCTCCTAGGGATCATGTCGTGACGCCCTCTTGGCGATGTCATCGGCCTCCTTGTTAACATTGCGCTGGATGTGCTGCAATTCCAAGCCCTGAACGTTTTTAGTACCTCTTGCAAGTATGCCTCCACATGCTCGGCCTTGTGTGTATACTCTTTGTTGGAGAAGTTCACGAGGAGCTGGGAGTCGCCCATGACGGTGAGGCACCGAACCCCCAAAGCCGCTGCCGCCTTGAGGCCTGCGATGAGGCCCTTGTACTCCGCGATGTTGTTGGAGACCTTCTCTCCATGCTAGGATCAAATCTACACAGCGTACCACAGCTTGTCTCCTGCCGGGGAAGTGAGCACGACCCCAGCCCCTGCTCCCATGCATGTGAAGGCTCCATCAAAATGCATGATCCAACCCTCAGGTGTCGCATCACCGGGGGTGAGGGACTCGCTTCCGTCCAGCCCCCGATCAGGGGCTGTCGGATTTCGGGCTCCACAAAACCCTTAAGTTCGAACAAAGGGGCAAGTGCAAAGATCCCCTGCAGCCTCGCCCAATCTAGCTCGCTACTCGATGAACGCAACAACAAATTCGCACGATGATGAGGAAGAAGATGAACATACAATTTACCCAGGTTCAGGCCGCTGCAAAGCGTAATACACTACTCCTGCTTTGGTGGATTGCCTCTCGAGGAGGTGGTGTGGATGAACTTGTACATTGTTCTAGGGCCTCATGAGGGCTCCCTTTGAGGTGTTAGGGGCTCTCCGTGGACCGGTAGTGGATGGATGGTGGAATGGATCTGGTCCCTCTCTAGTAGTGCAACCTATCCTCTATGTATAGTGGAGGATCGGGTCCTCTCCCCTTATCACAATGGCGGGAAGGGATCCCACAACGACCAATTTTGAAGGGGGATAGGAGTACATGCTCGTCTTGCCCAAAGGCGGCCTTCGCCTACAAAGTAGCTGTCAACAGCGCAGGGATGGGCTCAGCGATGACATCCGCCCTGCGGGGCGGGTGGTTATGGTCTTGTTGCACTGGAATGGAAACCTTTGGGGGTTCTTTGGGAACCCGCGTACGTCCTTGCCCCCTTTGCACCAAAGGTAAACTACACCGCCTGGCGCGCTGGCACCCACCTGTCCTTCCTTGCGTCACCCTTGACTCCCGAGGCCTGGCGTTGCATAAAGACCTCCGCCACTTTAGAGGGGGCCTGAGGAGGCCCCTCCTTCGTCAGTCCTGACGCTTCTCCTCCCCGCGAGGCTTGGGCCCTCATGAGGGCCTTGTCTTGAGTAAGGCCATGCCTGGCCACATTTTACCGATGAAGTGGGCCACGCCATGGGCCACAGGCAGGTAGGTCTGGGTACCCCCATTCCCAGAACACCGACAGTAGCCAGCGGGCCCAAGGTGCGCCTGAGCCGTCTTGCGGGCGAAGCCTGGTGGCGGCCCAAACGTCGCGTGTCCTAGATGCCTATGGGCCAGGCTTCATACGCGGTAACCCGAGGAACTATTGCACCCTGTCTCCTCTGCACCGGACCTTCCATTGCTAGGTTTGCCGAGTCCTCCAGCATACGCCACCAATCCGCCTTCGTATCCCGTTGACTCCGTTGTCTTTTCCTCTTCCTTGCGAGGCTTTCCACCAATCCCATCTCTTCTACCAAGCCATATTTGTGAGAGAGTGATTGTGGTTGAGGAGTCTATCATTTTGAAGCACAAGATCAAGGAGTTCATCAACATTACCGAGCCTATTACCTTTTGGAGGGTGGTGCCTCCTAGATTAGTTAGGTGTCTCTTGGAAGCCCCCTAGTTCGTGTTGTGGAGTGAACCAAGAAGTTTGTAAGGGCAAGGAGATTGCCTACTTTGTGAAGATCTACTCCGAGTAAGGCTAGTTCTCCGTGGATGTAGGCCGTCATGGTATAGTCAAGGTTGCTTCTTCGTCGAACCCTTCGTGGGTAGAGCCCTCCGTGGACTCTTGTGACCGTTACCCTTCAGGGGTTGAGGACTCCATGAACATGGATGTACGATAGCACCACCTATCAGAACCACGGGAAAAATCATCGTGTCATCAATTGTGTTTGCTTTCCTTACCCTCTCTTTACTTGCATGTGCAATGTCTTTACTTTCCGCTGCTATACTCTTAGGCATGCATGTGTAGGGTGTACTTGACATACTATGAATGCTAAAACTTGCCAAGAAATAAAATTGGGAAAAAGCATAGTTTTATTTGTTCAAGTAGTCTATTCACCCCCCCTATAGACCTACTTTCGATCCTATAAGTGGTATCAGAGCTTTGGTCTCCATTGAATTGGTTTCACAACCTAGGAGAAGTATGGCATCTAGTGAGGGAAATTATCATCGTAGAGGTCTGTACCTAAATGACACAAATTTTGCTAGTTGGGAGCACAAAATGAAAAGTCATTTGCTTGGTCATAACCCTGCCGTTTGGGCTCTTGTTCGTGTTGGCTTGCAAGGTGAATTCTTTGCGGAAGGAAAGGAACCCGATTGCGAAGCGACTGCAGATGAATTGAAGATGTTGCAAATCAATGCCCAAGCATGTGACATTCTCTTCAACTGCCTATGCCCTGAAGAATTCAACAAAATCAGCCGTCTTGAACACGCAAAAGAGATTTGGGATACGTTGGTTGATATGCACGAAGGAGCTGAGTCTGTGAGAGAATCCAAGTTAGATGTTCTTCAGGGTTAGCTTGACAAGTTCAAGATGAAGGATGGTGAAGGTGTCGTTGAGATGTATTCTAGTCTAGCTCTCATCACCAATGAGATTGTCATCTTAGGAAGCGAAGAAATGACAGACAAATTCATCATTAATAAGATACTTCGAGCTTTCGATGACCAATATGACACCATTTGCACATTGATCCAAATGATGCCCAACTACAAAGATCTCAAACCAACGGAAATGATTGGTAGAATTGTTGCTCATGAGATGACACTCAAAGACAAGGAAGAGCTTCACCACAAGTCTAGCAGTGCTTACAAAGCCACAAGCGATGCTCTCTCTACCTCAAGCGACAACCTTGTCAGAAATGAAGAGATAAGCCTTATGGTCAAGAAATTCAACAAGTTCTACAAGAATAGAAGAAATGATCAATGCTCCAACTCAAGATATGAAGAGAAGCGTTCGTCAAGTCGTGACCAAAACTGCGACAATTGTGGGAATCTCGGACACTACTCCAATGAGTGCATGGCTTCTTACAAACGAAGAGAAGATTCATAGAGAAGATGAAGCTCAAGAGACGAGTCACCTCGAAGAGGGAGAAGGAGTAGTGATGATCATTATGAATGAAGATCCTCAATGATAAGTAGGGACTCGCAGAAGAAGGACAAGTACACCAAGAGCTACTCAATAAGGAAACATCAAGTTCATGTTGGTGAATGGGTTTTCGGCTCCGACTTCAACAACCACTCCGAAAGAAGCTATCACTCCAACTCCGAGTATAGTCAAGATGAAGGTGTTGCCGGAATTGCACTAGTGACAACCAACTCCTATGATCTATTTGATTCACCGAATGAAGGGAGTGGAGGTTGCTTCATGGCTAAAGGCCCCAAGGTATCACATCCCGAGTATCTTGATTTCAATAGTGATGAAGATGACTTGTTAATTCAAGATGACTTGCTATTTGACAAAACTAGTAATGAAAGTCAAAATGAACTTGCTAGTACTCACTCTAGTGTAAATAAGTCGTGTGATGATCTTAAGTTGGAAATAGAATGACTAACTCGAGAACTAAAAACTCTTAAGTTAGCTCATGAGTCTACTCTAGAAGATCATAGAGAGCTTGTAAGGATGCATGAGAAGCTGCACTTCGAGAAGCTCAATTTAGAGTAGGAGCATGAGTTCCTTAAAGCTATCAATGACGATCGTCAAAAGAAGACTTCCTCTTATCTGGCCAAATGACTTCTCTTATCTACATTCATTCCTCAAGTTAAGTCTAAGCAAGCTAGTAACAAAGGAAAGAAAGGTTCTTAAACTAGTAGCAATAAAAATGATAAATCCAATGATATTGCTTCTAGTAGTTCTGTTGATCCCACTAACTCTTCTCTTAGCCAAGTTACACTTGAGCAAGAAAATGAACTCTTGAAAGGGATTATAGAGAAAGATATCTACAAGAGTCTTGAAGGGTGCAAACAATTTGAGTAGATTGTACGCAAGCATGGAGGATACCGGAAGAATCGTGGTGTTGGCTACTTCAATGCTAATCGAGTTGAATGGGAAGAAGGTCAATACCCCAATCCCAAGTTTGTTCCTCAAAAGGAGAAGTATGAAACTTTTGTTTAGAAAGTGGTGTCACGACCGTGGGGATCAAATGGATGGTTCTACTCTCCCCAAGGCAACAAAGTTGCAAGATGACCTTCCACCACAAGACACCAAGCTCAAGGGAAAGAATCAAGAGGACTTTAACTCATATGAAGATGAATCCCAAGCTTTGATGAAGTGGGTTCCCAAGGCTACTACAAGCTCAACTTCTGCAAGTGCTAATTCAACACCAAGGATCCCTATCAACTTGATGTGGATCCCCAAAAGGAAGAACTAGAGAGTTCTTGAGGGGTGACTCCACCAATGAAATTCACTAATATTCATTATTGGTAAGGACTATTTGCCATCAACATCAACTCTATGCAAATAGTTCAAGGAGTCACACATTCCCTCAGAGGTAAGCAAGGGACAAGGTAATCATCAAATCGATGGACATCATCACATATGCTTTGCACTCCATGTCCATAGATATCCTTGTATTTGTCTCTTGTGTGTTGGGACTAACCCGTGTAGGTGAGAAGAGTAATGAAACAACAAGGATGCTCCCAACTCTTGGTGATCTTCATCAACTTTGAGCATCCACCACTACCGCACCAACATGAAGTCTTCATCGACAAAACCCAAGGTTAGTTTATCCTGCTTATGGGGGGATGTCACATCTAGGGGGAGCCTTACTCTAAGACTTGAGTTAAAGCATCTCAAAAGAATGTGACAACATTAAATGCTTTATGTGAAAGTGGTAACCCCACTTGTGCTTAAACGATGAGTATGACCTATGATCAAGTATTCTTACTTGGCTCCTAAGTCAATGTACTCATATATAGATGACATCATCATCACCAAAGTGTTGTTAGATGCTATAGTGTTTGTGCACATTTGCCATGATTTCTTTTGACATCTTATTGTGTGAGAATGTTGGTCTGCAGTTATTTACTCATTCGAGGATATCCAATTGTTGCTATTTGTCCTTTGATTTATCTTTTTCTAATTGGATATATAAGAATGCCTAGGACCACATCTTTAGCTATCTATGCTTTCTCACCTCATACTCTATTCATGCTGCATCACAAAATTTGAGCAAGTGCTTTATAATCCCTCTCAGTCTGGAGCACTCAGAGTTTCGTATCGACAAGGACTAACCAATAAAACCTCCCAATTGCATCTCGGTGGAACCAACACAGAAATCTCGGTCACACCGAATGCCTAGGGTTGATCTAGATTTCTTGCCTTGGTACTACCGATTCCATATTCTCGGTTACACCAAGTTTCCCTGTAAGCTGACAGTTGAGGAACTTGGTGACACTGAAAATTTAGAATCGGTGTTACCGACAGTGAAAGGTATATAATATCTAGACCCGACGGTTCAATTTCATTCATCAAATCGTCGTGCCTAAAGCCCTAAGCTGCCGTAGAAGGACCCTCTGGTCGTTGCCCTCATCTTCCCGCGCTCCTTCGCTGCTGGGAATCGCCACCGTCAACGGAGTCTCGCGCTCGTCACCGCCGTAGCGGATTCGTCACTGAGCTAGGGTACAGATACGGCCCCCTCTTGCTCTCCAACCTCCAAATCTTGCGCATTAGGGTTTCTCTATTATCTTGCCATAGATTGAGATCATTCTATCCACAAGATTACCTCCATAGTCTAGCGAATCGGAAAATTTAGGTTTAGTTGCCTGTAAAATTTCAACTCGGTGAGACCGAGTCATAAAAATCGGTTCCATCGATTTCCTTTTTGTGCTATTGAGGACAGAACTCGGTGAGACCGAGTGACAGTTTTTAGTCCGACCGAAACTGTTGCCAAGTTTCGTCTATGGGTTTTGTGTCTCGGCAACACCGAAATGATTGACTCGGTGACACCGAAATCCAATTTTGCAGTGAATTACATCTATAATTTCTTTGTTCAAACTTTCAAAAACCAGCTGAATATTTTGTGATGACAACCTATTCCATTGTTCTATACTCTATTCACAGGGTCAACATGTCAGAGTCAGATATTCAAAATTTGCCAGTGTAGGGAGTTGACATGAGTTCAGGCACTGGCCGAGAGCCTAGTTCATTTTTAGATCCAGGCACCCCTAGCTCTAATGGCTTGCCCAAGTCTGCCACTAGGGCCAGGAAGAAGCTGAATTCAGATGAGGAAGATTCAGACTTCCTGCCAGAGGAGGTTCTTGCCAAGAAGCAAGAGAAAGTTGCCAAGAAGACAACTAATGAGGCCACCTCATCCAGGAAGGTGGTCAGCAAAATTTATGCACCTGCTGAAACTATCAAAGCACATGAGAGTGCTAGGGAAACAGTGACCATTGATCCCCCAGGGAAGTCTATGCCTAAGAAGGTAGGGGAGAAGAAAGCTAGAAAGAGGACCATCCATGTGACTGGCAGGCCTACATCCATGTATGAAGATCAAGAGGAAGCAGCTATTGCTGAAGAGGAGGATGAGCCAGCTGCAAAGTCTCCTCCCAAGAAGAAGGCAAAGAAACTTCTAGCTGATGCTATGCCTAAGACTAGTACATCCAAGAGCACTAAATCTGCATCCAAGTAGGTTGCTGCTGAAAAGCCTAAGAGGACATCCAGGCAAATTCCATCTTTGGAAAAGAACAAAGGAACTACCTCCAGAGTTGAGGATGATGATGACTTTACAACCTTGATGAAGCTTAGATCACTTCTTCTAGTACATGATGCCAGCCACCTAGTTGCTGAAGATGTGAAGAAGAGGAAAGACTCAGGTTTGAGGTCATGGAGAGCTGTTGATCCATATGCCCAGAGGAGGAAGACTGCTGTTGATTACATATTCTACACCGAAGAGCAACATGACTTCTATGAGATAGTCCTGCTAGACAAGAGCCCAGCAGTCGGTGACATGAGATATGTAGACTGGAAATTCATTAAGGAGAATGAGGAATACTTTCCAAGTGTCCAAGACAATTTCCACTGCATTGGTCTGGATGAATTTATTGACAGAGAATTTACTCCATGGAATGATGAAATGATCATGCAATTCTACTCCACTGCACATTTCTATGGATATGGTAGGATTGTATGGATGATAGAAGGAGCAAGCTGTGAGTCCACTATTGATTAATGGGCTGCAATTCTAGGAGTCCCAGAGGCACAGGATGGTGATTTGGATGTCTACTCAGAATCCAAGGAGAGCCACAATGCTATGGCCAAAATGTACAAGGAGATCCCTGCTGCTAATGTGAAGTCTCACAAGCTAGGATCCATCTACTATCTTCAGGCTGGCTGCCACACCATGAACACCATTCTGAGCCATACTTTTATGCCCAAGTCAGGAGATGAAAAGATGATCCGAGGATATTCCATCAACATGTTGATCCACCTTGACAGACACACTAGGATCAGAGTCATGGACTTGATTATTGAGACAGTTAAGAGGGTTGCTGCTGATCAGAAGCGCTCTTGCTACTATGCACCCTACATCCAGAAGCTCATCAACTCCAAGTTGGAAAATCACATATTTTCTCTAGATCGTCCCAGATCATCCCAGATCATCCCACATCAGCTACAACTCAGGCAGAGGCAGAGGCAGTTAGAGCCACTAGTGCTCAAGTTCCTAGATCCAGAAGTGAACAAATGAATCTGTTAATTTCATTAGTTCAGAACATGCAGAAGGACATTAAGGGGATTCTGGACAACCAAAATAGTCTTGTGAAGATCAAGACTCTTAATGATAAGGTGGACAGGGTGACTAAGACAGTCATAGAGCTTCATAAGGAAGTTGACTCAGTGCACATATCTCATGGTTCTTCTTCTGATGATGATGAGGATGATGAGGATGGATCACCTCTCAAGACAGGTACACAGATTCCTACTTAGGCCAGATCAGCCATAGTGCCAGCTCCAGACTTGAGGCCCTCTTCATCAGCTCCTACTGCTGCCACCTCAGCTCATGGTCCATCAGCTTTAGTTCCTCCAGTATCCACTCCATCTCCATCCACGACATCTGCAGAGATCTTCGCCGATGCTGTTCTCTCGACTCCTTCATTAACAACCGGAGGAGATCAACCCAACAACGCTTAGACATATGCCTTTGAACTTTTTGGTAACTTGTTGCCACTAAGGGAGAAGTGTATATAGATCTTTAGGCTTCGAGTGAGAAAGAGATTTGGTGTTTATTGATTTTCAAAACAAACTATTGTCTTTTGGTTGCTTTTGATACACTTTTGCGTGATGCTACTATTTCCTATCAACTCATTACAAAGGGGAGAAGTATGCTTCATGAGATGATATTTCTACATTGGTTGATTGTGTTGTGCTATGATGTTCACTCTAATTATTATCGCACACCACCAAGATGTATGTGACATGGAATAAGTGCCCCATGTACCTAATCGATTGTGCATTTGCATTCAAACACAAATTCAAAATAATGCACAAATTTAGGGGGATATCTTGCTTAGCACATACTTCTCAAAGCGCGATTATATTCATTGATTATATCATATGTCGAAGCTTTGATATATATTTTGTCATCAATTACCAAAAAGGGGGAGATTGAAAGCACATTTTCTCCCTTGGTGGTTTTGGTAATTCATAACAACATATAAGTCATTGAACTAATGTTTCCATCAAGTATATTTCAGGAAAAGTTCAATGATGGGTTGGCAAACATATTGTGTAACACCCTAAGATGCAAGGAAATGGATTGGCAAAGCTTCAAGCAAGAGGACTCTACATTTTATATTTGTGAGAAATCCCCTTGAGTCCATAGTAAATCCAATACTATTAAATGGGGGTAAAGTTTTGTTGGTGAACAAAAGCTCATACGTGCACAAGTGATACTCACCAAAGACACCCACATACTCTCCCACCAAAGTCTGTTCTAAGCCGAACACTCAAATCAGTGCATCCAACATTCCACATTCGGTGCCACCGATTCCAAACCCTAGATAGACTCAGCAAAACATTAACTCTTCGGTACAGCCGATAATGCTTTTGGTGCCATCGAGTTGGGCTGCCAACTTTCCGTTATGCAAGTTCACATTTTAGGTCCTTCCGAGAATGTTGAATCGGCGTCACCGAGAATGGGCATTCTGACCGTTGGTCACCTTATCGGTGCAACCAACATTCGTATATCTGTCCCTCCGAGATTCAAAAGTTGCCAAATTTTGGTCACTTTGGTACCATCGAGATTAACACATCGGTATCACCGAGTTGGTCCTTTTGTGTGCAATTGTTAGATTTTTGGGGATACCTATATATACCCCTTCACCACCGCCTACTCGAAAGAGAAGCACTAAGAACTACTCCATACCTATCCTATCAGTTTTCTGAGAGAGAACCACCTACCCTTGTGTTGAGGTCAGGATCTTCCACTCCAACCATATATGGACGTTGATTTCTAGCCTCCCCAAGTTGCTTTCCACCAATACCATCTCTTCTACCAAGCCATATCTGTGAGAGAGTTATTGTGTGTTGACGAGTCTATCATCTTGAAGCACAAGAGAAAGGAGTTCATTGACATTACCGAGCCTATTACCTTTTGGAGGGTGGTGCCTCCTAGATTGGTTAGGTGTCGCTTGGGAGCCTCCTACTTCGTGTTGTGGAGTGAACCAAGAAGTTTGTAAGGGCAAGGAGATCGCCTACTTCGTGAAGATCTACCCTGAGTAAGGCTAGTCCTCCGTGGACGTAGGCTGTCATGGTATAGTCAAGGTTGCTTCTTCGTGGAACCCTCTATGGGCAGATCCCTTCGTGGAATCTCGCAACCGTTACCCTTCATGGGTTGAAGACTCCCTGAACATGGACTCATGATAGTACCACCTATCGGAATCACGGGAAAAATCATCGTGTCATCAATTGTGTTTGCTTTTCTTACCGTCTCTTTACTTACGTATGCTATGTTTTTACTTTACGCTGCTATACTCTTAGGCATGCATGTGTAGGGTGTACTAGACATACATTGAATGATAAACCTTGCCAAGAAATAAAATTGGGAAAACACATAGTTTTATTTGGTCAAGTAGTCTAATCACGCCCCCTCTAGAACTACTTTCGATCCTACAGCGCCACTCCCGTCCGATGTGGGCCTTCGCTGTTCCTTGTGACCAGATGAGGATTCAGGTCCCGTCTCTTTCCCTTGTTGTCTTGCGCGAGCTTCTCCGCCGCCTGACTAGCGATTAACCTGACAAGCTTCCTCAGGACAGTATCTCCTTGTACGACTACATGAATCGGGAAGCTCTTGCCACGGAGATGCCGCGTTTCGACAAGTGGGGATTCCTCCCTCTAGTGGAGACGGGGCCTTAGGATGCCTCTCTCTTGGGGGGCCCTCGCCTTCGAGAACTCGGGCGATGCCGTCCTCCTCATGACCGGGGAAGGGCACCCCTTGCCGCCTGTTTCTCCGGCTTCTGCTTTGGATCGGGCTGAGGCTGGGGGCGACGATTGACCATTGCTGAAGGTCGCCGTCTCCGTCGCCGAGTATCTCTCTCCGCTCATTGGTTCATCGCCCTTGGGCCCTCGCACTGGTCGGAAGAGAAAAGCGCCCAAGGGCGGACGCTGCTAGGCGCCATGGGCACCGGTGAAGAGGAAGTGGGTCGCCGTGGACGAGTAAATGCTTTCAACCTCCTCGGCCCTCTTCTTCGACGCCTTTCTCCTGATCTTCCATTTAGCAGGCTCTCTACGGGGATCGCAGAGATAGGTTGGTGTCGCTCGCAGCCGCTGAGCTCCTCGCGGTCTCCGCTTTCGCAGTCCGCAGGGCACGGCCCGCGAGGGCACTCCTCTCTGAGCCTGTTCAACTGTCTTATGTCCTGCGCGCATACCTCCTGCAGTCCTCCTCGCCCATGGCCTCCAGCTCCCCAGATTGGTGCCGATTCTTCCGCTAGTGGCCTTTCTTGGGGTTGTGATGCGTGGCATCCCCGGGCCCCCTTTGCTCGGTGATGTGGGGCCCCAGGGAGCACGTACTTCTTCCAGAGTGCCTATACGGGAGCCCCTGGCCCCTGAGCATACGTTTGGACTTGGAGGCTCCTCACACACCTTCCCCGCTCGCCCTGGGGAAGGTGGGAGATCCGGTTGGTCTTTTGAGCCCGTCGACGATCGGGGCGCGACGTCATGGGCTCTGCTCCATACCGCGGTTGACGCAATAAGGCGCCTAGGTGTGGGGCTCGCCAACAATGACGCTCGATTGGAGCCGGAGCACCACACCTCGCGTAGGGATGGTACTAGCTTGAGATCGGCATGAACTTTGGACGTCTGCAGTGCGAACGTGCCCGCTCAAAGACTGAGGAGTCCCTTGCCACGGTGGTGGAGGTCCGTGAGCGCGCCCTTGCCAAGGCTCAGGAGGCCGACTGCCGGTGTGAGGCTTCCGAGGAGCACTTTAGGGAGCTTCAGGCCTTAAACGCCGACCTTAAAAAGCATATCCAGTGCGGAGGGCCACATTCGAGGGCTCGTCCTCCGAGCCCCTCTCCGCCAGTGTGGGCCCCCACGCGCCTGCCGACTCATTAGTGTTGGAGGCGCTGGAACAGAGCCTGGAGCAGGAAAGGTTGGAAACGAGGGAGCACCAAGCGTCGCTTGCTAAAGAGTACCTTGCCTCATGTGAGGCGAGGCTCCAGGAGGAGGTCGACAAAAGAGTGGCCGAGGAATGGCGCTCCCTTGTCCGGGATTATCCTGCGAAGTTGTAGCTCCAGGAGTCCCGGTTCCATGAGCGGCGTGATTCCCTGAAAGGTGAGGTTAAGGACCTGAAGAAAAGGTTAGATCAAGAAGAATGGCGCCAATGCGCCATGATGGACGCTCAAGCCACCGCCGAAGCGAAGCTGGCTTTTCTTCATAAGCAAGTAAGCGGTGTGGCTTCCCTGGTGAAGAAGACTTCAGATGAGGTGGCTCGGGCTCGTGGCCTCCAGCATATGCGCTCCTAGATTTTCCAATCCCTCGAGAGGAGGGCCAAGCGGGCCTTGGAAGACATCTGCGGCGCGAGCGTCTTGAGCCCCTTGGTTCCGGACGATGCCTGGTATCTAGGCTTGTTTTCCAGGGTTGTAGAGTGCCTTGAGGGGGGTGCATAGAATATCCGCGCGCTCGTGGAGGAGAAGCTCCGCAGCCTCCTCGAGCAGGCGGCCACAAACATCTTCAGCCACTTCCTTTGTCTTGACCTACACTTCGATTTTAAGGCGGTGCTTTGTCCCGTGCCTGAGGTGACCCATGATGCCCCCCGCCGATCGGGTCAAGTACCATGTGGACAACCTGGTGACAGAGCTTTCTTCTGAAGAAGCATAGGGTCGTGCTTGAGTAGGGACGCATGGGGCCGTCATTGTGTGGTGGCGACGAGAGTTTCAACGATGGTGTGCCTCCCTTGACGCGCCTTCTTGTACCTAACAGGGTTACGCATGTGGCCTGGTGGCAACTTTGATGTATTTTGGAAATACCTTTAAATGTATTCCTTGATGACGAGGTGGGTAGTGTCGCGCCCCCTTTGATCCGGGGTTGATGCCGATCCGATTGTCGTGCTTGCGGGGCAATGGCGATCTTGCTCATGCCACTTTGGCAGAACGAGGCCGCCCGGATAACCCGTGGTTCCATCCTGGATGCCTCCTCCTTGTTTGTAGGATGGTTTTGGGGCCCTTTCGGCACTCTACGTCTATAGGTCCCAATCCCGCACATTTCCCCACCACCATTAGGTACGACCGGAAACCGAGGACGCACTTCCTGATGCCGACCAGAAACCAAGGACGACATCAGGGGGTCGAGTGGACTTATGACCGGTAAGGCTCCTGAGGCATGCTTCTTAGGAGCCCCCCTTGACGCTCGAACCGCTCTATGTTGGCAGGTCCTAGTCCCTCGCATTTCCCCACCACCGTTAGGTACGACTAGAAACCAAGGATGCACTTCACAAGGCGAGGCCCCGACACTCCTGATGCTGACCGGAAACGAAGGACGACATGACGAGGTCGAGTGGCCTTATGACCGGTAAGCCTCCTTAGACGTGCTACTCAGGATCCCCCTTTGACGCTCGATCAATCCCCCATTCTATTCCGCTGGGTGTCGCCTCAGGAGGACCTGGGGCCTCCCGAGACTCCATGTTGTGATGCCATGCCGCGGTCGGAGCCCCCGAGCGGGGTTCAACAGCTAAAAATCAAGTACCCTTGAGGTGGCATGTTCTTACCATCCAGCCTCGAGGAGCCTCGGGGAGGGCTGGAGTGCTCAGCTCCTTGCAAAACACCAACTCGGAAAGAAAGAACCCAAGATTGGGAAAGCAAAAGAGGAAAGAGGAAAAGGACCCCGCCCTTCTTTTCTTTCTAAAACTTAGAGTCGTGAAATCCTTGAACTTATGAACCATTGAAGGTTGCAACTTGGAATACAAAAAAGAGCGAGAAAACGGCCGCGTCCGGCTTTTTAGGGTAGTCTTCGTCTTCGTCTTCCCTCGACACTGAGCGTAGGGCATCTACGTTGCATGGGCATAGCCATTGATGGGTAGTGTTGTCTTCTCCGCCAGCTCCGGGCTGTGGCTGCCACATTGCATGGGAGGAACCCCTCCGCGTCCTCGGGAGGCTCCGAGACAGCCCGATCATTATTACGTGAGAGTGTCACGGGTTGGTGTAGTAGGGCTGACCCAGGACCGGGCCCCAGGTGCAGGGGTAGGCCCTCACACCCCAAGGCTCGTATCAGGGCGTCGATGTCATAGCGGAGATGTAACCTCCCATGCCGCGGGCCGGGCCAGGTGAGGCCCATCCGTTGCACGCGAGGTAGGAGCCCTGGGCCATGGCCTAGCGCGCCTCGTTGGGTGCCCTAGGTTCCCTTGCAGGTGCTCACGGCCCAGCCCCCAGGGTGGGTAAACGAGACCTAGGGACATGGGTGAGCTTAGGACTGCCCACTGTTGATCGGGCGACACCCGACTTAGGGACATGGGCGCATGTTCCACCCTCCATACCCAAACATGTGCAGCTCGCCCTGGGGACGGGGTAGCATGTGCTTCCCTGCGTCCCCAGGTTGGGATCATCTGGCTCGGAGACATGGGTGTGTGCTCCACCCTCTGTCTCCAAGGTGGGACCACTAGGCCCGGGAATGCTGGTAGGTGTCCCCCCTGCGTTCCCGGTCTGGTGACCCCCGGTCCCCAAACCCGGATGCCTACTCGAAGCAGCTCCCCACCAGCTGGCGTGCCCCGCGAGGGTACTTATGTCGGTCACCCTCACGGAACCAGTTGTTCGGGCTGCCCCACCCCCCGACCCCGCTTGCTCGCACGTGCCATCCCTAGCGAGCGCAACTCGTGAAACCGCGTACATACCTTCTGTGGTCGCGGTGGACGACATCTTCTCCCCTTCTGCCTGGGTGCACGTCAACATGGTTGTTGTAGAGTTGCTCGAGCTCCCAGCGCCATCGTAGCCGAACCTCCATTCTTCCTCCCTTGTTCCAAGGGAGGTGATGATGGATGCGGGGGGAGGAGCTTCCCGCACGGACGACACCTCCCACCGATGCCTGAGAGTGTCTTTGGCCAGCTCCCGCACTCCCGGTGCCCTGGCCCTGGCTTCTGGCGGGAGCAAGCCGCCGTGGACGCCACGTAGGTGCCCGCATGGCATTGGTCCCGTCATGCGAGCAAATTCCCGGACTCGGGCCCTGCCGAGGTACACCAGTGCTTCGCGGGCGATAGTGGCGCACCTGAAGGCATACATGGCCCACGCGTCATGGCGAACACATGTTGCGCGATGGCGCCACAGCTCGTGCGCCACGAGAAGTGCGACATGCTTGTGCGTCGGGTCGTGGCAAGCCCGGAAGGGCTCGGGCGTGCCCCCGGCGGGAGGGAGAGCCGGGGTGGCGGGGGCTTGCCGTATAGATGGTGAAGGCGGCAACCCCCATAGCTCGTCAAGAGCCTGGCTGGCGACAGGTCCCGCCAACGGAGAAACGGTTCTGCGGGATGCCCCAACGCCTGCCAGTGCCACCCATGCCACATGGGCTGCCCGGAGCTCGGCCCGGGCCCGACGTCCCTACGCCATGAGCGTGGCAAGCGTAGGCAAGGCGAGATGCTAGGCAAGCTTCATCACACCCCCTACCTGGCGTGCCAAATGTCAGATTTCGGGCTCCGCAAAGCCCTTAATATTTGAACACAAGGGCGTGTGCGAAGATCCCCTGCAGCCTTGCCCAACCTAGCTCGCTACTCGATGAAGGCAACAACAAACTCGCACGATGACGAGGAAGAAGATGAACATACAGTTTACCCAGGTTTGGTTCGCTGCAAAGCATAATATCCTACTTCTGCTTTGGTGGATTGCCTCTCGAGAAGGTGGTGTGGATGAACTTGTATAGTGTTCTAGGGCCTCATGAGGGCTCCCTTTGAGGTGTTAGGGGCTTTCCGTGGCCCGGTGGTGGATGGATGGTGTAATGGATCGGGTCCCTCTCTATGGTGCAACCTATCCTCTATATATAGTGTAGGCTCGGGTCCTCTTCCCTTATCACAATGGCAGGAAGGGATCCCACAACAGCCAATTTTGAAGGGGGACAGGAGTACGTGCTCGTCCTGCCCAAAGGCCGTCTTCTCCTGCAAAGTAGATGTCGACGGCACAGGGATGGGCTCAACGATGACATCCGCACTATGGGGCGGGTGGTTGTGGTCTCGTTGCACTGGAATGGAAACCTTTGGGGTGCTTTGGGAACCCGCGTACGTCATTACCCCCTTTGCACCAAAGGGGAAACTGCATCGACTGGCACGCTAGCGCCCGCCTGTCCTTCCTTGCGTCACCCTTGACTCTCGAGGCCGGGCCTTGCATAGAGATCTCCCCCCTCTGGAGGGCTTGAGGAGGCCCATCCTTCGTTGATCCTGATGCTGCTCCTCTCTGCGAGGCTAGGGCCCTCGCAAGGGCCTTGTCTTGAGTGAGGCCACGCCTGGCCATGTTTGGCCGATGAAGTGGGCCACGCCATGCGCCGCAGGAAGGCATGTCTGGGTACCCCAGTTTCGAGAATGCTCTCAGGGGCGTCCATCCACTCCGTTATGAAGTCCACTAGGGAAGCCCCTCTGATGAACCTAGTCATGCTGAACTTTATGTTGGAGGCATGCAGCTCGATGTTCCATTCGGCAACTCTTCCCGCCGTATTTGGGTTGTGCAGGACCTTCTCCAGGGGGTATGCTGATACGACCTTGATGGGATGCCCTTAGAAGTAGTGGCGCAGTTTCCTTGAAGCAACGAGAAGCGCTAGGAGGAGCTTCTGTTGCATGGGGTAGCATGAGCGTGCGTCAAGTAGCACCGTACTGATGTAGTAGACCAGGTGTTCGACGAGGGTGAGCTCTCCCGTGGTGTCCGGTCCTGCGGCGGGCTCGAGACGCTTGGAAGCCTCGGGGGGCGTCAGAGCGGTCGAGGCCTCATGAGGGTTGAGCGCTTCCGGGGCCGTCAGTATGGCTGTGGCCTCAGGAGCTCCGACTTGGGATAAACAGGTTTCTTGGGATCCTGCGAGTCCCCTTGTTCCATGCTTAGGGACCCGCCTAAGCCCGGCGATGTGGCGCGGGTGTTGGCTCGATCCTCCTTAACCGCCATCAGGGCAATGCTGGCGGATTAGGGGGTGATAGCTAGGTATAGTAGCAGTGACTCCCAGGGGCGAGGCGCCACCATCATCGGCGGGCTCATGAGGTACTGCTTGAGCTCATCGAAAGCTGCATCCACCTCCGGTGTCCATTCGAAGGGGTCCTTTATTTTCATGATCTTGAAGAATGGGAGGGCCCGTTCACCAAGTTTGTGGCTAAAGCGCCCCAAGGAGGTCACGCAACCCGCCAATTTCTGCATTTCCTTGAGGGTCTGGGGCGGGCTCATCTTGCTTATGGCCTTGAACTTTTCCGGGTTCGCCTCGATTCCTCGGTGCGACACCAGGAAACTGAGCAACTTTCCCGAGGGGACCCCGGAGATGCACTTCTCGGGGTTGAGCTTCAGGTTTACTTCCCTCAGGCTGGCGAACGTCTCCTACAAGTCCTCGATCAGGGTCTTGGCCACTCTGGACTTGAGCATGATGTCATCGACGTAAGCTTCTGCATTCCTCCGAGATGCGGCCTAGGGCGATGTGCATCAGCCTCTAGAAGGTTGCCCTAGTGTTCCACTGCGCGAAGGGTCTACACGTGTAGCAAAACACCCCGCGCGAGGTGAGGAAGGACATTTTCTCGATGTCCTCCACTACCATTTTGATCTGATGGTAGCCCAAGAAAGCATCCAGGAAGCATAGGAGGTAACACTCCGCGGTAGAGTCCACGATCTGGTCGATGCACTAAAGAGGGAATGGGTCTTGGGGGCAGGCTTTGTTGAGGCTTGTGAAGTCGACGCACATATGCTCCTTCCCGTACTTCTTCGAGATGACTACCGGGTTGGCAAGCCACTTCGGGTAGTGCACCTCCCAGATGACCCCGGCCTCCTTCAGCTTGCCGACCTCCAAGGAATGATAGCTACTACTAATAAGGGTGCCTAGAGGCCATATCAAGCATTGATACTACTTGGAACTCAAAGAATTCAACATGCATGCTCATTTTCTATAGAACCAAGTGCAACAATTTATGAAAAATATAAACCACTAAAGCAAAAACTAATTGGAGGAATGTGAGAGTCAGATACCAAGCAACAATTCCTCAAAACAGATTCGCAAAAGGAGTTCCAGGCAAAGAGATCGAAAATTTTAGTTTCGGGTGGAAGAACATGAGAGAGAGAGAGATAGGAAATTTTTGCTGGAGGTAGGAGACGAGGTGAGATAAAGAGATAAGGTAGGGGGCATGTGGGCCCCACAAAGCCATCAAGGCGCGGCCCATGGGGGCGCCCTGTTAGCTTCTGGCCCATAGGTGCATCTCCCTATTGTAATTTGTGTGCCAAATATTGTAATATATTCCAGAAAACTTCATTTCAAAATTTAGTGGCAATCTGAGACTTTTTATTTTTGGGTCATTTTTTATGCACGGAAAAAACAGGAAATTCATGGCATTTTATTTTTTCCAACTTGGAAAACCAGAGAATAAACTTGTGATACAGAGAGTTGTGAGTACTCAATTCATCAGTCACATGTCTTTTGAAAACGATTCATTAATAAGGTCGATCAAGTCTTATTAATAATCGTTTCTGACTAACATGAAACCGAAGATTTTTGTATACCACTAGGTTAACTCAACGACGATTTTGTATTTCCCCAACAATGAGATTATAATATTTCCTTTTCTTAGCAGTAGGTAGAGGGATTATAAAATCTCCAATGATAATCGTGGGAATAGG
This sequence comes from Hordeum marinum, assembly GCA_022496015.1. Taxonomy (NCBI): domain Eukaryota; kingdom Viridiplantae; phylum Streptophyta; class Magnoliopsida; order Poales; family Poaceae; genus Hordeum; species Hordeum marinum. The sequence goes on from CM039678.1 coordinate 239,989,487, forward strand.
ATCGGTGACATTAATATTATTAAACAAAGTTTGCTTCTTCGAAAAGTGCACAGTATGTTGCTTGCCATTGACATGAAAAGTAACCTTGCTTTTATTGCAATCAATAACATCCCTGCAGTATTGAGAAAGGGTCTACCTAGGATGCTCGACATATTGTCATTGTTGGGCATATCAAGAATAACAAAGTCGGTCAAAATAGTAACATTTGCAACCACAACAGGAACGTCCTCGGAAATTCCAATAGGTAAACCAGTGGATTTGTCAGCCATTTGCAAAGATATCCTAGTAGGTGTGAGCTTACTCAAATCAATCCTTTTATAAATGTAGAAAGGCATAACACTAACACCAGCCCCTAAATCACATAAAGAAGTTTTGACATAACTTCTTTTAATAGAGCAAGGTACTGTGGGTATACCCGGATCTCCCAACTTCTTAGGTACTCCACCATAAAAAAATTAGCAAGCATAGTAGGAATTTCAGTTTCAGGTATTTTTCTTTTGTTGGTGATAATATCTTTCATATACTTAGCATACAGAGGCATTTTTAATATATCAGTCAAACTTCTGTGCAAAATGACATGTCTAATCATTTCAGCAAAGCGCTCAAAATCTTCATCGTCCATACTTTTAGAGGGCTTACGATAGAATGGCATGGGTTTTTGAACCCATAGCTCTCTTTCCTTCCATGTTTTCTAGCAACAAAGTCTTTCTTATCATATCGATTATTTTTAGGAGGTGGATTATCAAGATCCTCAACAGGTTCAATTTCCACATCATTATCATTTTCTTTTTATCATCTGGTTAAGCATCTACGTGAGCATCACCATTATTATCATTTTCATTGTCACTAGGTGTATGTTCACTCCACATTGTGTTTCCGCATCAGAAATAGAAACTTCATTATGTTTCTCAATAGATTTTTCTATACCTTTCTTCACTAGAAACATGCAAGTTCCTATCATCTTTCTTTCTTCCTTTTCTTCTTCTTAGATGAACTAGGTGCATCTTCATTATATTTTTGAGAATCTTGTTCAATTCTTTTAGGGTGACCTTCAAGATAAAGAGGTTCTTGAGTCATTCTACCTCCTCTAATCACTACTCTAACAACATGATCATTCATATTATTATTTATTTCAGCAAGCAAATCATTTTTTGACTTAGCTACGTGGTCTAGTTTGGTGTGAACCATAGAAGCATGTTTACCTAGACCTATCACATCATTTTCCATTGTAAACATTAAGTCACTTAAGTGGTCTATCATTACGATATTACGTCTCGATTGATTCTTAACATATTATTGAAGTGTTTTTGCTTAACAACGTAATTATCAAATTCATCCATGCATTGTTCAGGAGTCTTAGTATAATGTATATCACTTTTATTAAAGGAATGCAGAGACTTTACCTCTACTACCTGTGTTGGGGCATCAAGTCCATGTATTTCTTCAATAGTCGGTAATTTCTTGACACCCTCGGTTTTAATACCTTTCTCTTGCATAGATCTTTTTGCCACTTGCATGTCTTCAGGATTGATGAATAGAATATCTCTTTTCTTTTGAATAGGTTTCGGATGTGGTTTAGGAAGTGTCGAATCATCGGCATTTTGCAATATGTTATTAAATAATTCTTCAGCTTGTCCAACAGTTCTTTCCCTGAATACACAACCAACATAACTATCTACGAAATCCCTACAAGCATTGATTAGTACATTATAAAAGATATCAAGAATGTCATTCTTGTTAAGAGGATAATCAGGCAAAGCTCTTAGTATCCGGAGAAGCCTCTCCCAAGCTTGAGGGAGATTCTCTTCTTCAGGGTGAGCAAAGTTAAATATTTCCTTTAAGGCAGCTTGTTTCTTATGAGCAGGAAAACATTTTTCAGAAAAGTAGTAAAGCATATCTTAGGGACTACATATACAACCAGGAGCAAGAGAAAGGAACCATTCCCTGGCCTCGCCTTTTAGCGAGAAAGGGAAAAATCTTAAGAATATAATCGTAGCAAATATTTTCATCATTGGTAAGTAGGGCGACAATATCATTCAGTTTCATAAGGTGTTCGACAATAGTTTCATTTGCATAACCATGGAAAGTATCAGACTCTACTATAGGAATTAACTCAGCATCTATAGAGAATTCATAATCCTTATGAGTAACAAATATAGGAGAAGTAGAAAATTTAGGATCACGTTTTATTTTCTTCATCATAGATTTTTCTTTCAGTTTGCATAGTAGTTTCTTCAAATCATCTCTATCCTCAAAAGCAAGACAGTCCCTAGCTACCTTGCCATCCATAAGATAACCTTCAGGTACAGAAGGCAATTCATATCTATTAGGTGAGAGAGGTGTAATAGGTGATTAAAAGTCTTCATCGGTTTTAGTATTTTCAGGTTCTCTGATTTAGCAAGATGAGCATCAAGTAATTCATTCAGTGGCATGGTTTTAGTTTCAACACGTGTAGGAATAGTATCATCATTAACTTCAGAAGTAGCATCATCAAGTTCATGTGACATATCAGGACGATCAACAGGTGGTGGTGTAACAAGTCGATTCAAAATAGTAGGTGAATCAAAACAGAGCTAGATGGCAGTTCCTTACCTCCTCTCGTGTGAGAGGGGATGATATTAGTTTGATTGTCTTTCAGATTCTTTAGAGTAGCAATTGGATATCCTTCAAGTTAAGACAATAAACAAAGCTATGCTCCCCTGAAATGGCGCCAGAAAAAGGTTTTGATCACCCACAAGTATAGTGGATCACGACAGTGTTCACGGGTAGTATTTCACCCTAATTTATTGGTTCGACACTAGGGGAGCCAAATAATATTTATTGGGCTTGACAGTTGAGTTGTCCATTCAATCGCACCTGGGATATCTCTCTGTAACAAAGGTTTAGTAGCACGGCAAATAGTAGTAGCAAAAGCAACAACAATAGTGACAGCAACAATTTTTAGTAGGTTTTACAGTAGGAGCAACAGTAGTAACTTAGCAAGATTTGGTGTATGTAAAGCGTAGGCACGTGGATCAGTGATGGCTAATGATTTAGATGACATTGATCATATAACAGTTACACACTAGGGTGACACTGAACTAGCTCCAATTCATCAATATAATGTAGGCATGCATTCCTTATATAGTGATGCGTGATTGCATAAGAACTTGCATATCATATTTTGTCCTACCCTCCCGTGGAAGCGAGGTCCTATTGGAAACTTAGGGATGTTAAGGCCTCCTTTTAATAGAAAACCTGAACAAAGCATTAACACATGGTGAATTTATACATCCATTTTGCATCATGCTTTTATATTGATATTTATTGCATTATGGGCTGTTATTCCATGTTATGGTACAATATTTATGCCTTTTCTTACTTATTTTACAAGGTTTACATGAAGAGGGAGAATGCCGGCAGTTGGAATTCTGGACTGGAAAAGGAGCAAAGTTGAGATACCTATTCTGCAAAAGTCCAAAAGTCTTGAAAATCTATGGAGATTTTTTTGGAATATATCAAAAATATTGGGCGAAACAAATACCAAAGGGGGCCCACCAGGAGGTGGCAAGCCTGCTAGGCGCGACAACCCCCCTATCCATGCTACCAGGCTGGTGACCCACCCGGCAGGTCCCCGACGCCCATCTTTTGCTATATGGAGGGTTTTGACCTGGAAAAAAATCATAAGAAAGCTTTCGGGACAAAGCGCCGCTGTCTCAAGATGGAACATGGACAGACCAATCTAGAGCTCCAGCAGGGCTGTTCTGCCAAGGAAACTTCCTCCCGGAGGGGGAAATCGAAGCCATCGTCATCACCAATGACCCTCTCATTGAGAGGGAGTCGATCTCCATCAACATCTTCACCAGCACCATCTCCTCTCCAAACCTAGTTCGTCTCTTGTATCCGATCTTTGTCTCAAACCTCAGATTGGTACATGTGGGTTGCTAGTAGTGTTGATTACTCCTTGTAGTTGCTGCTAGTTGGTTTACTTGGTGGAAGATCATATGTTTAGGTCTTTTATGATAATTAATACTCCTCTGATTATGAACATGAACATGCTTTGTGAGTAGTTATGTTTGTTCCCGAGGACATGGGATAACTCTTGTTATAAGTAATCATGTGAATTTGGTATTCGTTCGATATTTTGATGAGATGTATGTTGTCTTTCCTCTAGTGTTGTCATGTGAACGTCGACTACATAACACTTCACCACTATTTGGGCCTAGAGGAAGGCAGTGGGAAGTAATAACTAGATGATGGGTTGCTAGAGTGACAGAAGCTTAAACCCTAGTTTATACGTCGCTTCATAAGGGTCTGACTTGGATCCATATGTTTGATGCTATGGTTAGATTTATCTTAATTCTTCTTTCGTAGTTGCGGATGCTTGTGAGAGGGGTTAATCATAAGTGGGAGGTTTTTCCAAGTAACGGCAGCACCCAAGCACCGGTCCACCCTCATATCAAATTATTAAAGTAACAAACGTGAATCAAATGAGTATGGTGAAAACTAGCTAGACAGAAATTCAGATGTGTCCTCGGGAGGACTTGGCTTTATCTAAGAGTTTGTCCAGGCCTGTACTTTGCTACAAAAAGGATTGGGATACCTTGCTGCACCCTTGCTACACTAGTTACTTGTTACTCGTTACAAATTATCTTATCACAAAAGTATCTATTACCGATAATTTCAGTGCTTGTAGAGAATACCTTACTGAAAACCGCTTGTCATTTCATTTTGCTCCTCGTTGGGTTCATTAGTCTTACTATCGAAAGTTCTACGATAGACCGCCTATACTTGTGGGTCATCAAGACTCTTTTCTGGCGCCGTGGCCGGGGAAGTGAAGCGCCTTTGGTAAGTGGATTCTAGGAAGGAAAAATTTATATTGTGTGCTGAAATTTACTGTCACTTGTCACTATGGAAGTAATACTTTGAGGGGTTTGTTTGGGGTATCTTCACCTCGGCCAGAAACACAAAGAGTTGTCCCTCAACCTACTGAACCTACTGAAAATATTTATTATGAAATTCCTTCGGGTATGATAGAGAAACTGCTGGCTAATCCTTACGCAAGAGATGGAACACTACATCATGATTTGCATCTAATCTATGTAGATGAAGTTTGTGGATTATTTAAGCTTGCAGTCCTACATGAGGATCATATCAAGAAGAAGGTCTTCCCTTTATCTTTGAAGGAGAAGTCATTGACGGGTACAGGCTATGTGATGATATTGGATCATGGAGCTACAATTGATTGAAAATGGAATTTCATCTGAATTTCTATCATATGCATCTAGTTCATCGTGATCAGAATTATATCTATAATTTTTGGCCTCGTGAAGGAGAAAGAATCGCTCAAGCTTGGGGGAGCTATATTCATGCCCCAAACATGATCTCTCGAGAGAAATTATTATTCAGAATTTTTATGTTCGGCTTTGTCGTAATGATCAATCCATGCTAGATACTTCTTGTGATGGTTCCTATATGAAGAAAGATATTGACTTCAAATGGGATTTCTGGAAAGAATTAAATGCAACTCTGAAGATTGGGAACTCGATGAAGGTAAGGAGTCAGGTATGAACATTAAGTTTGATTGTGTTAATACTTCGTAGACACCGATGCTTTTCGTGAATTTAGCACTAAATATGGACTTGACTCTAAGATAGTAGCTTCTTTTTGTGAATCTTTTGCTGCTCATGTTGATCTCCCTAAGGAGAAGTGGTTTAAATATCATCCTCCCATTGAAGTGAAAGTAGTTGAACCTATTAAAGTTAAAGAGGAAACTATTACTTATAATGTTGATCCTGTTATTCCTGTTGCTTATATTGAGAGATCACCTTTCCCTTTTAGAATAAAGGAATATGCTAAAGCTTCAACCGTGGTTCGTAAGAGCTGTGCTAGAACACCTACCCCCCTGAGCAAATTAAAGTTGAGCCTAGTATTGCTACGATTAAAGATTTCTTGGTTGACAATATTGATGGGCATGTTATTCAATTTTGTAATGAAGCTGCTAGAATTGCTAAACCTGATGCTAGGGATAAACATAGACCTATTGTTGGCATGTCTATTTTTTCTGTTAAAATAGGATATCATTGTTATCATGGCTTATGTGATATGGGTGCTAGTGTGAGTGCAATTCCCTTTACCTTATATAAAGAAATTATGAATGATATCGCACCGGTTGAGTTAGAGGAAATTGCTATTACAATTAAGCTTGCTAATAGAGACACTATAGCACCAGTTGGGATTATTGGACATGTTGAAGTATTGTGTGGGAATATGAAATATCCTACTGATTTTCTTGTCCTTGGCTCCCCACAAGATGATTTTTGTCCCTTTATAGTTGGTATACCCTTCTTAAATACCGTTAATGCCAGGATAGATTGGGAGAAGGAAACTGTTACTATAAGTTTTGGGGATACCTCTCATGAGTTTAATTTCTCCAAATTTCGTAGACAACCCTATGATAAAGAATTGTCTAGTAAGGATGAAATTAGTGGTCTTGCTTCTATTGCTGTGCCTCCTACTGATCCCTTAGAACAATATTTGCTAGACCATGAAAATGATATGCATATGAATGAAAGGAATGGTATAGGTAAGATTTTTTTTGATCAGACTCCTATTTTGAAACACAACTTGCCTGTTGAAATACTTGGGGATCCTCCTCCACCCAAGGGTGATCCCATGTTTGAGCTTAAACAATTACCGGATACTCTAAAATATGCTTATCTTGATGAAAAGAAGATATATCCTGTTATTATTAGTGCTAACCTTTCAGAGCATGAATAACAGAGATTATTCAAAACCTCGAGGAAGCACTGTGCTCCTATTGGAGATACTCCTGTTGATCTTAAGGGAATTAGTCCCACTCTATGTAAGCATAAAATTAAAATGGAGTCCGATGCTAAACCACTTGATGATCACCAACGACAATTAAACCCTAAAATGAAAAGAGTGGTACGAAATGAAATATTAAAGCTTCTAGAGGCAGGTATCATTTATCCTATTGCTGATAGTAGATGGGTTAGTCCCATTCATTGTGTCCCTAAGAAAAGAGGTCTTACCGTAGTTCCTAATGATAAAAAAGAATTGATCCTGCAAAGAATTGTTACAGGATATAGAATGGTAATTGATTTTAGGAAATTAAATAAATCTACTAGAAAATATCATTACCCTCTACCATTTATTGCTTAAATGCTAGAAAGACTATCCAAACACACACATTTTTGCTTTCTAGATACTTATTTTGGTTCCTCTCAAATACCTGTGTCAAAAGAGGACCAAGAGAAGACCACTTTTACGTGCCCTTTCGGTACCTTTGCTTATAGATCTATGCCTTTTGGTTTATGCAATGCACCTGCTACCTTTCAACGATGTATGACTGCTATATTCTCTAATTTTTGTGAGAGGATTGTTGAGGCTTTCATGCATTATTTTTCCGTTTACGGAACTTATTTTGATGATTGTTTGAGCAACCTTGATCGAGTTTTGCAGAGATGTGAAGAAACTATTCTTGTATTGAATTGGGAGAAGTGCCACTTTATGTTGAATGAAGGTAAAGTCTTGGGACATAAAATCTTTGAAAGAGGTATTGAAGTTGACAAGGCCAAAGTTGATGCTATTGAAAACATGTCATGTCCTACGGATATCAGAGGTATAAGAAGTTTCCTTGGTCATGCTGGTATCTAGAGGAGGTTTGTAAAGACTTCTCTAAGATTTCTAGGCCTCTCACTAATGTTTTGCAAAAAGATGTTCCATTCGTTTTTTATGATGATTGTGTATAAGCATTTGAATTCTTAAGAATGCCTTGATTTCTGCACCTGTTGTTCAACCACCTGATTGGAACCTACCCTTTGAAATCATGTGTGATGCTAGTGATTATGCCTTGAGTGCTATTCTAGGAAAAATAGTTGATAAGAAATTAAATGTTATTCATTATGCTAGCAAAACTCTAGACAATGCTGAAAGAAACTATGCTACCACTAAAAAGGAATTTCTAGCAGTTGTTTTTGCTTGTGATAAGTTCCGACCTTATATTGTCGATTCTAAAGTAACTGTTGACACTAATAATGCTTCTATTAAATATCTTATGGAAAAGAAAGATGCTAAACCTAGACTTATCAGGTGGGTTCTTTTGCTACAAGAATTTGATTTGCATATTGTTGATAGAAAGGGTGCTGATAACGCGTAGCAGATAACTTGCCTAGGTTAGAGAATGTTCTTGATGACCCACTACCTATTGATGATAGATTTTCTTATGAACAATTAGATTTCATAAATGCTTCAAGTAATGCTCCTTGGTATGCTGATTATGCTAATTACATTGTCGCTAATATATCGCCTAGTTTCAGATACCAACAAAACAAAAAGTTCTTCTATGATTTAAGACTTTACTTTTGGGATGACCCACATATTTATAAGGAAGGAGTAGATGGTGTTATTAGACGTTGTGTACCTGAGCATGAACAGGAACAGATCCTACACAAGTGTCATTCCAAGGCCTACGGAGGACACCACACTGGAGATAGAACTGAGCATAAGGTATTAAAATCTGGGTTTTATTGACCTACTCTCTTCAAGGATGCTCGTAAGTTTGTCTTGTAATGTGACGAATGTCAAAGAATTGGCAATATTAGTAGACGTCGGGAAATGCCTATGAATTACTCTCTTGTTATTGATCTGTTTGATGTTTGGGGTTTTGATTTTATGGGATCTTTTCCAACGTCCAATGGGTATACTCATATTCTATTTGATGCTGATTATGTTACTAAGTGGGTAGAAGCTATTCCAACTAGTAGTGTTGATCTTAAAACCTCTATTAAGATGCTGAAGGAAGTTATTTTACCTAGATTTGGAGTCCCTAGATATTTAATGACTGATGGTTGTTCACACTTTATTCATGGTGCATTCCGTAAGTTGCTTGCTAAGTGTGATATTAATAATAGAATTGCATCTCCTTATCATCTTCAATCTAGTGGTCAAGTAGAATTAAGCAATATTGAAATTAAATTGATCTTGCAAAAGAATGTTAACATATCTAGAATGAATTGGTTTAACAAACTTGACGATGCATTATGGGCTTATCGAACTGCTTACAAGAACCCTATGGGCATGTCCCTGTATAAAATGGTTTATGGTAAAGCATGTCACTTACCTCTAGAGCTAGAGCATAAAGCTTACTAGGCAATCAAAGAGCTCAACTATGATTTCAAACTTGCTGGTGAGAAGATGTTGTTTAACATTAGCTCACTTGATGAAAGGAGAACCCAGGCCCATGAGAATGCCAAGTTGTTTAAAGAAAAAGTTAAGAGATGGCATGATAAAAGGATACAAAAGCGTGAATTCAATGTAGGTGACCATGTCTTGCTATACAATTCTCGTTTAAGATTTTTTGCATGAAAACTTCTCTCTAAATGGGAAGGGCCTTACATTGTCATGGAAGTATATCGTTCTCGTGCCATCAAGATCAACAACACCGAAGGCACAAATCCGAAGGTGGTAAACGGGCAAAGAATCAAAAATTATATCTCAGGCACTCCCATAAATGTTGAAACCAATATTATTAATACCATAACTCCGGAGGAGTATATTAGGGAGACCTACTGGAACGTTTCAGACTAAGAAAAGGAATAGGTATGTGGTACGGTAAGTGAACCGACTCCAAAAATTTCCCAATAGCTATTTTTCTCCGTTCTGGAATATTTAAAAATTTAGGAAAATGAAAAGTAGTATGAAAGATGCACGAGGAGTTGACAAGCCTGTTAGGCGCGGCCACCCACCTCGCCATGCCTAGAGGGCTTGCCACCACCCCGTGCACTCTCCGGACTCTGTTTTATTGTGGTACACTCCTTCGGGTCGCCAAAAATTCATTATATAATCTCCTGAAGTTTTGGACTTTTGTATCATGACAATACCTCATGTTTTCGTTTTGAGTTGTTTCTGCAATAGATTTAGGGCAAGATGTCGTCCCAAGAGTGTGATGGGGAGAACTATAATCGCATTATCTTGGTAATCCCAAGCTCTATGGGGACCTAGGTCCTTATGGATTATTCTCAGAGCAGGAACAAGAAGGCAAGTATGGGGAGGAAAGCTCGGATGAAGAGGAGATTCCTCTGCCTCAACTGGGAGACAGTGTACGTGGAGTTCAGGAAATCAAGCCTCCTAAACACAAGAAGAAAACCCAAAGTTCTATTTATCCCTTATCGTTTTCTGCAGGAGAGCAAGGAACAATTATGTCAAAGAATATTGAAGCTCGAGCAGGAAGTAGATTGTCACAGCCCTAGAAATTGCTTGTATTAGTTGCATCATTGAGCATTCATTACGTCATGTTTAACTTCAAATTAATTTGAAATTGGGGTGATCAAACCCTAGCACAGATAAATTTCAAATAGGTTAAATTATTAAGATAATTGAGTGAATTCAAAATGCTCTTCAAAAATGTTCCCCCTCTTGGATAAATGTTGGCAACAACATATCAAGGGTGAATTTTATATTAGCAACTATTTTGGCCAATTAAATAAATTAGAGAAGTTTCTGGAAATCACTAATAAAGCATTATAAATATGATAGATGTCCAAAAATGCCCAAACCTTTTTGTGGAAGTTTGAAATAATCAAACTATTTTTCTCTAGTCCAGGCTATCACCTATTTGAGACTGAACCCGCACGGAAGTCCGGTTGAAGTTTCCGCTACGGCCCCAAACGATGTGCGCAGGGTTCCCAAGCCCACCATTCGGGTGACCCTTGGTACACCGTGCCACTGCCTACTGTGTCATAACCCACCCCTAGGGTCAGCACTACGCACGGCCTCTAGCATGCTATAAACACCAGAAACTACTTGCAACTCCTGGACCAAGGACTAAGCAACTGATAAGTCGAGAGGGGTCGAGTTACCGGAACCCAATGTGTGGTAGTAACTAGTCTTGGATCACAAACACGAAACTCAGTTCCTAAGATTGGTCCCTATGTACTCCTACATAGCCTCTCATTGCTACCTTTACCAACTCGGGTTCATCATAAGCTTATCACGTCAGCATCGTTATTTCACTCCAGTTCATCACCCAGATGAAACAGGCCTGACAAAACTCTAAGCATAGTAGGCAAAGTAAGCTAAACACATCATGGCACAAGAATCTACCAGGTATGCTAGGTTGGAAGGTTTAGCTATTGACTGTGACAATGACAGGTCATGAAAAAGAGTAGGTTCATCTACCGATAAGACAGACAAGTGAACGTTTGTCCTAATGCAATAAACAAGAGCGGGAGCGAGAGAGTGGGATGTTATCGAAATAATCAAAGCGGGTTTCTTGCCTTGCTGGGTAGCGGGAAGGTTTTCTTCTTTGTTGGAATACTTGGAGGTATCCTCACAAGCAGGGCCTACCGCAATGCAGGTAAGTAGCAATCAATACACGCAAGTGCAACAGTATGATGCATGATCATGGCATGGCAGCATGTATGGATGAGCTAATGCAACTATAGTCCAAGTTAATTTGAAGTGAGTTTGAATATAGGTTCAAAATCATTCTCCATTTCATATTCCATATATTAACCTATTAGTAAATGTCAATGTTCATCTACATAGGTTGCTCTAATATGCATGACAATAGAACCATTGGATTCATTGGATTTTTCTGATAAATTTTCATATATAAATTATTTTCATCTGATTAACATCCTAAGCCATAAGAATCCAGCCTGTAACACATCACATCACTTTGCAATCTCATGCACGGTTATCTCCACGGCTGCCACCTTACCTGGGTCGGGACCATTTGCGTCTTTTGACTCACATATGTGAATGTGTTGCTAGCATTCAAATGTCAAAGAACCCGGGCCGACATGACTAGTTGTAGATGTCAATCTCTAGCGTGTCACATCCGTATAGGGACACGCATACGTAACCCAGCAATGCAGGTGTCAATATCTAGCGTGTGTAGACGAGTCATAGCAAGCTACAAGGACTCCATTATGCCGTGGGACATAAATGTCATCACTGCACGTAGACGAATCGTAGCAGGCTACAGGGACTCCATTACACTACGAGACATTTCTCCGAAGGGGCAGACACAACAGCAAAGAAGGATACATGCCGGTCAATCAATGTGTCCGGAGCAGTAGGAAGCTACCAAGGCTCGGTGGAAGCACAAAGAGGCAGTTCCCCGTAAAGAGTACTACTAAAGGCACACAACTAGGTGTTAGATCCCATACATACCGTTGCACGTCACACGTACGCACTACATGCCCGATATGAATAGATACAACTATGGCATCACAACATAACCATACAACATTACAACATCTATTTAGAAGGCTCGGAAGAGCCAATACAATAAGATGTTGTAAATAGTGGTCACAAGACCCAACATTCAGAGCATTCAAACAAGCAAGTAGAAGTTAAACATGTCTCGATACAAACATCTATAAAAGTGGCTAGAGGAGCCTGAAAAGCTACAATGACCCTACCAAAGGAACCAGACCTCTGTTTGGGATTCCCAAGCTAATCCAGTCAACATCGAACTTCACGTCAAAAATACCACTAATGAGACTGACGTCTCCTCTGCAAAAACATAATTTACGCAAACGTGAGTACAAGGGTACTCAACAAGACTTACATCAGAACTAACTACACATGCATTAGTATCAATGAAGGGGATTGTGGAGTTTATTGCAGCAAGCCAGCTTTGACTCTTGGCTAACCTATACTACGTCTACAAGTGCTTTCTTTGAGGTGGGATAGCGCACACGAGTCCACATATTCACCAATCAATACAGCACTATGGATCCACTCTCGTCTCCCTACGAGAAGGCCATCCATAGCACTCATGCTTATCTTGCGTATTTTAGAAGTATCCATTTCACTTATCTATGAAATACATAAGCAATCCAAGTAGTCCATATCCGAGGACGCGGCTATTCGAATAGATTATTCCACCCTGCAGGGGTATACTTCTTCACACACGCTCTCGCCACTTATCACCGTATGCACGTCATCCATCTCGGCAACCTTCAAGCGGAAGCACTGGCGTGGGCGTCGGCCACGACCGTCAACCACACAAGACCCTAGACCAGGTTTATCGCCTATTTGAGACTGACCCCGCACGGATGTCCGGCCGAAGTTTCCGCTACGACCTCAAACAATGTGCGCAGGGTTCCCAAGCCCACCGTTCGGGTGCCACTTGGTACACCGTGCCACTATGCATCTACCGCATCACAGCCCACCCCGTCGGGCAGCACTATGCACGGCCGCCATCACTTTTCCTACAAACACCAGAAACTAGTTGCGACTCTTGGACAGAGGTCTAGGCGATTAATACGCTGAGAGGGGTCGAGTTACCGGAGCCCAATGTGTGGTACTAACTGTCTTGGATCACAAACACAGAACTCGGTTTTTAAGGTTGGTCCCAATGAGACAACCCGTCATGTACTCCTACATGACCTCTCATCGCTACCTTTACCAAATCGTGTTCACCCACTTAGCTCTCACACAGTAGGACATGAACACTGCCATTCTGATTCATCACCCGGATGGATCAGACCCGACATGACACGACTCTAAGCATAGCAGGCACAGTAAGTAAGCATGGATGAGTAAGCACAACAAGGCTCAAGCAGTTGCTACTCATGCTAAGTGGTTCCAACTATTTACTATGGCAAAGACAGGTCATGCAAAGGAATGGGTTCAACTACCGATGACATGTAACAATTGAATCGTTGTTATCCTAATGCAGTAAAGAGAGCTGGAGCAAGAGAGTGGGTTCATATCAGTATGCTCAAGGGGGTTTGCTTGCTTGACAGTCCTGAATATATACTTCTCTTCATTAGAGTCAACGTTCACATCATCGGAACCATTGTCTATCGAGAAGGATCAAGCATCGACAGACAGGAAGAAGGAACACATTCAATGTGATGCAACAATCATGATGCATGAAATGGCATGTTAAATTACTGAATTGACCTAGTGCTATAGATAGTCATATTAAGTGAAGTGGAATTCAAACTTATACTAAATTCCAACTCCAACACTTTTTGTTAAATTATCCTAATCATGAAGTGTCCTACTTGGTGATGTTAGCTTGCTCAAGCATGCATGATCATGGCATAAACAGATTCTTTGGATTTTTCTGATCATTTTTCATATATAAATTATTTTCATCTGATTTACAGATTATTTTCTATGATTTTTAGAAGTTTTAGACATTTTCTGGAATTTCCTGAATTATTTCTATTATAAAAACAGATTACTGCGTCAGCCTGATGTCAACATGACGTCAGCAGGTCGGCTGACCCGGTCCAGGTCAAACCTGGTGTGCGGGGTTCACACGTTAGTGTCACTGGATATTTAACCAGGGTTAATTAACCTAATTATTTAACTAATAGGCACTAGGGCCCACTATCAGTGGCTAAGTAGTTTAATTAATCAAATAAGTTAATATATATTCTTACCCAAAAATTAAATAGGGGCTGGGCCCACCTGTCAATGACCCAGGGGTCAACCTCTGGTTGGCCGGGTCAAAGCCATCGGCGGCTCAATGCCGGTGATAGCAGACATGACAGGGGTCATCGGATTTCACCGTCCGGCGACCCAATGGGCGGCTGAGGCCATCTAAACATAGCTAGCACCGATCCGCATCCATCTAAGCTAACTAGCACGGCTGGGGCGGCTTGCAGCGACGGCGGCGACATGGCTAGCAGCGGCCGGAGGTCGGGTCCGGAGGGGAGCTGGGTAGGGCACGTTGGGGAAGAGGGGAAACACGGGGAGGAGCAAGAGGGGCTCACAAGGGGGCGGCAAGAGTGCTCAGACGGCTCGGGGAGGCTTCCAGCGCAACGAATCGACGGCAAGGAGCTTCGGTCCGGCACGGAAGAGAGAGCAGGGGAGAGGGGGGAGAGCTGTAGGGGGAGAGAGGGAGCTCCACGAGTCCTCCGTGGAGCGAGTAAGGCGAGGGGAAGCAGCTCCGTGGCAAGCAGGAGGTGGAGGCCGGTACGTGCGCGGCCGACACCTCGACTACCTACTGGCCGGAGGTGGGAGATGACCTCCTCACCCCTGGTGGACTGGGATGAGCTTCCCACTTGGGCCAGTAAGGTTTTGCCCCTTTTTTATTTCTTATTTTCTATTTTTTTCTTTTCTTCTAATAGTTGTTTTATTTTGTGAGGTCAAAGTATCTAGCACAATAATGTCCACAATTTTTACGATAAATAGTTTGATTATTTCAAACTTCCACAAAAAGGTTTGGGCATTCTTGGACATCTATCATATTTATAATGCTTTATTAGTGATTTCCAGAAACTTCCCTAATTTATTTAATTGGCCAAAATAGTTGCTAATATAAAATTCACCCTTGATATGTTGTTCCCAGCATATATCCAAGAGGGGGAACATTTTTGAAGAGCATTTTGAATTCACTCAATTATCTTAATAATTTAACCTATTTGAAATTTATCTGTGATAGGGTTTGATCACCCCCATTTCAAATTAATTTGAAGTTAAACATGATGTAATGAATGCTCAGTGATGCAACTAATACAAGCAGTTTCTAGGGCTGTGACATAGATGACCTGAGGGAACAAAAATTTATGCTTAAGAGGAAACTAGACAAGCTTCCAACCTCATCAATGACTCCACCACCATCGCCTCCGAAGAAGGACATCTAAGCACATGGGTATGGTCACCCCCTTGGCTTGTGTCAAGCTTGGGGGAGGTGCCCTAGTATCGTATCACCATCACACTTTTTTTCCTTTTTCTTGTTTTTGTTAGTTCGATCCTTTTGGCTTTATCTTGATCCAGTAGAATAAAGTTTAGTATGATCTAGCTTTGAGTTTTTGCTTTTTGCTCCCCTTATGTAAGCAAGTCCGAGAGTTATATAATCAAAAGTATTTTTGATGTGAGGGCTTTGCTAGCTTGCTATGCTCTTGAGAGTAATAAATAAAATAAGAATAGAATAAAAGCAAGAGTATACATAATGATCCTATGGGGAGTGATGACTTCACATATAAGAAGTATGTCGATTGAAATTTGTTGGGAGTTGACAAACACAGTGATTGGTCATTGGTGCAATTAAAAAGGATGTGATAAAGAAAGAGATATTCACATATAAATATATCGTCTTGGACATCTTTTGTGATTGTGACCACTCATTAAAATATTACATGCTAAGAAGTTGATGTTGGACAAGGAAGACAACATAATGGGTTATGTTTGCTTGCTTTCGAGTAAATTTATATGGTTTTAGATCCTCTAACATGTAGTGCTTGCTTCCACCTCATACTAGCCAAAACTTCCGCACCAAGTAGAGATACTACTTGTGCATCCAAACACCTCAACCCAGTTGTTCCATGAGAGTCCACCATACCTACCTATGGATTGAGTAAGATCCTTCAAGTAAGTTATCATCGGTGCAAAAAAGCAATAAGAATTGCTCCTAAATATGTGTGATCTTTTATTGTAAGGGAAATAAGCATTGTACAAACTTGATAGTAAAGAAATAAAAGTGAAAACTGCATAATAAAGGATGCTATCACAAAGGGCAATACAATGCGGCGTTCCTTTGCACTAAGGGTTTGGGCATTCCAAACCGAGAAGCGCATGAAAACATCTGCTTCCCTCTACAAAGGGTCTGTCTGTTACTTTTACTTTTTAAGTACTTACCTTTATGCAAGAGTCATAGTGATCTTCACAACTTCATATATTATGCCTCTCTCTTGGCAAGCATTATGTGTTGGGGAATGATCTAGACACATATACCCATTCGTATGTGGGTGAGCATGAGTTATTATTGTTGACATCACCCCCGAGTTGAATAGTTTGGAGGCAAAACTATAAGCCCCTATCTTTCTCTGTGTCCGGTTAAAGCTTTGATCTCATGAGTACCGCGTGAGTGTTAGCAATTATGAAAGACTAAAAGATGATTGAGTATGTGGATTTGCTTTACAAGCCCTTATATTGACTCTTTCCGATGTTATGATAAATTGGTAATTGCTTCAATGACTGACAACATAGTTTGTTGGTTGTCAATGGAATTCTTGGTTCATACTTTATCGTGAATGAATTGTTACTCTAGAATTAGAAATCTTATTACAATAAGTATTGATGTTTTAAAGATGATCATGATGCCCTCATGTCCGTATTTTATTTTATTGACACCGCTATCTCTAAACATGTGGACATATTTATCGATCTCGGCTTTCGCTTGAGGGCATGCGAGGTCTAAGCTTGGGGGAGTTGATACGTCCATTTTGCATCATGCGTTTATATTGATATTTATTGCATTATGGGCTGTTATTGCACGTTATGGTACCATATTTATGCCTTTTCTCTCTTATTTTACAAGGTTTGCATGAAGAGGGAGAATGCCGGTAGCAGGAATTCTGGACTAGAAAAGAGCAAATCTGAGATACCTATTCTGCACAACTCCGAAAGTCCTGAAAATCTAGGGAGAATTGTTTTGGAATATATAAAAAATATTGGGTGAAACAAATACCAGAGGGGCCCCACCAGGAGGTGGCAAGCCTTCTAGGTGCGGCCACCAACTAACCGCGCCTACGAGTCTTGTGGCCCACCTGGCAGGTCCCCGATGCCCATCTTCTGCTATATGGAGGGTTTTGACTTGGAAAAAAATCATAAGAAAGCTTTTAGGATGAAATGCCGCCGTCTTGAGGCGGAACTTGGACAGAACCAATCTAGAGTTCCGGTAGGGCTATTCTGCCGGGGAAACTTCCCTCCTGGAGGGGGAAATCGAAGCCATCGTCATCACCAATGATCCTCTCATCGAGAGGGGGTCAATATCCATCAACATGTTCACTAGCACCATCTCCTCTCCAAACCCTAGTTCATCTCTTGTATCCGATCTTTGTCTCAAACCTCAGATTGGTACCTGTGGGTTGCTAGTAGTGTTGATTACTCCTTGTAGTCGATGCTAGTTGGTTTAATTGGTGGACGATCATATGTTCAGATCCTTTATGATAATTAATACTCCTCTAATTATGAACATGAACATGCTTTGTGAGTAGTTACGTTTGTTCCTGATGACCTAGGATAAGTGTAACAGCCCATGTGCTACCCTTGGCATTTATGGTCATGTAACTCTTGTGAACCTCTATGATTGCCATGTGCTTGAATGTATTACCATCTTACTTCATTGCCATTTCCATATCATGCATCATGCATCATGCCATCATGCTCATCATATCTATTGCATATTTATTATTGCCTTGGTTGTGCTTGTGGAGTGTTGAGATGGGAGGTGTGATGTGAATAAGTGCATGTGTGCTTGTGGGGTTAAACCCCTCTTCCATTTCAACATCTTAGAAAACCCCTTTTTCTCTCAATTATTTCATGACATCAGTTTTAACTTGTCCTAGAAATCTTTTAAAAATGTTCTCTTGCTCAAGTTAATTGTGCTGAGTGGACTAGGTGAGCTCTTTCACTTGTGTTGTTGTTGTTGTTGATTTTGTTTTTTAAATAAAATAGCAGGTAACATTAATGATAAGAATTAATTTACTTAGGTTAAAATTGACTAGTGCATTTTTATTAAATAGGTGTATTAAAATTAGGTCTAAATATATTTGGTTTGCAAAAAATAATATTTCTTTTTCTCTGTGGGGCTTTATTGTTTTTTTTAATAAAACGGGAGGTTTGGTGTGGGAGAGAGAGCTGAGGGAGGCCGAGCACCACGGCCCACCTGGGCCTCGAACCCCTCCTGGCCCAGCAACTAGCGGCTACATGGCCCCGTTGTCGCTTTTCGTCGGTTTTAGAAAGCGTCTAAGAGAGAGCGCTGCCATTTGGCACGGACATCGAGTCGCCGTTAGCCTTTGAGCCCCTTTAAAACCCTGTCGTCGCGCATCCCTAGGGTTTGCTCTTCCCATTCCCCACTCCTCCTCGCCGCGCCGCCACCAGGTAAGCGCAGCCTCGCCATAGCTGTCGCCAGCCTCGATGAACCGAGCGACCACGAGCTCGAGCTCGGGCTAGTCTCCGGCAGCCCCTCCCGGTGCCCCTCTGTGTGTGGAGACGAAGCCGTAGTCCCCCTCTTCTTCCTCGTCGGCCAGGAGAACTCCAAGGCCCCGTGTGTCATTGTCTCATTCCTGTGAGTTTCCGTCAGGAGTTCACCAGAGTTCCTTGATGCGCCATCGTCGATCTGCTGCGTCCCCGGCCCCGTCGTCGTGTTGAGGTAGGAGAGGTATACCCCCACGCTCGATCCCTTCGCTCTCCTTCATCCATAGGCCGTTGTATCCGTTGCCGTTGTTCTGTCGTGTGCGCACTCCCGGTGCTCTATAGTTCGATTTCAGAGGCGTCCGCGTCGTAGCGAGTCCCCACTGCGCTTAGGCCGTGCACTAGACCCGCACGCTCGCCGCCCAGAAGCTTCGCATCCTCGCGCGCGTCCAGCCGCCGCTGCCCATCTTGTCTTGCTTCGCGTCTGAGGGGGGCAGTGGCTTCTGCCATGTGCGGGAGCTCGAGCGCGTCCTGCCCCGTGTTGTGGCCCCCCTAGCTCCACGGGAATGAGCCTCCCCTGTGATCGTGCAGCCCCGTCGCAGGTCGTCGGCCCCGGTGGTTGCTGGAGGGCTTGCCGGCGTCGCCTTCTCCTTGTTTGCTAGCAGGTAGGAGAAGAGGGTTCTTTATATTTTTCCTGGCTATCCCCCCTTTCCAGCAGTAGTCCCCCACATAGTGAAGTGGCAACAGAACTGGGCCGAGATCGTGAGATCTGGGGTTTGAACCCCCGGTGCACCCTTTTTTCCTTTTTTCCATTGGTAGTTTGTGTTGTGTGGTGTGCCAGGATCCACTATGGCCACACAGGATCTGGTGTGGCTATGTGAGTGTGTGGTGTGTGCCTGTGTGTGTGTGAGCAGGAGTGGATCCACTATGGCCACGCAGGATCTGGTGTGGCTATGTGAGTGTGTGGTGTGTGCCTGTGTGTGTGTGAGCAGGAGTGGATCCCCTGTGGACAATAGGATCTATGTGTGCTTTTGTGTGCTTTTGTGTGTGTGTGTGTGTGTGTGTTTGTGTGTGTGTATGACAGTGGGCCCATGGCCCACTTGTCATCGACATAGAGGCGCAATAGTGTCTATGCCAGGTGGACCCCTCCTATATATTTAGTTTTTTATCTATTTTATTGTTTTGTGTTTTAATTAGATTATTTCCTTTTCTAGTATAGTTTCCATTTCTGTACATGAGCATATTTAGACATGAGCAAATATAGCAAGTTTTGACTTATGGGTATGGCATGTTATTTTCGATCATGGTTTTGGGAGTTTTTCATAAGCTTATATATGAGTATGATATATGTCATTGGGGTAGAATTTCCCAATGAATCCATTGGAGCAATTGGTTTGGTCATTTGAGCAAGTTTGACAAAATGTCATTTTGTCATTTTAGTTAGAACATGCATGCTTTGCTATTGGTGTCAACTTAGAAGTGGTAGTTTTTCATGAGTAGAATGCCATGGTATTTTCTTTTGACATGTTAGTCTTGCATATGAGTGGGAATCATTCTCCAAAGTGGCTATTAAAATTTTGCTAATTTCAACATGCTAAATATTTCCATGTTTGCGAATCTATTATTATTTTTATGCCATGATGAGTGGATGCTACCAAGTGATATGTTGTGTTTTAGCTCAAGCTCAGTGCTACTATTTTGAAGTAGATGTTGCCCTCTACCATCCTGTTAATTTTCATGCCATGAGGTGCTCTCTAGCATCTTTATTTATTGGTGTCAACTTGCTATCAGCTTAACTTAGATTCCATAAACTGTGATTTTCAGTAAGTCCCTAGAATCTGTTTCATCATGCCAACTTGTGAGCTTCACGCTTAGTGATGTGTGCTTCCTTTCCACTTTGTGTAGTTGGATGATTTGATAAGCAGGTTATATAGTTTCAGTTCATGCTTTGTTTGAATTGGAAACATCCTGTAGCTCTAGATAATTGCTGCGGAAGTTGCTATGTTACTATTTTGGGGCAGATCGTGTGTGTTAGTGTTTTGTTACTTGTGGGAGCTATCCTCCATTATTTTTCTTGATATTTGGCTCTATTATGGTTTGTTTTTCGTTTCCTAACTAGTGTCTACCTTGGAATACCCAGGAATAGCCCATGGCCTTCATTGTCTTGTATTTTTGTCTCTGTACCTTGTCGTGAGCATAGCGTGAGATCCGTTAGCCCGTTTCCTACATTCTACATATGCATTTGCATTGGTTTTGCATGAAGCATCCATATTTTCCATGGTAATGCATGTTCAAACAAATTAACATGAGGTTCTATACAGAATTGTAAATAACTTAACTATTGCATGAGAAACATGACTAGCTTAGGATTGCCATACTAAATACTTCAAATGAATCATGCTTCATCTTGTTTGTGCATTGCACCTTTGTTGGTAGTTTATTGTTGTTGTTTCTCTTGGGTAGACGCAAGTGTTGAACCTGAGTACAAAGATCCAGGAGAGTACCACTACAAGGACCCCGCTCTTTGTCCCTCTGAAGAACCAACATGCAAGATGATCGTACCCCGATCCCGACAGTATTTTTGCTTTGCTAGATGTCTCGCTCTTATTGTTACATATGCATTACCTACCACTTGAAAGTCAAGCCTCCTACATTGCCATGATAGCCTCTAACCCCTCCACACCCTAGCAAACCTTGTTTGGCTAAGTTACCATTGCTCAGCCCCTCTTATAGCGTTCTTAGTTGCAGGTGGAGGTTCTTTCCATGTGATAACATGGATATCTGGAGATATCAGAATATTTACTGCTATTTAATTTAATGCACATATATATCTTGGTATGGTGGAAGGCTTGGCCTTTTGCTCGGTGTTTTGTTCCACTTTTACCGCCATAGTTACTTGTTACGGGTGTTATGTTTCCATACTTTGCGCTCCTAACATGCTCGGGGTTGTTATGGGACCCCCTTGATTATTCGGTTGAGATTAAAATTTGTCTGGCAAGACCCAACATTGGTACTAATTGCTTAAACAACTTAATAAAATTCCATAGGGCTTTGCAACCCCATGGATAATTAATCAACCCCCAGGCCAGTGCTACTCATGAGTGTTGGTCCACCTACCTAGCAGTCGGCGGTGCCACCTTGGGGCAACAAGAGGCATTTTCAGGCAACCGTCCACTTCGCATAGACGGATGATGCCTGTTGATAGAGAGCGCATGGCTCTAGAAGCAGATCTGGCTCACCGAGAGGTCTTGCTGGACTTGTTTTACCTTTTTCGACTGGCTTGCGTGAGGAACTCTGATCTTCTTTGGGCTATCTCGAGGTGTTAGTTTCCCTTTGTAATTGCCTAGGATGATCATGAGATTCATGGTCGAGGTTGTTCCCGTGGAGTGTGTTTAATTTATGATGGATTAGTTAGAGCACCCCTGCAGGGTTAAATCTTTTGGAAAGCCGTGCCCACGATTATGTGGCAACTTGGATATTTGTTTAACACCGGGTTATACTTAACTTGAAGTAGACTCCAATAAAATACACCAATGGTGTGAGTAACTGTGATCGTCTCTGCTCATGAACATGATCCGAGAGAGAACACTGTGGGGATATGTTTGACGTAAGTAGGTGTTTAGGATCTCTTAGAGATCATGGTAGAACTCTATCATTTTACGTAGTCCACCATATTTACATTCATGTTCCTGTAAGTTAGCCACCATACAATGCTTAGTGTTGCTGCAAACTCAACACTTACCCCCATCCAACCTAATAAGCTTGAATAGTATTGGTATCCGGTTGCGAGATTGCTTAGTCCCCGTGGCTCACAGATTACTACAACAAATATAGGTGCAGGTGCAGATGAGTCCGTGCCAGATGATGTGACGCAGCTCCAATGGGAGTATGATGAGGAACGTGGCAGGATGTACGTCACATATCTAGACGAGTAGAGAGTCCTTGGTCGTGATCTTTGGGGCTAGCAAGACAGCTTCATTGCATCTTTTCTCATTTGTTTTCGTTCGTAGACGGACCCTGTGTTTTGAATGATATTTGAATAAACTGTGTGGATTTGTAGTTTAGCATGTGGCGAGTGTAAGCCAACTCATATACTCCTCTCTTCACAAATGTATGTGATGATACTGAACTTGCAAAACGACTAGATGCGCCTCTATCCCTGTCAAGGCCCCCATGCCCAAATATGGATAGGTGCGCATATTGGGCATTACAAGTTGGTATTCAGAGCCATACGACCATACGAGCCCTTTGCTTGATCGAATTTGGCCGAGTCGAGTCTAGTAAAACTATTTTTGAGTCTAGTTATATCGGAGAGTAGGTTTATTTTTACTCCTCTTCTATACTCTGGTGAGGTATTCGACTTAGGAATTTTTGATTCTACTCCTCTTCTCTCTCAAAAAAATTTAGGATCACGCAAGTATTTTAGAAACTATATGATACTGATGTGACGGAGTTTTGTCTTGGTGCCTCCTGTCCGACTTGATTTCTTTCGGGGACTTGAGCTCTAGGGAATTCTTGGCACATCATTATCATTCAGCTTCCTTAGTATCTCAGGACGGAGGGTATTCGGAATTCCTTCTGTACTTGTCGTGGTGAGATAAGGTCAGAGTCACCCAGTACTAAGGAGGCGTCTGGGGTACCAGCATGGTTAGTATCGTTGTGCTTTCGAGGATCCGAGTTAGATGGATTTCCAGAAGCCTCTTGTTATGTTAAAGGATGGATACGGTTGGGGTGTAGGTTTATTAGTTGTGTGAGATATTTCCTCCTTGTATCCCCAACACCGGATTCCATAACCAGAAAGTTTTCGGAAGTTCTTACGTGGGGAACTCATGTAGTTATCTAGGATCATCTTATTTAGATGTATGAGGGTATATACATTTGTTCTGAGCAACATTAGCTCAATACTTTTGTGTTATTGCAAGTGGCTTCTAATATCTAATGATGTAATCGCAAACCCGAAGAAGGCATTCTTACTAATTTTTCAGTAGGAAGACTGTTTATGTTATTCATTCAATTTCTTTCAAGTCATTTGATTCAGCTGATTGCTATCATCTTTTTCAATGAGGTGCTAATGTTCTTATCCATCTCCAGGATGGCTCCAACAACTCGCGGGAGTTCGGGTCGTGATGGGGAGCAGTCTGATCCCCCACCACCCCTCCACCGCCTCCTCCTCCTGAAGCTTGGCAAGTTGTGATGGCCGCATCAAATGTGAATACTCAGATATTGTTTAGGCTGTTGCAAGAAAGAGATCAGGGTCAGCAAGGTTTTCAAGGAAATTTTCAGAATCAGCCTTAGTTCGCGACACTCAACCAGTTTCTTGCCAAACAGCCTGAGTCTTTCACCTGTTGTGAGGAGCCTTTTGATGCAGATGATTGGTTCCATGATATGAGTAAGCATTTTAAGTGCAGCAATGTTAGACATGAGGACTTTGTCAGATTCGCGTCGTTCCAGCTCAAGGGTTAGGCAGCAAATTGGTGGCAGCAATACAAGGACTCTAGGGGTGATCGTGTTGTCACTTGGGACGATTTCTGTCGTGACTTCAGGGCCCATTACATTCCGACAAGATTTGTCGAGGAGATGCGTAAGAAGTTTAGGCACCTGAACCAGGGAAGCAAGTCTGTCTATTAGTACAACATCGAGTTCCAGAATCTGGCCCGCTATGCTAAGTAAGATGTTCTAGATGACAAGTCCATGATTTATCAGTTCAGAGTTGGTCTCAAGGACGAGCTTCGGCTGGGTCTGGTCCTTCAAAAGCCTCGTGAGTTTGATCAGTTCTACAACATGGATTTGAAGGTCGAGGCAACTCAGGTCAAGTTAGAGAACTCAAGGAAGCATTCCAGTGATTCCTATTCTTCTTCTTTCATCTCTCAGATGGTTCCTAAGCACCACAAGTATTGTGTTCCTCCCCCTCCTCCATTTCGTCCTCCTCAGCAGCAGAGACAGTTCGGTGGTCGTGGTGCTTCCCATCCACCCAACCCAGGATATTAGCAAAGGCCCCATGCACCCAAGTCAGCTAATGTTCCTCCTCCATGCAATTTCCGTCCGCTATCAGAGGTTACTTGTCACAAGTGTGGTCAGAAGGGTCACTACTCAAACAAGTGAAAGGTGCCAAGGTTTTCTCGAAGCTTTATCTTCACATGGGCTATCATCAGATTCGCATTCGTGAAGAAGATATTCCAAAGACTGCTTTCAGGACGAGTTTTGGCTCTCATGAGTACACTGTCATGTCGTTTGGTCTCGCCAATGCTCCTCCAACCTTCTCAAGAATGATTAACTTGATCTTCTCTCCTTTCAAGAATGAGTTCGTCTTAGTCTATCTGGATGATATCCTTGTGTTCTCGGAGACTGAAGAAGATCATGGAGAGCATCTCCGGCTTGTGCTTAACAAGCTAAGAGAGCATCGGTTCTATGCTAAGTTTTCCAAGTGTGAGTTTTGGCTCAATGAAGTGGTGTACCTTGGGCATGTGATCTCTGCCGAGGGCATTAAAGTGCACCCTAAGAAAGTTGAGGCAATCTTGAAGTGGGATCCCCTCAGAATGTCAAGCAGCTTTGTAGCTTCCTCGGGCTTGCAAGTTACGACAGAAGATTCATGGAGAACTTCTCTCAAATTGCTAAGGCTCTGTCTAATCTCCTCCAGAAGAATGCCAAGTATGCTTGGTCTCCTGAGTGTGATGTGGCATTCAATACGCTCAAGCAGAAACTGACTTCAGCTCTACTTCTTGTTCCTCCCGAGCAATCAAAGCCTTTCCAAGTTTTCTGTGATGCTTCTCTCCAAGTTATTGGTGGTGTTCTTATGCAAGATAAGAAGATCGTTGCTTATACCTCGCATCAGTTGAATCATGCCGAGAAGAACTACCCCACTCATGATCTTGAGTTGGCGGTAGTTGTGCATGCTCTAATGACTTGGAGGCATTTGTTGTTGGGTAGACCAGTTGAGGTGTACATCGATCACAAGAGCTTGAAGTAAATTTTCACTCAACCCAATCTCAATATTCAGCAGTCTTGTTGGGTGGAAATGATTGAAGACTTCAACCCAAGCATTGAGTATACTCCTGGAAAAGCAAATGTCATTACAGACATGCTTAGCCGGAAGGCGTACTGTAGCAGTCTTATCCTGAAGCCTCTTCAACCCAAGCTTTGTGAAGCTTTCCACAAGCTCAATATTCAAATGATTCCACAAGGATTTTTTGCCAATCTTCAAGTCTCTCTAACTCTGGAAGATCAGTTTCAGCAAGCTCCACTTCTTGATGCAATGGTGAAGAAAGTGAAGAAAGGTGTGGCCAAGAGCATTCCGAAGTATAAGTGCTTTCGCATTGATGCAAAAGATACCTTGTTCTTTGAGGACCGTATGGTGGTTCCAAAAGTGGATCTCCGGAAGGTTATCATGGACGAAGCACACAATTCTCTTATATCCATTCATCCAAGCAGTTCCAAGATGTATCAGGACCTCAAGCAAACCTTCTGGTGGACTCGCATGAAATGTGAAATTGCTCAGTTCGTGAATGAGTGTGATGTTTGTCGCAGAGTGAAGGCAGAACATCAACGTCCAGTAAGTCTCCTTTAGCCTTTGCCTATCCCAGAGTGGAAATTCGATCATGTGGAGATGGATTTCGTCACTGGTTTTCCTAAGTCCAAGAGGGGCAATGATGCCATTTTTGTGGTTATCGACAAGCTGACCAAAGTTGCTCATTTCCTTCCGGTCAAAGAATCTATCTCGGCAGCTCAGCTAACAGAATTGTATATGTCAAGGATGGTTTCTTTGCACGGTATTCCTCAGCTCATCTCATCTGACCGTGGAAGCCTCTTCACTTCCAAGTTTTGGGAGTCCTTCCAGACTGCTATGGGTACCAAGATCCAATTCAGGACTGCATTCCATCTGCAGACAAGTTGTCAAGTTGAGAGAGTTAATCAACTCCTTGAAGACATGCTCAGAGCCTGTGTAATTTTGTTCAGCATGAAATGGGAAGACTGCCTTCCATGCGCTGAATTTTCATACAACAACAACTTTCAGGCTAGCTCGGGCAAGGAATTTTTTCATAACCAGTACGGAATTTATACCAAATTTGAAAACAGTTTGTGTAGTTGAAATTTTTTCAAAAATAGCACCCCGTCAGCCTTAGTTGGGCCGACCAGGCGCATGTCGGCTTAGTCCAGGCCGAAAAGGGCCCATTGTCCTACGCCAGGCCAAAGAGCGGGCCGTTGGCCCATGCCAGGCCGAAGAGGACCCGTCGGCCGCTAGGAGGCCGAAGAGCCCCTACATAAGGAAGACACGGCCAGCTCCCTCTTCTTCCTCTGTGTTCTTAGTTCTTGGCCGAAAATCCCCCCCTGATCTCCCTTTACATCCACCCATTTTTCGTTTCAATCCACGGAAACAATAGATCATCTTTGTCTCCCCTGCCCTATGGTTTCATTTTATGCAATGTGGTAGTGTGTTGTTCGTTTGGAGGAGACATGGTGTGGTGGTGGTGGTGTGAATGGTGAGAAGGTGGAGTGGTGGAGAGGAAGAAGAAGGTGGAGAGGAAGAAGAAGGGCACTCACGCGTCGAAGTTATACATTTTTTCTGTTAGTTTAGGTTAGTTTTCTATTAGTTTTTTTAATGTACGTAAAATTAGTTTAGTTTACTTTTATTAGTGTAGTGATTTTACTGTATGTTTTCCGAGTGTAGGTTTAGTTAGTGTAGTCATATTAGTGTCGGTTTATTTAGTGTACATGAGTATATTTTAGTGTAGGTTTATTTAGTGTACGTGAGCATATTTTATTGTAGGTTTATTTAGTGTACGTGAGCATATTTTAGTGTAGGTTTATTTTAGTGAAGTTCATTTTAGTGTAGGTTTATTTAGAATATGTAGGTATATTTAGAATACGTAGGTATATTTTAGTGTACATTTATTTTAGTGTAGATTTATTCGTTGCGAATAATGAGAAGCTGGCAATGTCTGACAGGTGAAAATGTCTGAATCCGTAAATTTCACTGTGTATTACAGCCCTGGTAATGTTCGATATAATGAGTTGGGGGTTGATCTGGTCAGAGTATTCAGTCGATAGTATTAGCTGCCTCTGGTGTTGCTGATGGGGATGAGGAAGGCGATAAAATGCAGAGGGTGATGGAGGAAGAGGACGAGGATGGGATTGTAGAGGAACTTGATTATGAAAATTCCAAGGATGAGGAGGAGGTACCAATTCCTGCTGCATGGGAGCAGGACATATCCGCCGGCTTTACTATCAACGATGGCCATGAGTCTCCATGGCAATATAATCTTAACCAAGTCCAGATCGGGGCTATGGTAGACACAAAGAAGAAAATGAAGTATGCGGTGATAAAGTGGGCTATGTCTACGCAGAGGGTTTTCCGGACACACATATCTAGTCCAACGAAATATACCATGAAGTGTGTTGAATCGGGTTGTCCTGCGAAGGTGCACGGCCATGTGCCAAAGTATACATTCCTGTGGGCTGTGACAAATGTTGTCCCACATAATTGTGTTAGGAAAACATGTTGGTTCGTCATCCAAACCTTACTTCAACTCTCATAGCGCAACTCATGTATACTGAGATAGTGACGAAGAAAGATATGAAAGCAAAACACATCCAGACAGTAGTGAAGGTCAGATGGAAGTATGACATTCCATATGGGAAGGCTTGGAGGGCTAAGCAGTAGGCTATGGAGGAGAGGTTTGGGATGTTCTTCGACTCCTATGATAATGTTGTCCATCTCCTTGACATATTGAAGGAGAGGAATCCCAGCACTTATGTTAACATTCAGCACACGAGGTTGGAAAGTATATCGGATTACAAGGTGTTGAAACGAGTATTCTTCTCTTTTGGTATGTGCATCGAAGCTTTCAGGCATTGCTCAGTTGTTAGAGGCACAGATTGAGCGGTCCCTAGAGGCATATATTATGTAGTTGTTTGGCAAGACGATGTTCACAAACAACCACGTGACCACTATAGATGCACGACTAATCGGTGTTGCACGAGAGATAGCTGACGCACGTTCCCCGGAGAACATTGTGCAGAGGAGTTTTGGTTCTGTTATCTTAGCAGCTACGTATAGAGGCATGTGCAAAGCTTGCCAGTTGAGGTCAAGAAAATCTGGTCTTCTCGGATGTCCACTATTGTTGCAGCTTTGGTCGTATGAGAGATTCCCTATTGGTCGACCCTACGTCAGCGTTGACAAACCTTTTGGTAGTGAGGACATGGCTGGACATTACGTGCCTTCTATTGGCGACTTGCCTACTATGGGATCTGTTTGGGCATGGAGAGAGGTATTTAAATTATTAACAATATGAATTAGTAATGTTTATTTCTCGCTATTCAATATTATGTACTAATGTTTCTTGTCATGCATAGAGACAGTTTGCGCCTAGCCAGGTGAGGGGCTGCTACCCCTCCTTCATGGTGCAGTTTGATAGTCTGCACGCGGATCAAGTTATATGGGAACCATACACCCATAATGCTATTTCAGAAACGTACCCAGGTGGGATTTCTGGATTCTGCACTAGAGATCAGCATTATTTGATGACCAAGGCCAAGTTGGTGTTCGACGTGACGGTTGAGGAGATGGCTATTAATAGGGTGATGAGACAGTTCGGTCTGTGCCAAGAGCCTGACATTCCGGTTATTTCACAATTACCAGATCACGTGCACAAGTAAGTAATACTACTTTGGTTCTTAGCTCTGCATTAATAGGGTGATGAGATAGTTCGGTCTACTTATAGCTAATCATTTAATGTGCATTTCAATCTCACGTATAGTCGCGTAGGAGGAAATAAGTCCCAGGCTTCTTGGTTTCGTGACATCAGACCTTACCTTGAGGAATGGACTACTGCCCCGACAAATATATGGGATGAAGTTAGTGTCTTCGATTGGGACAAGTTCGGGTTGTATTTGAAGCGTTACAGACAGAGCACGAGGATCTACTTGGTTCCATCATCTGCTCCGGATCATATCCCAGTTCCTCTCGCCAGCGATTGGTTCCCAACTTCCTTAGTTATGGGAACCAGACACCACGCGGTATGTCCTCAGTTTTTCTCACATGCTATGTTTTCCCTATACATGAACATGTACAATTGGTTAACATTCTGTGTACAGGGTGAATTGGGAACTCGGGCACTAGAGGACGTTACCGCTTTGGTGGACCGCGTTGACAGAGGAGAAAATATCCCACTGCGAGAGCAAGAAACAAGGTTGAAGAGTCTTCAAGCGAAGATACGCGGGTTCGTCACAGCTGTTACATGTAGACAATCTTCCGATGTTTTCGACACTCATGTAGCACATCGTCCGCCATGCCCCTCTCTAGAGCGTTCAGAACCTCGACATTCACAGCCAGGGAGCTCCTCCTGGCAGCAGGGACCTCCTTCGCAGCCAGGGAGCTCCTCCTGGCAGTAGACACCTCCTTCACAGCCGGGGAGCTCCTCCTGGCAGCAGGCACCTCCTTCACAGCCAGGGAGCTCCTCCTGGCAGCAGACACCTCCCTTGCAACCTAGGGGTTATTTCTACCAGCAGCCACCTACTTCACAACCCGAGGGCTAATTCTACCAGCAGCCACCTCCTTCACAACCCGGGGGCTATTTCTACCAGTAGCCACCTCCTTCACAACCCAGGGACTCTTCTTGGGTTCAGTAGATGGACCTAGGTAACTTAACTTTGTATTATTTAAAAAAAAGCCTCGTAAGTCATTCTTTACATGTTTTAATTTACTAGCAGGCGGTAGCCAGTCGCAACCGTTCATGACTTCAGTTCAGTCAACTCTGTTTACTGGTCCTGGTTCGTACATACCTAGCGACGGCGAGGACGATGACCGTGGTGCATGCACCTACGGTATCTCGAAGACAGTTCTTGCCACTCCACCACTACCATTGACGCAGGAGACACAGACATCCACGAATGAGGTGTTCTATGGTGGTGGTCATCATGACACTCGTCCACCGCCTCAGCGCTTATCGCCTTCCGGTCCACGTCCGAGGAAGCCCAAGATTCGTCGCCATCCCCAGCAGTGATATTGTCATCTACGTACGAGACATGACTATCTATTTATGTATGAGACATATGTAGCGTCTATGTATCGGACATATGCATGTATGAGACATATGTAGCCTCTATGTATCAGACATATTCATGTATGCGACATATTCATGGTTGAGACTTATTTGGTTTAGAGAGAGGACAATAGTAACGCAAACCAAATGCGTCCAAATGAATTAGAAAGTACAACTGAATTAAACGTTACGACTGAATTAAACGTTACAACTGAATTAAATAGTAGAACTAAATTAAACATTACAACTTAATTAAACAACACTACAGAAAACTCCACTACAAAAAATAGTACTGCATGGAAAACGTACTACATGAATGCATCATCATCATCCTCCGTCGATGCAAATCTCTTGCCCTTTGTCGATGTAGAACTCTTGCCCTTCGACGATGCGGTCGTCTTCACCTTGGTACTCGGCATGAAGATGTCGTCTTCGTCCTCCGTCGATGCAGAACTCTTCCCCTCCGTCGATGCAGAACTCTTCCCTTCGTCGATGCAGAACTCTTCACCTTGCTCCTCGGCATGAAGAGGTCGTCCTCGTCCTCACTTTCTGCTGACCATAAACCTGAATTATTCACAGCAATCCTGAAGTAAGCTTCACCCTTCTGTAGTTGCTTTTGCCATCTGGCGTGCAACCTAAGAAGTTCTTTCTGTATCCCCTCAAAAGTCCTGGGAGGCCACCCACTCCTAGCTAATTGGTGAGCCACCTCATTAATTATGAAGTCACTACTAATTAGTTCCTCCCATGGAACTACTGTATCATTCATCTTGAAATTGACGGCTACACGAAGAAGACGGTCGGACATACCCTTGTGAAAACTACCATCAAAAGGATAGTGAGGATGAGGAGGATGAGACATCTCCATGAAAGGATGGCGAGAGCGGAAGGATGGCGGAGCGAAAGGGAAAGGAAGGGCCTGCTCAACCTCCTTACTGCGAATGTGGTTATATAGGCGGGAAAGAAATTGGCAGGAGAGAAAGGCAGGAAAGACAATGGCGGGAACGAATGGCGAGAGAGAAAGTGGCGGGAGAGAATGACGGGATAGAATGGCGGGAGAGAAAGGCAGGAAAGAGAATGGCGGGATAGAATGGCGGTAAGGAAAGTGGCGGGAGAGAATGGTGGGAAAAAGGTGGCGGCAGAGTATGGCGGAAAATAAAAATGGGAATAGTTGGGCTTGCTGAAATTAAGATACAATTTGCTGAAATTAAGATACAATTTGCTGAAATTAAGATACAACTTGCTGAAATTAAGATACAACTTGCTGAAATTGAGTTACAATAATACAAATCTACTAAGTCCAATGTGGATATTTTCCTTTTCCATCTCTAGCTTCTTCTGTTGCCTGGGCTGCACGAGCCCTTTCTTTCTTTCTCACTGTGGCAGATAGCTGAAAACAACAGCTAGCTCCTGTTCATGCTCTTTGAATGTTATGAGGACCAAATTGTTGACTTCAATAGACGATGCCAACAGAATATTACCGAAACATTCCTTCTTCAACACCATTCGATCACCCAAGCCAATGAAGTAAGAACAAGGAATGCTCACAAATATATCATCATCTTCTGAATCCAAAGTAATTTCAAGAGTTAAAGAACCAGTCCTAGGAATAGGCACAAATTCCATCAAACTCCTCACAACCATGGTAGGAATAACCTGACAAAAACAAGCAAGTTATATGATCCATCCTATGAACCAGCAAAGAACAAACAAATAAAAAAACCTGAACCAAAGCTTACCATATGTTGAGAAATAACATTTATGCGATCCATCCTATGAACAAAAGGAGTACATAGTATGTAGTTGTCATCAAAGAGCTGCCGCGACATGACATACATTTGATGATAATTCAGAGTGACACCACGACTATAAAAACAGCTGTCAACAAGTTCCCTTTGAGTTTCACTCAGATCCTCAAGAGCTACAAAAAAATGATTTCACTAACTGAGATGAACAACAAAACATACAAGCTGAAACAAAACTGAAAATCAGTCAAACAAATAACTTACCAACATGGGGTAAAGGAAAGAACATAACACCATCCCGATGAAATTCGACACTAATATAAGTTCCATAGTGCTCAAGCATAACAGTCATCATGTCACTATGGCGGAGACCATAATCATTCACAAGTTCCTCCCACGAAGGACCATGGAATTTACTGCTCATCCTACCATGTCTAAATATAACATGGTATAAGTTACCCTTACTGTTGTGTAGAGCAAGATCAATATCTGTGTCACCTCTCTGAATAGCTAAAGCTCTACACTCCTCAATGTACGGAGCAAGATGTGATCTAACACTGCATGGAACATACTACAACAAGAACGGAAGCAAACATCATAATCATATAAACAAGGGCATTCGAATATGCCATAGTCAGATAAACAAGACATAGAATCTTACAACACGTCTTGAACATCGACGATCCAGCACCACAGTAAATACAGAAGCACTAGAATCAACGGCAGCACAAGGGCCACCTGGAGCTCGGCAAAATGGGCAAGCCATTTACCTGCAGACGGACGGTGACCAATAAGAACTAAATCCACTACCGACTTGAGAGTTCTCATTCGATTGAGTTGGAAGCCAGAAAAATACCGTAGGCCAGTGGAGAGTGCCCTTATCTATTGTTTACGCGGGTAGGATAACAAAATGGGTGGTCGAGCAAAGAGATCGGCGAGGTGGTGGAAGCACCGGAGAGCAACGGGAGTGAGAGGTGGAAAGGGGCAGGCTACTGGACGGGGGAGGGTGAAACGAGTGGTCAAAGGAGGAAGAAAGAAGGCATGTGCCTTATCCAGGGGCCCGTCGGCCTAGCACAGGCCGACAGGTGGCACTTCGGCCGCCCTCTGGCTAACCAGCCTGTCCCCAGCTTCTGATCGGCCGACAAGGGGCTCTTCGGACTGGTGCTGGCCGACGGGCCCATGTTTGGCCTGGTGCTGGCCGACGGGGTCCTATTTTTGAAAAAAAATTGAACTGCACATATTGTTTTCAAATTTGGTATAATTTCCGTACTAGTTTTGAAAAAAAAATCCAGGCAAGGCCCCTTTCGAGATTCTCTATGGCAGGAAGTGTCATACCCCGCTCAATTGGTCTGAAACCGGTGAGCGTCAAATTCTAGGCAATGACATGATCACCGAAGCAGAAGAGATGTGCCGTGTCATTTGTGAGAAACTCAAAGCATCTCAATCCGGACA
This sequence comes from Hordeum marinum, assembly GCA_022496015.1. Taxonomy (NCBI): domain Eukaryota; kingdom Viridiplantae; phylum Streptophyta; class Magnoliopsida; order Poales; family Poaceae; genus Hordeum; species Hordeum marinum. The sequence goes on from CM039678.1 coordinate 240,023,610, forward strand.
GAAGAGTTATTACGATAACAAACATCGGGATGGCTCCTTTCAAATTAATGATCTAGTCTATCTTAGAGTCTCTCCCATGAAGGGCACTCAGTGGTTTGGAATTAAAGGGAACTAGCTCCTCGCTTCGTGGGCCCTTTCAGAGTTGTTGGCAAGAGATGTGAACTTGCCTATCAACTTGAGCTTCCTCAGAACTTCGCAAATGTGCATGATGTCTTCCATGTCTCTGAGCTCCGGAGGTGCTTCAAGACTCCCGAGAATACCATTGACCTTCATGAAATTGATCTCCAAGAATACCTATCTTGTTGTGAGCATCCAGTTGCTATTCTCAAAGAAACTGAGTGTAAGACTCACAACAAATCAATCAAGTTTCTCAAGGTGAAGTGGTCTCGTCATTCTGACAAAGAAGCTACTTGGGAATGCGGGGATCTTCTCCGTTCCGAATATCCAGAGTTCTTTCGTTCTTAGATCTCGGGTCAAGATCCTCTTGTAGTGTGGGAGAGTTGTAACAACCCAAGTGCTACCCTTGCCATTTATGGTCATGTAACTCTTGTAAACCTCTATGATTACCATGTGCTAGAATGTATTACCATCTTGCATCATTGCCATTTCCATCTCATGCATCATGCATCATGCCATCATGCTAATCATATCTATTGCATATTTATTGTTGCCTTGGTTGTGCTTGTGGAGTGTTGAGATGGGTGGTGTGATGTGGATAAGTGCATGTGTGCTTGTTGGGTTAAACCCCTCTTCCATTTCAACATCTTAGAAAACCCCTTTTGCTCCCAATTATTTCATGACATCAGTTTTAACTTGTCCTAGAAATCTTTAAAAAATGTTCTCTTGCTCAAGTTAATTGTGCTGAGTGGAGTAGGTGAGCTCTTTCACTTGTTGCTGCTGTTGTTGATTTTGTTTTCTAAATAAAACAACAGGTAACATTAATGATAAGAATTAATTTACTTAGGTTATAATTGACTAGTGCATTTTTATTAAATAGGTGCATTTAATTTAGGTCTAAATATATTTGATTTGTAGAAAATAATATTCCTTTTTCTCTGTGGGGCTTTATTGTTTTTTTAATAAAACAGGAGGTTTGGTGTGGGAGAGAGAGCTGAGGGAGGCCGAGCACCATGACCCACCTGGGGCTCGAACCCCTCCTGGCCCAGCGACTAGCGGCTACCTGCTCCCGTTGCCGCTTTCCGTTAGTTTCAGAAAGTGTTTGAGAGAGAGAGAGAGAGTGCAGCCGTTTAGCATGGACGTCGAGTCTCCGTGAGCCTCTGAGCCCCTTTAAAACCCTATCATCACGCATCCCTAGGGTTTGCTATTACCATTCCCCCTCCTCCTTGCCACGCCACCATCGGGTAAGCGCAGCCTCTCCATAGCCTTCGCCGGCTGCCATGAACCGAGCGAGCACGAGCTTGAGCTCGGGCTAGCCTCCGGCAACCCCTCCCGGTGCCCCTCTATGTGAGGAGACGAAACCGCGGTCCCCCTCTTCTTCCTCGTCGACCAGGAGAACTCCAAGGCCCCGTGCATCGTCATCTCCTTCCTCTGCATTTCGGTCAGGAGTTTGCCGGAGTTCCTCGCTGCGCCATCGTCGATCTGCTGCGTCCCCGGCCCCGTCGTCGTGTCGAGGTAGGAGAGGTATACCCCCGTGCTCGATCCCTTCCCTCTCCTTCATCCTTAGGCCATTGTAGCCGTCGTTGTTGTTCTGTCATGTGCACTCTCCCGGTGCTTAGTTCGAGATTCAGAGGCATCCGAAGCATAGCGAGTCCCCGCTGCGCTTAGGCCGTGCGCTAGCCCTACATGCTCGCCGCCCTGAAGCTTCGCGTCCTCGCGCGTGTCCAGCCTTCGTAGCCCGTACTGTCCTGCTTCGCATTTGAGGGGGCAGTGGCTTACGCCATGAGCGGGAGCTCGAGGTCATCCTGCCCCGCGTCATGGTCGCCCTAGCTCCATGGGAATGAGCTTCCCTTGTGATCCTGCAGCCCCGCCGTAGGTCGTCGGTCTTGATTGTAGCCGGAGGGCTTGCCGGCGTCGCCTTCTTCTTGTCTGCCGGCAGGTAGGAGAAGAGGGTTCTTTAGATGTTTTCCTGGCTATCCCCACTTTCCAGAAGTAGTTCCCCGCCTAGTGCAGTGACAACCGAACCAGGCCGAGACCGTGAGGTATGGGGTTTGAACCCCCGGCGCGCCCCCTTTTTTCCTTTTTTCCATTGGTAGTTTGTGATGTGTGGTGTGCGAGGATCCACTATGGCAACACAGGATCTGGTGTGGCTATGTGAGTGTGTGGTGTGTGCCTATGTGTGTTGAGCAGGAGTGGATACCCTATGGACAGCAGGATCTAGGTGTGTGTGTTGGTGTGTGTGTGTATGACAGTGGGCCCATGGCCCACTTGTCATCCACATAGAGGGGCCCTGGTGTCTATGTCAGGTGGGCCCCTCCTATCTATTTAGTTTTTTGTCTATTTTATTTTTTTGTGTATTAATTAGATTATTTCCTTTTCTGGTATAGTTGCCATTTCTATACATGAGCATATTTAGACATGAGCAAATATAGCAAGTTTTGACTTATGGGTATGGCATGTTATTTTCGAGCATGATATTGGGAGTTTTTCATAAGCTATATATGAGTATGATATATGGAATTCTGGTAGAATTTCCCAATGAATCAATTGGTGCAATTGGTTTGGTAATTTGAGCAAGTTTGACAAAATGTCATTTTTTTTACAATATGCCATTTTGTCGTTTTAGTTAGAATTAATCCATGCATGCTTTGCTATTGGTGTCAACTTGGAAGTGGTAGTTATTCATGAGTAGAATGCCATGGTATTTTATTTTGACATGTTAGTCGCGCATATGAGAGGGAATCATGCTCCAAAGTGGCTATTAAAATGTTGCTAATTTCAACGTGCTAAATATTTCCAAGTCTGAGAATCTGTTATTATTTTTATGCCTTGATGAGTGGATCCTACCAAGTGATATGTTGTGTTTTATCTCAAGCTTAGTGCTAGTGTTTTGAAGTAGATGTTGCCCTCTACCATCCTATTAATTTTCATGCCATGAGGTAGTCTCTAGCATCATTATTTATTGTTTTCAACTTGCTATCAGCTTAACTCAGATTCCAAAACTGTGATTTTCACCAAGTCCTTAGAATCTGTTTCATCATTCCAACTTGTGAGCTTCATGCTTAGTGATGTGTGCTTCCTTTCCAGATTGTGTAGTTGGATGATTTGATAAGCATGTTATATATTTTCTGTTCATACTTTGTTTGAGGTTGGAAACATCTTGTAGCTCTAGATAATTGTTGTGGAAGTTGCTATGTTGTTGTTTTGGGGCAGATGGTGTGTGTTAGTGTTTTGTGACTTGTGGGAGCTATGATCCATTGTTTTGCTTGATATTTGGCTCTATTGTGGTTGGTTTTTAATTTCCTAACTATTGGATACCTTGGAATACCAAGGAATAGCCCATGGCCTTCATTGTCTTGTATTTTTCTCTTCGTACCTTGCCATGAGCGTAGCGTGAGATCCGTTACTCCGTTTCCTACGTTCTACATATGCATTTGCATCGATTTTGCATGAAGCATACATATTTTCCATGATCATGCATGTTCAAGCAACTTAACATGAGTTTCTATCCAGAATTGTAAATAACTTAACTATTGCATGAGAAACATGACTAGCTTAGGATTGCCATGTTAAATACTTCAAATGAAGCATGCATCATCTTGTTTGTGCATTGCACCTTGGTTGGTTGTTTATTGTTGCTGTTTCTCTTGGATAGACACGAGTGTTGAACCTGAGTACGAAGATCCAGGAGAGTACCACTACGAGGATCCCGCTCTTTGTCCCTCTAAAGAACCAACAAGCAAGATGATCGTACCCGGATCCTGACACTATTTTTCTTTGCTAGATGTCTTGCTCTTATAGTTACATATGCGTTACCTACCGCTTGAAAGTCATACCTCATACATTGCCATGATAGCCTCTAACCCCTCCACACCCTAGCAAATCTTGTTTGCTAAGTTACCACTGCTCAGCCCCTCTTATAGCATTCTTAGTTGCAGGTGCAGGTTGTTTCCATGTGATAACATGGATATTTGGAGATATCACAATATTTACTGTTATTTAATTTAATGTACATATATATCTTGGTATGGTGGAAGGCTTGGCCTTTTGCTCGGTGTTTTGTTCCACTTTTACCGCCATAGTTACTTGTTACCGGTGTACTGTTTCCATACTTTGCGCTCCTAACATGCTCAGGGTTGTTATGGGGACCCCCTTGAATATTAGGTTGAGATTAAAACTTGTGTGGGAAGACCCAACATTGGTACTAATTGCTTAAACAACTTAATAAAATTGCATAGGGCTTTGCAACCCCGTGGATAATTAATCAACCCCCGGGCCAGTGCTCCTCATGAGTGTTGGTCCACCTAGCTAGCAGTTGCCGGTGCCACCTCGGGGCAACTCGAGGCATTTTTAGGCAACTTTCCACTTCGCATAGACAGGTGATGACCGTTGATAGAGAGCGCATGGCTCTAGAAGCGGATCTGGCTCACCGGGAGGTCTTGCTCGACTTGTTTTGCCTTTGTTGAATGGCTTGCATGAGGAACTCTGATCTTCTTTGGGCTATCTCGAGGTGTCGGTTTCCTTTTGGAATTGCCTAGGACGATCACGAGATTCGTGGTTGAGGTTGTTCCCGCGGAGTGTGGTTAATTTATGATGGATTTGTTGGAGCACCCCTGCAGGGTTAAATCTTTTGGAAAGTCGTGCCCACGGTTATGTGGCAACTTGGATATTTGTTTAACATTCAGTTATGGGTAACTTGAAGTACTCTCCAATAAAATACACCAACAGTGTGAGTAACTATGACCGTCTCTGCTCGTGAACATGATCTGAGAGAGAACATAGTGGGGTTATGTTTGACATAAGTAGGTGTTCAGGATCACTTAGAGATCATGGTAGAACTCGATCGTTTTACGTAGTCCACCATATTTACATTCATGTTCCCCAAAGTTAGCCACCATACAATGCTTAGTGCTAGCAACACTTACCCCCATCCAACCTAATAAGCTTGAATAGTATTGGTACCCGGTTGCGAGATTGCAGAGTCCCCATGGCTCACAGATTACTACAACAAATACAGGTGCAGGTGCAGATGAGTCCGTGCTACATGATGTGACGCAGCTCCAATGGGAGTATGACGAGGAACGTGGCAGGATGTAGGTCACGTATCCAGACAAGTAGAGAGGCCTTGGTCGTGATCTTCAGGGCTAGCAAGATAGTTTCATTGCATCTTTTCTCGTTTGTTTTTGTCCGTAAACGAACCCTATCTTTTCAATGATGTTTGAATAAACTGTGTGGATTTGTAATTTAGCATGTGGCGAGTGTAAGCCAACTCATATACTCCTCTCTTCATAAATGTATGTGATGATACTAAACTTGCGAAACGACTAGATGCGCCTCTATCCCTGTTGAGGCCCCCGTGCCCAAATATGGATAGGCGCATCTTGGGCGTTACAATAACTCTTGTTAGAAGTAATCATGTGAATTTGGTATTCGTTCGATATTTTGATGAGATCTATGTTGTCTTTCCTCTAGTGGTGTTATGTGAATGTCGACTCATAACACTTTACCACTATTTGGGCCTAGGGAAAGGAATTAGGAAGTAATAAGTAGATGATGGGTTGCTAGAGTGGTAGAAGCTTAAACACTAGTTTATGTGTTGCTTCATAAGGGGCTAATTTGGATCCATATGTTTCATGCTATGGTTAGATTTATCTTAATTCTTCTTTCGTAGTTGTGGATGCTTGCGAGAGTGGTTAACCATAAGTGGGAGGTTTGTCCAAGTAAGGGTAGCACCCAAGCACCAGTCCACCCACATATCAAATTATTAGAGTAACGGACGCGAATCAAATGAGTATGATGAAAACTAGCTAGATAGAAATTTCCATGTGTCCTTGGGAGCGCTTTGATTTTTATAAGAGTTTGTCCAGGCCTGACCTTTTGTACAAGAAGGATTGGGATACCTTGTTGCACCCTTGCTACACTTGTTACATGTTACTTGTTACAAATTATCTTATCACATTACCTATAATTTCAGTGCTTGTAGAGAATACCTTACTGAAAACCGCTAGTCATTTCCTTCTGCTCCATGTTGGGTTCTGCACTCTTACATACCGAAAGGATTATGATTGATCCCCTATGCTTGTGGGTCATCATGAATACATGAACTCCTCAAACTACGACAACCACCGGAAAGAATCCCAATTATTGTCACCTTGGGGTATGCGGATCATAAAACGTAATAGCTGCATACAAATTGCAAAATAGGATACAAATCACTCTTATATTCATGAAAACATAATAGGTTTAGATCTGAAATCATGGCACTCGGGCCCTAGTGACAAGCATTAAGCATAGCAAAGTCATAGCAACATCAATCTCAGAACATAGTGGATACTAGGGATCAAGACCTATCAAACTTAACTCGATTACATGATCAATCTCATCCAATCCCACCACCGTCTAGCAAGCCTACAAAGGAATTACTCACTCCCGGTGGTGAGCATCATGGCGGTGTTGATGAAGAAGGGTTTTGATGACGACGACAACGATTTCCCATCTTCGGAGCCCAGAACAGGAGGTGGCGGCGACTCCGTCCCGTGAAACCCGATGAAAACTTCTCTCTATTTTTTCTCCGAAGATGTGAATTTATAGGACCGGAATTAGGGTCGGAGGAGCCACGACGACCCACAAGCCATCAATGCATGGCCTAGGGGGCACCTTGATGTGTGGTTCCCCTGGCATAATCCCTCTGGCAGTTCTTTGCACCATAATTCGTTATAAATCCCAGAAATAATTCACCAAAAGTTTCGTCCAATTCCAGAACTTTTATTTTGGCACAAAAATAACACCAAGGTAGTTCTGCTGAAAACAACATCGGTCCAGGTTAGTTTCATTCAAATCATGCAAATTAGAGATCAAAACCAAAGCAAAAGTGTTTGGAAAAGTAGATACGTTGGAGACGTATCAGTAGGGATGAATGAGAAGTGTTGGTGGCACCGATTTTGGACTTTGGGCTTTGGACAGAGAATTTTTGTGGGAGAATGGGTGAGTATTTTTGGTGGATAATCTCGAAGTGCTTGACCAACCAGATCTGGTGGCTAATCTCTAAGCACTTGATCAACCAAATCATCATAATTCCTCATCCAATCTTACTAGTATTGGCTTTCTTATGTACTCAAAAGTGGTTTCTCACAAAAATATAAAATGTAGAGTCTTCAAGATTGTTGCTAATGGGTATTCCTTGCATCTAGGGAATCCCCTCACAATCCTTTAGCTACCCCATCATTGAACTTTTCCTAAAATACACTTAGTGGAAACATTAGTCCAATGAAATATATGTTGTTATTAATTACCAAAACCACCTAGGGAGAAGTTGTGCTTTCAGCGAGAGAGGTGCGTTGTAGTGGGTTCAATCTTGTGGTGCTCTATATCCCACTAATAAAGTACGGTACATGACACATATTTGTATTGTTTCCACTAAGGGTAAAATGGTGGGGTTTATTCATATTAATTTGATTTACTTTGTCTACATCATGTCATCATTGTCCAAGCATTACTCTGTTTTACTTAATACTCTAGATGCATGCTGGATAGCGGTTGATGGGTGGAGTAAAAGTAGTGGATGCAGGAAGAAGTCGGTCTACTTGTTTATGGGCATGATGCCTATATGCATGATCATTGCCGTGAATAAATATTGCATAACTATGTGCTTTTCTATCAATTGCCCAACAGTAATTTCTTTACCTTGTATACCTTCTTCGAGATAGAAGCCTCAAGCGAACACTATGCCCCCCGAGTCTATTCACAAACGTTCTTATTTCATTTCGGCCATTATATACTATTTATTTATTTTCCAATTTATAGTTATCAACAACCAGCTACACTACTTATCGCTTACAAGTAACGAGTTCAAAGGGATTGACAACCTTCTTGCCTGTGTTGGGTGCAGGTGTGTGCTCTTTTGTGTGTAGGTACTGAAGACGGGAAGTTGTGTGATCCTCCTATTGGTTCGATAACCTTGGTTCTCACTTAGGGAAATACCTATCTATACCATGCTGCATCATCCACTCCTCTTTGGGGAAAACCCCAACGCAAATCACAAGGACCAGGAAGGATTTCTGGCGCTATTGCCGTGGAGCATCACCAACTCACTATCAGGTACCCTCTCACATATTATCATTCACTTGTTCTACTTTTTATGTGATGTCATATTTTTCTTCCTATAAAAATGAAAAATACAAAAATATTTATCTTTGCTAGTTTATTTGTTTGCTTGTTGCTATGGCTAGTTTTTCCTTTGTTCCCTTTACTCCCGAGAATGAAGTGCTTAATTTTAAACTAAGGGGAGGATAAAGTTTGAGAGATGCTTGGCTTACGATTTGCAATGCTCAAAACAAATCAACTCATAAGGAATCCCCCTACATCTTACTTCGTAACTTCTATGTGGGTATTACTACTTGTGTAGGTTTGTGCTTGCCACTATTACCGTGGTAACTTCTTAATGAATCACACTTCGGATGCTTTCAAAGCCATGGAAAATTTAGTTGGGTCACCATTTCTCATCATTACTGAAACTACTTTGACCTCGGAACATGTTATGCAAAGGCTTGAGATTATTGAAAATAAAATTGCCACTAAAGAACAAATTAATGAGTTGGATAAAAAGATTCATAACCCTTTCACTCAAATTGGGTCGAAGGTAGGAATTACTTTGAAAGCACTAAAGGAGAAAGATACAACTATTGATGAGCGGGTAGAGCAAGGTTTTGGTACAATTGAGAAAACAGAGGAAGTATTTGATAAAATGGGTTCTGTTTTCACCCCATCCAAAACTAATGCTAGTACCTCCCAAGGAAAGAATTCTATATCTATGCATGTCCCGAAGAATACTAGTATCACTCTTGTTAAAGGAAATGAGGATCTTAAGATGATTAGTGTGCATCCCAATTTTATAAGATTGATAAAATATTATATAATCAATTTTCCTACTTTTAGAAAACATTGTCGTGTGATTGAGGATCTTGACACCAAAGAGGACAACACTTGATCATACGCATTATGCCTAGCTAGGTGCGTAAAACAATAGCGCTAGTTGGGAGGCAACCCAATAGTTATGATTGTTATACTGTAATGATTGTTTTTTATATTTAAATCAGTGTTTGTTCCCAGTAAAGCCTTTGGGACGACTTGCATGATAAGTTAAATTGATACTGTGCAAAAACAGAAACATTAGCGCCCAGTGCGGAATTTCTTTGACATTAGAAGGACGTATTTTTGATCTAAATTGTCTACACAGTATATATATATACAAATTACCTAGGCTTTTCTAATTTTTCAGAATTTTTGGTGTTACATAAGTATAGTTTATCTACAGATCATTACACACTGTTCTGTTGTAGTCAGATTCTGTTTTTTGCTTGCTTTGACGATGCTATGGATTGCATCGGGAGGTATAAACCGTGGGGAAATTAGAGTACAGTACCTTATGAAATAATAAATATGAATCAATTTATGACAAAACCTAAATTATTTTATATGTTTATTATACTAACGGATCTCGCAAAGGTTTTTCTTGAGTTTTATGTGTTGAAGTTTTCAAGTTTTGGGTGTTATCACGATGGATGAAGGAATAAGGAGCGACAAGGGTATAATCTTGGGGATGCCAAAGGCATCCCAAGTCAAATTCGAGGAAGACTCAAGCGTCTAAGCTTGGGGATGCCCTCTTTTGTCTCAATCCATCGGTATGCCACTTGGAGCTATATTTTTATTCATCACATGATATGAGTTTTGCTTGGAGCGTCATTTGTTTTTGTTTTAAAAAATCATTGTTTGCTGGAATACTCTTGAGAGAGAGACATGTTCACCACGTTTTGATAGAATACTCTTTGTGCTTCGCTTATATCTTTTGAGGTAAGCAGTTTCTCTAGTACTTCACTTATATCTTTTAGAGCATGGTGGCGTATATATTTTATAGAAATAATTGCACTCTCATTCTTCACCGAAATTTGTTTGAGAGTTCATAAATAGTTAAGGTAATTTGCATGGTTTATTACTAGTACAGAAATAATAGGTATTCAAGGAGTACATAATCAAAACGACATGTAGCACATAAAAGAAAAATTGTGTGTCAATGATATTGATGTGGTAATATGAAAGGGCGTGAGTACATGTTTGTCGATTAGTAGGAATATCGATAGTTAAAGGATGTTAATTTTCTGTTCATCTAAATATTGGTTATGGCATTGAAATCTTAGTATTGTTTAGGTCGGAGATACGCGATGGTTAACTCCTCCGAACCTCCTCCCTAGGGGCATGCGAGTAGTACTTTGCTTCGAGAGAGCTAATAAAGCTTTGCAATAAGTATGTGAGTTCTTTATGACTAATTTGAATCCATGGATGTGCGCACTCTCACCTTTCAATATTTTCTAGCCTCTTCGGTACCGTGCATTGCCCATTCTCACCTAGAGGATCGGTGCAAACTTCGCCGGTGCATCCAAACCTCGCGGCATGATACACTCTGTTGCACATAAGCCTCATTATATCGTCCTCAAAACAGCCGCCATACCTACCTATCATCGCATTTCCATAACCATTCCAAGATATATTGTCATGCAACTTTGACTGTTACATCATATGACTAGTAAATTCATTGTCATATTGCTTTGCATTATCATGTAGCTATCATAGTATTTGTGCCAAAGCCATCGTTCATCATTGTTTACATGTTATGCGAGATCATTGCACATCCTTGTACGTTGCCAGATCCATTCATATAAATTCATATTGTTTAGTAGTTTTTCATATCGAGTTGTGAGTAAATAAAAGTGTGAGGATCATCATTATTAGGGCACTGTCTCTGCTTATGTGAAGACACATAAGTATGGATCTGACTACTATTTGCAATCAAGATTACCCACCACCAACACTATCATGAGATACACTTTGATGCCCAAGTTTGGAGATGAAAAGATGATCAGGGGGTACTCCATCAACATGTTGCACCATGTAGACAACCACACCAGATTCAGAGTGATGGACTTGATTGTAGAGACAATCAAGAGGACAGTTGTCGGTCAAAAATGATCTTGTGGATATGCACCATACATTCAGGTGATCATCAACTCCAAGTTTGAGAAGAATCTATATGCACTTGATCATCCTCATATGCCACTTCAACCAGAACTTGGGGGTAATGTTGTGGTGATGGATCCATCTCATCGCAGAAGCAGAGGCAGCCAGAGCCACTAGTGCTCTACTACCTGATACGTCCATTTCGCATCATGCTTTATATTGATATTTATTGCATTATGGGCTGTTATTACATATTATGGTACAATACTTTTTCCTTTTCTCTCTTATTTTACAAGGTTTAAATGAAGAGGGAGAATGTCGGCAGCTAGAATTCTGGACTAGAAAAGGAGCAAATCTAAGAGACCTATTCTGCACAACTCCAAAAGTCCTGAAAATTTACGAAGAATTATTTTGGAATATATAAAAAATACTGGGTGAAACGGATACAATAGGGGGGCCACCGGGAGGTGGCAAGCCTACCAGGCGTGGCCACCCCCCCCCAATCGCGCCTAGCAGGCTTGTGACCCACCTGGCAGGTCCCCGGCGCCCATCTTCTGCTATATGGAGGGTTTTGACCTGGAAAAAATCATAAGGAAGCTTTCGGGAAGAAGTGCCGCCGTGTCAAGGCGGAACTTGGACAGAACCAAACTAGAGCTCCGGTAGGGCTGTATTGCCGGGGAAACTTCCCTCCCAGAGGGGAAACCAAAGCCATCGTCATCACCAACGACCCTCTCGTCGAGAGGGGTCAATATCCATCAACATCTTCACCAGCACCATCTCCTCTCCAAACCCTAGTTCATCTCTTGTATCCAATCTTTGTCTCAAACCTCAGATTGGTACATGTGGGTTCCTAGTAGTGTTGATTACTCCTTGTAGTTGATGCTAGTTGGTTTACTGGGTGGGACATCATATGTTCAGATCCTTTATGATAATTAATACTCCTCTGATTATGAATATGAACATGCTTTGTGAGTAGTTACATTTGTTCCTTGGGACAGGGGATAAGTCTTGTTATAAGTAATCATGTGAATTTGGTATTCGTTTGATATTTTTATGAGATGTATGTTGTCTCTCCTCTAGTGGTGTTATGTGAATGTCGACTACATAACACTTCACGATTATTTGGGCCTAGGGGAAGGCATTGAGAAGTAGTAAGTAGATGAAGGGTTGCTAGAGTGACAGAAGCTTAAACCCTAGATTATGTGTTCCTTCGTAAGTGGCTGATTTAAATCCATATGTTTCATGCTATGGTTAGATTTATGTTAATTCTTCTTTCGTAGTTGAAGGTGCTTGCGAGAGGGGTTAATCATAAGTGCGAGGTTTGTCCAAGTAAGGGAAGCACCCAAGCACCGATCCACCCACATATCAAATTATCAAAGTAACGAACGTGAATCAAATGAGCATGATGAAAACTAGCTTGACAGAAATTCCCATGTGTCCTCGGGAGCGCTTTGCTTTATATAAGAGTGTTTCCATGCATGTCCTATGCTACAAAAAGGATTGGGATACCTTGCTGCACCTGTGCTACACATGTTACTTGTTACTCGTTACAAATTATCTTATCACAAAACTATCTATTACCGATAATTTCAGTGCTTGCACAGAATACCTTACTAGAAACCGTTTGTCATTTCCTTCTGCTCCTCGTTGGGTTCGACACTCTTACTTCTCTAAAGGGCTAAGATAGATCCCCTATACTTGTGGGTCATCAAGACTCTTTTCTGGCGCCGTTGCCGGGGAGTGAAGCGCCTTTGGTAAGTGGAATCTGGTAAGGAAAATTTTATATAGTGTGCTGAAATTTACAGTCACTTGTTACTACAGAAAGTAATCCTTTGAGGGGCTTGTTTGGGGTATCTTCACGTTGACCAGAAACACAAAGAGTCGTCCCTCAACCTAGTACACCTACTGAAAATATTTATTATGAAATTACTTTCGGATATGATAGAGAAACTGCTGGTTAATTCTTATGCAGGAGATGGAACACTAAATCCTGATTTGCATCTAATCTATGTGGATGAAGTTTGTGGATTATTTAAGCTTGTAGGTCAACCCGAGGATCACGTCAAGACGAAGGTCTTTCCTTTATCTTTGAAGTATAAGGCATTGACATGGTATAGGCTATGTGATGATATTGGATCATGGAGCTACAACCGATTGAAAATGAAATTTCATCAGAAGTTCTATCATATGCATCTATTTCATCATGATCGGAATTATATTTAAAAAAATTGGCCTCGTGAAGGAGAAATAATCGCTCAAGCTTGGAGGAGGCTTAATTCAATGTTATATTCATGCCCCAGTCATGAGCTCTCGAGAGAAAGTATTATTCAGAATTTTTATGCTCGGCTTTCTCGTAATGATCAATCCATGCTCGATACTTCTCATGTTCGTTCCTATATGAATAAACATATTGACTTCATATGGGATTTAGTGGAAAGAACTAAACGCAACTCTGAAGATTGGGAACACGACGAAGGTAAGGAGTCAGGTATGAACCTTAAGTTTGATTGAGTTAAATCCTTCATAGACACTGATGCTTTTCATGAATTTTGCACTAAATATGGACTTGACTTTGAGATAGTAGCTTCTTTTTGCGAATATTTTGCTTCCCATGTTGATCTCCCTAAGGAAAGGTGGTTTAAATACCATCCTCCCATTGAGGTGAAAGTAGTTGAACCTATTAAAGTTGAAGAGGAAACTATTACTTATAATGTTGATCCTGTTATTCCCACTGCTTATATTAAGAAACCACCTTTCCCTGTTGGAATAAACGAACATGCTAAAGCTTCAACTGAGGTTCGTAAGAACTGTGCTAGAACACCTACACCCCATGAGAAAATTAAATTTGATCCTAGTATTTCTATCGTTAAGGATCTCTTGGTGATAATATTGATGGGCATGTTATTAAATTTTGTGATGAAGCTGCTAGAATTGCTAAACCTGATGCTAAAAATAAACATAGACCCATAGTTCGCATGCTTGTTGTTTTCGTTAAAATAGGACATCATTGTTATCATGGCTTATGTGATATGTGTGCTAGTGTGAGTGCAATTCCCTTTACCTTATATAAAGAGATTATGAATGATATTGCACCAGCTGAGTTAGAGGAAATTGCTGTTACAATTAAGCTTGCTAAAGAGATACTATATCACCAGTTGGAATTATTGGAGATGTTCAAGTCTTGTGTGGGAAAAAATATCCTATTTATTTTCTTGTTCTTGGCTCCCCACAATATGATTTTTGTCCCTTTATATTTTGTAGACCCTTCTTGAATATCGCTAATGGCAGGATAGATTGTGAGAAGGAAACGGTTACCGTAAGTTTTTGGGATACGTCTCATGAGTTTAATTTCTCTAAATTATGTAGACAACCCCATGATAAAGAATTGTCTATTAAGGATGAAATCATTGGTCTTGCTTCTATTGTTGTGCCTCCTACTGATCCTTTAGAACAATATTTGTTGGACCATGAAAATGATATGCATATGAATGAAAGGAATGAAATAGATAAGATTTTCTTTGATCAACATCCTATTCTGAAACACAACTTTCCTGTTGAAATACTTGGGGATCCTCCTCCACCCAAGGGTGATCCCGTATTTCAGCTTAAATTACCGGATACTCTAAAATATTCTTATCTTGATGAAAAGAAGATATATCCTATTATTATTAGTGCTAACCTTTCAGAGCATGAAGAACAAAGATTATTGAAAACTCTGAGGAAGCACCGTGCTGCTATTGGATGTACTCTTCATGATCTTAAGGGCATTAGTCCCACTCTATGTTAGCATAAAATTAAAATGGAGCCTGATGATAAACCAGTTGTTCATCACTAACGAAGGTTAAATCCGAAAATTAAGGAAGCGGTAAGAAATGAAATATTAAAGCTTCCGGAGGCAGGTGTCATTTACCCTATTGCTGATAGTAGATGGGTTAGTCCCTTCTTTGTGTCCCTAAGAAAGGAGGTATTACCGTAGTTCCTAATGATAAAAATGAACTGATCCCGAAGAGAATTGTTACAGGATATAGAACAGTAACTGATTTTAGGGAATTAAATAAATCTACTAGAAAATTTCATTACCCTCTACCTTTTATTGATCAAATGCTATAAATACTATCCAAACACACACATTTCTGCTTTCTAGATGGTTATTCTGGTTTCTCTCAAATACCTGTGTCAAAAGGGGTCCGAGAGAAGACCACTTTTACCTACCCTTTTGGTACCTTTACTTATAGGCGCATGCATGTTGGTTTATGCAATGCACATGCTACCTTTCAAAGATGGATGACTGCTATATTCTCTGATTTTTGTGAAAGCATTGTTAAGGTTTTCATGGATGATTTTTTTGTTTACGGAACTTCTTTTGATGATTGTTTGAGCAACCTTGATCGAGTTTTGTAGAGATGCGAAGAAAATAATATTGTCTTGAATTGGGAGAAGTGCCACTTTATAGTGAATGAAGGTATTGTCTTGGGACATAAAATTTCTGAAAGAGGTATTGAAGTTGACAAAGCTAAAGTTGATGCTATTGAAAAAATGCAATGTCCTACGGATATCAGAGGTATAAGAAGTTTCCTTGGTCATGCTAGTTTCTATATGAGATTTATTAAAGACTTCTCTAAGATTTCTAAGCCGTTCACTAATCTCTTGCAAAAAGATGTTCCATTCGTTTTTGATGATGACTGTGTAGAAGCTTTTGAAATTCTTAAGAATGCCTTGATTTCTGCACCTATTGTTCAACCACCTGATTGGAACCTACCCTTTGAAATTATGTATGATGCTAGTGATTATGTTGTTGGTGTTGTCCTAGGATAAAGAGTTGATTAGAAATTAAATGTTATTCATTATGCTAGCAAAACTCTGGACAGTGCTCAAAGAAACTATGCTACCACTGAAAAAGAATTTTTAGCAGTTGTGTTCGCTTGTCATAAGTTTAGACCCTATATTGTTGATTCTAAAGTAACTATTCACACTGATCATGCTGCTATTAAATATCTTTTGGAAAATAAATATGCTAAACCTAGACTTATCAGGTGGGTTCTTCTGCTACAAGAACTTGATTTGCAAATTGTTGATAGAAAGGGTGCTAATAACCCCGTAGCAGATAACTTGTCTAGGTTAGAGAATGTTCTTGATGACCCACTACCCATTGATGATAGCTTTCTTGATGAACAATTATCTGTCATAAATGCTTCCCGTAAGGCTCCTTGGTATGCCGATTATGCTAATTACATTGTTGCTAAATTTATAACGCCTAGTTTCACATACCAACAAAAGAAAAAGTTCTTCTATGATTTAAGACATTACTTCTAGGATGACCCACACCTTTATAAAGAAGGAGTAGATGGTGTTATTAGATGTTGTGTACCTGAGCATGAACAGGACACAAGTGTCATTTTGAGGCCTACGGAGGACACCACGCTGGAGATAGAACTGCACATAAGGTTTCACAATTTGGTTTTTATCGGCCTACTCTCTTCAAGGATGCTCTTAAGTTTGTCTTGTCATGTGATGAATAAAAAGAATTGGCAATATTAGTAGACGTCAGGAAATTCCTATGAATTACTCTCTTGTTATTGAACCATTTGATGTTTGGGGTTTTGATTATATGGGACCTTTTCCAACGTCCAACGGGTATACTCATATTTTAGTTGTTGTTAATTATTTTAATAAGTGGGTAGAACCTATTCCAACTAGTAGTCCTGATCATAACACCTCTACTAAGATGATTAAGAAGTTATTTTCCCTAGATTTGGATTCCACAAATATTTAATGGCTGATGGCGGTTCACATTTTATTCGTGGTGCTTTCCGTAAATTGCTTGCTAAGTATGATGTTAATCATAGAATTGCATCCCCTTATCATCCTCAGTCTAGTGGTCAAGTAGAATTCAGCAATAGAGAAATTAAAATGATCTTGCAAAAGACGGTTAATAGATCTAGGAAGAATTGGTCTAAGAAACTTGACGATGCCTTACGGGCTTATAGAACTGCTCACAAGAATCGTATGGGTATGTCCCCGTATAAAATGGTTTATGGTAAAGAATGTCACTTACCTATAAAGCTAGAGCATAAAGCTTATTGGGCAATCAAAGAGCTCAACTATGATTTCAAACTTGCTGGTGAGAAGAGGTTATTTTACATTAGCTCACTTGATGAATGGAGAACCCAGGCCTATGAGAATGCCAAGTTGTTTAAAGAGAAAGTTAAGAGATGGCATGATAAAAGGATACAAAAGCGTGAATTCAATGTAGGTGACCGTGTCTTGCTATAAAATTCTCGATTAATATTTTTTGCAGGAAAACTTCTCTCTAAATGGGAAGGACCTTACATTGTCGAGGAAGTATATCGTTCCGGTGCCATCAAGATTAACAATGTCGAAGGCACAAACCCGAAGGTGGTAAACGGGAAAAGAATCAAACATTATATCTCAGGTACTCCCATAAATGCTAAAACCAATGTTATTAATACCATAACTCCGGAGGAGTATATTAGGGAGACCTACAGGAACGTTTCAGACTTCGAAAAGGAATAGGTATGTTGTACAGTAAGTAAACCGACTCCAAAACTTTCCCAAGAGCAATTTTAGTCAGTTTTGGAATATTTAAAAAATTAGAAAAATCAAAAGTAGTCCAAAAGACGCACGAGGAGGTGACAAGCCTACTAGGCACGGCCACCCCCCTGGCCATGCCTAGGGGGCTTCCCACCACCCCGTGCACCCTCCGGACACCGTTTTGTTGTGGTACACTCCATTGGGTCGGCAAAAATTCATTACATAATCTCTCAGCTATATATCGCATTATCTTGCCAATCCCGAGCTCTATGGGGACCTAGATCCTTATGGATTATTCTCAGAGAAGGAACAAGAAGACAAGTAAAGGGAGGAAAGCTTAGATGAAGAGGGGAATCCTCTGTCTCAACTTGGATATATGCACTTTTAGTTCAGGAAATCAAGCCTCCCAAACACAAGAAGAAAACCTAGGGTTCTATTTATCCCTTCTCGTTTTCTGTAGGAGAGCAAGGAAGAATTATTTCAAAGGATATTGAAGCTCGAGCAGGAAGTAGATGACCTGAGGGGACAAAAATTTATGCTTAAGAGGAAACTGGACAAGCTTCCAACCTCATCAACAACTCCACCACCATCACCTCTGAAGAAGGACACCTGAGCACATGGGTATGGGCACTCCCCTTGGCTTGTGCCAATCTTGGGGGAGGTGCCCCGGTATCATATCACCATCACACCTTTTTTGTTTTTCCTTTCTCTTGTTTTTCTTAGTTCAATCCTTTTTGATTTTGTTTTGATGTAGTAGAATAAAGTTTTAGTATGATCTAGCTTTTAGTTTTTTTTTGCTCCCCTTATGTAAGCAATTCCGAGAGTTATATAATAAAAAGTAGTTTTGATGTGAGGGCTCTTCTAGCTTACTATGCTCTTGAGAGTACTAAATAAAAGAAGAATGGAATAAAAGCAAAGAGTATACATAATGATCTTATGGGGAGTGATGACTTCACATATAAGAAGTATGTCGATTGAAATTTGTTGGGAGTTAACAAACATAGTGATTGGTCATTGGTGCAATCGAAAGGGAAGTGATAAAGAAAGAGAGATTCACATATAAATATATTATCTTGGACACTTTTATGATTGTGACCACTCATTAAAATATTACATGCTAAGAAGTTGATGTTGGACAATGAAGATGACATAATGGGTTATGTTTGCTTGCCTCTGGATAGAAGTTATATGGTTTTAGATCCTCCAACATGTAGTGCTTGCTTCCACCCCATATTAGCTAGAACTTCCGCACCAAGTAGAGATACTACTTGTGCATCCAAACACCTCAACCTAGTTTTTCCATGGGAGTCCACCATACCTACCTATGGATTGAGTAAGATCATTCAAGTAAGTTGTCATCGATGCAAAAGGCAATAAGAATTGCTCCTAAATATGTGTGATCTTTTATTGTAAGGGAGATAAGCGTTGTATGAACTCATGATCGCAAAGAAATAAAAGCGACGAACTGCATAATAAAGGTTGATATCACAAAGGGCAATACAACGTGGCGTTGCTTTGCACTAAGTGTTTGTGCATCCCAAAACAAAAAGCTCATGACAACCTCTGCTTCCCTCTCCGAAGGGCCTATCTGTTACTTTTACTTTTTAAGTACTTACCTTTATGCAAGAGTCATGGTGATACTCACCACTTCCTATATTTCAACTCTCTCTTGGCAAGCATTATGTGTTGGGGAATGATCTGGACGCATATATCCACTCGGATGTTGGGGATCATGAGTTATTATTGTTGACATCAACTTTGAGGTGAATAGTTGGGAGGCAAAACTATAAGCCCCTATCTTTCTCTGTGTCCGATTGAAAATTTGATCTCATGAGTACCGCGTGAGTGTTAGCAATTATGAAAGGCTAAAAGATGATTGAGTATGTAGGTTTTCTTTACAAGCTCTTATATTGACTCTTTCCGATGTTACGATAAATTGCCAATTGCTTCAATGACTAAGATCATAGTTTGTTGGTTGTCAATAGAATTCTTGGTTAATACTTTATCTTGTGAATGAATTTTTACTCTAGCATAAGAAATCTTATATAATAAGTAATTATGTTCTAAATATGTTCATGATGCCCTCATGTTCGTATTGTATTTTATCGACACCTCTATCTCTAAACATGTGGACATATTTATTGATCTCGGCTTTCGCTTGAAGGCAAGCTAGGTCTAAGCTTGGGGGTGATACGTCCATTTTGCATCATGATTTTATATTGATATTTATTGCATTATTGGCTGTTATTACATGTTATGGTACAATACTTATGCCTTTTCTATCTTATTTTACAAGGTTTACATGAAGAGGGAGAATGCCATTAGCTGGAATTCTGGACTAGAAAAGGAGCAAATCTGAGATACCTATTCTACACAACTCCAAAAGTACTGAAAATTTACGGAGAATTATTTTGGACTAAATAAAAAATACCAGGGGAAACAGATACCAGAGGGGGGCCACCAAGAGGTGGCAAGCCTGCCAGGCATGGCCACCCCCCTCGACACGCCTAGCAGGCTTGTGACCCACCTGGCAGGTCCCCGATGGCCATCTTTTGCTATATGGAGCGTTTTGACCTGGAAAAAATCATACGGAAGCTTTTAGGACAAAGTGCCGCCGTCTCGAGGTAGAACTTGGACACAACCAAACTAGAGCTCCGGCAGGGCTGTTCTGCTGGGGAAACTTCCCTCCCGGAGGGGGAAACCGAAGCCATCGTCATCACCAATGATCCTATCATCGAGAGGGGGTCAATATCCATCAACATCTTCACCAGAACCATCTCCTCTCCAAACCCTAGTTCATCTCTTGTATGTGATCTTTGTCTCAAACCTCAGATTGGTACATGTGGGTTGCTAGTAGTGTTGATTACTCCTTGTAGTTGATGCTAGTTGGTTTACTTGGTGGAAGATCATGTGTTCAGATCCTTTATGATAATTAATACTCCTTTGATTATGAACATGGACATGCTTTTTGATTAGTTATGTTTGTTCCTGAGGACATGGGATAAGTCTTGTTATAAGTAATCATGTGAATTTGGTATTCGTTCGATATTTTGATGAGATGTATGTTGTCTCTCCTCTAGTGGTGTTATGTGAACGTCGACTACATAACACTTCACCATTATTTGGGCCTAGGGAAAGGCATTAGGATGTAATAAGTAGATGATGGGTTTCTAGAGTGACAGAAGCTTAAACCATAGTTCATGCGTTGCTTCGTAAGGGGCTGATTTGGGTCCATATGATTCATGCTATGGTTAGATTTATCTTAATTCTTCTTTCATAGTTGCGAATGCTTATGAGAGGGGTTAATCATAAGTGGGAGGTTTGTCCAAGTAAGGGCAGCGCCCAAGCACTGGTTCACCCACGTATCAAATTATCAAAGTAGCGAACGCGAATCAAATGAGCATGATCAAAACTAGCTTGACATAAATTCCCATGTGTCCTTAGGAGCGCTTTGCTTTATATAATAGTTTGTTCAGGCCCGTCCTTTGATACAAAAAGGATTGGTCTACCTTGCTGCACGGTTGCTATAATTGATACTTGTTACTCGTTACAAATTATCTTATCACAAAACTATCTGTTACCGATAATTTAAGTGCTTGTAGAGAATACCTTACTGGAAACCGCTTGTCATTTCATTTTGCTCCTCGTTGGGTTCCACACTCTTACTTATCGAAAGGAGTATGAGAGATCCCCTATACTTGTGGGTCATCACTGCCCAAGACGAAGAGCAACCAAATGGAACTTCTTATGATCTCTATCCAAGGGATAGAAAAGAATGTTGCAGAGATCCTCAAAAACCACAAGAGTCTTGAGAGGATTGTGGAGGAAAAGTTCTATGCTTTGGATGTCAAGGTGACTGAGCTAGCCACTACATTTGAAGAGTTGAAGAAAGAGGTGGATGCAGTGCCGAGCCCCCACTCTACTAATTATGATGATTCTCCTCTCTATCCTCGTTTGCAATTTAAGACTCAGGTCAGATCAGCTCTAGTGCCCACTTTAGAGAGACAATGGGAGTCTGCACCTGCCACAGCTCCATCAGCAGCTCCAGCACCTCCTATTTCTACTTCACCACCTCACAAGACTACTGCCGAAGCATTTCAGATGTTCTTCTCTCGACTCCTTCCATGGCCACAAGCATAGTTTCATTATCGCATGGATGAGATCATGCCTAGAGCGAGAATTAGCTCTATATCCTTTGAACTTTTTGGTAACTTGTTGCCAAAGGGGGAGAAGTGTATATAGATCATAGGGCTTCGAGAGAGAGAGTGTGTGTGTGTTTTGCTTTTTGTTTCTCTCTTCAATTTCAAAAACTATTTTATCGTGTGTTATGGCTTAAACTTTGTTAGTATTAAATCATATGTTCTTTGTGTGATGCTACTATTTTCTATCCTTGAGATTTTTTTATGATGATCATTCACTTATGTTTGGTGTGATGTGCTTCGTAATTCATTCATAATATTCTCGCACACTACCAAGTTGTATGTGACATGGAAGAGTACCCCATGAACCTAATCGATTCTGCATTTGCATTCAAACGCAAATTCAAAAATAGTGCACAAATTTAGGGGTAGATCTTGATTATCACATACCTCCCAAAGTGATGATGCTATTCATTGATTATATGTCTATAGAAGCTTTGATCTATATGCTATCATCAATTACCAAAAAGGGGGAGATTGAAAGCACAACTTCTCCCTAGGTGGTTTTGGTAATTAATAACAACACATATTTCATTGGACTAATGTTTCCACTAAGTATATTTTAGGAAAAATTTCAGTGTTGTGATTGGAAAAGGATTGTGATGAGACCCCAAGATGCAAGGAACTAGATTGGACAAGCTACAAGCATGAAGACTCTACATTTTACTTTGTGAGAAATCACTTTGAGTACATAGGAAAGCCAATACTATTAAAAGGGTGTGAGGTAATAATGGTGAATGAAATGCTCAAAATGATCAAGTGTTGGTCACCAAAAACACACACAAGATCTCCCACAAATATTGTCTTATATCGCACCGCTCAAAATCGATGCCACCAACAATATCTCTTCGGCTACACTAAGTCAAAACCCTAGGTGGAAACCCTAGCCAAAGCCTACTTCTCGGTACTACCAAGTTTCACATTGGTGCAACCGATTTTCAATGACCAACTTCTTGGTGCCTCATTCACAAGAATCAGAATTTCCAAGAATTGTGAATCGGTCTCACTTGTAACTGCCCTCGACCACTCATATCGATACCACCGAGAATTCTATATCGGTCTCACCGAAACACCAAAGTTGCCATGATTTGCACTAATCGGTGGAACTGAGTTTTAACTTCAGTTTCACCATGTTGGGCAATAATGTTGTATTGGATTTTTAGATATGCCTATATATACCCCTCCACCACAACCCACTTGCAAGAGAAGGCTCAGAACAAACCCACACTTCCAATATCCAAATTTCTAAGATAGAACCACCTATCCTTGTGTTGAGGTCAAGATAATCCACTCCAACCATATGGAGCCTCCTAGATTGGTTAGGTGTCGCGTGGGAGCCTTCTACTTTGTGTTGTGGATTTGAACCGAGAAGTTTGTAAGGGCAAGGAGATCGCCTACTTCGTGAAGATCTACCCCGAGTTAGGCTACTCCTCCGTGGACATAGGCCATCATGGTGTAGACAAGGTTGCTTCTTCGTGGAACCCTTTGTGGGTGGAGCCCTCCATGGACCCTCGCGACTGTTATCGTCTATGGGTTGAAGTCTCCATAAACATGGATGTACGATAGCTCCACCTATCAGAACCACAGGAAAGATCATCGTGTCTCGAGATTGCGTTTGATCTTCTTACCCTTATCCTCTTACATATGTTTGTCTTTAATTTTCGCTGCAATACTCATAGACATGCATGCGTAGGGTGAACTTTATATGCTATAATTGCTAAATTTTGCCAACCCAATTAACTTGGGAAAAGGTTAGGTTTTTATTTGGTCAAGTAGTCTAATCACCCCCCCATAGACCTACTTTTGATCCCTACAAGAGGCAATCCTTGTCGGGAGACGTCGCTAGCACACCACCTCACGATGCATTAAATGGGCCTGTCCTAGTAAATCAGAGTTAGGTATTTCCCACTATCGCTCCTGTCAGTGTCTTGGGCAATGATAGTATCTACTCTTTACCCCGTGTAAAGACCATTTTAGCCACTGTGGTAGTCCCTTGGATTTTAAAAGGAGGTCCATGGCTACCTTTAGAAAGGTCGACACTCCGTTCATTCTACACGCGTAGTGGCACTTCCTGAGCTTACCTTACCGTGTTGTGGTGCTCGTGTATGCTGAACCCAAATAACCCACAAAAACGTAGGATGTAGGGTTTTACGCTCCGGCGGCCCGAGCCTGTCTAAACCCTTGTGCATGCATGGCCCGGTGATGCTCTTGGTGAACGAGGATCTCCTTAGCTGAACCACAAAAGGGGCCTTGTTGGCCCCATAGATCGTCTTACCTCTACAATCATGTTCTTTATTATTATATGGCAGAGCATCTACGCGAACATCATCATTATTATTCTCATTCTCATTATCATTAGGTGTTCACTACCAGATTGTTTCTCAGCATCAGAAATAGAAACGTAATTACGTTTTTCAGCACATTTTTCTATAAAAGGCTCACTAGAAGCATGCAAAGTCCTATCATTATTCTTTTTCCTTTTCTTCTTAGATGGACTAGGTGCATTATCATTAGTTCTCTGAGAATCTTGTTCACTTCTTTTAGGATGACCTTTAGGATAAAGAGGTTCATGAGTCATTCTACCTCCTCTAATCATTACTCTAACAACATGATCATTCATATTCGCATTTAGTTCAGCAAGAAAATCATTTTGTGACTTAGCAACTTCATCTATTTGAGTATGAACCATATAAGCATGTTTACCTAGACCCTTAACATCATTAGCAATTCTAAACATCAAGTCACTCAAGAAATCTATCATTATGGCATTACGACTTAATTGATCTTTGACATAGTTATTAAAATGTTCTTGCTTAACAATGTAATTATCAAATTCATCCATTCATTGAATAGGAGTCCTAGTATAAGGTATATCCCTTTAATTAAAGGCATGGAGATTTTACCTCTACTCCTTGTGTCGTGGTGTCAAGTCTGCGTATTTCCTGAATATGGTGGCCTTAGTGGCATCTTGGGGAGCATTGTGCCTCCACACCACTCCAACAGAGACATAGTTCCCCTCAAAGGGAAGGAACTTCGGTAACACATCCTCGTCTCCGCCGGCTCCACTTGCGGTTATCTCTTACCATTACTTTGTGAAAGCTTCACTTGTGTTGTATCCTTTGTTTGCGTGTATCTTGTTGTTGTTAGCATCATATTGGTTGTTCACTTAGTTGCATATCTATACAACCTATTTGTTGTTAAACCTAATTTGTTAAGAAAGGCTAAAAATAGTAGTTGCCTATTCACCCCCCGTCTAATCAACCATATTGATCCTTTCCATAGTATTTCGAAATTACATGGGCCTAGCCCAAAATAAGGTGGCACATCACGTATAATAAGATACGAATGAAATTTATTGAAGGCCATGTTGTCTATTTCATCCATCTACTTGTATGACACCATGGGGCTTTGATACTTGTGATCTGCGTTGGGTTTTCTGTGAAGAGGAACGGTTTATTGCAGCACAATGTGGGTAACTATTTTCCTCAGTTATGAAACCAAGGTTTATCAAACCAATAGGAATACCAATCCTCAACCGTCTTCAGCGGCTGCACACAAAAGACCAATCAACTTGCACCCAACGCTGGCAAGAGGGTTGTCGATCCCCTTGGTCTCATTATTTACAAGCAAGTGAGTTGTGTATATATTGCAAAATAAAATAAAAGCAAGTGAATGGCAGCAATGTAATAGTAGCATTTCTAAATATATAACTGAATAGACCCGGGGGCATAGTGATCTCTAGTGGCATCTCTCACAGAAATAGCATACGGTGGGTAAACAAATTACTGTTGGGAAATTGATATAAAAGCGGATAGTTGTGCAATTTTCACGGCAATGATCATGTTGTCGGGGTACACAAAGAGGGGTCTTTATTTACCCCTGACTTGTGCACGGACGATAACCCTCCGACCCAATGGCCTGAACCTGCCGGGGAAAGCTACTACCATAGCAAACTAACATCCAAGACCAAGACTTTGACAGAAGCGACCTATGCTAGATAAGCAACGCCAGAAAGGTCAACGCAACAGCCCACGACGAGCCCGAACCGCGCTAGTCACGTCCCTGGTGCCTACCGGGGATCAAGGTGCGCACATCTTCAGGAATACCCGGCAAGCCATCCCCCGGCAGTCGTGAGCTGATCGGCCATCGCTCCACCACATCGTAACGCCAGTCACTTGTCCATGCAGTGTCGAGCGCCAGGTGGCTAAGTGGATCTCGCTGAGCACGTGGCGATGCGCTGGAAGACTGATTATGCCCATTGACACACGTCTAGAGGCGTGTCAAGATATGGTGCAATATTTAGCTAAAGCAGTGGTAGAAGCCTGCCAGGAATGCACCCCCGCACACCACCTAGACTAGCATTTATGGCATTTTGTCCTAAGTGCCATAGTTAGGTATGATAGCACTGTTGGCACTCTAATCATTATGTAATGTCTATTTTGCCACCTTGGTTTCCCCTTGAGCTACAAGGAGGCCCAAGGCAATCTAGCAAGAGATTCGGACCTTTGACACTTGTACTCCTGTAGCAGCTCCCCCGAAGGCAACCCTTGCCGGGTTTGAGCGTTGTGTGTGCTTCGTGCTCCTCTCATCAATCCACTGAAGAAGGAGTAGGGTTTTACGCTTGTGAGCAGCCCGAACCTGGGTAAAACACTAGTGTCTCATCGTTGTGATGCCTCACTACCTCCGCTCTTTGTGCATGCAACCTCACCACTACCGAACCACAAAGGGGCGCATGGACCCATAGGTGATCGAGTGCATTGAGCCCCGACATCTTTGGCATGCCAGGTAGGGGGCTGCGTCGTTTGCACGAACCAGAGATCATGAGCAGCACATATATCTCCGTCATCATTTCCTCCGCCGGGAGCATCGAAGGAGAGGACCAATGCAGCTCCCTAAACCTCTTCATCCCCGGATCCCATCGCGTGTCACCGTTGCAGCGATGGTGGCGACGAGGATGAGGGGCGTTGGTGCTACGGCTGATGCGTTCGACATGGACAACACAAATGCAGTGTAATCCACATTCGAGGAGGATGCAAACTGAGCGACGACGCCATCCCTATCGTGGTCATCGAGCAAGTCCACCTAACATCGGAGAGGTGCAGCTCGGTCCTATAGGAAAAAAAGGGTACACGGCTATACCCCTCTCTCCTCTCCTTCCCCGCATGTGATCAGTTCTGTATAGCGGTGGTTCCACCAATGTCGATAAGCTCGCACGAGGCTCAGTCTTCCATTTATCCTATTGAGGGTAAACCCGAGCCAAACGCTAGAGCGAATCCATCAGTTGGCACCCCTAGCAAACGAACCACGGCAAGGTTGCATTCATCAATGCCACCATTGCCTTGGTCTCTATGGGACCACTGGGCCCAAAAGAAGGCTTGGCCATCTATGATTACTTCCCCAGTTTTTCGCTAGCTGTGAATATTTACATTGACCCGGAAGGCTCATGTTGAGGATTGTACTCATAACTAACAGGTCCCCAAGTTTCTCCATTTGCCCCTTTTCGTTTTCCCCTTCCTCTCAGGGCAAAGGTGGATACACGTGCATGTATTCGTCGGGAAACGCGAAGAGGAGAGACGATCGGGAATGGAAGGAGGGATGATGTGCATGAATAAACACGTGCCAGGATAGAAGGAGGAACCATGACGAAAGCTAAGTTGACATGATTATAAACTTTCATAAGAGCTTGTATTTGTATATCCCCCCTAGCAACCAAGGTTTCGTATGGCGAATCTTATGCGCGATGGAACCTTACAGTATTTGTGTGTGCCCTTGCTTTGTTTCAAGTCCACTCAACAAAACATGCGGCAGCATCAAAGACCGTCAAGGAAAAACTCACCGGCAACATGTCCTTGCCAGCAGAATGCTAAGGACCCGTTCCTTAAAGTAATCACGGCAGCACATTGTTTGCAGGAAACCAGAGCACGGAAAGAAAACGAATACACCAATGCCAGTAGGAAAGCAAGGGGGATAGCATGCGTTTACATAAAGACATTAGTTCAGCAAATATTAAATCAAAGATAGTGCATAGTCTAATATGGGATACATATTGTGTCTGAAGTACAGGACAACATGGCAGCAAGGGTGACTCAAAGCTAACCCCAACAACTTCCCTGAGTCCTTGGGACTGAGAGGACCTTGTCAGCGAGGGGACCGTCCTTCTTCGTAGTAGCAGAAGTGTCGGCACCCAGCGCCAGCTCCTTGAAACCATTAGAGAGGTTGAGCTCTAGGTGGAAGAAGGCAAGGTTGCTCAAGACCAGGAAGACAGTGTCACGAGCCAGATTCCAGGATTCATTGGCAAAGCAGGCGACCCTATCGTCTTCGTACATCTTCAGCCCCTCAATCAAGCCCTCGAAGAAGAGTGTCATCTTGACGCTTGGGATTTCATGCTTCCCGATGAAGAAATCCCAGCTCTTTATGTGCATACGCGCAATCTGAGTAGTGAGGCGCTCGGCGATGTCAGTCATGCTCCTGATCCAGATGTCGCGCTGCTAAATCTGGTTCTCCAGCTTGTCTTCTACGTCTTTTTGGAAGGTTTGTGCATTGGTCGGGTCTGTCATCAGCAGATTCTCGCAGGCATCGGCAGATTCGATGTCTCTCTCCAAAGAGGCAAGCCTAGATTAAATACTAGAAATGGCGTCGTTGGTAGCACTGAGATCTTGGCTCTTGTAGGAAAGCTGAGATTGCGCCTCTTCCAGAGTGGCTTTCGCTTTCCGCGCTTCCTCCTTGAGGGCCTCGATCTCCTTGCTACTCCCGACAAGGTCTTTTGTCAGCTTGCTTAGTTGGGCTCGAGAGTGGTCTTGGCGGTGAATGTGACAGCAAGCTCATCGGCCACTTTCTTTAGTTGGTGAGAGGACTTCAAGGAGAGCGCGTTGAGAGCAGCCATATGGTCGTCCTCTAGCTCTTTGATGTGTTGCTGAAGATGGGCCTCCAACTCCTCATCCTTGCCATGGATAGTAGCTTCGAGAGCCTCTTCCCGGGAGGAGATTTTCGTCTCTCTGGTGTCTAGAAGTGCATCATGCTCCACCAGTTGAGCCTCCTAGGCTGCAACATCCTCCTTGGCCATGGCTAGCATCTCATGCTACCTCATAAGGGAATGGACCTGTCGGTTGTACCACTCTCGCAGCTCATTCCCTTTGTCCATCAGCTACTGGTCCCCAAGCTCCGCGAAATCGTGCTACTCCTTGACTGCCTGCCATTTGAGGTGTACCTGTTCTGCACATCCTTGAGCCCTGCCGCCATGGATTCCAAGGAAGCCAAATCCTTGGCGCCATCAGCAGAACCGCTAGCTTCTTCGACCCTATGAAATAGCGACATCGATACCTGCTGATTTCCTCATCAATATCTACGCCCACTAAGAAGGATGAGCCAGGAGTTGTGGACCAAGTCGAGCAGTGACCAACACCAGTTTGCTCAGGGGAGATTGCAAGGCTGAGGCCAGAGGATAGCTCGAAGGGGAGGACCCATGGACTAAAGAGGAGTCTTCTCCTCAATGACTGCATCTGGGCCAGATGCGCTGCCGGGGGCTGGTTCCGTTGTTTTTGAGGATTCTTGAACTTCCCTGGCAACCTGCTTGTGGCCCTCCACGGTAGCAATCTTCATTGCTTACTCGACAACATCTTTCTTGATGCAGGCCACCTCTTCCAGCAACTCAGGCTCTTCAAGTAGCAGAGGTGCGGACAAGAGAAGTAAGCAGAAAAATGGAAGTCAGGAATCAACAAGACACACAAGAAAGAGAAAAGGGGGGAAGTGAAAATGCACGCAAGTGGGTTACCCGATGGAGGTTGCTGAGAAGGGACATCCTTTTCTCCAGCAACGTCAGTTGCCAGCGTGCGGTGTGTCACCACCTTCGGTGGTGACCTCAGCACATGCAAACTGCTCGGCGGAGGCCCTCGTGGGCGACTCCTCCCCACGCGATGGTCGACGAGGAATCATGCAAAGAGGGCTCCCTCTTGCGAGTCCCTCCTTGATAGCTCTCTCCCATCTCCCTGTCAGGTGAAGGAAAATTCCCTTTCTCATCCCCACTAATGGACGAGGTCTGCACTTGGGTTTCGTGAAGAGGGCTAGACAAGGGGCTAGGCGCAGGACTCCCCTCCACGTCTCTTGTCGGGCTCATTCCTATCATGGAACCCAGCCTGTCGCGGATTTGACCCGTTTGACTCGATGCGCAAGGGTCTCTTTATCCCTGTCAGATTCAGCTATACAAGATCGGTTAAAGAAATCAAGGACAGAAAACATTGACAAAGATCATAATTGAGTAACCTACTTTGAGACAATGAGAATGGAGCCCATCTCGTATGGCACAGGAGGCAAAGTTGATCTGCCCCTTTTCAAAGTTGGAGGTGCAAGGCTTGGCGAAGGGACCGGGACCTCCAGCAGGGCTGATCTTGGCGGAGAAGTTGGGCTTGCCGGGTGGCTGGGGTCCGCCCCCACGCCCCTTTATCACTTGGAGGGAGGAGACTTAGCCTGAGAGAGGTGGAGGGATTGGCGGTGTGCTGCTTTATGTCGACCTCCCCTAGTGGTCATCTTCTTCACTTTCTCGGTGCCCCATGAAGACACAGGGGCCACTGACTCTCGGTTAATGTGCTCGCGGAGGCGGCACCCTAGCTCTGGAGCTTGAGGGGCCATCTAGAGCCCTTGTTCCTCCACCTCCGGCTCCTTCGCCTCCTCTGCCTCAACCCCCTCTTGCATTCCTGTCGCCGCGGCTTGAGAAGCCCCGGCCCCGGCAGATTCGAACCCGACAGCCTCCTCCAGAGCGTGCTTTTCGCCCCCCCCCCCCCTCTTTAGAAGAATCACCATCCTTGGGCTCTGACCATCTTGTCATGTTCAATCCGAGTGGCAATGAATGCCTTCTCCGCTCTAGTGATTGGTGTGGTCAGATTGTCCTCCGCCTTGGAATCTCTTTCTTCCAAGTGAGAGACCCAATCCATCTCGTCATCCAGGGCAGGAAGCCCCCGATCGGGCTTGACCCTAGAGGCATTGCAGTCGGGCATCCATTGTAAAATCCGGTTCCGGGTGGAATTGAGGTGCAGGGGAATGACTCCTGCCGGCAAATGGAACGGCCCAAGGCAGCCAAACAGCTGCGCGCACAACCAACCATGGCCGTAAACCGTCAGGTTGCTGGCGGTGCCTGGGTACAACCGCATCCAGTCAGCAGGACCATTGTACTCCCATGCAAACATGCCCCTCTTATGCAACGGCGCAATGCAGCGCCGGAGGAAGTCGGTCCCCACATGTTTGATGGCCAGATCGACAGCTTTTAGACGGACAATCATGTTCAGCGTCGGGTGAAGCTTGTCGTCGTGGAGGCCCAACTTACTCCGGTCGCTTCCAATGCATGACGCATCTAGTCCGCGTCAAGCAGAACTCTGGGGCTTTGTCATCCTTAATCTAGCTCCAGTCGCCCCTCCACTCTTCCCACTTTCTGCGATGCTGGCCAAGGAGATAATCCCAGTATTCCCTCTTGCCCCGAGGAATCCATCTTGTGTTCCCTGAGTGGCGAGATTTGTCTTCTATCCAAGGGACAAAGAAGTGTCTGAACAAATCAACATTAGGGTCAACTCCAACAAAGTTCTCGCACAGATGGGTGAAGATCGCCATGCACGCCATTGCATTGGGCATGAAATCCAAGAGGTGGAATCCATGCACCGCCATCATGGCACAAAATAAATCAGAGAAGGGGGAGGAGAGGCCATAGAGAAAGTATGCACGGAAGAAGTGACGAGGATATGTACCTATGGTAGGGTCTTAGGCCTGACCTACATACCTTACCTAAATACACTATATTGGAGGACTTCACGATTACAAGAGAATTTCCGACTGAAGACATCATGGCACGTAAGTCACTCGACAATTAATCCACTCGGAGGGTTCTCCCACCACTCGACAGTCTCCTCTCACTCGGAAGAACCAATGGCCAGTCAACAACAGAAGACTAGAAGGCGCTCCAGGGAGGCCAATAGGCAGGCGTTCGACCAGTCGCCATCAGTAGCATTTATTGCATATGTTATCAGTAACGCATGCCTTTATTCCCACGATTGAACCCTTGGTTGCGGGGCATTCATGATGGGCAGAGTACTCTATATAAGCCGTCCCTCCCCTCTACCACAAGGGTTTGCACCCCGTTTAACACTCTGCCCTCTCCTTACGTACCCCTATCTTCTACTATCAGGCTTGTTCCGACGACAAGCGATACGAGTCTGATGGTGTCATTTCTTTGGGGCTGTCTGGCAGAACCATGGGTGCTCCATGTCCCTTGGTTTCCCTCCCCCACATATAGGCACACCTTATGATCAAGGCACTGCCGTCCAGGTTCGATGGAGAGATAACCACATCTCTTTGTCTCCACCTCTCCAGCTCTTTTGCTTTCCTCATCTTCTCTTCAGTCACTGGGTCAGCATGTGCGGTCGTGTGCTTCCCCTTCAGGGCGCTCGTCTTCCACCCCATATCTTGGGATCTCAAGGATGGTGGAGGATCAATCAGCGCTTGGTGGGCGGGTGGCGGCGGCAGAAGTAGTTTCTTGGCTTGACGAGGAAGATGAAGGACAAAGAAATGGACCCGAATGAGCAGCGCCCCTGCACGTTACCCCTTTTATTTGGGAACCCACACGGGGGCTGGCTCTTTGCTATCTTTTCAAAAAAATGCCATTTCTTTTACTGGCAGTTTTTATGCTCCAAAGTCTATTGTTCCACGCCCCCACAACTCACGGTAATAACACGGAGTGGACATGGGATGTGAGGACAGCATTTCTTTGATGCGTGTCCATGCACCGTTTGGGGCCTAACCCAACGATTCCAAGCGACATGTATGGCTCAGGCACGGGGGCTTTTGTCACGATACACAAACAGGGGTGTTTATTTCCCCCTGACTTGTACACGAACGATAAGCCTCCGACCCAATGGCCTGAGCCTGCCGAGGAAAGTTACTACCACGACAAACCAACATCCAAGACCAAGAGTCCGGTAGAAGCAACCTGCGCTAGAGAAGCAACGCCGGCAAGGTTAATGCAATGGCCAACGATGGGCCCGAACCACGCCAGTCACGTCCCCAGTGCCTACAAGGAACCGAGGCACGCACAAATTCAGGAAGACCCGCCAAGTCATCCACTGACAGTGGCGAGCCGATTGGCCACCGCTCCACCGCATCGCAATGCCAGTCACTTATCGATGCGGTGTCGAGCCCCCAGGTGGCTAAGTGGCTCTCGTTGAGCACGTGGCGACACGTTGGAAGACATATTATGCCCCCTTGACACCAGTCCAGGGGCGTGTCAAGATATGTTGCAATAGTTATCTAAAGCGGTGGTAGAAGCCTGCCGGCAATGCACCCCCGCACGCCACCTAGTCTAGCATTTATGGCATTGTGTCCTAAGTGTTAGAGTTAGGTATGATAGCATTGTTGGCTATCTAATCACTATGTAATGTCTATTTTGTCACTTTGGTTGCCCCTTGAGCTATAAAAGGAGGCCCACGGCAACCTAGCTAAAGATTTGGGCCTTTGGACACTTGTACTCGCGTAGTAGCTCCCTCGAAGGAAACCCTTGTCGGGTTTGAGCGATGCGTGTCTCCTCTCAGAGGGTTCTCCCACCACTCGACAGTCTCCTCTCACTCGGAAGATTCAACGTCTAGTCGACAAGAGAAGACCAGAAGGCGCCCCATGGAGGCCAACAGGCAGGCATTCGACCAGTCGCCATTAGTAGCATTTATTGCATAGGTTATCAGTAACAGATGCCTTTATTCCCACGATCGAACCCTTGGTTGGCCGGCATTTATGAGGGGTAGAACACTCTATATAAGCCATCCCTCCCCTCTGGCACAATGGTTTGCACCCCCTATAACACTCATATTCCACACGACAAGAGCTCCCGAGCACTGAGATGTAGGGTTGTTACCTCTACGAGAGGGGCCTGAACTCATAGATCTATGTGTACATCTTCGCCGTAGCCAGGACTCTTCTCTCTCCTTACGTACCCCTATCTTCTACTGTGAGGCTCATTCCCATGACAGTTGGCACCCACCATGGAGGAGGCGTCTAAGCAACTTCCGACGAGGTTGCATTTTTTCCCTTCATCACGTCTTTCAGCGGTGGTTTGTTCCTGGGGCACGAGATCCATCTCGGACCGCTCACCTTCATCGCCGATGACTCGGCATGGCTTCAGGAGGTGCCTCCTGATGTTGAGGCGCTCCCGATCCGCGGGGCGGTGCACTTTCGTGCAAGCTCCTACGGTGTATTTCTATGATAGTCATGGACTCCGTACTTGTCGGCCCTCCCCGCTATTCGCCATCGTAAGCGATCTGATCGTTCGCGACTCCAGCACTGGGTGAGGCATGCGGTGGCTCACCAAGTGTAATCTCCGTAGATTGCGGCTATCGAGCCCGCCGAATCACTTCACAGCATGTTCGACTCAGCGTCGGATCAGTCTGATGTCCCCTCCGAGTACGAGAGCTGCGATCTTGCAGCAGAGGTTCTCATGGCGGGCTCACGTCAAAGCCCACCCCTGGTTTTGGCCGAGACAGGTGAGAGGGTGGGGGAGCGTCGAATGACGAGCAGCACCAGGATGAGGAGATCCTCCATACGCCCATCGTCGGTGCTACTGCTAAGGCCTGGGCCTTGGACGCCACGCGCCTTCAGCTCGAAGAGATTCGGAAGGAACTTGACGAGTGTGCTTGCCAGTGTCGGGCACTTCCCAGTCAATGTCAGCGACAGTTGTTTCCAAGTGGATCTCAGAAAAACGTCAAGGTATTCCATACTCCGGTTTTAAATGTTGTAGCCGCCGCTAGGATTGCAGATTCCATTCAGCCGTCACATTCGGAGGGTCGTAGAGGTTTGCAGCAGATCCGAGCGTTGCTCGATGCAGCGCAACGTCAGAATTCAGTTGTTTCTCAGTCACGCAATAGATTGCATAGCAATTCAACAAAGGCAGACACAGTACAGTCGGCACACTGTCCAGGGTCACCTCTATGTCGCAGGGGCGGAGGTTACCATGAAGATCAGTATCACGATCAGGGGCGAGATCAGTTTGCTCCTTGTTTTCACTGTGATGATCACCATCGCATGCCTACTCCTCCATGGAGTTGTTCGTATGTGCACTGGCACCATGACGAAAGGCGCCCATTCGGTGACGAGTGGAACCCAAGGTTTGATGCGAGAGATATCCTCTCCCAGAAGCGGATTGACAGGGGCAGAGCCCACAGGGATGGTTATGGCAGAGACTATCCGAGTGGAAGTGGAGTTGTTGTTTCTGGCCCCAAGTGTTTTAGGAAAGCCATTCGCTCTGTAGAGATTGCCCCCAACTTTAGGTTGGCAGCTGGAATAAGCAAGTTCTCTAGCGAGTCGAAGCCGTAAACATGGTTAGATGATTACCGAGTGGCTGTGCAGATTGGTGGAGGAAACGATAATATAGACATCAAGCATTTGTCCTTGATGTTGGATGGTTCGGCCAGAGCATGGTTGAATCGTTTGGCTCCATCTAGCATCTATTGCTGGGAGGATCTTGCCCGAGTGTTCATCGGAACTTTCGAGGGCACTTGCAAGTGTCCATTTGGTTTGATCGATTTGCAGCACTATGTTCAAAACTCTAATGAGTCCTTAACAGACTATATTCAGCATTGGTCTACCTTGCATCACACAGTGCAGAACATTTCCGAGCATCAAGCTGTTTGTGCTTTCAAGGCCGGTGTGAAGTACAGAGAGCTTTACCTGAAGTTTGGGAGGACAGGTGATGTTTCCCTGAGCAAGATGATGGAGATTGCGACTCGATACGCCAACGGTGAAGAGGAAGACCGTCTCCAAAGCGGCAAAGGAAAAGCAGTCGATAATGATGTCGGCGGCAATTCCAGTCGGAAACAGAAGCGCAAAGCTGATGGTCATGCTCAGGCAGAGCCGTTCACTCTGGTAGCACAAGGAAAAAATAAGGGGAAGTCCAAAGGGCAGTTTATCCCCAAGAAAGAAAAGAATCACTCGAGAACTGATGTTACGGATTTACCATGTGCGATCCACACGAAGAAAGATGAAGAAGGCAATTTGATATTGCCGAAGCATACCACTCGACAATGTCGTTTCACTAATCCAGCAGTTCAAGGAAGGTCAGTCGAGTGAGAAAACTCCTAGAAAGGAGGGTGATGAAGACAAAGAAGATTTTCCCAAAGTCAACGCCACTCTGATGATTTTTGTAGATATCAAAAGCAAGAGTCGGCTGAAAGTTATCAACAGGGAAGTCAACATGGCCGTTCCTGTAACCCCCACATAACTCAAGTGGTCCCAAAGTGCTATCACATTCGTCCAGTCAGACCACCCTTCTCATGTCGCTACCCCTAGTCGGCAAGCTCTGGTGGTGGATCCTGTGGTGGGAGACACTCGACTCTGCAAAGTTCTCATGGACAGAGGGAGTGGTTTGAACATCCTATATGCAGATACCCTGAAGGGGATGGGCCTTCCGATGTCCCGTCTCAGCGAAAGCAACATGCAGTTCCACGAAGTCATCCCTAGGGAGAAAGCCAGGTCACTCAGCCAAATTTCTTTGGATGTCGTATTTGGCACCAATAAAAAATTTCGCAAGGAGAACTTAACGTTTGAAGTTCTGGACTTCCAGAGTGCATATCAAGCCATCCTTGGTCTTCCAGCCTATGCGTGTTTCATGGCCCGTCCATGTTACGTGTACCTCAAGTTGAAGATGCCCAGACCCAAGGGCATGATCACAGTCATGGGACATCAACAAAGGGCCGAGGTGTGCCTTCGGCAGGGATCCAAAATCGCCAACAATCAAATGGTTGTGGTTGAATTGGAAGAGTACAAGAAGAGCGTTGATCCTACCGACCTGCTGCGTGCCAAGAAGCCCGCTTTAGAGTCTGCTTTTCAGTTGGCAGGAGAATTGAAGAAAGTACACATCCAGCCAACATATCCCAATGCTGCCCCGACCAACATCTCGACAACACTCGCCAGCAAATAGGAAGCCAAGCTCATCCAGTTCCTGCTGGCATGCTGGGTGTACCCAAGGAACTGGCTGAGCACCGACTAGGAGTTGATCCGAAGGCCAAGCCTGTGAAAGAGCACTTGCGTTGCTCGGTGGCGGAGAAGCAGAAGTCAATCGGTGAGGAAGTGGCTCGACTTTTGGTGGCCAAGTTCATTCAGGAGATTTACCACTCTGAGTGGCTCTCGAACGTCGTCATGGTCCCCAAGAAAGACAAGTCACTCAGCATGTGTATTGACTTCAAAGATATCAATCGAGTCTGCCCGAAAGATCATTTTCTGCTCCCCCACATCGATCAAATTGTTGAGTCGACTGCAGGATGCGAGCGTTTATCTTTTCTTGATACATACTCTGGCTACCATCAGATCCGTCTGTTTGATCCAGATGAAATAATGACAGCCTTCATCACTCCTTTTGGGTGTTTCTGTTATATCACCATGCCTTTTGGTTTGAAAAATGCTATGCGCATGATTCAAAAATGCCTGCTCGGTCAGATCCCTCAAAATGTTGAAGCATACATGGATGACATTGTTGTCAAGTCTCGCAAAGGTTCCGACCAGCTGACTCACTTGGCTAAGACATTCGCCAATCTGAGGAAGTATGATATCAACTTAAACCCGTCCAAGTGTACTTTCGGTGTTCCTGGTGGCAAGTTTCTCTATTTTCTCGTTTCCAAACGAGGAATCAATGTCAATCCTGAGAAGATAAGTGAAATTACCCAAATGAAAAGCCTTGAGCGCGTGCACGATGTCTAGAAGCTCACAGGTTGCCTGGCGGCGTTGAGTCGATTTATTTCTCGTCTCGATGAGAAGGCATTGCCTTTGTACCGACTGATGAAGAAGTATGATATGTTCGAGTGGACTCTAGAAGCTAAAGCAGCGTTTGTCGAGCTCAAAGCCCTGCTTTCCACCCATTCGGTGCTTGCTGCTCCGCATAGCAAACAGCCCTTGCTCCTATACATCCCGTCCACTAATCAGGTCGTCAATACAGTTCTCCTTGTCGAGCGGGAAGAGGAAGGCAAAGCTTACAAAGTCCAACGTCCAATTTATTATATTTCTGAAGTTTTGACTGCTTCATAGCAAAGGTACCCACATTACCAGAAGCTCATCTAGGTATATATGTATCAGCGAAGAAGGTGGCATAGTACTTTCAAGTGTTGGGGAACGTTGCATGGGAAACAAAAAAAATCCTACGCACACGCAAGATCTATCCATGGTGATGAGCATCTACGAGAGGGAGAGTGGATCTACATACCCTTGTAGATCACTAAGCGGAAGCGTTAAGAAACGCAGTTGTTGTAGTCGAACGTCTTTGCGATCCAAATCGCCGAGCATCCTGCGATCCCATCATGATCCATCTCGCGATCCAATCACGATCCGTCCCTTGATCCCATTACGATCCGTCTCATGATCTTCATCACGATCCTTCCAATCTAGCATCGAACGGACATCACCTCCGCGTTCATCACATGTGCGGCTTGATGACGCCTTCACCACCTCGATCTAGCAAGCGATGGCGAAGTAGTAGATGAGTTCCGACAGCACAACGATGTGGTGACGATGGCCGTGAAGAACAATCTCCGCAGGTCTTTGCTAAGCACAATGGAAACTATGAAGGGGGATAAACTAGAGGGACGGGGTTCCCGGCACACGGCTTGGGGAAACTTGATGTGTTCCATGTGCTAGCCCTACCCCTTTATTTATATGCTGAGTCCTGGGGTCGAAACTTGGAGGAAAATCCTCCTCAAGGTCGGTTTGCCTGCAAGGCAAGAGTCCTCCTCGGACTCCAGGACCAAACACCAGGGTCCTCGGAATCTGGCCCCAGACACCACGGTCCCTGGCGTCTAGCCCCTGGCCTCCGCAAAACACCTTTTGCACCTTCCTAAAGCCTCATGCGCTTTACCCCTTTGCCCAAATAAAGTGTTCTTGTACCCCGAACATTTCAGGAAACATCCGAAACTCTTCCGGTGAATTCCGGAACCCTTCGGAGACCAAACACCATTATACATATATCAATCTTTACCTCCAAACTATTCTGGAGCTCGTCATCGTGTCCGGGATCTCATCCGGGACTCCGAACAACTTTCGGTCACCAACATAACAACTCAACTATACTTATATCGTCACCAAACGTTAAGTGTGTAGACCCTGCGGGTTCGAGCACTATGCAGACATGACCGAGACACCTCTATGGTCAACAACCAATAGCAAAACCTGGATGCCCATGTTCGTTCCTACATATTCTGTGAAGATCTTTATTGGTTGAACCTCTACGTCAAGGATTCAGTTAATCTCATATGTTGTTCCCTTTGTTCTTCGGTATGTTACTTGCCCGAGATTCGATCGTCGATATCTCTATACCTAGTTCAATCTCGTTACCGGCATGTCTCTTTACTCGTTCCGTAATACAAGATCCTCTGGCTAACACTTAGTCACATTGCTTGCAAGGCTTATTGTGATGTTGTAAGTGGGCCCTTAGATACCTCTTCGTCACACGGTGTAACAAATCACAGTCTTGATCCATGCCCACTCAATAGACACTCTCGAAGATACCTGTAGAGCACCTTTGTAGTCACCCAGTTACGTTGCAACATTTGATACACACAAGGCACTCCTCTAGTGTCAGTGAGTTGCATGAGCACATGGTCATAGGAACAGATACTTGACATGTAGAAAATAATAGCAATAAACTGGCACGATCATATGCTATGTTTATAGTTTGGGTCTTGTCCATCACATCATTCTCCTAATTATGTGATCCCGTTATCAAATGACATCTCATGTCTATGGCCAGGAAACCTTGACCATATTTGATCAACAAACTAGTTAACTAGTGGCATACTAGGGACACAATGTTGTCTATGTACCCACACGTGTATTTGAGTTTCCAATCAATACAATTATAGCATGGATAATAAACGATTATCACGAACAAGGAAATATAATAATAACCAATTTATTATTGCCTCTAGGTCATATTTCCAACAGTCTCCCACTTGCACTCGAATCAATAATCTAGTTCACATCACCATGTGATTTACATTGTTATGAATCTAACACCCAATGAGTTCCGGGGTTCAATCCTGCTTTGCATGTGAGAGAGGTCTTTATTCAATGGGTCTACGAGATTCAGATCCGTGTGTACTTTGCAAATCTCATTGTCATAATGTAGACACTGCTACCACACTCCACTTGGAGCTATTCCAAGTGGCTTCTCCACTATACCTATCCGGATTGTTACTCAGAGTCATCCGGATTGGTGTTAAAGTTTGCATCGACGTAACCCTTTACGACGAACTCTTTATCACCTCCATAATCAAGAAATATTTCTTTAGTCCTCTAGTTACTAAGGATAATCTTGACCGTTGTCCAGTGATCCACTCCTAGATCACTCTTGTACCCCTTGACAGACTCATGGCAGGACATACACAGGTAAGTGATTGGGTCAACCAGGCCAGATCATAAGTGAAATAGTTTGATCGGGTCGACCAGGTCAGGCCCGATCA
Source organism: Hordeum marinum (assembly GCA_022496015.1). Taxonomy (NCBI): domain Eukaryota; kingdom Viridiplantae; phylum Streptophyta; class Magnoliopsida; order Poales; family Poaceae; genus Hordeum; species Hordeum marinum. Next base: position 240,063,955 of record CM039678.1, read on the forward strand.
TGAGTGAATAGAAAATTGAAAACGTACATAGCTGTTCCAGCGGAAATACTTTGTTTAATTCTACCACTTCTACTAGGAGTAGCCTTTTTAGTGCTAGCTGAACGTAAAGTAATGGCTTTTGTGCAACGCCGAAAGGGTCCTAATGTAGTGGGATCGTTCGGATTGTTACAACCTCTAGCAAATGGTGTGAAATTGATTCTAAAAGAACCTATTTCACCAAGTAGTGCTAATTTCTCCCTTTTTAGAATGGCTCTAGTGGCTACATTTATGTTAAGTCTGGTCGCTTGGGCAGTTGTACCTTTTGATTATGGTATGGTATTGTCAGATCCGAACATAGGGCTACTTTATTTGTTTGCCATATCTTCGCTACGTGTTTATGGAATAATTATAGTAGGTTGGTCTAGTAAGACGGGGGGCGACCGTTCGGTCGCCTATGATATACGGAGCAATTGGTCAAAATGGGTTTGTGTCGCAGGTGTTGAACGATCTACTCTACATAGGTGTGGGCTTACAGGGCTAGGGCTCATAAACCCTTTCTTTCATTCATCAAAGGGTCGGTCACTTTTCCGGGCCGGGTTCGAGAAGTGGAAGTCATAAAAAAGAGATGTTTCTCTTCGCACCTCATATCAAGAGGAAAGGTAGCTTGTCAAGCTGGTCTCACTATTGGAAATTCTAGCTTTCTTGTTTTTTTCACCAGCTCTTCTCTTTGTCAACGCTACTAAGGACCTGACGGTTCGCCTACTTGATGGATGAAAGAACATGAGAAAGGGTTCTCAAATAAAAGGCTAGAAAGTCTACTACAGTACAGTCAAAGTCAGCGGCTGAGTTTGCCTAGCCTCGCCTACTCATTTTTGTAGGCGAGCGAGTTAGCAAAGAGGCTTAGGGATAAGAGAGTGTCGGTGCGTACGTAGCCTTCATTCTACTACGCTACACAAAGTCACTTAGCTCGACGTTAATTAAGAGAGTAAAGGAGGAATACCCTACATAGAAGAACCACAGTTCGCTTACAAAGGTATAACCTTTAGCTCCCCGGGGCTAAGCTGCTTCGCACCACTGATAGTTAATTAAGATTCCATTTCAAAGGCGCTACTTTGTTTCGCAAGCCTTTGTCATTGTCAGTCAACTAAGGTTGGCCCTCGGCCCCCTGCGAATGCGTAAATCAGAGAGCATGCTGCAAAAAAAAGGATGGTCCCCTATGCATTTCATTCTTTCCGGAACGCAAAGAATTAAAGTACCTGACCCCCCATCATGGTGAACCTCTCCTTGTGATCGGGATGAGGTAGATGCCTCCCAGCCGGGGGGCGGATCGAATCGGAGTTTCCTTAGGTAGCCACCGACCTACAGTTCTCCTTAAACTTCTGTGCTTGGTGGAAAAGAAGCGAACAAAGGTACGCTCGCTTGCTGTCTTGTTCTCTGCCGCGGACTAGGATCGCTCGCCAGCTAGGCCCTCTAGAAAAAAGTTGGAGCAACATTGTATGAGAACATATTACCCATCTTCGGGGACAAGGGGTGGAACGACCTCTCAATCTACTTACTGCAGCCCAGGACGGGCATCGTCGTCTAGGCGTGACTTCTTGTTTTGATCTCCGCTACGCCTAGGACGTTGTCTCGGCCAAGAGACATAGTTAGTTGTTGTTTCCATTTGGTTCTTCTTTCTTGTTATTGATACCGGCAAGACCCAGCCAGATGATGATGTCTGTTGGTTGGTAGTGAGAGGACTCTTAGTACCCGCAAAAAAGGGCGCTGGTGAAAAAAAACAATCATTTGATTTAGTTTCTTGCTCTCCCTTAGCAGCGGGAAAGGAGTCTATCTATCTGCCTAGCTTTGGTCGATTTCCCCCAACGCAATTCAAAAATGGAAATTCCACGAATCCCTGAGGTGGATAAGTCCGACGACTCAGCAGCAGTGCGGAATTGAGTTTCTGGTCCGGTGGATCTGATCTATAGTTAGGGGGCAATACATACCAAAAGGTTCGAAGAAGGAAGGCACAGTATATAACCAACCCACCCATAGCCGGTCTAACTGCTGAGAGAGAAAAGTGCTTTTCTTTCCCTAAGAGTCCTCGAGTACACACAGCTATTGCGGATCCTTTGCGAGATCAGGATTTTTGATTCATAATTTAGAATCAATCCATGTTAGGTCAACATCGAGACAGAGCATCTCAGTTGGCTCTGTCAAGGAAGTGAAACAGGCATTCCTAGGTTGAGGTTACCATAGGATTGACCCTCAGTCAGGCCTCCGATTCCAAGGAGTTGATTCAGCAAGTTCCCCGCGCTACCCCGTGGGAAGTCTAATCGGATCAATCGGTGGTGCCGTAATGAGTAGTCGAATACACATTGAGGGGGCCTTGCCTCCTCCTTCCCGCCCACACCTTCATTCTTTTCCTCCTCTGATCTTAGAAAGCATAATAAACTTCACTCCAATCTTTCTCCATTAGCAACAAGAGCATCTCTATCTATCGGCCCTTGATGAGTAAGCTTAGCTATACCGCTTAGGTTGCAAAGCAGCAAGCTCCCTTCTAATGCGTTATTGCTTGGAGCCTTCTCGCTTAGTAAGCCGCCTTCGGCCCTTCCTCCTTCTTACTCTGTTTGGTATTCGCTCGCGGGTTTGTTTCCAGGTTCTTTCGTTCTTGGTTGGCTCTCTCTATTGTTGTTTGTAGATCGTGCGTCCTGTGCATTGATCCGGCAGCGAGACCCGCCCTGGTTGTAAAGCGAAGCGAGCCATCCTTCCTTTCATTCGTTGCGTTGTCTTTGGTTTGTTTTTAAACTCGACCTTCTATCGGGACTGTGGTGACGAACCTTACTCTCCTCGGTCAAGTGGTTGACCCGTCTGTCCAATAAGTTTACTAAGTGAATGGGAATCCTATAGTTTGACCAGCCTGGGAAGAGTAGTCAGAGGCAATTCGCTAATATGGAGCTGTTTATATCGGCTTTCTTTCCTAACTAACAGGAAAAGAGAGACATGCGAGTTCGACTCTCGTTCTATCCATGTTCAGCAGTCCCTTTCCATCTTGATACTGTTGATGGCAGTACCGCTCAACTACGAGATGCTTGAAAGTCGATGTATCAATAATGTTCCCAAGAGTAGCATCGAGCCTCGAAACGGCAAGCCATGCTTCAAGCTAAGTCGGTATGGATCTAATTGATTGCTAAACTGAAGGAACGATCTCTATCGAAGATTCTCATTCTGAAGCAGGTGCCTAGCTCTGGAAGGATGGACGGGATCATACCTATTTGAATTGAAGAACATTCTGTAACACTTGTTTTTCAGTGGGGAAGGAAAATAAGCACACAAGCGAACAACCATCTAACCGTCAGTCTGAACTCCCAGGATCAGTCCATCAGTAAGAAAAAGCTTCCGTTTCCGTCATTCAGCAGTGGAATGGAATAGTTCGATGGTATTGATCGTCCAACCATTGATTGGAATGTCTATCGTGATAAACCGTGTAATTCTATAAGCTAAGCAGATGAGGCAACAAAGAACCTAACCGTCCTCTCTGATTGACTTCATCAGAAGATTCCTATGGTCTGGTTTACCTTTCTTCTTTCCTTGCAACCTTGGATCGATATGGTTCATTCCTGGGCTATGCTCTTTCAACGGTTGACAGAAGAGGGGGACGGGCAAGGATGATCAGACTGCTTGGTTCGGTTCGTCAGAGGTATTAAAAAAACCTTCTTTTTGGTCTTTTCTTTCTTGCCGCCACTTTAACAGGTGCCGCTGCAATGAGAGCGTAAGTTGCGGAGTTTTTTCTGGATTCTTTTTTTTTTGGTGCGCTCTTCCTTTTTTTGGATAGAAAGAAGGGTTCAGTGGGAGGGCAAGGGGTAGTTAAGTTTTAGGTTGGCTCTTGTTTTTTACAGACTTTCTTTTCGGTGTAATTTAATAAAGAAGTAGCAATTGTTCATTTCATTTCATTTTTTTGCATTGGTAGTTCTTTTTCATTTGAAAGGGCAAAGGGGGGAAGGGAAAGGATTGACCCTCAGGGATCATATTACTCAAGAAGACTAGGGGGAAAATAGCAGGATTGGAAAAGTTCGAAGAGACTGAGGAAGACAAATCCATTGTCGAATCCTGCAGAGTGATAACATCGAGTAGTGGGGGCTGGCTTCCACCCCTGAGAGAGCTTGATTTACCAGAAATCCCGCCGAGTCCTAGTGGGCCTAGATTCCGCGATAAGTTCCGAGAAATGGAGGAAATGATGCATTCAAAGTTCGCAGAATTGCAAGAAAGACAAAATCCTTGAAAGAAAAACCAAACAAGACCAGATGTTCCCTATTGTTATCGGGAACGAGACTAAATGTTCGGCCTTAATGAGATGGACCTTGATTCCTCTCCGGCCAGGAAAAGATGCGGCTCCTCTTTGTTCTACTACCTTCATCCTCGGGTGAAGCCGGTTGGCTCACCAAACAAGATATATACTGTGAAATCATTGGTAACCATGCCTAACGGTCGGTCATCTAAGCTATCGGCCAAGGCAAGTGAGAGCTGTTCAAGAGTTGGGGGCATATCTTTAGCTCGAGCAGCATCCGCTCCCGAAATGTGAGTTAAGCTTTAAAAAAAGAAGAAGAGCTACGAGTGGAACAGCTTCTTCTATTCCTTGTTGGCCTCCAGCTCCTTCTGTCCCTCAATCCTCTTCTCTGCCCTTTTTTTACTATTATGCGTGGCATGCCCCCTGTTCGTATCTTAACAGGGCAACCTTCTCTTGCAAACAATCCCTTCGTCGCTAACACCGGTAATGCCCCATCCCTTTAATACTACCTTCGAGGAATTTCTCTCGCGTCCCTGTAGTGATAAGAGCGCATTCTCTAACAGCTTTGAAGCCGAGGCAGCCATCCTCTTGCCAATCCTAAACAAAAGAAAGAAAAGCCCTACCCGCCTTCATTGGTTGAGTAAGGGGCATTTACCTATCAGTCCTAGTCCTAAGGCGCAATCGGAGCACTAAGCCCAATTACAGCTTTACTCCGTAAATTAGACCTCATTCTCCTAGTCCTATTCCTGATTGTTATTTCGGATTCTGTGCCTGGGTGGTATCTTCTTACTATTGATTAAACCTATTAGGGCAAACGTTGTCACTTCCTTTATTTGAAAAAAGGGGTCTAGAACTACAGTGATCTGATACCTTCTTCCCTTGGTCTGGGTAGGTAGGTTATGTAGGCTACAACTGTTCATAGGTTGTTCGATCGCAAAAGGCCAAATAATCGATTACTAGTATGCCGGATATTGCCAGGAGGCCCTTCCCCCTATGTTTGACTCATCCTAGATGGGTTCACACCTGTTGATTCCGGTCAAAGAAAAAAGCTTTTTCACGGCATCCGTCCCATCACACCAATCTACGCCAAGATAAAGAATGCTGGGTTGCCAGGAACAAACCCTGTGATTCAAGGTCTTGCCTAGAATTGCCCTAATAAAAATGCACCCCATTAATTGATCCCTCTTTAGGGTAGTATAAGTACATCCTCGACTATAGCACGAGTAGAGTCGAGTTCTCGTACTAACCTAAGAGCAGATATGCCGAAATATTTCCACGTTCAAGCAGCTAATCAGTAAACGACTTCTCCGTAACAGTTTGAAGATTGGCTCGCAACGCAAGTAGCGGCAAGAAAGGAGAGCAAGACTTCCTTTTCTAAAAGAAGAAAGAACTAGACTTCTATAAGAAGATTTTTATAATCGTAGATCGTGGAATATTCATCTATCTTATTAGGTAACTACTTTAGCTGCTCTCGAAACTGAACCATCGTGAATAGAACTAGCGCTTAAGGAAGAGTAGGATCTGTTAGCAAGTCATATTCAATCACCCGGTCTTCTCCTTCCTAGCTTTTAGATTTTATGATTCTCTCTTGGATTTTCATACACTTAGCCGTGTACGTATCTTGGCTAAACTCGAACCTATAGTTGATCCATCCATACTCGGTAAAGAATCAAAAAGGTACTTGAAGACGACTTTGAATGGGAGGAGGTTTTCTTTTTATCCCCCCTAACCTTATTTTTATGTCTTCTTCGTTCTCAGTCCCTACGGTCCATTGTAGGATGATTTTCCTAAGGCCTTGAATTCGTTGGCAAGGTGATCAGGGTCCTCTCCCTGGTCCTATCGAACCAGTGACTTCTCTCCTGGGATTGAATATGTTTTGCCTTTCCCCGATGGTTCCGCATTCCTATGTGGGTAGGATTCGCCAGGGATGAGCGGCTTATTTAGCCTATGCGAAGCGCGAAGCATAAGAGAAGAGTGTAGCGAAGCGAGTGTAATACTTGTAGCGAATATAAGTAGTGTCAAAGCCTACACTGGCTTAGCTCTGCAGATGTTTTCAGGACGAAGACGGTGATACGATACCACTCGCCAGTGATGATAAGATTCACTCATAGCATAGGTGGAAGATCCATCCAATTTTATTTATAGATTTATTTGTTCAAAGAAAATACGCCTAAAAATCATTCAGGGAACCTACTCTTGGTATCCTTTACCACATTCACTTTCCATATTCCCTTTCTTTAGTTCAGACGCTATCGTACCTCAGGGAAAATCCAAATTTCTATCAACGATTCCCACCCAACTCTGGAATGACTCTCCCCTCTCTCCCTTAACATATCGAAGGCCTCTTATCCGTCAACCGCACCTTAATAGCTCAGACTTCCGAGCCTTGCTGGATGATGCAGAAGGGCCAACATCAGAGGATCAATTGAATAACCAACTCTCCCGCCCCGCTGCCGCTACTGCTCGAAAGCCTTTGGATCCCCTACAGGACTGTCATGAGCCCCTACAAGGAGTCAAAATAAAGCCGAAACCAGATACAGGAAGTGTTGACCCGGATCAATTGAGTGCGAGCCCTTTTATCTTGAGCTGATTCTCCTTATTTTAGAGCTGTGGCGAAGGTAAATTGAGCTCAGGCCTGTGGGGAAGGAAAAGGCTCTGATGAAGCTCAAGGGATTACAGGAAGGTTTAGGCCTTGTGAGCAGCTCCAAATGGTCAGAAAAGAAGATGGTCCCGCCCTTACTTCGGCTTGAGGAGTCGTTTTCTCGCTATCTTGTTCGTCTGGATTAGCCTTTTAGTAGCCTAGTAGGTTGTTTGAGTTTCAGGAAAGGAAGAGGTGCTTTCTCAAACAGCCGTTACCGCTATGTTTTTTTTTCAATAAGTTCTTTTAGAGCATCGTGCCCCACTGTCCGAATAAAGTGTGCGCCTAAGGTGTCATGTGTTTAAGAATATACGTATAATAGAAATACTTTCCCAATCCGTATAAGAGGAAAGAAGGGTCCGGCAATAAGCAGTAGAAGAATAACCCGCAGAAGAAGTTTAATCGCTTCCAGAGATCGGAGCCAGACAAAGATAAGACTCCACGGCGGCACGATCGGGATGATCCAAACGGGTCAAAAATGAGTCAAAACTTGTAAAACCCCGGTTTTGGCCTTGTTACTAAGGAGAAATTGACATACTTAGCAAACAGAGATAGAATTATTTCAAAAAGAGATCAGGAAAGAGCCATTTCCCAACCAAATAAAACAGGAAAGCATGAGGCTCGAAGCCCTTTCTCATTTCGAATTTCATCTTAGTATCGGTAATGCCCCGCCCAAAAGTATTTCATCGCAATCACACGCTAGCTTGGTTGGAAAAGCTCGTTTGCACCCACTAACTAATACCTTCTCGTCAGTATTGAATTCTCCATGCTTTCGCCTTGCTTTGTAGTCATTTTCTATGAGTAATCGGTCCGAACTCAATTTCAAGAAAAAACTCTATCTCGCCTGTGGCCAAAAGTAGTGAAAATGGTATTTAGCTTAGTCAATATACAGACACAACTGCTGATTCTTCGCGAGATGAAAACCCTTTGTCCTCCGTCTGCAGGGGCAATTCCTGAGAAAAGTGCTACTAGCCCTTGTTTTGGTCATGTCCACAGGCCTTTCCATTCGTCTTTATTCGTCTTTCTTTCGGCAATCTATGCATAATTCTACTTCTTGAACCACCGAATCCGCTTTTGAAAATGGATAACTAGCTCCATTCTGCAGTCAAGTACTAAGGATGGGCCCAAAGCACACTTTTGAAAGGCATCAGGTCACCTTAAAAACCCCAAAAGTAGGAAGTCTAGCGTGCTTCTTTAGTGCTGCTCTTCGATCAGATGCTTTCTCATTGAATATGTCTAAATCTGTTACAACTAAATTATGGATGGAAGGGAAGGGAGTATGAAACAAGTCCTCTCGCTATTTGACTTGAAAGTTCAAACCCCTCGCCTTGCTGCTGGCAAACGATGTACGTACCCCTCGTCACCGAGACGTCTGTACTGCGTCTACGTGGTGACGCGCAGTCTGCTCTATTTGCTATTCTTTTCTTACATGTATGTATGTATTTCTTCTATTCAAAATATTTGTCATAGAAATGAATATATCTAGATGTATTTTAGTTTTAAATATATTTATTTTTATATATTTATGCGATAAGTAATTTCGAACGGAAGGAGTATGTATGTACGCACGCTAGACTTCTTCTACGAAGAGCGCGCGACGACTTGTGTGAGCCGTGTGAGAGCGAGAAGTCGAGAAGGTATTGGTAGACGACTACCGTACAGTAGAGTGGCAGCTGGAATGCTGGCTGTATCCATGGAAGATCGGGCAGTGCGTCACTCTGGTGGATAAACAAAACGGCACGAGAATCTGGCGTTAAATAGGAAAGGGAACCCCGATGGCCCGATATACGTCGTCTGATGGGATGGTACGTAGAATAGCAGTAGCAAACAGAAACGCAGCCCCTCCGTAAAAGGAACCGCTTTGCGTCTGCGGCCAGGTGTCTCCCATCTGAACAAACAATGATCCTTTTTTTTTCTTTTTGCGGAAAAAGATACAAGATACACGATTGTGAAAGAAGAGAAACAATTCAAGAGAGACCAACACCTGGCTACTGGCTCGCAACCGATCCATATGCATATGCAAATACTAATTCTAATTTTAAAAGTGTTAGAGCAATTTTAACCGGTCGATCCATTTCATTCGTTCGTGTTCGTTTGGATCGCCGTGGACAGAAAAGATTGCCTAACACACTGACCCAAACAGACACGCGTTCGTTTTTTTGTCCGCCATGACCCATTTGCGGCTCAAATCTAGGCCGCATTTGTGTTGGCGTGCACACGAGACGGACGCGCGCGTCGTCCATCCTTGTCCTTCATCTGGCCCGCATGCCGGCAGCACAACGTCATTTCTTCTGTCCTATTTTCAGCCCCCGCCACTAGGCCGCCTGTGCCTCCCGCCGCCGCCGCCCATTTTTTTGCCGACGCCGCCGGCCATCCGTCATCCCCAAGCCGTCGCCGCCCGTCCTCCCCACGTCGCCGCCCCGTTCCGCTGACCCCGGCAGCCTACCTCGACGCCGCCATCGTCCGCTTCGCTGGCTCCTTCCACGACACCCGCAAGCTGTTCGACAGTTTGCCCCCAAGGTATAAATGGACTTTAACGACGAGTTTTTTTTCTACAATGTTCTTATGGACTGAGATGATTCTTCGTCTGACGATGAGGAGATCGTGGCAGCTGCCTTGGTCATCCATGACCACCTCGGTAGGCAGCGGCCTATGTTGAATACGTCGGCGTTGAATTGCAACCGGGAGAGTGGTCCTGTCCTACTCTGGAATGACTACTTCGAGACCCGGAGTCCCCTCTACAAACATCACCTGTTCCGGCGTCGTTTTCGTATGTCTAGGCATGTGTTCAATCGTATTCGGGAGGGGGTGATGGAGTATGACAAATATTTCGAGTGCAAGACAGATGCACTTGGAAATCTTGGTTTCTCCTCTTATCAGAAATACACTATCACCATTCGGATGCTTGCATACGGAGTTCCCGGTGATCTCATTGATGAGTATGTCCACCTGCCTTGAGTCCATGTACCGTTTTTGCAAGACTGTCATAGCTGTGTTTGGTCCAGAGTACTTGAGAGAGCCAAATGTCGCTGATACAGAACGGTTGTTGGCGATGAATGCCAGCAGGGGGGTTCCTGGGATGCTTGGTAGCATAGACTGTATGCATTGGAAGTGGAAGAACTGTCCTTCTGCTTGGCAGGGGCAGTACAAAGGTCATGTCGGAAAATGCACTGTGATACTTGAGGCCGTTGCTTCACAAGATCTCTGGATTTGGCACTCTTTTTTCGACATGGCTGGATCTCACAATGATATCAATGTGCTCCAGCGGTCTCCAGTGTTTGCTATGATGGCTGAAGGCAATGCCCCGTAGGTCGATATTAAGATCAATGGCCACCACTACGACAAGGGATATTATCTAGCTGATGGTATCTATCCAGAATGGACAACTCTTGTCAAGACAATTTCCAACCCCCAAGAAAAGAAGAAAAAGAGATTTGTCCAAGAGCAAGAGAGTGCTAGGAAGGATGTTGAGCGTGTCTTCGGTGTTCTGCAATCTCGATGGGGCATTGTCCGACACCCTGCAAGAACTTGGAGCACACAGAAGCTTTGAGAGGTGATGACTGCTTGTATGATCATGCACAACATGATCATAGATGATGAGCGTCTAGAGCGCCTCTGCGGCCAGGGGTTTCAGTTTCAGGGCATCAATGTTGAGCCTCAGCATGCTGACCCAGCAACGTTTGCACAGTTCGTGGAGTTTCATCATAAGATGCGTGATTGGCGAACTCACAAGCAGCTGCAAAATGATTTGGTGGAGCACATGTGGGTTCATATTGGCAACCAATAGAAGTATCGATATTCTATTCTTTGAAATGTATTTTGAAACAATTTAATGTTCATTTGATTTGTAATAACTATTTCATATTTGTGTGTTTTTCAACTATTTGACGTGGCCGCTGGCATGTCGCCGGCACGAACGCTGTCCGCTAGCTTCATTGATGGTCGCGGGTCCTTTTTATTTAAAAATTGAAAACTGCGGACGCAAAATGAGTCCACGCGTTGGGTGACCGGTCGACCCATTTAAAAAAGGAGACAGATAGACCGAACCAAATGGACAAAAAACGGACAAACCATGCGTCCGTTTGAATCGTCCGATTAAAATTGCTCTTATAATATTACTGATATTTTTGTCCAGACGGACAGGTCACAGGAGCAGAGGCTGTCCCGCCCCGGCCCGAGCGAGCGTGAGGCGACGGACAGAGGGAGAGACAGGATGCCGACCGGTGCGACCTGTATCCATGCCTTTTGCGGTGCCTGCGGGGGGCACGGACAGCAAGCCAACAAGAGAGACACCCAAATCCAAATGCCCTGCCCTGCGCGGACGCTGCGCCACCCTCCCGTAGCCCCATGTCAACCTGCCCTTGCGCCCCACTCCCCCAAAACGCCCGGCCAAGAAAATAATTTAGGGCAGGCAAAAAGGCTCATGTACATTTGTTTTTAGTCAAATGTACTTCGTGCTCCATGTTTTTTGGGATATACTTTTGTTCACCTTTTTTTTTGTGGGTGCACTATTGTTCACTTTAATTAAGTTAATTTTTTTTACGAACCAATCTGCGGTTCGATGGTTAGAAAGACAAAAGTATCTCTAGTCCATCAAGGCTTACATCCTAGACTTGGCATTGATGCTCGTATAGTACGGTCTGCAGCAGATGATTTGATGCTTTGGTCTCATCGCTGCAAAAATGTTCAGAAACAGACCCTTCTCCGAGATTGCGCTTCATTGTTATTCCATTTCGTTGGGAGATTTTAGCCTTATCCCCTCTCTTTTCTTTTCCTTTCTCATGAGTTTTCCTCTTCTACTTCTCTCTCTCTCTCTGTACCCCTTGTACCTCTGTGACGCTCCGTCCCCGACGCGGGCACGAGGATCCAGCGATGGCCGGGCACCGCTTGCGGAGCAGAAGGTGGTGGAGGTGAGCGGCGTACCTAACCTAGAGCGGACCAGCCGGAGCGGGAACGGTCGGAGCTGCGCGCCTCGCGGGAAGGGTCGGCTTGGTCCTGCAACGGTCGACGGAACGTGATGCGGACGGCCACCTCCTCCACATCGACATTCGATCCATCGGAGCTGCTTCCGTCACCGGCCATCGGATCGGAGGGTGGGGGAATGGACGGAAAGTGAAGTGTTGGATGTCTAAGGTTTTCGGAATAGGGTATTTTTGGGGTCCATGGTGGGCACTGCGGACGTGGCGGGCATGTCCAAACACGTCCAGGCTCCCACATATCCATTCCATATTTTGTTAGATATGAAAGATGCCGGTCAGCCTGGGCGTTTGAGCCTCATTTAGAGCGTTCGTCGTCTAGATTGATTTTTTCTGACTGGACGTTGATCAAACAGCCTGCCGGAACGATTTGAAACACATATAAGAGCATCTCCAGCCGCGGCCCCAAAGGACCCCCCCAGTCCGCTTTTTTATCGCCGGCGGGCAAAAAAAAACCCAGCCGCGGCCCCAAGATGCCATTTTTCGCCGGTTGAGGCCTTTTTTTGGGCCGGCGAACCCAGAGCGCTGGGGGTCTCTTGGGGGCTCAGGCGGGTAACAAAACGGCGTGTGGGACACCACTGTCAGGCGAATCTCGTCCCTTTTTTCCTAGCGCCGAGCCACTTCCCCGCTGCCGACCATGGCGACCCCGGCGACTCTCGCCTGTTCACGGCCCCTGCGCCGCCGCTAGAAGACCCCACTTCGCCCTCCCTCGCTGGATTTCGCTTCCCCGACCCTCGCCCATTCCCCTCGCCCAAGCCACGCCAGCCGGGGCGCCGGAGTCTGCTCGCCTGCTCGCCCGTCATGCCGACAAGATGTTCGACATTTTGCCTGCTCGGCCATGGACTCGGACGACGAGGGAGGCGTTCACGACCCTGTTAGAGGAAGAAGCCGAGGCCGCCGCCGCCGACGAGGAGCACCTCATGATATTGTCCTCGCTGGTCGGCCTGTTCGTCAACAATGACAAGCCCCGGCGAGGTGGCTCGAGGCCGGGGCGGCGCAAGAGCAAGCAGAGGCATTGGATGGAGGGGTATTGCATGCTCTACGCCGACTACTTCGCCAACTTTCCATTGCACGGTGAGAAAGTATTTCAGCGTCGCTACCGGATGAGCCAAAAGCTCTTCCTGAGGATTGTTAATTCCGTCCGGGAGTTTGACAACTATTTTGTTTGCAAGAAGGATTGCACCGGTACAGTTGGATTCTCCTCACTTCAGAAATGCACCCAAGCTATGAGGATGCTTGCATACGGAGCTCCCGCAGACATACAAGAATACTATGGGCGAATGGCCGAGTCCACCACCATTGAGTGTTTGTACAAGTTCTGCAGAGCAGTGGTGGCAGTGTTTGGACCACAATATTTGCGATCACCCAATGCCGAAGGCACTACTCGAATCCTGGCATAGAATGTAGCAAGAGAATTTCCAGGGATGCTTGGAAGCATCGACTGCATGCATTGGTCATGGAAAAACTGCCCATTTGCTTGACAGGGGGATGTACAAAGGCGTCAAAGATGGTTGCAGTGTGGTACTTGAGACAGTAGCCATACATGACCTATGGATTTGGCACTCCTTCTTTGGTATGCCAGGAACTCACAATGATATCAACGTCTTGCAGTGCTCGAATGTCTTCGCCAAGCTTGTTGAAGGTCATGCTCCTCCGATGAACTTTGAGGTCAATGGACACCAATACAACAAGGGATACTATCTAGCAGATGGTATCTATCCGAGATGGTCCATATTTGTGAAGACTATCTCAAAACCTGTGGCGCCAAAGAAGGCACACTTTGCTAAGTGTCAAGAGGCTTGCAGGAAAGATGTCGAGCGAGCATTTGGTGCGCTCCAATCGCGATTTGCTGTTGTCAGGTACCCCGCTATGACCTGGTTCAAAAGGCAGATGTGGAAGATCATGAATTGTTGTGTCTGCTTGCACAACATGATCATTGAGAGCGAGCAGGAAGAGCCAATGTTTGATCCTGAACCATATCACAGGATGGGACCTCTTGCAGTTTTTGATCACCAGGTAGCAGCAACATGAACTACCTACCTCAATATGCGCCAGGAGATTCGAGACCCATAAGTGCATCAAGAACTGCAAGACGATCTGGTGGAGCACCTATGGAGGCTTAAGGGAAACGCCTACCTCGATTTGTTTTAATTTATGTTGGAACTTGCTTCATTGAACTATTTGATTTTGTATTAATTTTTATGATGAACTTTGGTATGAAACATTTAGTTTTTTTTTAATTTATGTCGAAAGAGCGCCGATTTTGTTCATTTTATGCCCAAAAAATACCGATTTTGTTGATTTCAAAGCCGAAATAGCGTCGAAACGGAGTCGAATTTGGGCCGATTCTACGTCGATAATGGACCGAAAGCGACGGTTGTTGCGCGACCCCGGAGGTTCGACTGGGAAAACGAGCCTCCCTAGGCTGATTTTATCGTCGGCTCGCCCCCAGGCGACGCTATTTCGGCCCCGGGGAGGGGGGGAGGGGGGGAGGAGGGCAACAGCTGGAGATGCTTTAAAGAATCCGGCGGCTGTAGATGCTTTTGACCATGTCCCATCCATCCATGCATGTTCACACATGCGATCGCCAAAAGAATCGTGGGAACCCAAACGAGATAATGCTACTCCTACAAAAGGGGCAGTGCAAAGTGCAAAAGCCACTCGTCTTTGACGAACTGCTAGAAGTATTGACGGCCCACGGCTGCTTCAACAAATTAACCGTCCATGTTGTTGACCTATTGTCATATGCAATCATGCCATGGTTTACTAAGTACCTAAACAATACATCTTTTATACTCATTCGCTTCTTTTTATTCTACATATAAGTTTTATCTCAGGTTAAACTTCATCACATTTGACCAAAAATATAGAAAAAATTATATTAACATTCACAATATCAAATCAATAATTCAATATCATTAGATGCATCATGGAAATAACTTTTATATTGTAGTATATCTTTATTCCTGCAGATGTTGATATTTTTTTAATATAATTTGGTCAAATTGCATGAATCTGAGTTAGGGCAAATCTTATATGCGGAGTAAAAAGAAATGGGTAGGGTACTAAAATGTTTTTTCTCTTTGTTTTCTTTTCCCTATTTTCAGTATCGACAGTGATGAGCATAGAAACTTGGTGACTTTTCTTTCATTTTAGTGTGTGTATCTCGAATCCACGGTACTGAGTGTAGAAACTTTATGTGTGTTTTTGGCTTTCCTCTTTACTGTGTTTTTGGAACGACGGTATGGCTTCTAGAAATTAACCGCTCTCCAAGTTATTGACTTATTGACATTGCCAATCATATAGCCGTTCACTTATTGGTAAAAGGTCTCTTTTTGCAGAATGTTTTTCCTTCGTTTGTTTCCGTGCTTTCGTTATCGATGGTGATGAGCGTGGAAACTTTGTGGTTTTCCCCTTGCTTCTCAACCATGATTTCTAGAACCGATGGCCACAAGTGAAGGCTTTTCTGACTTTCCCTTATCATTTTTTGTAATCGACGATGATGACAGTGAAAACTATGTCATTACACTTCTTGACCTTGACCGCGTTTTAGAAATTGACGACGACGAACGTGGAGCTTTGTAATAATATTTCCGTTCTTGTCATATGTGTTCTCGGAGTTGATAGTGATGAGTGTGGAAACTTTGTAACGTGAGGGTTTATTCCGGTCCACCATCAATTACACATGGCACTACTTTTGTAAAGGAAGGCAAAAACAAAATCACATGGTACACTACTTTCGCAAACAAAAATCACAAAATAAAAATAACATAAATCACATGGTACCACTTGCAAAAACTATGGGAGTGCTGGATTAGGTAGGCATTGACCGCCGTTACTCCAAACCAGTTTAACCCCCGAATTGCTAGAAGCATTGACGGGCCACAGCTGCTTCATCATGAAATCAACCGTCCGTGTTGTCGACTTACTGCCATAGGCAATCATGCCATGGTTTACTTAGCAGTAGTAGTTAAACGATATATCTTTTATAATACCCCCTTCGTTTCTTTTCACTCTGCATATAAGTTTTTTATTAAGTCAAACTTTATGGAATTTGATCAAGACTATAAAAATATTTTATCAAATCAACATCATTAGTTGCATCATGGAATTACCTTTTATGTTGTAGTACTCCCTCCGTGAAGAAATATAGTGATCTAAACGCTCTTCTTTACGGAGAGAGTATATCTTTACTGATGTAGATGTTGATATTTTCTCATATAAGTTTGGTCAAGCTTTGTGAAGTCCGAGCTAAGACAAATTTAATATACAAAGTAAAAAGAAATGGATAGAGTACTAGAATGTTTTTTTTCTCCTTTGTTTCTCCTTTTGTATTTTCGGTATCAACAGTGATGAGCATGGAAACTTCTTGACTTTTCTTTCATTTTAGTATGTGTGTCTCGAATCTACGGTGGTGAGTGTACAAACTTTACGTGTTTCCTTTTTCTTTTTGCTTTCTTCTTAACTGTGTTTTTGGAATCGATGGTATGACTTCAAAAAATTAACCGCTCTTGAAGTTATTGACCTGTTGGCATTGCCAATCATATAGTAGTTCACTTATCAGTAAAAGGTAAATGTTTTCCCCTTCGTTCGTTTCCGTGCTTTCGTTATCAACGACGATGAGCGTGGAAACTTTGTGATTTTCCCCTTCCTTCTCAACCATGTTTCCAAAACCGATGGCCATGAGTGAAAACTTTTTTGACTTTCCCTTATCATTTTTCGTAATCGACGATGATGACACCGCGTTTTCCAAAAATTGACAACGAAGAATGTTGAACTTTGTAACAATATTTCGGTTCTTGTCATATGTGTTCTCAGAGTTGATGGTGATGCGTGCTGAAACTTTGTAACATGAGAGGGTTTATTCCGGTCCTCCGTCAATTCCACATGGTACTACTTTCGCAGCAAAAAAAGAGAAATCACACACAAAAAAATTGAAATAAATCACATGGTACCACTTGCAAAAACTACCGGAGTGCTGGATTGGGTAGGCATTGACCGCTGTTAATCCAACCCAGTTTAACCCCCGTCGAACCGTACACACACACCTGGATTGCAGCTAAATTAAGTGTGTTTTTCTTTTCATAAACTAATCAAGTCAGCACCCGGCGGCCAATGGTGCAATCGCCCCGAAATTCTTCTTGTGCCGCCGCCCACCACCAGCCCGCGCGCGTATATAAGCCTCGGGACCGGCGCCGCACATTCGCCGTCGTCGTCGTCGTGGCGCTCGCCGATCGAGGCCAGCAGAGCAGACTCGTGTTAGTTACTTAGCCAGGGGTCGAGCAGGTAGCTAGCCGCCGCCATGTGGCCGTCGCCGTCCTGGTCGTGGCCGTGGGGGTGGGGCGCCGCCGTGCTGGTGTCCGCGGCGTGCCTGTGCGCGCACGCGGCGGCGGAGGCGCTGTGGCTGCGTCCCCGGCGGCTGGAGCGGCACTTCGCCGGGCAGGGCGTGCGCGGCCCCGGGTACCGCTTCTTCGTGGGCAGCTCCATCGAGCTAGTGAGGCTGATGCTGGACGCGTCGTCCCGGCCCATGGCGCCGCCGGACTCCCACGACATCCTCCCCCGCGTCCTCGCCTTCTACCACCATTGGAGGAAGCTCTACGGTAAGCACGGCACGTCCATACCAATCCATCAGCAACACTCGCTCGATCTTGCTCTCTGTTCTCTTCATCTTCTTAGCCGGCGACAATCTCTTCTTCTTCTTCTTCTTCTTCTTCTTCTTCTTCTTCTTCTTCTTCTTCTTCTTCTTCTTCTTCTTACTCGATTTTCTCTCTCGATCAACTTCCATCGTTGCTAGCAGCTGGCTCAGTTGATGCATCGACGGATTTCTTTTATTAGTTAGTTCAATTACCGGAGTATTTTTAAGGAAATGCATTTGCACATATGGGAGGAAATAAAGAAAGGTTAGAGGAGGAGACAGTGTGGCGCGTGAAGCCGGCCGAAAGGAGGGGACATGCTTCCATGCTTTTGCAAGTAGGAACAAGAACTTGGGTTTTTTAAAAACCATGGTGCCTCCCTCCCTCGTTTGGTTACTGGTTAGGTGACCCCCCTCCATTTTACCTTTTTGACGTCGCACTGCATATAAATATATAATACTAATTGGTTCGTTCGCTTTTGTAAATCTTAACAAATGATAAAAATTACTGCTGACAAGCGCAGCTAGCTAGCATCGCCAGCAAAATCGGCATATGCAACGAGCTCCATCGCAAGTCAAACCTGGTGATGTTCGCCTGCCATGATCGATCGGCCGATCGTTCCACCAGGCTGTCCATGCGTGATAATAATGCGACTAGATTAACTAAGCGGCGAACAACCTTGCGGCGAGGAGAATCGCAGATCGATCCATGGCCACATGCGCTGCTTGCAGCTTGCTTAATCTGTGCTTAAGTCGTCGTTCGGTTGATGCTGGCTACGAGCATAAGCAGCACATTGCCAGAGCATGCGTTTCGGTTCAGGATCCAAGTTTGATTCCGGTAGCTTGCTCTGATTATTAGTTTATATCCCCTGTTTAAATCTTGCGGCGCGGCACGGGTACCGAGGACAATTCCCTCTCGTTTCAACGGCTGTGATGGTGATTAGCTAGTGTGGTTAGTTAGTTCGAGCGTGGAATCTTGTTGCTGCTGAACGATCATGAGCAGATCACGAGCACGACATGGATATGTCACAATCTGTACATTGGTTCTCCCCTGCGTCGATCTCGGCCGTCCGAATTCAGATCGAACGGTCGGGGCGAAGCGAGAGCATGGTTCTGACGGTTGATATTTGGGAAGCAGGGCCGAAGCATCTGATCTGGTTCGGGACCAAGGCGAGGCTGACGATCAGCGCGCCGGGGCTGATCCGGGAGGTGCTGCTGACGCGGGCGGAGCACTTCGACCGGTACGAGGCGCACCCGCTCATCTGCCAGTTCGAGGGCTACGGCCTCGGCAACCTCCGGGGCGGCCAGTGGGCGCGCCACCGACGCGTGCTCTCCCCGGCGTTCCACACCGAGAACCTCAAGCCGCTCGTGCCCTTCATCGCCGGCACCATGCGCCGGATGCTCGACGAGCTCGCGGCGAAGGCCAAGGCCGCCGGTGCCGGCGGCGAGGCGGAGGTGGACGTGGCCGAGTGGTTCCAGCGCGTGCCGCAGGAGGTCATCACGTTCGCCACCTTCGGCCGCCGGAACTACGAGGACGGGAAGGCGGTGTTCGAGCTCCAGGACGAGCTCGCCGGCCTCGCCGCCGACGCGCACAGCAAGGTGTACATCCCGGGGTACCGCTTCCTGCCGCTGAGGAGGAACGTGCGCGTGTGGCACCTCGTCAGGGAGATCAGGAAAGGCCTGGCCGCCTTCATCGCCAACCTTCCCAAGCCCGGCGCCGGTCACGACGACGGCCAGCGGAGTGACGGCGGCGGCATGAGGGACCTGATGAGCTTCATGACGCCGGCCATGACGACGGAGGAGATCATCGAGGAGAGCAAGAACTTCTTCTTCGCCGGCAAGGAGACGCTCGCCAGCCTCCTCACCTGGGCCACCGTCGCCCTCGCCATGCACCGGAGTGGCAGGACCGCGCCCGCCGGGAGGTCCTCGCCGTCGTCGGCCCCGACGACCTCCCCACCAAAGACCACCTCCCCAAGCTCAAAACGGTACGCGCCGTCCTCTCTCTCTCTCTCTCTCTCTCTCTCGCCCCCATGCATGCACGAGAGCTTGCAGCTTCCATGTTTTTTTCCAGCTAATCAACGGCGATGCGCCACGTACGCATGCAGGTGGGGATGATCGTGAACGAGACGCTGAGGCTGTACCCGCCGGCGGTGGCGATGATCCGGACGGCGAACCGGGACGTGGAGCTGGGCGGGTGCGTGGTGCCGGCGGGCACGGAGCTGCTCATCCCGATCCTGGCGGTGCACCACGACGAGGAAGCACTGGGGGAGCGACGCGGCGGAGTTCAACCCGGCCGCGGTTCGGCGACGACCGGCGGCAACCAGATGGCGTTCATGCCGTTCGGCGGCGGCGAGCGGGTGTGCATCGGGCAGAAACCTGGCGCTCATCGAGGCCAAGGTGGCGCTGGCCGTCGTGCTGCAGCGGTTCGCCCTTCCGCCTGTCGCCGGCGTACGTGCACGCGCCCAGCGTGCTCATGATTCTCAACCCGCAGTACGGCGCGCCGGGTCATCTTCCGGCCGCTGTGATCACGCCGGCCGTCCATCCCCAATGTGTCGATGCTAGTCGGATTCAATTGATTCCTTGCTGTATATTACCACCATCTCCCCTTGTCAAAGTAAAATGAAAATGTACTCCCTTCGTTTCTAAATATTTCATTTCATTAGGAGACTACATACGAAACAAAATGAGTAAATCTACACTCTAATGTATGTCTACATACATCCGTAATGTAGTTTCTTAGTGGAACCTCTAAAAAGACTTATATTTAGTAACGGAGGGAGTATAAAAGTATAGTACCATACGTGCACAACAAGTGCCAGATTACAAAGAAGAACAGAAGCATCCGTAGCCGTGGTAATTGTCAGTTTACCACACTTACTTATTTCCCTCAACCTTTCTGAATCTCATACCAGTGATGTAAACATGTAAGAGTTCACAGACATGAAACGATAAAACACACAAAATGTAGGGGCTTCATCTTGTCTACAAATTACGGTATATATATATCGGGTCCAGTGTGATGAATTCATGTGAACCATATATGCATGCAGCAATGCTTCATATTCTTGATAAATGACAAGCTGTTTCTGCAAATATGATAAAACGCTAAGCAATTCTATCCAGGGTATCACATTACACGGAGGTTTTTGAATAAGGACGGAAGGAATGGATTGCCTCTCTCGACCGCTGTTTTTTCTTTCAAAGGATAATTCTGAATTTCTTGAGGGCTTATACTGACAAGCGCACGAGCTTCTCGATTTCCTTGATGATTAAGTCCCGCTCCTCGTCAAGTTGTTCATCTTCACCTAGTAAGAGGAATGCATTACAAGTGTCACACTACGCATACATCTCTCGCAATCTAAAAGGGAATCCTCCTGAACACTAAAATCAGAGCTTCTATGTTTGGTTGCACCGTTACTCGCATCAATAGCAGTCAGAGTCTCAGAGCACAAAATCTGATAATCCGGTAGGGTTTAAGCTGGAAGTAGAGAATTACCTTTGCTTGCAGGAAGATCATGGAGTAACTTCAATAATTCTTTGTGGTTGTCTACCAAAACTTGAATAATATCACGAGGCTTGTTTGGATTGGCAACAAATACCTAATTCCATGCAGCAAAAATGAACCGCCGAAAAGGTAAATAGATGTGCTCATGAAGTCATATTTGACCAACCATAACTACTTGCAAAATTATCAAAATCAAACAAGTAAAAAGGTTGGAAAGAGATAAAGGAATACCTTAAAAATGTGAAAGGAACATATCCTGATATTTTTGCTTGAATCCTACAAGTGATTCAGTATAGTGGAGGTATTAAGAAGGGACATGCATAACCAAAAAAATGCTGGTTAGCCATGAAGCTCGAAGGAAACCTTTAACTACTTCCCAGCTTTCATCTAGCGTATTGACTGTGTCTATTCAAATATTTCTATACTAGAAAAGCAGCATGATTGCTTCAATTGCCATTTTCAAGATAACAAGCCTGACACTAAAACAGTACACAATTTGTTGCAGGAAACATATTGTCGGTTATATTATATCACCTTTCTATCAGCTAAACTGTAAATAATTATGCCATGTATCATAGTTACAAATAGAAAAGCATTCAGCTCTGGACCAGTAGTAGCCACAATTTTGAATATCATGGTGGCTGGCGAGCCAGTAATACAAAAGCAGTGTTTCTAATTTCTCATACTAGTGCCACCATCGTCCATTGTTAAAAGCAAGATGAGCAGAACATAGGAAGTGAGAACAATAATAAGTGCATGGATGATTACTGAATGGAGAAGCAGGAAATATATAAAAAGGGGCAGCCCGGTGCACGTAGCTCCCGCTTGCGCAGGGCCCGGTGCACGAAGCAGGAAATATATAACTGACAATTTAAATACCTTTAGTAGACCCATCATAATGTTCAGGTAACGAACTTCCAAAATGTACCGCTTCATTATCTGAGCATTTGGGGCCTCCAACAGAAACTCTGAAAGAAACTGACATACAGTAACACACTTTTATGTTTCCTTTCTCAGCATGCAGCAAGTGTTAATGGAGTAACCAAAAATAGGCTAACCTTCACTGATTGTCTTCTTGTCACATAATTATCTGAAGTTAAAAGCCTTTTGTAGAGTTCAAAGAACTGCACATATTTACATAATCAACATGACACGAAATGTGGATCAGTCAATTCAAACATATTTATTTTGATAACATGAACATGGTAGAATTCGCTCATTTCGCAAAAATATGCTTTTCCCTAATCTACCTGTTCATAATGGGAAATGAGAAACTCGGAGACTGCATCTTCATGTTTAGTGAGCAAATCCTGCAAAAATCATGTCAATCACACATAGCAACAGTGAAGAACCAAGCATAAAGCCCAATCACAG